>CM077165.1:52955277-54155277 GCA_039583875.1 Platanthera guangdongensis
GAAGTAAACACACTCTACTGAAATAAAATCCAGCCATTTAACTCAAGTGAGGTAGGCGGAAAATTAAAAATACACACACTTGTTTGAATAAAATCCAGCCATTTAACTCAAATGAGTAGGCGGAAAAATAAAAATAACACACGCACACACTCTACAGGAATTGAAATAAAGCTATAAAAACTACTCATACACGCACGCACACGTACAAAAAAAATAGAAAAACAAAGTGACTAGAAAATTAAACTACTACATTTCTACCGCTAGAATGCGGTAGAAATTAAATAAAAAGTGAAAATAAAATTAAAAGGAGCAAAAGTTTTTGCAAAATAAACGAAAATTGCAAGTGTTCGAAAATTGAAATGAATACATTTCTACCGATGGAATGCGGTAGAAATGCATAAAATGAAGAAATAAAATTTAAACGGGCAAAAAGTTTTTGAAAATAAGAGCAAAAACGAAGTGTTTCGAAAAATTAAAATGACTATATAAACGTTCCTATAACTCCGCAAAAGTGGTTAAAAAGTGAAAATAAAGTAAAAAGGAACGAAAAGTTTTACGAGCTAAAACATGAAAATCGAAATTAGCAAAAATAAAAATCACTTTGAAAACGCTTTTACAGGTTTATAGGAATGAAATAAAAGCTATTAAAACCTAAGTCTAACAAAAACTAAGTAAAAAATAACTAAGTATTATAACATGAAAATTAATCTCATACACCCACACCACGCGTACAAGAAAGCGAAAAAAAACAAAGTAAAAAAAACAAATAAGATTGCTTAGAGATTGCATATAAATGAAGTCCATAACAATGTAAAGGAGAAAATATACAAATTTTATTGAACTAAACAGGAGATTACAAAGCTAAAAATAAAGGAGAGGGGGAGAAAACAACTTTACATAGCATTTGGAAGCACCTAACAGCAAAGCCCTAAGCAAAATGGATCCAAAAAAATGGAACCCGGAATTCAGACAGGAATCTGAATTTATAGAAAAAATTTCACGGACACGCCCTCGGACACGGGCGTGTCCGGGGGCGTGTCTACACTATTCACATGGCGGCCTTCCGATTTGACTGGAGATTTGACTTTGGCCGCTGAAAATCGGGACGGTCACGCCCCATGTCACGGGCGTGACTATGGGCGTGTCGACACTATTAAGCAGAAGATTTCGGTGACTTGACGGCGAGTTGACGTTGCGGCGGAAAACACGGCGGTCACGCCCTTGTCACGGGCGTGACGGTGGGCGTGTCGTGCGGCGATTAATGGCGTTGTTGACTTCGGGAGGTGCCGGCGGCAGTTTGTCGGCCAGGTGGAGGAGTCACGCCCTAGGTCACGGGCGTGACTCTAGGCGTGTCGGGTTGGCTCGACGAACGTCGAGCGAAAAACATCGAAAGGAGTGGTCACGGCTTGGGTCACGCCCCGTGTCAGGTGACACGGGCGTGTCGACGGGCGTGTCAGCTGGGTCGACAATCGTTGAGCGCGATTCCGTCGATCTGGATGGTCACGGGCATGGGTCACGGGCGTGACTTGGGTGACACGGGCGTGACACGGGCGTGTCACGCTATTTCTTCACTAATATGTCATTTCTCGGGAATTTGACGTATCACGCCTGGTCACGGGCGTGACCAACAGTACACGGCGTGTACTTTGAGTTTTTTGGCAATTTTTCTGAAAAATTCAGAAAATAAAATAAATCTAAGTTAGAAAATATTTACAAAAGGAAGCAAATTATTAAGGAAAAACAACTAAAAATTACAAAAAGAAACTAATACATCTTATTTAATGTATATAAAAACACGTATATTTACAACTCATCAAATACCCCCATACTTAAGCTTTTGCTATTCCAGAGCAAAAGTTGGAGATGAACTTATAATGAATTAAAGAAATCCTAAGTTTATCTACCGCTTGACTTAATTGAAAGAAGGATCAAAATGAATATCCAGGGTATACGAGTTAAATCGTAAATTATGCCAAAAATTTAATAAAGGAAGAGTTTCAGCAAAAGACTTCTCGTTATAAGCAAATAGATAGCAAAAATTTTATTTGTGAGGCTAACAAAAATAGATTGGATTTATGAAACTGTAGCTTGGAAAAAATTAAAGGAATAATTTATTTACAAATTATGCTCTCAAAAAGATTTTAAAAATAATCTAGAATTTTTTTTGAATTTGGCGGAGGGAGATATCGTGGATATGAAGAAGGCTTAGAATTTTTAGAGGCGAGGGTATATTTTTTCGCTCGAACCTCTAATGATTTTTTTTTTCGAATATGGATGTTAGGAAAACGAAATCTTATTTTCCATAACAAAATTTTTTTAACATCTTCATAATCCAATGTATATGTGTAGGAGTAATGAATTTTATCCTCTTACTCGATAACATATAATCTTTTCAAATATGGATGCCTATGTTTACGGAACGAAATCTTATTCCCATTGACATAGGATCTTTTAAGGAACGAAATCATGTCAAGTATGACATGAAAAAAAGGTGATAGAGTTTTTTTTTTTTCAAAAATAAAACTAGGTCTAATAAAAAACTTTTGAGAGCAACCTTTATAATGAAAACATTCCTAAATTTCAAAAAAGCTTGGAGTTATCATAACTTGAAATCTAAGATTGTTATTTTTAACAAAATAATATGCAACTATTAGATAGATTAGAAGTGGTGCTGAAAACAGGTACTTTATTTAAAATAAAAAGCATACGAAAATTTTTTTTAAACTTAACCCCAGATATCTAAATATATCGTTCTCTAATTAATAAACGAATAGTAAGCAAAGAATTAAAAAAATTCGCTTATAAATTAACTCGCAACTAGATTTGTTGAGAGCGAAAAGGTTAAGAATTGAGATATTCGATTATTTGTTACATAATTAACAATACATTTTTTTTTTATTTTAGGGTTTTTCTCTTTTTTTTTTTTTTTTGAATTTTTAGTTAGTGGCCCGCGAACAGACTCTTTGGGTGGTTGGTTCGATGAGTCGAACCCCGGGCATGCTAAAAAGCGAAAAAATATTTGTTTTTTTTTTTTTTTTTTTTTTTGAGTTTTTGTTTTAAAAATTTTTTTGTTTTTGTTTTAAAAATAGTATTATTTTTTTTGTTTTTTTGTTTTTTTTTTTTTGAAAGTTTAGATTATAAAAACAAGAGAAAAAAAAGTTTTTTTTTTTTTTTTTTTTTTGGGGGGGGGCAGAAAATAAAAGATGCAAAAAAATAGGAAGCTAAGAGAACACCCCCATACTTAAACACAACATTGTCCCCAATGTTGCAATCTAAGTATGCGGAACGATTAATATACAAAATAATATGGGCAAAATAAAGGGGGAGGGGGTCGGAACTACCCTTACACGAGTTCGGGGAGGCCGGGTGGAAACCCTGCATTATTTGAGAACGAGTAGCAAAAGCATAACAAATAAAATGAAAAGATAAACTCGGCCTAAAGGGTGCCAGGCGGTAGGGGGCAATTGTGTAAGTGACGCGTAAGCGAACGTCGTAGCTGTTGAGTGGGACAGATAAGCGAGCCCTAGCGCGCACAAGAGTGCGACGTGCCGAAAAAAGTTTTATTTATTTAAAGTATTGATTATTTTTAAAAACATATTGTTGCGAAAAAAGTGTTTTTTGTGGTCTTTTAGGAGATTGTTTTTATGTTTTTGGTTTTGTGGTTTTTTTTTTTCTTTTTTTTTTTTTTTTTTTGTTTTTGTTTATATGAAAGCAAAGTTTTTTTTTTTTTTTTTGGTAAGTTTTTAAAATTTTTTTTTTCTTTTTGTGTTTTATTTTTTTGTTTTATAGTTTTTTCAAATTTTATGTTTTAAGATTATTCAAATTTTTTTAGTTTTATAAGTTTGTCAATTTTTTTGTTTTTTTTGTTTTATAAATTTGTATAATATTATGATTATTATTATTTTTGTTGGCCATTTTTTTTTATTTGTTGAAATATAGATAATAGGTAAAATTAATAGTATTCCAGAGTTCGAAATAACGACTCGAAAACTCCCCGGCAACGGCGCCAAAAACTTGATTGATATTTTCTCGCATCAAGTCCGAAAACTTAATGCGGGTTAAAACTCCAAAAAGGTTTACGAAGCGCGGCGCCCCGGGCGATTTTATTTAAGTAGAAAAGCGGATTTGATTTTATTTAAGAAAACGGGGCGCGCGTATTTATTTATTTGGATATAAAATTGGTTAAATCGAGTTTTAACGAAAGGAGGCAGTGCACCTATCGTGTGTAGTACAGGATATTCCGGGTGGAATATCGAGGTCGTATTGTTCTCGGGGCCGGTTCGTTTATTTCTACTCTTCCCTGGAGGGGACTATTATTTTACCGATAATTTTATCTTGTCGGATATTATTTATATAAAGAAAAGGCAGAAAATAAAAGCATAATAAAGGTGGAGCCGATGAAAGCTCAGCTCGAGGGCACCGAAAAGACATTGAACTAAAATAAATGTTAAATAAAAGAGCTCCTAAGTTTCTAATTAATTAGGGCGGAGACTTGTGGGGTGGAGGCTCCACTAAATGAACTCACCTATCTCTAGACTATCGCTCACCTGAACATTAAGACTATTCGACCGGGCTCTCGTCCGACGAAGGATTCCTCTTAATGCCCGCATTACGCTAAGAACCCCGCTATTGGGTGGGGAACCCAATCCGGTAGAGTTGGCGCGCCTCCTCTCTCGAGGGTTAGTGCGGAACTCCATTTACCAAGGGGTGATCGGCCCATATGCACGGCCTCTCGGCTAGCTAGCATATGGACTACGGAAATAGGGCCCACACATCGATTATGTGGTCCTACGCGTCGTAAACCCCGGGCAAACCTTAAGTGATTTTTAATTAAATAGAAAAATAAGACCTTTAATTATTAAAGGATTTTTTCTGTCCCAATGCTCTTCGATACTGAGGGCTAAGAACGTTAGCCACTCATCGGAATGGGGACGGCAGCGATTGAAAGCAATAAAATTAAAGCAGAAAAATAAAGCAGAAAATTAAAGCAGTAAATGGAAAGCAGTAAATTGCAAGTCCTACTCAAACGAGTAGGACTGAAATGAAAGCAGTAAAATTGCAAGTCCCGGCGCAAATGCGTGGGCGGGAAAAAGAAAGCAAGTCCTACTCAAACAAGTAGGAGAAAATAAATGCATTTACAAGGGCATTAAAAATTATTACAGTCCAATAAAGACCGGCCATTTAACTCAAGTGAGTAGGCGGTAGATAAAAGCTAACACTCACGCACTCAACATAAAATTAAAACACACCCACTCTACAAAAGTAAACACACTCTACTGAAATAAAATCCAGCCATTTAACTCAAGTGAGTAGGCGGAAAATTAAAATACACACACTTGTTGAATAAAATCCAGCCATTTAACTCAAATGAGTAGGCGGAAAATAAAAATAACACACGCACACACTCTACAGGAATTGAAATAAAGCTATAAAACTACTCATACACGCACGCCACGTACAAAAAAATAGGAAAAACAAAGTGACTAGAAAATTAAAACTACTACATTTCTACCGCTAGAATGCGGTAGAAATGAATAAAAAGTGAAAATAAAATTAAAAGGAGCAAAAGTTTTGCAAAATAAACGAAAATTGCAAGTGTTCGAAAAATTGAAATGAATACATTTCTACCGATGGAATGCGGTAGAAATGCATAAAATGAAGAAATAAAATTTAAACGGGCAAAAAGTTTTTGAAAATAAGAGCAAAAACGAAGTGTTCGAAAAATTAAAATGACTATATAAACGTTCCTATAACTCCGCAAAAGTGGTTAAAAGTGAAAATAAAGTAAAAAGGAACGAAAAGTTTTACGAGCTAAACATGAAAATCGAAATTAGCAAAAAAAAAATCACTTTGAAAACGCTTTTACAGGTTTATAGGAATGAAATAAAAGCTATTAAAACCTAAGTCTAACAAAAACTAAGTAAAAATAACTAAGTATTATAACATGAAAATTAATCTCATACACCCACACACGCGTACAAAAAGAAAGCGAAAAAAAAACAAGTAAAAAAAACAAATAAGATTGCTTAGAGATTGCATATAAATGAAGTCCATAACAATGTAAAGGAGAAAATATACAAATTTTATTGAACTAAACAGGAGATTACAAAGCTAAAAATAAAGGAGAGGGGGAGAAAACAACTTTACATAGCATTGGAAGCACCTAACAGCCAAAGCCCTAAGCAAAATGGATCAAAAAAATGGAACCCGGAATTCAGACAGGAAATCTGAATTTATAGAAAAAATTTCACGGGACACGCCCTCGGACACGGGCGTGTCCGGGGGCGTGTCTACACTATTCACATGGCGGCCTTCCGATTTGACTGGAGATTTGACTTTGGCCGCTGAAAATCGGGACGGTCACGCCCCATGTCACGGCGTGACTATGGGCGTGTCGACACTATTAAGCAGAAGATTTCGGTGACTTGACGGCGAGTTGACGTTGCGGCGGAAAACACGGCGGTCACGCCCCTTGTCACGGGCGTGACGTGGGCGTGTCGTGCGGCGATTAATGGCGTTGTTGACTTCGGGAGGTTGCCGGCGGCAGTTTGTCGCCAGGTGGAGGAGTCACGCCCTAGGTCACGGGCGTGACTCTAGGCGTGTCGGGTTGGCTCGACGAACGTCGAGCGAAAAACATCGAAAGGAGTGGTCACGGCTTGGGTCACGCCCCGTGTCAGGTGACACGGCGTGTCGACGGGCGTGTCAGCTGGGTCGACGATCGTTGAGCGCGATTCCGTCGATCTGGATGGTCACGGGCATGGGTCACGGGCGTGACTTGGGTGACACGGGCGTGACACGGGCGTGTCACGCTATTTCTTCACTAATATGTCATTTCTCGGGAATTTGACGTATCACGCCCTGGTCACGGGCGTGACCAACAGTACACGGGCGTGTACTTTGAGTTTTTGGCAATTTTTCCTGAAAAATTCAGAAAATAAAAATAAATCTAAGTTAGAAAATATTTACAAAAAGGAAGCAAATTATTAAGGAAAAACAACTAAAAATTACAAAAAGAAACTAATACATCTTATTTAATGTATATAAAAACACGTATATTTACAACTCATCAGAGATTCTTTAGGATTCACTTGGAATCTAGCACAAAGGCATGTGGCAAACATTATTCCAGGCCTGCTAGCTGTTAAGTATAATATGGATCCAACAATTGCCCTATAATGTTTCTGATCTACAGGTTTCCCTGCTGCATCAGAATCCACAACAACATTGGTATCCATAGGTGTTTTCATTCCTGAGGCATCACCCATCCCAAACTTTTTAATAAGCTCTTTAGCATACTTAGATTGGGAGAGGAAGATACCATCAGGGAGCTGCTTCACTTGGAGACCAAGGAAGTAGGAAAGCTCACCCATGCTACTCATCTCAAATTTGGAATGCATGAGGTCAGCAAACCTCTGGCACAATTTGGGATCAGTAGACCCGAAAATAATGTCATCCACATATATTTATACCAATAAGATTTGGTCCTTATGATGTCTAGTGAAAAGGGTTTTATCTATGGTTCCTCTTGTAAATTTATGCTCTAAAAGAAAGCTAGCTAGGGTCTCATACCAAGCTCTTGGAGCTTGCTTTAAACCATAGAGAGCTTTATGCAATTTGTAAACATAAGAGTGTTGAGTTAGAGAGATAAAACCTGGAGGTTGTTCTACATAAACCTCTTCTTGAAGTACACCATTCAGAAAGGCACTCTTGACATCCATTTGGAATATCTTGAACTTTTTGTATGCTGCATAGGCTAGGAATATTCTAATGGCCTCTAACCTTGCAACAGGGGCAAAGGTTTGGTCATAGTCTATTCCTTCTTCTTGCCTATATCCTTGGGCAACCAGTCTAGCCTTGTTCCTTACTATGTTCTCTTGTGCATCTAATTTGTTCCTATAGACCCATTTGGTTCCAATAACTGGGTAGTTATGGGGTCTTGGAACCAAATCCCAAACTCTACATCTCTCAAACTGATTTAGTTCCTCTTGCATTGCAAGAATCCAGTGGGGATCTTGCTCAGCTTCATGGATGGTGAGAGGTTCAATTTGAGAGAGAAAACAAGCATGCATCAAGTCTTGATTGAGCTGATGTCTTGTCTGTACACCAACTGAAATGTCCCCAATCACTTGAGATCTGGGGTGATCTCTAAGTGTGACAAGATCAGTTTGTGGAGTTGGTTGAGCAACAACTTCTGTAAATAATTCCTCTTGAGGAATGGTACTGGCTATTGATGGAAGTTCAGTTACTTCCTCTTGGATTTCCTCTTCACTATCTTCAGCAGCCTGTGGAGTGGGATGAGTTGGAACCTCTTGGGTAAGGTTTAGTCCATCCATAGACTCACACAGTGGTGAAACCTGCAAAAGACTATTTGTAGAAATGTCTTTCTCCTTATAAGACATGTTAGCTTCATCAAAAGACACATGGACAGATTCTTCAATTTTAAGGGATGATTTGTTGAAAACCCTATAGGCCTTGCTTACTTTGGGAATATCCTAGAAAAATCCCTTCTTCAGCCTTAGCCTCAAATTTTTTAATGTATCTTTTGTCATTAGTATGGATGTAACATATGCAACCAAAAACTTTAAAATAAGTGATTTTAGGTTTCTTTTCTTTATGTAATTCATAGGGGGTCTTATGTCTTAGCTTATGTATAAGACATCTGTTCAGGACATAGTTAGCTGTGTTTACAGCTTCTGCCCAAAAGGATAGAGGCATGTAAGCATCTGCTAACAATGTACCTGCAGCTTCAATGAGTGTCCTATTTTTCCTTTCAACAACCCCATTTTGTTGGGGAGTTCTAGGAGCTAAGAAGAACTGTCTGATACCTTCCTTCTCACAGAACTCATGCATAAGAAGAGACTCAAACTCTGTGCCATGATCACTTCTGATCAATGCAACATGAGTAGAGAACTCAATCTGTATGGTCCTGAGAAAATCTGTAAGAACTTTGAATGTATCTGACTTAGCTCTCAGGAAGGCTACCCAACTGAATCTGGAGAAATCATCAACAATAACTAAGGTGTAAGACTTCCCTCCTAGGCTTTGTACTGCAATGGGTCCAAAAAGATCCACATGAAGCAGATATAATATCCTAGGTGAATCACTTTTATTAATGGATTTGAAGCTAGTTTTAGTTTGCTTGCCTAGTTGACAAGCCCTGCATAGGCTTTCCTTCTTGTAGGGACCAGCAGGTAAACCTCTAACAACGTTGTCTTTAGATAACCTAGATATGTTCTTAAGGTTTACGTCCTGCGCTTTTGTGCCATAGCTCATTTTGGTTACTAGTGATATTGAGTAAACAAATATCAGTGTGGCAGAAATGAAATCTACTAAATATAGTTTCCTTGTCTAAGTCCAATTAAAATAGTTTGGTTTTTATCATTTATAATAGAACAAGAGGTAGAGTTGAAATATACCTGATAACCTTCATCACATAATTGACTTTATGGATATAAGGTTATGTTTAAGTCCTCTTACATATGTCACCTTTTTGAAGGTCACTGCTCCAATGCTTACTCTTCCATACCCTTCTGACTGACCACTCTTTGAGTCTCCAAATATCACCTTTGGTCCTAGCTTGGACTTATAGTTGGAGAGATTTGCTTTGCTGCCAGTCATGTGCTTGGAGCAGCCACTGTCCAGGTACCATGTCTGACTTAGCCTTGGACAGCTCTTCACTTGTACATGCATTAAACAATAAAGCTCAATTGTTCTTGACCCAGGTTACCTTGGGTCCTTGGTTTGGTTGAAAAGTAAAACTAGAAATGACTGATAATGCAGGTTGAGACTTATACCCTAGAGGGTGATATCTCCTAGGTGGGATTATCCAATCAGCTACTGGATTAAATGTCTTGTTAGCTGTTTTAAAATTTCTATAGGAGAATTATTTATATTTGGTCGTTCTGGATCGACGAATTATTGTAAGTTCGTCGACCAGAGTTCGACGAATGGGGATGAGATCGTCGACCTCCACTCAGTGAATGATCATGGTCATTTTCTGCGTCCCTCGTTCGTCGACCTCTGCTCGACGAACCATACACAGTTCGTCGATTGCAGTAGGACGAATAATTATTTTTGAAGTTTGCGTTCAGCGTTCGTCGATCGGGGTTCGACGATCTTGCAGGATTTCGTCGATCTAAGTTTGGCGAATTCTGCTGAACTTGGTTTTTAACAGCTTTCTTCTGTTTTCTGTTTCTATTGTCTAGGGATTTGACTTGTTTTCTGACCTGGTTTTTTCAGTAGTTTCTTTTTACCCTTAGCAGTGATAAACTTTATGGGAGTAGAAAGTATATTCCTCTTTATTATGGGGGGTAAACCTGATGAAGCACCCAAGCCCAGCCTGCCATTTAATCTGGCATTTACTGTGCTTGTGATATCCATCAGCTTGTGGCTTCTCCCATTGAGAGATTGCTCAAGTTGTTTTGCCTCACATAATTCAGATTTTAACTTGATTATCTGTTCATTAGCTAGTGTCAATTGGTCAGTTAGTTTTCTATTTTCTGTGCTGACAGATTCAAGGTTTTCTAGTCTAGTCCTCAGGGTTTTTATCTCTTTCTCTGAGTTTATTAGATCCATGCACATAGTTTTAAACTCTACTTTAAACAAGTCAGAATTGAAATCAAAACTAGAAATCACCTGATCAGCCTCTGAGTCTGAGGCACCTTCATCTTCAGAATCCTCTTCTGATCCACAGTTGCATCTGGAGGCATCTATTGCCATTAGGGACACCTCCTTGAATCTGGCTTCTTCCTCTTCCTCACTGGAGCTGGAGGAGGATGTTTCCTCTTCTGTGTCACTCCAGGACTCAGCAACAAATCCTTTGTCTTTCCTTTTATACTTGTTGGAGGAGGGTCTGCTGCTTTGTTTTCTTCTGAAATCCTTGTCCCTGCCCTTGTCCTTTTTTTGATTCTCTGGGCATTCTGAAATATAGTGCCCTGGCTTTCTGCATCCAAAACACACAACCTCCTTAGTTGGTGTCTTGTCATATTTGGGCTTATCATCCTGCCTGGATGATTTTCTTCTAAAGTCCTTTCTTGCCATATTGTAGAATCTTTTGGCAAAAAGGCTCATTAACTCCTCATTGGATGTAGATGTTTCATTATCTTCAGAAGCTTTGAGGGCCAAGCTGTGCTCCTTCCTAACTGGGGTAGTTGCCTTCTGTTCTGCCGCCTCTCTTGATTTGACAAGCTGCTCATATGACTTCAGCTTGCCTAGCAGAGATTCTGTTGTGATCTCATTGAGGCTTCTGGCTTCTTTGATTGGCCAGATTCTGGAGTCCCATGAACTGGGGAAACACATCAGTATCTTGTCATTCACCTCAGTTAAGGTGATGTCCTTGTCAAGAGTCTTGAGTTCACTGATGATTGAACTTAATCTATTGTACATCTCAGCCACTGATTCTGTCTCATCCTTTCTGAAATTCTCATAGAGAGAAATGAGACTGGATCTCCTATCCTTTCTTTCATCAGCTGAGCCTGCTACCATTTGATTGAGAGAGTCCCAAATGGCCTTGGCTGAGGTACACTCAGCCACCTTCTGAAATATATCATCTGACATTGTTTGGGCCAGAATATTCATAGCCTTTGTATCAGTCATCTTGGCTTTCTTATAGGCTTTAGTATTGTCTGGAGGTGGTACTGCACTCAGATTAGTTGATGTGCTGGCAAAAGTTGTAGGAGCTGGAGGAACACCTGTTGAAATGACAGAAAAAATATCCTCATCAATGGAGTTCATATATAATCTAATTCTTGCCTTCCAGATGGCAAACTTATTAAGATTGCACACTGGAGGTCTGATGCTTGTATAATCTTTGTTTTGGGCCATGTCTGTGATAAGGATAAGTCCAAACAGAATAGAAACAAACAGATCTAACAAAGGGATCTTTGGGTTCAGGTGTTAGCCTGTACAACCAATCAGGTATGGTAACTTAACCAACCTGGAAGATGTGGTATTATTAACCAACCTCGCTTTGATACCAATTGAAAGTGTAGCTAGATCTGATATACTCTAGAGGGGGGGGGGTGAATAGTGTGTATGGTGATTTTAAAACTTTTACAACTGCTGTTGTATTTTAGGTGTGTGTGTGTGCAGGGAAGCAAATAAAATAAACCAAAAAGCAGCAATGGACTAATCACAGCACATTCACAGAGCAAGGCCAGAAAACAAAAAGGAAAAGAAAAGCAACCAGATGACACAAGAATTTTATAGTGGTTCCCCAAATCTGGGTAGTCCACTCTTCTACCACCCTGGTAGGAATCCACTGTAGGAAGGGGTTGATCAGGTGTCCTGGCACCAATGGGGTTTTGATCAGGTTCCCAAAAACCAAACCCTCAAGTCTTTTGGTGGGAGACTTACAACCAGAATAATTTTGAAGGGAATTAAAACCCTGTACAGAGGTGGAGTGAGAGGGTGATGAGGTCTTCTCTTTCTCAAGTCAAATGAGAAGACTTGTGGAATGTTGCTTAGCAGCTTTGCTCCCCCTGAGATGTAGAATGGATCAAGAAGAATGCTGGAGCACTGCTTCAGGGTGATATGTCTTCAAAGACCTAGAATTCCAGGTCCAGAGAAATTCTTCAGGAACTTCTTGTAACTGATATGAAGGTATTGTTTTTGAAGTTATCCTGAGTAAAAGTAGATGAAGAAGACTCTTGATATTGATGTAATGTTCTTCTCCTTCTTCTTCTAGATCAATTTCTCTCTGGGCCAAGAATGAATTCTTTTTCTTGTGTTGTCTGAATCACTGTCTATCTTTTTCTTGTTGTTGTATGTTGTGAATCTCTGTATTACTGACTATTTCTGTATGTCTCTGTCTGTCATAGAAAACATTCGAATTTTGAATATCGAGCAGTAATGACAGACGGCCTGGAAAGGAAGCAGCAATTAATTATTTCCCCAACTGTTTCCATGGGAAAAAGGCATGTAATAATCCAGAATTAACTGCGCATCCTAACGGTAGTATACTGTGAAGAACTGTCATTAATTGTCCAGGAATCAGCGCCATGGACTGAGACGGGAACGGAAGAAGACCTAGTCTGTAATCATCGACCGAAGAACATAATTCGTCGGGCTGAGTTAAGAGTTCGTCGAGCTAAGCTGAGTTCGTCGAGCTGAGCTGAGTTCGTCGAGCTGAGCTGAGTTCGTCGAGCTGACAGTCTTCATTCGTTGAATAGACAATCTTCAATATCAGACAAACATTATTCGTTGAGCAGAGAACCAAATTCATCGAGCTGAGAAAAGTTCTGGACTTGGACGAAATATTCTGCATCTGCTGAAATGCTGTGTCGACACAAATTGGTGTCGACAGATTGATCTTGGTGTCGACACAAATCCTCTGGTGTCGACATAAGCTGGTGTCGACTGAAATCCTGGTGTCGACACAAATCGCCTGGTGTCGACACAAGCCCTAAGTGTCGACACAGATTCTCTGAATACACAAATCGTCGAGTAGAGATTAGCATTCGTCGACCTGAGAAGCTGTGAACTTGAGGTCCAAGTTCGTCGAGCTCAGAATATAATTCGTCGATCTCAGCACTGCGAATTGTCTTACGATCGTCGAGCGCAGAACTTCCTTCGTCAAGCTGAGTTCGACGATCGTCGAACTCTTTTCAGTTGGTCTGAAAACCTGATAGATCTGGAGTTCCTGATGGTCCTGAAGAAGGCTGGAACATCTGAAGTTGAGATAGAGGACTGTCCTAGACTCTAAGACAAAAACTTGACCCAGACTATACATGATGGGTCACATCCTAAGTTAGTGAACCTAGCCCAAATCCACTAGGGATCCAACAAAGATGTAAAGTTTACTAGCTATTTTTGGAAAAACCCTGTGGAGGATAATGGGCACCAAGCTATTGTTTCCTTCGGCCTACCATCCGCAAGCTGATGGCCAAACGGAAGTGGTAAACAGGAGTTTAGGGAGTTTACTTTGTTGCCTTGTGGGTGACCACAAGGGTACATGGGACCTCATCCTTCCCCATGCTCAATTAGCGTACAATAACTCCAAAAATAGGCCCACAGGATCATCACCTAATGAGATCGTTCACGGTTATAAAGCCCATGTGCCGATTGACTTGATTCTATTACTGCTATCCTATAAGTCAAGTCAGTTTGCGTAGGATTTTGCTTCTCATGTTCATGCTTTAAACAAACACATTACTGAAGCGCCAACCACTCAATATGCATCTTATCAAGCTCATGCTAATTTACAAAAGATGACGTCTCACTTTAAGGTTGGCGATTTAGTCATGGTGCGTCTCGTATCTGAACGGATGCCTTCAGGCATTATAAAAAAGTTGGCGAATCGGCATGCTGGACCCTTTCGGATTATAAAAAAAAATAGGAGTGCGCTCGCCTCTCTGCACATTGGCTGGCTAGAAACTGAGTGCGCTCGCCTCTCTGCCGAGGTCGATGCTGATGCTAAAATAGATGGGACAGACCCCCAGGAAATCATTAACGAGACTGACCAACATCTCCGTCACGCATGCCGCGGTCTAGACGTCGCCCGCGCCTTTCATCTACCTAGACGTCCTCCCTGCGCGTGATCACGGGGTGGCTGCTGGAAGTGGTAGAAGATTTAAGTGACCATGGCGCTGTCTCGCCTGTTTAAGCATCTCGCCGGTGACTCCACTGTGTTCAATAATCGGTCACCGTCCTGTTAATTATGTTGGATCCCTTGTTGGATTGGGCTAGGTTCACTAAGTTAGGATCATCTGACCCAACATGTATAGCCAGGGTCATGGTTATGTCCTAGATTCTAGGCCAAGTCCTTAGACTCAACACTATATGGACCAACCATCAACAGACTGCATAAAGACTCAAGACTTAGAGAAATTTCAGAGACTCGGGAAATGAGTTCGACGTTCGTCGAACTCAGGTCAACGAAAGTTGTGCTTAGCTCGACGAACTCAGAGATAATTCTATGAGCCGAGCTCGAAGAACTTAGTACTCAAGTCGACGACTTATGGACACACTACTTCAACATTTCAAATCTAGAATTTCTCTGAACTCAAGTCGACGAACATAGTTCTCAGCTCGATGATCTATGGGTATTATACTTCAACATCTTATTCCAGAAACATCTAAGTATTTGAAGTCCAGCTTTTCACTCTAGTCGACAAAGTTAGAAAATCAGCTTGACGAATTTGGATCTTAGTTCGATGATTTCTGGATCATCTAATTCAACACTAAAAGACCAGAAACAACAATGTATTCTAAGTCCAGGATCATACTCTAGTCGACGAATTCACCTTCTCATCTCGCGACTTAGACCACATTTCTGGCAAGACTCATCTAGCGGTTAGAAGTTCTCAGGTCGACAATTTCTGGACACATTACTTAAAACATTCTTGAGTATAAGAAACATGGAATTCTGAACTCTAGTCGACGAAGTTTCATTCTCAGCTCGACGATCTTGATGCACAGAGTTGACAAGGTTTCAGAGAAAGCATTTCTGTCCTCAGCTCGACGATCTTGGATCTCAGGTCGACGAACAACTATCATCTGGTCGACGAACTTGACTTCTCAGCTCGACGAACTCTGAATCCAGGTCTACAAATTCTGCTAAACAATTTCTATGAAGTTCCAGACTTAAATATTTCCATCCTTCTGTCCTTATTCTATTGCAAGAATTGCTGAGTAATCAATGCTAAAATATTCTCTGAATATTACCGTTAGAAGCAAGCATTGATTACGGTCTTCATCGGGATTATTGCTTGCTATTTTTCAATGGGATAGTTGGGGAAATCAATCAATGCAAAAATTCTCCAGGCCGTCAGCAATGAATGCAGAAGAAATTCAATTTTCAAATGGAAAATTTACATGGAAAATATAAAAGGATTTCTTCACTCTCTCAACAAAAGACAGGATACAGAAGACAATACACAGTTCCCTGGAATAGCATAGCAATCACATAGCAATACAGAATACATTGATACAGAGAAACATCCCTAGATCAGAGAAACATCAGCAAGCTGAAGAAGAAAGAAGAACATATATTCAATATCAATATCTTCTTCCTTCTTCTTGCCAGGATACTTCAGAGGACAACCAATACACTATCAGTCAAGAAGTTCCTGGATACTTTCTGGTCAGGGCTATAAGTTTGAAGACCTATCACACTGCAGCAAAGCTCCATCTTTCCTGAACCATTCAATATCTCAGGGGGAGCTCTTTGCTAAAATCAAGATCCACAAAAGTCTTCTCAGTTGTATTTGAGAAAGAGAAGACAAAATCATTCTCTCACCCCCACTGTATAAAGGGTTCTTAACTCCTTTCAAAAGTTATTCCTGTTTGCAAGTCACCTGATCAAAAGACTTGAGGTTTGGTTTTTGAGCACCTGATCAAAAGCTCATTGGTGGCAGTCACCTGATCAAAAACCTGAGTGGATTCCTACCAGGGTGGTAGAAGAGTGGATGTACCCAGGTTGTGGAACCACTATAAAATTCTTGTGTTGTCTGTGTTGCTCTTTTCTTTTATTTTCGCTGTGGCTGTGATAATTAGGTTTGCTGTGTCTGTGATATTTTACATTTGATGTGCCTGAGTTAGATCAGATTACTTTAGGACTAAGTTTTATTTACAGCATAAGTTTTAAAAACCTAAAGATACTCTATTCACCCCCCCTATAGAGTATACCAGATCTAACCCCTAACTTTTAATTAGTATCAGAGCTTGGATTCCTTTGGTTATACAAGCTAACCCTTGAACCAAAGATCCTGAGTTAGATCTGCTTTATATTTCTTTTAAGATTATACAAACAGCATGGCACAGAACAAAGACTATGCAAGCACCAGACCTTTAGTATGCATTCTAAACAAGTTTGCCATCTAGAAGGCAAGAATTAAATTATATATGAACTCTATTGATGAGGATATCTACAATTCCATTTTGACAGGTCCTACTCAATCAACTGCCTCTACATCCACAGCAACCTCAAGCACACAAGCAGTACCACCACCTGAGTATACTGAAACCCAGAAGAAATCTAGAGTTATTGATGCTAACGCCATGAATATTCTGGCCCAAACTATGTATGATGATATATTCCAGAAGGTGGCTGAATGCACATCAGCCAAGGCCATTTTAGGAATCCCTTAACCAAATGGTGGTTGGATCTGCAGATGAAAGAAAGGACAGAAGATCCAATCTCATATCCCAATATGAGAATTTCAAGAAGGAGGAAGCAGAATTAGTAGCAGATATGTACAATAGGCTGAGCTTAATCATTAATGAGCTAAAACCATTGGATAAGGACATCACCCTCACAGAGGTGAATGACAAAATCCCTATGTGTTTCCCAAGCTTATGGGATTTAAGGATCTGGACCATCAAGGAGGCCAGAAGCCTAAATGAGATTTCCACTGAATCAATTTTAGGAAAACTAAAGTCCTATGTGCAGCTCATCAAATCTAGAGAAGCAGCTGAGCAGAGAACACCTCCACCAGTAAGTAAGGAGCACGACATTGCATTTAAGGCTACTGAGGATACAGAGACTCCAACAATCAATAAAGAGTTAATGAGTCTATTAGCCATAAAATTCTACAAAATGGCAAAGAAAGACTTCAGAAGAAAGTCATCCAGGCAGGATGACAAGCCAAGGTATGACAAAACCCCCACTAAAGAAGTGGTTTGCTTTGCCTGCTGGAAACCTTGACACTTCCTCTCAGAATGTCCAGAAATCAGAAGAAGGAGAAGAGAAAAGAGAAGGATTCTAGAAGACAGCAAAGCAGCAGGCCTTCCTCCAGCAAATAAAAAAAGAAGGAGAAAGGATTTGTAGCTGAAAGCTGGAGTGAAATAGAAGATGAATCCTCATCTTCCAGCTACAGTGAAGAAGAAGAAGAGGCAAGGGATAAAGAAGTCGGCCTCATGGCCATTGATGCCTCCAGAAGCCAGTCAGATGAAGATGCATCTGACAGTGAAGAAGCTTCAGAATCTGAAGCTGACCAGGTACTTTCTATTTTTGACTATAGTTCTGATTTATTCAAATCTGAATTTAAAAACATGTGCATGGATCTAATAAATTCAGAAAAAGAAATTAAGACACTTAGGGAAAGACTAGGAAACCAAGAAAATGTTATTTCTGAAAACAATAGGCTAAAAGATGAACTCATATTAGCTAATGAACAAATTATTGCTTTAAAAACTGAGCTATGTGAGGCCAAACAACTTGAGGAATCTCTCAATGAGAGAAACCTCAAGCTGATGGACATTACAAGCACTGTTAATGCCATACTAAATGGCAAGCTGGGCTCGGGTGCATCATCAAGTTTGCCCCCCATTATCAAGAAGAATATGTTATCCACACTCATTAAATTTGTTTCTGCTAAAGGGAAAGAAATAATAACCAACAAACAAACCAGAGAACAAATGCCTAACTCAAAAAGTCAAAATAATAGAAATCAGAAAACATTAGGTAAAAACAAAGTTCAGTAGATTTCGTCGAACTCAGTTCGGCGAAATGTGGCCAGTTCGTCGAACTCTAGTCGACGAACTCTGAACGCAGTGTTTAACTATAATTATTCGTCTTACTATGATCGACGACCTTTGTATGGTTCGTCGAGCAGAGATCGACGAACGTGGGGCATAGAAAATGACTATGTTCATTCTCTGGGCAGAGATCGACGATCTCATCCCAATTTGACAAACTCTGGTCGACGAACTCACAACATTTCGTCGAACCCAGAAAGACTTAACAAAATTATAACCATAACAACCACTATTAAATCTAGAAAACCATTCAATCCATTATTTGATTGGATAATTCCACCCAGAAGATATCATCCATTAGGATACAAATCTCAACCAGAATTTTCTATAATATCTAGTTTTTCATATCAGCAATATAAAGGACCCAAGGTAACCTGGGTCAAGAATAACTAACTGATTTCATTGTTGAAAAAGGGTTATCTAGTAGTTAATCAACTATGGTACCTGGATAGTGGATGCTCCAAACACATGACTAGCAACAAGGACAATTTAATCAACTACAAGTCCAATTTGGGACCAAAGGTATTCTTTGGTGATTCAAAGTGTGGCCAGTCAGAAGGCTATGGAGAAGTGAATTGGAGTTGTCGCCTTCAAGAAAGTGACTTATGTAAGAGGACTCAAACATAACCTCATCTCAATAAGCCAATTATGTGATGAAGGTTATCAAGTACACTATAACTCAACATCTTGTATTATTTCTAATAAAGAAAAACAAAATGTTTTAATTGGGAATAGGCAAGGAAATATATACTTAGTTGATTTTCATTCTGCCAATTCAGATATCTGCTTACTTAACATAATTAGTAATCAGAATGAATTATGGCATAAAAGGCTAGGACATGTAAATATGAAAAACATTGCTAGGCTATCTAAAGACAATCTTGTGAGAGGTTTACCTTCTGGTCCCAACAAGAAGGAAGGCCTTTGCATGGATTGTCAACTAGGCAAGCAAACTAAATCTAGCTTTAAGTCAGTAAATAAAAGTGATTCACCTAGGATCTTGTATTTATTACACATGGACCTCTTTGGACCCATTGCTATACAAAGCCTAGGAGGGAAATCCTACACTTTAGTTATTGTAGATGGCTTCTCAAGGTTCATTTGGGTGTTCTTTCTGAGATCTAAGTCAGATACCTTTAAAGTTCTTACAGATTTTCTCAGGACCATACAGATTGAGTACTCTACTCATGTTACATTGATTAGAAGTGATCATGGTATAGAGTTTGAGTCTCTTCTTATGCATGAGTTTTATGAGAAGGAAGGTATCAAGCACTGCTTCTCAGCTCCTAGAACTCCCCAACAAAATGGGGTAGCTGAAAGGAAAAATAGGACCCTAATTGAAGCTGCATGCACATTACTTGCAGATGCTTACGTGCCCCTATCCATTTTTGGCAGAGGCTGTAAGCACAACAAATTATGTACTGAATAGAAGTTTGATATACAAACTTAAGAATAGGACTCCCAATGGATTACTTAAAGGGAAGAAACCTAAAATCACTTATTTTAAAGTATTTGGATGTGTATGCTATATACATAATAATAACAAGAAATATATTAGAAAGTTTGAAGCTAAGGCTGAAGAGGGAATTTTTCTAGGATATTTCCAAGTAAGTAAAGCTTATAGGGTATTTAATAAATCATCTTTAAAAATTTAAGAATCAATTCATGTCACTTTTGATGAATCTAACATGTCTTGCAAGGAGAAAGAGATTTCTACCAGTAATTCTTTGCAGTACCTCACTTGTATGAGAATTTGGATGGACTAAGCCTCACCCAGGAGGCCCCAACACATCCTTCTCCACAGGTTGTTGAAGACAATGAAGAAGAACAGTTGGAAGAAGTGCAACCTCATCCAACAACAAACTCAATTCCAGAAGAGGAATTAATTCAAAATGTTTTTATTGAACCAACTCCACCCACTGACTTTGTCACACTTAGGGTTCACCCTAGATCTCAAGTGATTGGGGACATGTCCGCAGGTGTACAGACAAGGCATCAACTAAACCAAGACTTGATGCATGTCTGTTTTATCTCTCAAGTTGTGCCTCAATCCATACATGATGTTGATCAGGATCCCCACTGGATCATTTCTTTGCAAGAGGAACTCAACCAGTTTGAGAGATGTAGAGTTTAGGATTTGGTTCCAAGACCTAAAGACTATCCAGTCATTGGAACCAAATGGGTATATAGAAATAAACTAGATGCCCATGGTGTAATTGTGTGGAACAAGGCTAGGCTTATTGCTCAATGATATAGGCAAGTAGAAGGCATAAACTATGATCAGACTTTTGCACCAGTTGCAAGGTTAGAGGCAATCAGAATCTTTCTTGCCTATGTTGCCTACAAGAAGTTCAAGGTATATCAGATGGATGTAAAGTGTGCTTTTCTAAATGGAATACTAAAAGAAGAGGTTTATGTTGAACAACCTCCAGGTTTTGTTTCTCCAACTCATCCCTCTTATTTATTTAGACTGCATAAAGGCATCTATGGTCTAAAGCAAGCTCCAAGAGCTTGGTATGAGACCATAGCTAGCTTTCTGATAGAGCATGATTTCACTAGAGGCATAGTAGATAAAACATTATTCACTAAACATCATAAGAATAAAATCTTGTTAGTACAAATCTATGTGGATGACATCATATTTGGATATACTGACTATAAACTATGCAAGAGTTTTCTGACCCCATGCATTCTAAGTTTGAGATGAGTAGCATGGGTGAGCTCTCCTACTTCCTTGGTCCCCAAGTGAAATAGCTACCTGATGGCATCTTCATCTCCCAAACTAAGTATGTTAAAGAGGTTCTTAAGAAGTTTGGGATGGTTGATGCCTCAGCAAAGAAAATACCTATGGCTACTAATGCTGTAATAGATTGTGATCCACATGGGAAACCTATTGACCAGAAGTTATATAGGGGCATTGTTTGGTCAATATTGTATCTTACAGGTAGCAGACCTGATATCATGTTTGCCACATATCTTTGTGCTAGGAAGTGAACCCTAAAGAATCTTACCTAATTTTTCCAAAAAGAATTTTGAGATATATAAAGAGTTATCCCAGTCTAGGCCTATGGTATCCTACAGAGTCAGAATTTGATTTAACTGGATATTTAGATGCTGACTTTGCTGGATGCAGAGTTAACAGGAAAAGTACCTCGGGAACTTGTCAGTTCCTTCGAATAAGATTAGTCTCTTGGTTTTATAAGAAGCAGTCATCTGTGTCTACATCAACAGCTGAAGCAGAATACATAGCTGCTGGCAGTTATTGTTCCAAGATATTGTAGATTCAAAACCAACCCTAGACAATGGTTTCAACTTAAATAATTCAACTCTACTATGTGATAACACAAGTGCTATATCCATAGCACATAATCCAGTCCATCACAGTAGGACTAAGTATATAGATATTAGGCATCATTTCATTAGAGAGTGTATAGACAACAATAAAATTAAACTTATCTATATCTATACTGATTTCCAAAGAGCTGATATTTTCACCAAACCCTTGGATGAAAGAAATCACTTGTTCTTTATAAATCAGCTTAGAATGATCAATGGAGAAGCCTTAGTTTAATTTCTGTCTACACTCGACGAATTTGCCAAAGTTCGTCGAACGGAGCTTGATGAACTGGGGAATGTTCTTGAGATATTCGTCGAATAGAGTTTGACAAACTCTCTGTGAGCGAAGTCATTTTCACCGAACAGAGATCGACGAATCTACTTCAGAAAAATTTCGTCGAACGGAGCTCGACGAAATGTCTTCAAATCTTCAGACTGAGCTCGACGAATTATTTAACTGCAAATTACTTCGTCAACCTCAGATCGAAGAATTATTTTATTTCTGTCGATTCATATTCTACCTTATATCGTTTTCTTCGACCTCCATCCCGCGCTTTCAGTTTCGTTGCACTTGATATTTGTTTTTCTCTTGTAGGTGCTCTAATGGCGATTCCAGCAGGAACTCTTACAGCAATGAAATTCGACAACGGCTTTGATGTCGATTTCGATTCCTTCCAGCATTTATACCCAATCTTCCTGGGAATCCTGCAACTGCATGAAGACCAGCAACTGAAAACTCTGCTGTCCACTAGAATAAAGATATCCGCCACTAAAATCAGAGAGTGGGTGTACACTTCTTCTACAACAGATGACAACACCATGACTGGAACTATAGCTGGTAATGTTGTTTCCCTCACCCTCGTCGTTTTAACAGAAATTTTTGGATTAAACAATGGTGAAGAGGAATTAGAAATGGATTCTGAGGAGTTTGATATGATGCTGAGTATGATGGGTTATTCTGGACAAACCCCTAATAAACTGCTTAAGAAACACCTCTCTGTTGAATTTAAATTCCTAGCAGACATTGTGGGAAAAGTGTTGTCGGGAAAGCATACTGCACATGACTACATAACCAGGAACCAATTCCTGGTTATGTGTGTTGTGGTCAACAAGAAGAAGGTCAAGCGGGCTCAGATCATGTTTGATCTGATTAAGAAAAAGAATACAAAGAAAGAGGTTGTTTTGGAAGAATATTAGGGATCTTCCTAAAGGAAAAGGCTGCTGAATCCCTGGTCTCCCAGACCATATTAATAAATGCCTCTAAGAGGATGACCTGTACTCTTTTTGGAAGGTGGGAGAGGACCATCACCAAGCCCTCCAAGGCTTCTTCCTCTTCCACCAGGGCTTCTGAGAGTACTAGGGCTATTCCAGCCACTTCCCAAACTACTGAAGAGATCCCTCCTCCACCTCCCTCACTTCTAGCCATCCCACCTCAACATCAGATGCTATAATAACCCTCTTCCACAATTCCTTCTCTTCAATAACCACAACAACAACCACAACAATCAATTCACATTCCTACTTCAGCTTTATCTCCTTTAACTTCTCCACAAATAGATATTTCTGACATCCCCTCTTCCCCTCTTCAGGAATCTCAACAACCATCTCCATCTCAATCACCACAACCAACCCCACCTCAATCCACCCATGGTACACCCATTTCATCACCAACTTCATCTCCCTTACCACACCATCTGGACAACATCCCATACTTTACTCTGCCTACTTCCCCTCCTCATACTTCCTCTCTTGCAGATGTCCACATGCAAGATGCTCTCCCTCCTACTCCACCAACTACTACCATCCCCACTTCTGTCTCCACTCCAACACCCTCTGCCACACCCTCTACCACTCCACTATTGGATCCATCCATTATTTCATCTCTCATTGCACTGCTTACTCCCCTCCTCAAAACAATTATAGCAAAGGCTATTTTACCACTTGCTACTTCCATATCTTCTCTTGCTGCACAAATATCTACTCTTTCTACTCCTTACTCTTTAGTTAGGGACATGGCTTCAGTATCCGCTGAAACCAGGAAGGGGGAGATACTCCATGAAGAAGAAGCATCAGCAGCAACAGAAGAAGCAGCAGCAGTAATAGAAGAAGCAGCAGCAACAAAATCAGAAGAAGTAGCAGCAGTAACTACAACAGCAGTAATAGCAGCAGAAGCAACAACAGTAGCAGTATAAATAATAGTAGCAGTTGCTGATCAAGAATTACTTGATTTAATTATTTTTATTGAGTCTGATATGGACTTGGATGAGCCTGTGTTGCCTGAGAAAAAAACTATTGGTGATTTTATTATAAATCCCACAGTAGATTTGTTAAATTTATTGAGAACTTTTGATATAGTTCATTTGAACCTTCTTCCAGGATACAGCACTAAGCCATCTTTGGCTATAATTCCATATACCTCACCTATAAGCCCCAAAGTTGCCAAGCAACTCAAGACCATTTTTGCTACTCCAGAGATTCCAGTCATTCCATCTCCACCCAAAGCTATTTCACCCATTATTTCATCCCCTCCAACAGATATTTCTGCTCCAGTTTTTGTAATGGATGATTCACCTATGCCTGATCTTGATGCACTGATCATGGCAGATATAGAAGAGGAAAATAAGTCAGTTGCTAAAAGCACTAAAGTTTACATGATGGAGACGACGACCTCCAACCTATAGAAGATGATGTCAACATGCTCGCAGATGATCCTTCTCCGTCTCCAATCAAAGACTCGCGGTGTCATGACAATCATGTGGAGCGACGCTACAATCTCCGCCCTCGACGCAAGACAACTAAATAATTGAACTTATTTTATTCTAAGCTTGAGAGCATTTATATTTTTATCATGTTTTTATTTAACATTTGGAGTGTTTTTATTTTTATGTTTATTTGGGCTACATATAGCCAAGACTTTGTGTTAAGCCTATAAATATGCATGTAATGTTTTGTTTAAGGAGAAGTTGAATGAAAATTAAGTAACCCTAATTCTTGCCTAAAGAGAATCTCCCTCTTCTCTCTCTACGTCTCCCTAACCGCCAGCCCTCTCCCCTCTCTCTCTCTCAAGTTTCGGCCAACACTCTCCTCACCCTCTCTCATTTTTCTCCTCCTACTCGAGCAGCCACCACCACTCTAACACCCGAGCAGCCCCCCTCCTCCACAACCTGAGCAGCAACCTAACTCCTCCACCCGATCCGCCCGCTTTCCCATGCAAAATGACCAGCCAGCAGCCCCCCTCCTCGACAACCCGAGCAGCCACCTAACTCCACCCGATCCGCCCCCTTCCCACGCAAAACGACCAGCCCCCAAACAAAGCATGATTCCAGCCAAGGTGATTCCATCCGGCGTGAAGCGAGGAAGGCGGAAAGTTTTCTCTCCATCCGGCGCGACTCCGGCAGTACCGTGGAAGAGTGATCCACGAGTGAATTGAAAACATCTATTCCGGTTTGGGTAACGATACGTTCTACTTTGTGTGTGATTCTCCTTCCTAGATTCAATTGTGGTTGTTCTGATTTTTGCGTAACTTCGGAATCATTAATTTTTTTGTTTGTCTCTCCGATAGTACTTTGTTGTTCATCCTATTTTCAATAATATTCCGAAGAGGATTTGGCAAACCGTCGTACTCTTTGTTGGGAGAGATCTACCATTTTCCGAATCAAACTTTTTGGTCGATCCCGTTTTGTACAACTATTGCTCGTTCGGACCGGGTGGGTCCATTTAGCTTGAGAGAACAATGGCCTATAGCCTATTGTTCGATCTTAAAATGGCGTGGCTACCGTACGTTAGCATAAATCTGATAACTTGCCCTACGAGTGAGTTGCGTTTGAGATTCTGTACGAGTGTAGAAGCGGGATATAGCAAGAGTCACGTGTTAAGATGTAAAACGTATCGAGTAGGCGTTATAGCCTACATCAATTTTGGTATCAAAGAGAGGTTTACGTCAATTTCTTAATTGGCACCCTCCTTTTTATTTTTTTACTAGCACGTCAACACGCACTTTTAATACTCTCTTCATTTTTTCCTGCAAGAAAAACAAAAAAAAATATTTTTACTCTAGTTATTTAGTGGGAACTTTTCCATTTGAGGAATTTCCTTGAGTCAGTTTTTATTATTTAGTGTATGCGCACTAGGCTAGGTATGGAATATCCCCCGTCTTCTTCAAATATGACGGTCGACCGAGATGCGTATCTCGGTCTCACTGAGATTGAAGAACTCCGCCAAGATTTCACGGAACAAATGAAGGCTATTAGGGAAGCACTCCACACCCTGACAGTAAATTTAGCAGATCCCTGTAATCAACCCGCCAACCAACGTGCGGATGGAAATAATTACCATCACCCTAACAATAATAATGAACAACATCCGAAGTCGCCGTATGAGTTCGATATTACTAGGGCCGTCCGGGTCAAACCCCCATCCTATGATGGATTGGGAGAACCGCAAGTTTTCCTCGATTGGGTTACGGAAATAGAATGCTACTACGAGTGGTACAACCTGAATGATGCAGATAAGGTGCGCGTGGCAAGAATGAAGTTGTTAGGTAGAGCTAAAATATTTTGGCTGAATGAGGAACGATGCCTGAGAGGCGATAACAGTGAATTACACCTTGGTTGGGAGGTCATGAAGGACTCGCTTAATAAATAATACGTCCCTACGTACCATCGAACACAAATGTTTGATGATTTGGCCACCCTTAAACAAGGGAATAGGCTGGTGTCAGAAAACATTAGTGTTCTTAAGGATATGATGGTGAGGTGTGGCGTGAAAGAAATGACAGAGATTACGCTCTCTAGGTTTCGCAAAGGGCTAAATCCCGACATCCAGGGAAAATTACTGTGGTATGGTCACACAGACCTAGACGTCACGTTTAATGCAACATTAGACATTGAGAAGCACAACCTTCACAAAACTAAAACTCGCTCCTTTCAGAAAGGAAAATCCATCTTAGGACCACCTCCCACTTCTATCTAGAAGGATAAGGGTAAGTTCTGATCCACTGACTCGAGCTCCATAGTAGTTACTGCCAGAAATACTAGAAATCCAACGCGTGAGAGAGTTCCTGTAGGAAGGGTTAACAAAACAAATGTTACTTGTTTCGCCCAAACCCTTAGCCCTGTTAGACTCCACCTGTGGGTCAGACGACCTTGTATATGAGGCAGGATAGGATAGCGAGTCAGAAGGAGTGTTGAGAGATTTGGAGGATGAATCCCATATGATGGTCATGCGATGTATTCTAGCTACTCCCCGTGCCTTAAATGACTGGAATAGGACCAATATATTTTCGCTGAATTTTAAGAACGGAGAGAAGTGGTGCATGTTGATTATCGACAGTGGCAGCTGCATGAATGTTATTTCCGAAAATTCGGTGACACGAATGTCTTTAGTTACAGAGCCGCACCCTCACCCTTATAAGGTAGCATGTGTAAATAAGACATCCCTCCCAGTGTCGAAGTGTTGCTTGGTAACCCTTACCATCAAGGCCTATTCTGAAAATATTTGGTGTGATGTCATCCCCATGGATGCTTGTCATGTCCTATTAGGTCATCCATGGCTTTATGACCATGATGTAACTCACATTGGGCGAGCCAACTCATATGAATTTAAATTTAATGGTAAGACCGTTATCCTAAACCGAACTCCACCTAAAGATCCATCTGTCTCCTCTAATGACACTATCATTCCCGTCGAGAAGAAGACATTAAGTTTGATAGGTAAGCAGGAGTTGGAGCGCGAGTATTTTGTTAACAGAGTCATATATACACTAGTTTGCTTGCAAGTTAAGGAAGATAACTGCACGTTTGAGAATCTACCCACGACCTTGAAAAATCGTTTAGAGGAATATAAGGATGTCTACCCGGATGACTTGCTGCCTGAGTTACCGCCTATACGGGAAATCCAACACGAGATTGATTTCGTTTCGGGATCCTCATTGCCTAACCTTCCCCATTATCGATTAAACCCCTTCACACACCTCGAATTGCAAAAATTAATTTCGGATTTGCTAAGTAAGGGGTTCATCCGTCATAGCAAGAGTCCTTGTGTCGTACCCGCATTACTAGTGCCAAAGAAAGACGGATCTTGGCGGATGTGCGTGGATTATAGGGTTGTTAATAAAATAACCGTTAAATACCGGTTTCCTATCCCTCGATTGGATGACTTATTGGATATGTTAGCTGGAGCGATGATTTTTTCTAAGCTAGATCTTAAGAGTGGCTATCATCAAATCAACATTAGGAAAGGAGACGAATGGAAAACGGCCTTTAAATCGAAAGACAGACTTTATGAGTGGTTAGTGCTTGGGGAAGGGCTCACTAACGGCCCAAGTACTTTCTCCCGATTGATGACCTTTGTCTTCAAGCCTTACTTGGGAAAATTTGTCATTATTTACTTTGATGATATCCTAGTATTTAGCTCCTCACCGAACGATCATGAGTCTCACTTGAGGATGGTACTCACCACTCTGCGATTGGAAAAATTATTTGTTAACTTAAAGAAATGTACGTTTAACGTTCATTCTATAGAATTCCTAGGCTATATCGTAAGTTCAGAAGGTATCCATGTTGACCCAAACAAGGTCCAAGCTATCAAGGATTGGCCGGAGCCAACAAATATAAGGGATGTTCGGAGTTTTCATGGATTAGCTACTTTTTATCGCCGCTTTATCAAGGATTTTAGTAGTATAATGGCACCAATCATGGAGTGCATGAATAAGGGAGATTTTTTGTGGACTAAATCGGCTGCCAAAGCATTTGACGTAATCAAATCCCGAATGTCGGCAGTACCTCTCTTACGATTACCATATTTCAATCGAGTTTTTGAACTGTCTTGTGATGCATCTAGATTCGGTATTGGTGGAGTCTTGAGTCAAGAGGGTCATCCTGTTGGATATTTTAGTGAAAACTCTCGGTACCAAAATTAAATTATTCTAATTATGATATAGAATTTTATGCGGTGATTTGATGTTTACAGCATTGGCGTCATTATTTGATATCTAAGGAATTTGTTATTCTATCCGATCACGAGGCATTAAGATTCATTAATTCCAAATATAAAGTGAGTCATGGGCATGCAAAGTGGGTCTCCTATCTTCAGGAGTATACCTTCATAATTAAACATCTCAAGGGAACATTAAACCGTGTGGCGGATGCTCTTAGTCGCGTCTCCTTGTTGTTGACTACGTTAGAAATCAAAGTGATTGGATTCGATAGGATAAAAGAAGAGTACGTTAATTGTCCGAACTTCGGGGACATCTACTATTCCACTCAAAACAACTCTCCCGCTATGATTTCAGCGTATTATAATTGGGACGGGTATCTGTTTAAGCATTCGAAGTTGTGTATCCCTCGATCTTCCCTTCGGCATTTTATTGTGTGGGAGTTACATAGTGGTGGTCTAGGTGGACACTTCGGGCGCGATAAGGCTACTAAGCTTGTAGAAGACAAGTTCCACTGGCCAGGCCTTAAATCTACGGTGAATAAAATTGTGGGTAGTTGTCGCGTTTTTCAATTAGCAAAGGAAAATAAAACAAATTCAGGACTCTATACCCCTCTTCCAATTCCTTCCATTCCATGGGAAGATGTTAGTATGGACTTTATCCTAGGCCTACCAGTCACATTTAGACGACATGATTCCATTCTCATGGTAGTCGATCGATTTTCCAAAATGGCCTATTTTATTGCGTGTAATAAGACTGATGATGCGTCCAATGTAGCAAAATTATATTTTAAAGAAGTTGTTGGGCATAGAGGCATTCCGAAGACGATAGTGACCGATAAAGATTGAAAGTGCAGCTAGATCTGATATACTCTAGAGGGGGGTGGGGGTGAATATAATGTATGTTGATTTTAAAACTTTTACAACTGCTGTTGTATTTTAGGTGTGTGTGTGTGTGCAGGGAAGCAAATACAATAAACCAAAAAGCAGCAATGGACTAATCACAGCACATTCACAGAGCAAGGCCAGAAAACAAAAGGAAAAGAAAGCAACCAGACGACACAAGAATTTTATAGTGGTTCCCCAAATCTGGGTAGTCCACTCTTCTACCACCATGGTACGAATCCACTGTAGGAAGGGGTTGATCAGGTGTCCTGGCACCAATGGGGTTTTGATCAGGTTCCCAAAAACCAAACCCTCAAGTATTTTGGTGGGAGACTTGCAACCAGAATAATTTTGAAGGGAATTAAAACCCTGTACAGAGGTGGAGTGAGAGGGTGATGAGGTCTTCTCTTTCTCAAGTCAAATGAGAAGACTTATGGAATGTTGTTTAGCAGCTTTGCTCCCCCTGAGATGTAGAATGGATCAGGAAGAATGCTGGAGCACTGCTTCAGGGTGATAGGCCTTCAAAGACCTAGAATTCCAGGTCCAGAGAAAGTCTTCAGGAACTACTTGTAACTGATATGAAGGTATTTTTTTTGAAGTTATCCTGAGTAAAAGCAGATGAAGAAGACTCTTGATATTGATGTAATGTTCTTCTTCTTCTTCTTCTAAATCAATTTCTCTCTAGGCCAAGAATGAATTCTTTTTCTTGTGTTGTCTGAATCACTGTCTATCTTTTTCTTGTTGTTGTATGTTGTGAATCTCTGTATTACTGACTATTTCTGTATGTCTCTGTCAGTCATAGAAAACATTCGAATTTTGAATATCGAGCAGTAATGACAGACGGCCTGGAAAGGAAGCAGCAATTAATTATTTCCCCAACTGTTTCCATTTGAAAAAGGCATGTAATAATCCAGAATTAACTGCGCATCCTAACGGTAGTATACTGTGAAGAACTGCCATTAATTGTCCAGGAATCAGCGTCATGGAATGAGACGGGAATGGAAGAAGACCTAGTCTGGAATCGTCGACCGAAGAACATAATTCGTCGAGCTGAGTTAAGAGTTCGTCGAGCCAAGCTGAGTTCGTCGAGCTGAGCTGAGTTCGTCAAGCTGAGCTGAGTTCGTCGAGCTGACAGTCTTCATTCATTGAATAGACAATCTTCAATATCAGACAAACATTATTCGTTGAGCAGAGAACCAAATTCGTCGAGCTGAGAAAAGTTCTGGACTTGGACGAAATATTCTGCATCTGCTGAAATGCTGTGTCGACACAAATTAGTGTCGACAGAGTGATCTTGGTGTCGACACAAATCCTCTGGTGTCGACATAAGCTGGTGTCGACTGAAATCCTGGTGTCGACACAAATCGCCTGGTGTCGACACAAGCCCTAAGTGTCGACACAGATTCTCTGAGTACACAAATCGTCGAGTAGAGATTAGCATTTGTCGACCTGATAAACTATGAACTTGAGGTCCAAGTTCATCGAGCACAGAATATAATTCGTCGATCTCAGCACTGCGAATTGTCTTACGATCGTCGAGCGCAGAACTTCCTTCGTCGAGCTGAGTTCGACGATCGTCGAACTCTTTTCACATGTTCTGAAAAACTGATAGATCTGGAGTTCCTGATGGTCCTGAAGAAGGCTGGTCCATCTAAAGTTGAGATAGAGGACTGTCCTAGACTCTAAGACAAAAACTTGACCCAGACTATACATGATGGGTCACATCCTAAGTCAGTGAACCTAGCCCAAATCTACTAGGGATCCAACAATCTCCCCGTAGTTGGGTGAGGTCACTAACAGAAACTCCAAGCAAAGAACAAATAGAAAAACAAAGCAAAATTAAGAGATATATCTGGCAGAGAATTTATAACACATGCAACAGATATATATATACATACTGGCTTTGTTTTAATGCAAGATATAGACTGAAACAGAAGTAGAAATGAAAAGAAAACACAAAATTACTTCTCTGATTTCTTCTGTTTTGGCTTGACTTCTAGTGCTTTATCTCCTGGCTTCTTGAAAATGATTTCCCTATTGGGATCTGAAGCTTGAGCCTTGGTCATAGTCATGTCAGCTGCCCCTATGATGTTCAGTGAAGTGGCTCTGGGGACAACTGCTTCTGGGTAAAGATGCATGTACTCATCAACATTGAGTAGCTTGTTTGCTTTCCCAAATCTCTTTAGTTCATCTCTCCTGTACTAAGACATAGTAGTTAAGCATGTTGTGTCCTTGCCTTCAGCTTTAGCTTTGTTGATTTGAGATAAGCCAATGATCTCTTGGAACCTTGCCATTCTGGCTGTGTTGGCTGTTTCTGGATCTTCATGAGGGGAATAGGGCCTTTCAGCTTCACGTTCCTTAGATTCCTGGTGCTGCTGCTGTTGTTGAGGGTGTTGTTGTCTGCCTGAAGATGGTGGCCTTGGCTGACTGCCACCAGAGGATCTCCCTGTTTGTCTCTGATAAGTTTGAATAGGAGAAGATCTCTGAGAGCGAGAGCCAGAGGCACCTGCTGCTGGAGGAGGAGGATCCTTTCTGTATCTATGAACAGGGGGAGGAGAGTATCTCCTACTCCTCTTCCTCTCTTTTTGCTGGTTCTTTGATAGCCACATCCATGCAGGCATCCCTTTATAAGGAGCAACATTATGCAGGATATAGTATGGTGTGTCTGCAGTGGGATTAGGCTTGGGAGCAGGAGGAGGAGGAGCCTTCCTTTTCTTAGAGAGCAACTTCTTTTTCTTTTTAGCAGCCTCCTCATCTGATTCATCATCATCAGAATCTGAACTCTGAGGGTTGTCATACAAAGCATTCAACTTCCTCAGAGTGGCATCAGGAATGATAAGAGGTTTTTCTTGAGGGGGGATAGAAGGTTCAGAGGGTGAGGGTTCAACAGCAGTAGAGACAGAACTTGCAGCTGCTACCTTGTTCTCTTCTTCAATGTCTGCCAGAATGAGCTCATCCAGATCAGGCATGGGAGAATCATCCATGATAAAATCTGGTACAGGGCAGATTTCTGGAATAGACACAGGAGTTGGAACAGCAGTAGGAGCAGCAAAGGTGTCACAAAGTTGCCTGGCAACTGCTGGACTTGCTGGAGAGGTATACTGGACAATAGCCAAATATGGCTTAGCAACGTCTACTAAAGGAAGCTTCATATATACAGGATCAAAGATCTGAAGTATCTCAGATAAATTAACTGTGGGATTTATAAGGAAATCACGAGCGGTTGTTATTGAATCTACTGACTCATCAAAGCTACTGTCAGTGTCCATGAATTGAGTAAAATCAATTGCTGTATCTGTAACTGCATTATCAAGCACTATATTAACTGTATCTGTAGTGTCAAAAACTATATCTGCAGTATCTGTATCTGTATCAACTGTATTCACTTCTGCAGCTGCTGCACCAGCTTCATCATGGAGCATCTCCCCCTGCCTAGGTTCAGGAGAACCTGGAGCCAGGCTCCTTAATGAAGAGGGGGCAGCAGAGAGGGCTGAGATTTGGGCAGATAAAGAATCAATGGAATTCACCAGAGGTGTAATGGCCTCTGTGATGAGTGATTTAATAAGAGGAGTCAGAAGAGAGATGATGGAGGGAATGGTGGAAGAATCCATAAGTGGAGAAAGAATAGTAGAGGAGGAAGGAAGAATATGTGGAGGGGATAAGGGAGGGAGAACAGGTTGTGGTTTAGTGGGTATGGTGTAGGATGGAATAGTGGATAGGTGTGGTGGAAGAGGGGATTGAGGAGGTGAGGGAATATGTTTTTCAGTGGGGGAAACTGGAGGTGTAGGGATATGTGTAAGATCAGGCGGTGGAGATTGATGTTGAGGTGGAGTCAATTGAGGTGCAGGAGGAGTGGGAAGAGATTTGGTAGGTGGAATGGCCTCTTTAGCGTCAGGGTGGGGAGTGACCTTGACGATCCTGGTGCTCTCAGAAGCATTGATGGAGGAGGAGGAACCCTTGGAGGGTTTGGTGATTGTCCTCTCCCATCGGCCAAACAAGGCACAGGTGAGGCGCTTGCTGGCATTGATGAATGTGGTCGGGGAGACGAAACATTCACTGGCCTTTTCTTGGAGGAAAATCCCCAGGATTCTGCCGTAGCAGACTTCCTTCTTGCTAGTTCTCTTCTTGATTAGGTCAAAGAAAACCATGCCCCAATCGACCTGACACTTGTTGAGCATTGCGCACATGATCAGGAATTGATGGCGAGTGATATAGTCATGTGCCGAGTGCTTGCCCATTAGAATTTTCCCTACAATGTCGACCAAAAATTGATAGGCGGCTGACAGTTGTTTCTTCAGAATCTTATTAGGGTTGTTGACGGAGAAACCCATGACTTTCAATATATCAGCATATTCCTCAGCGTCCATTTCCAAGTTATCTTCCCCATTGATCAGTCCAAAAATTTCAGAGAGTACTGCTGGGGATAGTGAAACGATAGTGTTTCCAATATTTCCTGTTAGATTTCCGTCTTCAGAAACTGTGGCAGTGTACACACATTCTCTTATCTCGGTTGAGTGTAGCTTGATGCTGCGTGTCATGAAATCCTTGAGATGTAATTCTTCAAGTAATTTAAGGATATACAGAAAAATTGGATCGGAATGTTGGAAGGACTCAAAGTACATGGAGAATGCTGCATCAAACTTCATCGCCGCAAGTCCTCCTAGAGGAATCGCCATTGATGACCTGCAAAGATAATCACAGAGAAAACGGCGATCAAGATCAAAGGAACTGAAAGCGCGGGACGGAGGTCGAAGAAAACCTAGATATAAGATTTTCAGAATATGAATCGACAAGCTCCGTTCCACGAAAAGAGACAGATCTTCGAACTAAGATCGACGAAATAAGTTACAGGTGAGTAGTTCGTCGAACCCATTCAGAAGAATTGAAAATAGTTCGTCAAACTCCGTTCGACGAAATGGTTTCTGAAGCAAGGTTCGTCGATCTCCGGTCGACGAAAATTGTTTCCACACAGAGAATTCGTCGATCTTCGGTCGACGAGAATCTCTCATACTTTCCCTAATTTGTCGAACTCCATTCAACGAACTCTGGAAAATTCGTCGAATGCAGACAGAAATTAATTTAACTCTTCTCCATCAATCATTCCCAGTTGATTTATAAAGAACAGATGGGTTTTCTCATCCAAAGGCTTGGTGAAGATATCTGCTCTCTGTTGATCAGTAGGAATGTGGATCAAGTTAATTTTCTTTTTGTCCACATTATCTCTAATGAAATGATGTCTTATTTCAATATGTTTAGTCCTAGAATGATGAACTGGATTCTGAGCTATAACAATAGCACTTGTATTATCACAAAATAAGGTTGAATTATTTAAGTTGATACCATAATCTAGGAGTTGGTTTTGTATCCATAGCATCTGTGAACAGAAGCTGCCAGCAGCCATATACTCTGCCTCAGCAGTTGATGTAGACACAGATGTCTGCTTTTTGCAAAACCAAGAGACAAGTCTCATACCCAGGAACTGGCAAGTTCCAGAGGTACTTTTCCTGTCCACTCTACATGCAGCATAGTCAGCATCTGAGTATCCAGTCAACTCAAATTTTGACTCTGCAGGATACCAGAGTCCTAAACTAGGACAACTCTTTATATATCTCAAAATCCTTTTTAGAAAAATAAGATGAGATTCTTTAGGATTCACTTGGAATCTTGCACAAAGGCATGTGACAAACATTATGTCAGGCCTGCTAGCTGTTAAGTATAATATGGATCCAACAATTGCCCTATAATGTTTCTGATCTACAGGTTTCCCTGCTGCATTAGAATCTACAATAACATTGGTATCCATAAGTGTTTTCATTCCTGAGGCATCACCCATCCCAAACTTTTTAATAAGCTCTTTAGCATACTTAGATTGGGAGAGGAAGATACCATCAGGGAGCTGCTTCACTTGGAGACCAAGGAAGTAGGAAAGCTCACCCATGCTACTCATCTCAAATTTGGAATGCATGAGGTCAGCAAACCTCTGACACAATTTGGGATCAGTAGACCCAAAAATAATGTCATCCACATATATTTGTACCAATAAGATTTGGTCCTTATGATGTCCAGTGAAAAGGGTTTTATCTATGGTTCCTCTTGTAAATTTATGCTCTAAAAGAAAGCTAGCTAGGGTCTCATACCAAGCTCTTGGAGCTTGCTTTAAACCATAGAGAGCTTTATGTAATTTGTAAACATAAGAGGGTTGAGTTAGAGAGATAAAACCTGGAGGTTGTTCTACATAAACCTCCTCTTGAAGTACACCATTCAGAAAGGCACTCTTGACATCCATCTGAAATATCTTGAACTTTTTGTATGCTGCATAGGCTAGGAATATTCTAATGGCCTCTAACCTTGCAACAGGGGCAAAGGTTTGGTCATAGTCTATTCCTTCTTCTTGCCTATATCCTTGGGCAACCAGTCTAGCCTTATTCCTTACTATGTTCCCTTGTGCATCTAATTTGTTGCTATAGACCCATTTGGTTCCAATAACTGGGTAGTTATGGGGTCTTGGAACCAAATCCCAAACTCTACATCTCTCAAACTGATTTAGTTCCTCTTGCATTGCAAGAATCAAGTGGGGATCTTGCTCAGCTTCATGGATGGTGAGAGGTTCAATTTGAGAGAGAAAACAGGCATGCATCAAGTCTTGATTGAGCTGATGTCTTGTATATACACCAACTGAAATGTCCCCAATCACTTGAGATCTGCGGTGATCTCTAAGTGTGACAAGATCAGTTTGTGGAGTTGGTTGAGCAACAACTTCTGTAAATAATTCCTCTTGAGGAATGGTACTGGTTGTTGATGGAAGTTCAGTTACTTCCTCTTGGATTTCCTCTTAACTATCTTCAGCAGCCTGTGGAGTGGGATGAGTTGGAACCTCTTGGGTAAGGTTTAGTCCATCCATAGACTCACACAGTGGTGAAACCTGCAAAAGACTATTGGTAGAAATGTCTTTCTCCTTATAAGACATGTTAGCTTCATCAAAAGACACATGGACAGATTCTTCAATTTTAAGGGATGATTTGTTTTAAACCCTATAGGCCTTGCTTACTTGGGAATATCCTAGAAAAATCCGTTCTTCAGCCTTAGCCTCAAATTTTCTAATGTATCTTTTGTCATTAGTGTGGATGTAACATATGCAACCAAAAACTTTAAAATAAGTGATTTTAGGTTTCTTTTCTTTATGTAATTCATAGGGGGTCTTATGTCTTAATTTATGTATAAGACATCTGTTCAGGACATAGTTAGCTGCGTTTACAGCTTCTGCCCAAAAGGATAGAGGCATGTAAGCATCTGCTAACAATGTACCTGCAGCTTCAATGAGTGTCCTATTTTTCCTTTCAGCAACCCCATTTTGTTGGGGAGTTCTAGGAGCTAAGAAGCACTGCCTGATACCTTCCTTCTCACAGAACACATGCATAAGAAGAGACTCAAACTCTGTGCCATGATCACTTCTGATCAATGCAACATGAGTAGAGAACTCAATCTGTATGGTCCTGAGAAAATCTGTAAGAACTTTGAATGTATCCGACTTAGCTCTCAGGAAGGCTACCCAACTGAATCTGGAGAAATCATTAACAATAACTAAGGTGTAAGACTTCCCTCCTAGGCTTTGTACTGCAATGGGTCCAAAAAGATCCACATGAAGCAGATATAATATCCTAGGTGAATCACTTTTATTAATGGATTTGAAGCTAGTTTTAGTTTGCTTGCCTAGTTGACAAGCCCTGCATAGGCTTTCCTTCTTGTAGGGACCAGCAGGTAAACCTCTAACAAGGTTGTCTTTAGATAACCTAGATATGTTCTTAAGGTTTACATGTCCTAGTCTTTTGTGGCATAGCTCATTTTGGTTACTAGTGATATTGAGTAAACAAATATCAGTTGTGGCAGAAATGAAATCTACTAAATATATGTTCCTTGTCTAAGTCCAATTAAAATAGTTTTGTTTTTATCATTTATAATAGAACAAGAGGTAGAGTTTAAATGTACCTGATAACCTTCATCACATAATTGACTTTATGGATATAAGGTTATGTTTAAGTCCTCTTACATATGTCACCTTTTTGAAGGTCACTGCTCCAATGCTTACTCTTCCATACCCTTCTGACTGACCACTCTTTGAGTCTCCAAATATCACCTTTGGTCCTAGCTTGGACTTATAGTTGGAGAGATTTGCTTTGCTGCCAGTCATGTGCTTGGAGCAGCCACTGTCCAGGTACCATGTCTGACTTAGCCTTGGACAGCTCTTCACCTGTACCTGCATTAAACAATAAAGCTCAATTGTTCTTGACCCAGGTTACCTTGGGTCCTTGGTTTGGTTAAAAAGTAAAACTAGAAATGACTGATAATGCAGGTTGAGACTTATACCCTAGAGGGTGATATCTCCTAGGTGGGATTATCTAATCAGCTACTGGATTAAATGTCTTGTTAGCTGTTTTAAAATTTCTATAGGAGAAATTATTTATATTTGGTCGTTCTGGGATCGACGAATTATTGTAAGTTCGTCGACCAGAGTTCGACGAATGGGGATGAGATCGTCGACCTCCACTCAGTGAATGACCATGGTCATTTTCTGCATCCCTCGTTCGTCGACCTCTGCTCGACGAACCATACACGGTTCGTTGATCACAATAGGACGAATAATTATTTCTGAAGTTTGCGTTCAGCATTCGTCGATCGGGGTTCGACGATCTTGCAGGATTTCGTCGATCTAAGTTTGGCGAATTCTGCTGAACTTGGTTTTTAACAGCTTTCTTCTGTTTTCTGTTTCTATTGTTTAGGGGATTTGACTTGTTTTCTGACCTGGGTTTTTCAGTTAGTTTCTTTTTACCCTTAACAGTGATAAACTTTATGGGAGTAGAAAGTATATTCTTCTTTATTATGGGGGGTAAACCTGATGAAGCACCCAAGCCCAGCCTGCCATTTAATCTGGCATTTACTGTGTTTATGATATCCATCGGCTTGAGGCTTCTCCCTTTGAGAGATTGCTCAAGTTGTTTTGCCTCACATAATTCAGATTTTAACTTGATTATCTGTTCATTATCTAGTGTCAATTGGTCAGTTAGTTTTCAATTTTCTGTGCTGACAGATTCAAGGTTTTCTAGTCTAGTCCTCAGGGTTTTTATCTCTTTCTCTGAGTTTATTAGATCCATGCACATAGTTTTAAACTCTACTTTAAACAAGTCAGAATTGAAATCAAAACTAGAAATCACCTGATCAGCCTCTGAGTCTGAGGCACCTTCATCTTCAGAATCCTCTTCTGATCCACAGTTGCATCTGGAGGCATCTATTGCCATTAGGCACACCTCCTTGAATCTGGATTCTTCCTCTTCCTCGCTGGAGCTGGAGGAGGATGTTTCCTCTTCTGTGTCACTCCAGGACTCATCAACAAATCCTTTGTCTTTCCTTTTATACTTGTTGGAGGAGGGTCTGCTGCTTTGTTTTCTTCTGAAATCCTTGTCCCTGCCCTTGTCCTTTTTTTGATTCTCTGGGCATTCTGAAATATAGTGCCGTGACTTTCTGCATCCAAAACACACAACCTCCTTAGTTGGTGTCTTGTCATATTTGGGCTTATCATCCTGCCTGGATGATTTTCTTCTAAAGTCCTTTCTTGCCATTTTGTAGAATCTTTTGGCAAAAGGCTCATTAACTCCTCATTGGATGTAGATGTTTCATTATCTTCAGAAGCTTTGAGGGCCAAGCTGTGCTCCTTCCTAACTGGGGTAGTTGCCTTCTGTTCTGCCGCCTCTCTTGATTTGACAAGCTGCTCATATGACTTCAGCTTGCCTAGCAGAGATTCTGTTGAGATCTCATTGAGGCTTCTAGCTTCTTTGATTGGCCAGATTCTGGAGTCCCATGAACTGGGGAAACACATCAGTATCTTGTCATTCACCTCAGTTAAGCTGATGTCCTTGTCAAGAGTCTTGAGTTCACTGATGATTGAACTTAATCTATTGTACATCTCAGCCATTGATTCTGTCTCATCCTTTCTGAAATTCTCATAGAGAGAAATGAGACTGGATCTCCTATCCTTTTTTTCATCAGCTGAGCCTGCTACCATTTGATTGAGAGAGTCCCAAATGGCCTTGGCTAAGGTACACTCAGCCACCTTCTGAAATATGTCATCAGATATTGTTTGGGCCAGAATATTCATAGCCTTTGCATCAGCCATCTTGGCTTTCTTATAGGCTTCAGTATTGTCTGGAGGTGGTACTGCACTCAGATTAGTTGATGTGCTGGCAAAAGTTGTAGGAGCTGGAGGAACACCTGTTGAAATGACAGAAAAAATATCCTCATCAATGGAGTTCATATATAATCTAATTCTTGCCTTCCAGATGGCAAACTTATTAAGATTGCACACTGGAGGTCTGATGCTTGTATAATCCTTGTTTTGGGCCATGTCTGTGATAAGGATAAGTCCAATAACAGAATAAAAACAAACAGATCTAACAAAGGGATCTTTGGGTTCAGGTGTTAGTCTGTACAACCAATCAGGTATGGTAACTTAACCAACCTGGAAGATGTGGTATTATTAACCAACCTCGCTTTGATACCAATTGAAAGTGCAGCTAGATCTGATATACTCTAGAGGGGGGTGAATAGTGTGTATGGTGATTTTAAAACTTTTACAACTGCTGTTGTATTTTAGGTGTGTGTGTGTGCAGGGAAGAAAATACAATAAACCAAAAAGCAGCAATGGACTAATCACAGCACATTCACAGAGCAAGGCCAGAAAACAAAAGGAAAAGAAAGCAACCAGACGACACAAGAATTTTATAGTGGTTCCCCAAATCTGGGTAGTCCACTCTTCTACCACCCTGGTAGGAATCCACTGCAGGAAGGGGTTGATCAGGTGTCCTGGCACCAATGGGGTTTTGATCAGGTTCCCAAAAACCAAACCCTCAAGTCTTTTGGTGGGAGACTTGCAACCAGAATAATTTTGAAGGGAATTAAAACCCGGTACAGAGGTGGAGTGAGAGGGTGAGAGGTCTTCTCTTTCTCAAGTCAAATGAGAAGACTTGTGGGATGTTGTTTAGCAGCTTTGCTCCCCCTGAGATGTAGAATGGATCAAGAAGAATGCTGGAGCACTGCTTCAGGGTGATAGGTCTTCAAAGACCTAGAATTCCAGGTCCAGATAAATTCTTCAGGAACTTCTTGTAACTGATATGAAGGTATTGTTTTTTTGTTGAAGTATTAGACCGGGCGGCTTGGCGGTCTGATCCAGCGGTTTGTTGACCGAGCGGCTTAGCGGTCTGATCCAGCGGTTTGTAGACCGGGCGGTCTGTCGGTCTACCTCTGCGGTTTGTTCTATCCTACTGGAGTTGCCGAGCGGTTAGCCCATCTGTCTAACCGCGCGGCCTATGCAGTCTCCATTATTCTAGCCGCTCAGTACTGTAAATGTTTAGTCCCACATTGTTTGTATACTCTCTTTCTTATCTCCTCCATTCTATATAAGGGAGGCCATACCTTTGTAAATGATATCTTTTTTGGATAATAAAATTTCAATTATTCAAAAGTTTGTTCGCTTGTTCTCTACTTTCCGCTTCTTGTTCTCTACTTTCTAACATGGTATCAGAGGACACGGTCATTTCCTCTTGATTCTGTGCGCCCTCTGTTGTTCGCGACTTCTTTTCCGCGCTCTGCGACTTGATTCGCGGCTTTCCCTCTCTTCTATCCGCGCGGCCTGTTTCTATCCGCGCGGCTTGGTTTTGTCCGCCAACCTGTTCGCGCGGCTTGCTCCTTCTTGGTTCTCTTCTCCTTCTCCTTGTTGTCGCAGCGACCTGTTTCGTTGTCGCCGCGCTCCTTGTTCTTTCTTGCCTCTCCTACTTCCTAGTCGTTGCGGTCTGTCCCTGTCCGCGTGTGTATTGTCTCTCTACTCGCGGATTGCTGCTGTGATCTGCCTGACCGTGCGGGTTGTTCCTTTCTCACCCGCATCTTGGTCGCGGTCGCCAGCTCTTCTCCACTTTTCTGTTCGCTCGGGCTTCTCAGTTCGTGCGACTTCTTCCCCGCCGAGCCTTTGACCACCTTCTAGCCGCTGCTGTGATCTGCCTGACCGTGCGGGTTGTCTCTTTCTTACCCGCATCTTGGTCGCGGTCACCTGCTCTTCTCCTCTCTTCTGTTCGCTCGGCCTTTTCAGTCCGCGCGACCTCTTCCCCGCAGTGCCTCTTTCTAGCCGCTACTGTTCGCGCGGCTTCCTCTGTTTTCTAACCGCTCCTGTTCGTGCGGCTTCTTCTGCTTCCGGGTTCTATGGCTACCTCCGGTCTCACCACTACTCCTGCAGCTCCTTCTCCTCCTCCTCCTTCGGGCAACCTTGGCACCCTTTCCAAGCTTATGGGCTCCAACTATCCCGATTGGAGCGTCTCTTTCACCTTTCTCCTTCGTTCTCAATGCAAGCGTCATCACCTCACCGATGACCCTCCTCCTCGCACCTCTCCTGAGTTTGATGACTGGGATGCGAGTGATGCTCTTGTTCGCACCTGGCTGGCCAACAACCTTTCTGATGAGTGCCTTCCCGTCATTCGCCATGATGAGACGGTCAAGGCCGCATGGCTTCACCTCGCTGCTCTCTATTCTAAGGGGGGCCAGACGTCCCGCATTTATACTCTCTATGCGGACCTCTTCGCCCGCCCTTCCATGTCCCCAGCTGCGGCTTATCAGCAGGTTCAGGCCCTTGGGGCTGAAATCCTCCAGAATCGCCCCTTCTCCACGGACTTGGCCGACCAGCACAAACACTTCCAGGAACTCCTGGTTGTTTGTTATCTTCTTCGTCTTCCCGACACTTATGATATGATCCGCCAGCAGATCTTGGGTGAGGCGGAATCTCCTACTTTGGATGCCACTGCGGCTCGCATTGCCGCTGTTACTTCGCTCCTCCAGCGGCCTCTGTTGGCCTCCCCCCCTTCCCAGGACTCCTCTGCTCACCAAGCTCAGCGGGGGGGCCCGAGTGGCCGAAGCTCCTCTGGCGGACGGGGTTCCTCCCGGTTCTTCTGCTCTCACTGTAATCGTACTGGTCATACTGTTGACCGCTGCTGGCAGAAACATCCTCATCTTCGCCCTTCCGGTGATCCTCCTTCGGCCTCCGCCTCTTCTAGGCCGTCTGCCTCTGTGGCCACGACGTCAGGTAGTGCCCATGTCGTTACCCAAGGTAAATGGCTGATTGACTCCGGTGCCACCAATCATATGACGGGCAACCCTCATTGCTTCTCCCGTCTTGAGACCCATGACCGCTTACCCCCAGTTCGTGTGGCGGATGGTTCCCCGTCTCCGGTTCATGGGACGGGCATGGTTCAACTCACTCCATCGCTTTGCTTGGAGGATACCCTCTATGTCCCGAAGTTCCCGTGCAATTTGTTATCTGTTACTACTTTATGCTGGCAACTTCAGTGCTCCGTTTTATTCACTCCCACTACTTGTTCTTTTCAGGACCCGAGGACCCAGCGGACGATTGCTACTGGGACTGAGAGCGGCGGCCTCTACTTCCTCGACGATGTTTCCGCTCTTTCTGCCTACTCCTCCTCCACCGATCTCCTTCAGTGGCATCTACGTCTTGAACATCCTCCTCCTCGGCTTATTCGTCAGCTTCTGCCCCACTTACCTCCCACCAGTTCTCCGCTCAACTGTGATGCGTGTCAGCTTGGCAAACATCATCGCTCCTCCTTCCCGCCGAAGTAAGGCCGTGGCTCCTCTCGCATTTTTGATCTTATTCATTCTGATGTATGGGGTCCTGCTCCTACCCTCACAGTTGGTCGGGGCAGTTCCTATTTTGTCACTTTTATCGATGATTTTACTCGATGTACCTGGGTGTATCTCTTAAAGGATCGCTCTGAACTATTTTCTGTTTGGCAATCTTTTTACTTTATGATTAAGACTCAATTTGCTATCTCTATTAAAGTCTTACGTTCTGATAATGCCAAGGAATATCTGTCTCATGAGTTCTCCGCATTCTTTCACCAACACGGCCTCATTCATCAAACGACTTGTGTTTACACCTCCCAACAGAATGGGGTGGCGGAGCGTAAAAACCGTCACCTGCTTGATGTTGCGCGTACTCTCATGGCGCAGATGCACGTCCCTCGCTCCTACTGGGGCTACGCTGTGCTCCTCGCTTGCTATCTTATCAATCGCATTCCCTCCACGATCCTCCACGGCCGGACTCCCTTCTCCCTTCTCTACCCCCACCAGGAACCTTTTCCTCTTCCTCTCCGTGTCTTTGGCTGTACGGCCTTTGTTCACGCTCCCTCCGCTACCCGCGACAAGCTTTCCCCCCGTTCCACCAAATGTGTCTTTTTGGGGTACTCTACCACTCAAAAAGGCTATTGCTGCTTTGACCCCCTTCTCCGCAAGCAGTTTGTCTCCGCAGATGTGACTTTTTTCGAAAATGCTTCCTAATTCTCTCCTTCCTCTTCTCTTCCTTCTCTTCCTTCTGATATCTCCGTTCCTTCCACACCTCTCTACGTTTTCCCACCTTCGTCTCCTCCTCCACCGACTCCTTCTCAGTCCGTCTCCCCACCCACCCCTCCACCCTCCTCTCCGCTGCCGTCTCTCTCTAGTCCCGGGCCAGCCTTCTCCGCCACGGACGCTCCGGTCGCTGACGCTCCCGTCGCCGATGCTCCCGATGATCTGGATGTTCCCATTGCCCTTCGCAAAGGGGTGCGGGCGTGTACTCAACACCCGCTCACGGCTGTTGTTTCTTATGATCAGCTTTCTCCTTCTCGCAGGTGTTTTGCCTTGGCTATCTCTGCTACTTCTACTCCTCGTACCTACCAGGAGGCTCTCGCTCTCCCTCATTGGAAGTCTGCCATGGATGAGGAGATGGCTACTCTTACTGAACGGGGTACCTGGACCCTGGTTCCTCCTCCCGTGGGCACTGATGTGGTTGGCTGTCGCTGGGTCTTCGTTGTGAAGTTTCGCCCCGACGGCATGATTCCATTCTCATGGTAGTCGATCGATTTTCCAAAATGGCCTATTTTATTGCGTGTAATAAGACTGATGATGCGTCCAATGTAGCAAAATTATATTTTAAAGAAGTTGTTGGGCATAGAGGCATTCCGAAGACGATAGTGACCGATAAAGATTGAAAGTGCAGCTAGATCTGATATACTCTAGAGGGGGGGTGGGGGGTGAATATAATGTATGTTGATTTTAAAACTTTTACAACTGCTGTTGTATTTTAGGTGTGTGTGTGTGTGCAGGGAAGCAAATACAATAAACCAAAAAGCAGCAATGGACTAATCACAGCACATTCACAGAGCAAGGCCAGAAAACAAAAGGAAAAGAAAGCAACCAGACGACACAAGAATTTTATAGTGGTTCCCCAAATCTGGGTAGTCCACTCTTCTACCACCATGGTAGGAATCCACTGCAGGAAGGGGTTGATCAGGTGTCCTGGCACCAATGGGGTTTTGATCAGCTTCCCAAAAACCAAACCCTCAAGTATTTTGGTGGGAGACTTGCAACCAGAATAATTTTGAAGGGAATTAAAACCCTGTACAGAGGTGGAGTGAGAGGGTGATGAGGTCTTCTCTTTCTCAAGTCAAATGAGAAGACTTATGGAATGTTGTTTAGCAGCTTTGCTCCCCCTGAGATGTAGAATGGATCAGGAAGAATGCTGGAGCACTGCTTCAGGGTGATAGGTCTTCAAAGACCTAGAATTCCAGGTCCAGAGAAAGTCTTCAGGAACTACTTGTAACTGATATGAAGGTATTTTTTTTGAAGTTATCCTGAGTAAAAGCAGATGAAGAAGACTCTTGATATTGATGTAATGTTCTTCTTCTTCTTCTTCTCAATCAATTTCTCTCTAGGCCAAGAATGAATTCTTTTTCTTGTGTTGTCTGAATCACTGTCTATCTTTTTCTTGTTGTTGTATGTTGTGAATCTCTATATTACTGACTATTTTTGTATGTCTCTGTCAGTCATAGAAAACATTCGAATTTTGAATATCGAGCAGTAATGACAGACGGCCTGGAAAGGAAGCAGCAATTAATTATTTCCCCAACTGTTTCCATTTGAAAAAGGCATGTAATAATCTAGAATTAACTGCGCATCCTAACGGTAGTATACTGTGAAGAACTGCCATTAATTGTCCAGGAATCAGCGCCATGGAATGAGACGGGAATGGAAGAAGACCTAGTCTGGAATCGTCGACCGAAGAACATAATTCGTCGAGCTGAGTTAAGAGTTCATCGAGCCAAGCTGAGTTCGTCGAGCTGAGCTGAGTTCGTCGAGCTGAGCTGAGTTCGTCGAGCTGACAGTCTTCATTCGTTGAATAGACAATCTTCAATATCAGACAAACATTATTCGTTGAGCAGAGAAACAAATTCGTCGAGCTGAGAAAAGTTCTGGACTTGGATGAAATATTCTGCATCTGCTGAAATGCTGTGTCGACACAAATTGGTGTCGACAGATTGATCTTGGTGTTGACACAAATCCTCTGGTGTCGACATAAGCTGGTGTCGACACAAATCGCCTGGTGTCGACACAAGCCCTAAGTGTCGACACAGATTCTCTGAATACACAAATCGTCGAGTAGAGATTAGCATTCGTCGACCTGAGAAGCTGTGAACTTGAGGTCCAAGTTCGTCGAGCTCAGAATATAATTCGTCGATCTCAGTACTGCGAATTGTCTTACGATCGTCGAGCGCAGAACTTCCTTCGTCGAGCTGAGTTCGACGATCGTCGAACTCTTTTCACTTGGTCTGAAAAACTGATAGATCTGGAGTTCCTGATGGTCCTGAAGAAGGCTGGAACATCTGAAGTTGAGATAGAGGACTGTCCTAGACTCTAAGACAAAAACTTGACCCAGACTATACATGATGGGTCACATCCTAAGTTAGAGAACCTAGCCCAAATCTACTAGGGATCCAACAAAGATGTAAAGTTTACTAGCTATTTTTGGAAAAACCCTGTGGAGTATAATGGGCACCAAGCTATTGTTTCCTTCGGCCTACCATCCGCAAGCTGATGGCCAAACGGAAGTGGTAAACAGGAGTTTAGGGAGTTTACTTTGTTGCCTTGTGGGTGACCACAAGGGTACATGGGACCTCATCCTTCCCCATGCTCAGTTAGCGTATAATAACTCCAAAAATAGGCCCACAGGATCATCACCTAATGAGATCGTTCACGGTTATAAATCCCATGTGCCGATTGACTTGATTCTATTACTGCTATCCTATAAGTCAAGTCAGTTTGCGCAGGATTTTGCTTCTCATGTTCATGCTTTAAACAAACACATTACTGAAGCGCCAACCACTCAATATGCATCTTATCAAGCTCATGCTAATTTACAAAAGATGACGTCTCACTTTAAGGTTGGCGATTTAGTCATGGTGCGTCTCGTCCCTGAACGGATGCCTTCAGGCACTATAAAAAAGTTGGCGAATCGGCATGCTGGACCCTTTCGGATTATAAAAAAATAGGAGAAAACGCATATCTGTTGGAGTTACCTACTGATTGGGGTATTTCCTCTATTTTTAATGTTTTCGATTTAACTCTTTATGTCTCTCCACCACCAGAATTATGTAACTGTATGTTTAGTTCCACTACAATTTCTAATGGGTTGGGGGGTGAATTAGTTTCTGGATTGCTCTCTCCATCGGTCTCCAATGGAGGTACGTAGGTTGTTGATGATGAAAAGTTTCCTCCTTTATTGCCTAATGTTTTTCCCAAGTTTCCCAGGACCAATTTTCTGCCAGACAGGATCCTTCAAGATAAACTGTTTGCCTCTCCAAGTGGTGGTGTTCGCTGATACTTGATACGTTGGCGAGATCGTCCGGCCTCCGATGACTCTTGGCTTCCGGAATCGGAGGTGGCTCGTTTGGATGGTACTCTTCTGCGCCAGTACATGCATGCCAACTCATCGGTGATGAGTCCTTCTAAGCGGGGGAGGGTTGATGGAGACGATGACCTCCAACCTATAAAATATTATGTCAACATGCTCGCGGATGATCCTTCTTCGTCTCCAATCAAAGACTTGCGGCGTCATGATAATCATGCGGAGCGACGCTACAATCTCCACCCTTGGCGCAAGACAACTAAATAATTGAACTTATTTTATTCTAAGCTTGAGATCTTTTATATTTTTGTCATGTTTTTATTTAACATTTGGAGTGTTTTTATTTTTATATTTATTTGGGCTACATATAGCCAAGACTTTGTGTTAAGCCTATAAATAGGCATGTAATGTTTTGTTTAAGGATAAGTTGAATGAAAATTAAGTAACCCTAATTCTTGCCTAAAGAGTATCTCCCTCTTCTCTCTCTACGTCTCCCTAGCCGCTAGCCCTCTCTCCTCTCTCTCTCTCTCACATTTCGGCCAACACTCTCCTCACCCTCCCTCATTTTCCTCTTCCTACCCGAGCAGCCACCACCACTCTAACACCTGAGCAGCCCCCCTCCTCCACAACCCAAGCAGCCACCTAACTCCTCCACCCGATCCGGCCCCTTTCCCACGCAAAACGACCAGCCAGCAGCCCCCTCCTCCACAACTCGAGCAACCACCTAACTCCTCCACCCAATCCGCCCCCTTCCCACGCAAAACGACCAGCCCCCAAACAAAGCACGATTCCAGCCAAGGTGATTCCATCCGGCGTGAAGCGAGGAAGGCGAAAAGTTTTTCTCTCCATCCGGCGGGACTCCGGCGGTACCGCAGAGTGATCCACGAGTGAATCAGAATCATCTATTCCGATTTTGGTAACGATATGTTTTACTTTGTGTGTGATTCTCCTTCCTAGATTCTCTTGTGGTGGTTGTGATTTTTGCGTAACTTCAGAATCGTTAATTTCTCTGTTTGTCTCTCTGATAGTACTTTGTTGTTCATCCTATTTTGAATATTTTTCCGAAGAGGATTTGGCAAACCCTCGTACATTTTGTTGGGAGAGATCTACCATTTTCCGAATCAAACTTTTCGGTAGATCCCTTTTGGTACAACTATTGCTCGTTCGGACCGGGTGGGTCCATTTACCTTGAGAGAACAACGACGTATAGCCTATTGTTCGATCTTAAAACGGCATGGCTACCGTACGTTAGCATAAATCGGATAACTTGCCCTACGAGTGAGCTGCATTTGAGTTTCTGTGCGAGTATAGAAGCTGGATATAGCGAGAGTCACGTGTTAAGACGTAAAACCTATCGCGTAGGCGTTATAGCCTACATAAGTACAGTTCTCCAGCTCTAGCTCCTGCTACAGTTCAAGTTCCTGCTCCTCCTCCAGCTCCTGCTCAGGCTGAAAAGCAAATTGATAAATTAGTACTAAAGGCCATTGATGTCTTATATGATGCTCCTCATGATTCTGATGATGAGGATGATGATGATGATGAAGACTTAGATGATGAGCCAAAGAAAAAGAAAGTGTATAAGAAGAGGAAAACTCCTCCACCTCCTGCACTAAAATTAAATCCAGCAATGACACACCATACTATATACTTCAAAAGATCACACCTTATAAGGGCATTCCAGCATGGATGTGGCTGTCAAAGAATCAATAAAAAGAAAGGAAAAGGAGCAGAAGATATTCTCCTCCTCCACAGAGATTCAGAAAGGACCCTCCTCCTCCTCCTCCAGCTGCTGGTGCTTCTAGTCCTTCAACTCAAAGGACTACCCAGTTTCAAAATTACCAAAGACAGTAGGGTAGGTCCTCTTCTTTAGGAAGCAGCCAGCAAAGGCATTATTGATCTGGCAAGCAGCAACAATAACAACAGCAGCATCAACCACAACAACAACAAAAATTCCCTGAACATCAAAAGGCTGAAAGCCCCAAAAGACCTGCTTCCCCTCATGTACAATTTGAAGATCCAGAGTTAGCTACAACTGCTAGGATGGCCAAATTCCAGGAACTGGTTGGTCTGTCCATGATTAACAAAGCTAAAGCTGAAGGAAAGGATCCCTCTCAATTCTCAACCATGTATAAATACAGGAAGGAAGAGCTTAAAAGGTTTGCTAAGGCCAATAAATTTTTCAATGTTGATGATTATATGAAGTTGTATCCAGAAGCAGTAGTGCCCAGGGCTACCTCTCAAAATATCATTGGGGCTGCTGACATGACAATGACAAAGGTTCAAGCTGCAGACCCTAACAGGTAAATCAAGTTTACTAAGCCTGGTGAAAAGGCTAAAGAGGAGAAGCACAAGGAGCAGAAGGAAAGGAAATGATACTTAAACTAATTAGTTTTTGTGGTATTTTAAAAACTGCTTTCTTATTTCCTGATACAAAGTCTTCTGTACATATATATTTCTTGCATTTGTTTAAAATTTCCTGCCAGATATATGTTTTATTGCTTTGTATATTTTGTATGTTTGTAATTAGTGACTATACCCAAATAGGGGGAGATTGTTGGATCCCTAGTTAGATTTGAGCTAGGTTCACTAAGTTAGGATCATCTAACCCAACATGTATAGCAAGGGTCATGGTTATGTCCTAGAGTCTAGGCCAAGTCCTTAGAGTCAACACTATATGGACCAGCCATCAACAGACTGCATAAAGACTCAAGACTTAGAGAAATTTCAGAGACTCAGGAAATGAGTTCGATGTTCATCGAACTCAGGTCGACGAAAGTCATGCTCAGTGAAAGTCCACCTAGTGTCAACTACCTTCACCTATGGGGGGGAATAGGTGACGTGCAGCATTTTTGCGGAATTAAAATTGTACCTGCACAAGAAAACAAAACAGCACAGCAAAGAAAGTACACAAGCAATTTATAGTGGTTTCCCGATTTGGGTACATCCACTTTCCCCCTTCGACCTATCTCCCAACAAGGGACGACTCGGTCACTTCACCAACAGGATTGAAATCCAATCCCTGCACTATCGGAAGGAACCCTTCCACACGTAGGAGACAACACTCCCACAACACGGGTTGCACCCAACCCTTACAACTAGGAACCAACGTTCCTTTACAACAAGAATGAAAATAGAATGTACAAGAAATACAACCAACTTTTGAAGACTAAGGCGTCCCTCTTCGTTCGATGACGTGTTCTTGAAGTCAACGAAGTGTCCACAACCCTAGATCTCACTTGGAGAGAATCTCCCCGAAATCGGCGGCGGCAAGAAGGGCGGCAGCCCGGTTCTCGGAATCGGCGGCGACAACGGTGTGTGGTTGCTGTACTTTGGAGACTCAATCTTCGTAGCAAAGCTAGCTGGGTCTACCAACGGTCACACTAGGATCGATCGTCTCGATCGATTCGGAAGGGGAAGGTTTTCCCGATCAACGAATCAAGAGACAAAGGATCTCTGGTTAGACGCGTGAGATGCTATGCTTGGATAAGCGTCTATTGTCGGGAGATCTGGAAGAAACCACGATCATATGGCCGGCGATAGACTAGCATGAGCGGCGATGGCGGCGGAGCAGGTATCACGATCTAGGTCACGTCGGCAGCTCGTGAATATTTTTTTGTCGTCCTTTTTACTGTTCAAAATATGCGTGTATTTATACGGTAGAATACTTCTTTATGATCGTTATGGGTCCCATCTGAAGAAACCCTAATTACGGTTCAAAACAGAGCCTTAACATTTGATCCGGTCCAGTGGTATCCAGAAAATTGCCCAAGTTAAATTCGGTGAGAATCGAAGGTGATTCTTGCCGAATCACTTGATGATTCTCGACGATTATGACTTAGCGCCAGATTTGCACGCTTTGATGTAGCCGGATAGAGACGGAGAGAATCAACCAGTGGTTCTCGCCGATTCTCACCGAATCGGCGAGAATCACTTGGTGATTCTCGTCGAATAATACTTGGATGATTTTTCGTCTTTCCGCCTCTGAGCTGCTCTTTGACTCATCCTTGCTCCTTGTCTGCACTTGCAATATCACAGCCCTGTACTTGAAAATAAGTACACTCCAATAGAGAGAGTACACGTAGGCCAACACACTGATCTGCTCAATGAGGGATTACGTCGTGCAGACCCGTGTATATTAACCTACTGCACCATGACATTGGAGTGCACTTAGCGTGAAATAACTGCAAGCACAACTTAAAAGGTTTCATCAAATACACTGTGAATTCATCTTAGCTTGACAGGTGGCTTCGTCAAATCCAGGTAATTGTGGATACATTACCCAACAAGCTCCCCCTATTTGACGGAGCCAAAATCCCACTAGCTAAGATGAATACCACCATCCAGATAATATATACATCATATAGAATTTAAAGATACGGCACAAGTAAATAGAGGCAAACAGGTCAAAGCTTGAGTCAATCATAAATTTATATACATATATATATATATATATATATATATATATATATATATATATATATATATATAAATATTCCCAAGATTGTTCATATAATAATAAGAAAAGATAAAAGTGTTCATGAGACAATGACAAGCTATAAATTTCTGTCTATTGCTCTTTGGCTAGGTCATACTTATGTTTTTGAGCCAAAAACTTCTTTCTTTGCCTCTCAAAGTACTCCTTGGGCTTTGGATAGTATCTGGGAGGAGGAGCTTTATCTGCCGCCGTGTTGGTCCTGAAGAAGATGTTCCGTTTAGCTTCATATGTCTTGTGTAGCTCCAACTCATGCTGGCTGTATACGTCGTTCCGATTGATTTCCCCTTTTTCTTGTAGCCAGAATGTGTCCAAGATAATACTCTTTGATACCAGACTCCACCTTTCATTCCTTACCATCCTCCTTCAATCTGATTCTCTTTTCAGCTTGCGTTTCCTTAGATGTCCCTTCTTGAGATTTTCTCTTGTCCCTAGCTTTTGCTAGGGCTCCTTGGTCAAACATTGCCATCAGTTTTGCCTTGGAGGTGGCCCTAGCAGCCCTATGAGCATCAGCTTCACTTAAAGGAACTTCTTCAGCACTGGCTCCCTCATCAGCCGCAGTATTATTTTCAGGAGCAGGAGTACCCTCAGGATTTTCAGGGATGTTAGCGCCTAACGCTTATTTGAGCATCCACCAGCAACTGCCATAAATATATATGTTTGACTGCTCAAAATTTTTGATTATGATTTTTGAAGCTCGGCCATCTTAGCTGTATATTCTTTCTCCCCTTTTTTGGCTTCGACTGCAATGGAGTTTGCATAAGAATGCAGTGACTCATCAATGTGCTTTGTAGTCTTGGAGAACTCGGTAACCAAGGCTTGTTGATTGCTGTTAAGAGTCACCATTGCCATCAAACTTTTGAATGTTATTTGCTACGACATGAGCATTCTGATTCACTACTGCGAGAGTATCGGTGTTCTTTTTTAATCCGTCCATAAGAAGAGTTACAGCTTGGCCGGCTGTTGTATACTTGTCTTCAAACTTCTTTTCCATCAAATCCAGTTTGTGATTGATTTCCACAACGTTCTTGAACATGAGATTCTCAGATTTCTTAATTCTTTTTAACATTTTATTTTGAGCTTTCTCAAAAGATGCTTTGAGCTCATCCACGATACCTTGAATAACATTCACCGTGTGATTAGCTAGATCAGCTCGTAGTGGATGATCCTGAGGCATTCCTTGGCCTTGCTCTTCAGCAGATTTACTTGTAGAGTTGGACACTAGCACAGTCTCTAGGCGGGAAGACTTGCAGCCTCAGTAGATTTCTCGGAAGTACTTAGCAGTCTCTGCTGAGAGGACTCCCCCTCCACTGTTGCACTAATTTTCTCAGGAACGATCTTCGTAGCTTGCTTTTCAGATGGAACTTAAGTGATGTCCTGAGGCTCCAATACTTCCTGTCTCGCATTTCCTTCTTCCTCATCCTCATCATCCATGAAATCATTCTCAGCTGCATCATCTTCCAAACCTCCCTCATCATTTTCCTCTACATTACCTCCGGCTCCTAGATCATTCATGTTCAGGGCCGTCTCGTTTTCCATCACAGCTTCACTTTCTTCTTATAGATCTGCAACTGCATCTCTAGCTATCTGAGAGATGCCAGTTATGATATTAGCAGAAGAGGGTAGAGGCTCCCCCTCAATTCCTGCAGTCAGTGCATCAGGAATTTCACTGGGGATAACCAAGGAATCAACTATAGTTCCGTCCTCGGCAGGAGATTCTTCTTGTTCTTCTACCATGGCAGCCTGCCCGATGCGTCTCTCCCATCTGTAAAATACGCTCGAGTCCATTTTCTTCAAATAATACAATGGAACTCCTTTACTCATGTCAAACCTATCTCCGTTTAACTGATTGAGATATAGGCTGATAATTCTTCCAAAACTTGGAGATCTGAGAGTGTCCTTAATCTTCTCAAAAAGCATTGCCCCCCAGTTGAATCTCTTTCTGCAGACAATCGCCACAAGGATCTTGAACATGTCCGCTGAGATGTGGTCATGTGAGCCGGGTTTGCATATCAGCACTTTCCCAATGATGTCGGACAGAAGTTTCCCCTCCTCATTCATTTCCTTTTGCTTTATCGATCTGGTTCCTCGAGCGAGTCCACAGAATAATAATGTTCTGGTTTTATCCTGTTCCTCCAGATAATCCTCGTGCTCAGAACTAGTAAGCTACAGGTATTGGGTCAGCTTGCTTGCAGACATCTTGATCTTTGCACCTGCAACCTTACTCTTGATGAGAGAGTCTTCATTCCGGAGTTTGGCGGTTGCGAAGAACTCCATCACTTCCTTGTCCAAGATTTTGCAGGGGTGCTACAGTATGAAAGAGAGTCCAGCCTCTTCAAGCATGATGATGATGTTTCTGAATTCATCAGAAGCATGTGACAACCCTGTTCGAACCAACTCACATCCAGTGACCAGGCCGGCGGTTGTCCTTGGAGCTATTGAAAGGCTGAAATCCCAAGACTACGCCTAATCAGAAATCAAGAGGGAAGCTACACTAACAGTAAGTTACTATAAGGGTGAGGAAGTGGTTACCCAAGAGCATAGAAGGTGAGAATCGATGGAGATGACGGAAAACTGGAAGATGATCGCGACTTTGGTTGATCGAACCAGCCGAGACTTGGACGAGTGCCCTGGACGCGAGAGGAGTGATCTACGGAGGGAAGAATCGGCGAGTTTCCTGCGGGATATCAAAGGAAGAGGAACTTCGTCGGAAATGAAAGGTGGGTTTCCAGCGGGATATCGACGGAAGAGGAAGAATCGGCGAGTTTCCTGCGGAATATGAAGGGTCGGCGGGATTCCTGTGCGATATCGACGGGTTTAACGAGGATTTAACGGGGTTTCCGTGTGAAGAGCGAAATGCTAAGGATCGGCGGGAGTTTGTCTAAGTCGAAATCGAAGGGATTCTTTAATAGGAATCTACGGGTTAAGAGGCATGCCGGATTCTCGAAGTCTTCTGATATCAAGACAATTTTAAAATCTTCTAAATATATATATATTTCTTAATGCCAATCTATTTAGGGTTTGAACGGGGTTTTTCCATACATTTCTTGATGTCAATTGTAAGTTGTAGTGATTTCCAATGACGTATCTTCGTTAGTTTTCAGTGAACTGATTTATGCCTGTAGATGTTAGTTCTCGAATCTACCAGTGGAATTACAGATAAATCTTTATTAATGTATCTAAGGTTTATGTTTACAGTGTTAACCTATCCTTAGGTGTACACACATATATGTGTATATATATATATATATAATATATATATATGTAAATGTCGATACAATATGACTCAAGTATTGGAGCTGATCAAAAATACCTGGGATTATGAGAGTTATCGTTTAGCCCCTCTGGTTAAAGCATACCAGGTGTTCAATGTGAGTATGCCAATGTAGATATCACTTCTGTTATTCCAGATACTTGTTCCAATTCAGTCTTGAAACATCTTCTGTCTAGTTCCCATCATATTTACGGGAACCTAGACTACCCTGCAAAAGAGAGTTACCTTACCTTAGGAACCCAATACATATTGGGTCCTAGGTTCTTGTTAGCATGAAAACTCGAATGTCTTCCCTCAGAAATCCTGTCAGGAAGACTACCTCTGCCCAGAAGATGTGGATAGGCCCTTGCCCTTGACACAGAGGGGTTGTGCCAACAGTCTATGGCAAAGTGTCCCACCTTACCACAGCACCAACACGTGTGAATGTTGTACCTCCGTTTCTGACCTGATCCAGTGACTGAGGTAGTCATGGTCCAAGGTCCAAACGGGATAGATCCGGATCTGCTCCCAAAATTTCCTCTTCCACTGTGACACTTGGAAGGGTGGAAGGAATGCATGTAGCGAGCATCATGAGGCCTGGGAGGTGGTGCCTTCCTTTCAGTCAGCACCCTTCCAGAGTCCCCATGAGAACTTACTGCATGACTTCTAACTTCCCTTTCCTGTGTCCTCGGGTGGTGAGAAGCGTTCTGAGAGCTGATACCAGCAGATTCATGCCGAGTTGGGGCAGTGGCTGAGAATACAAAGGGCTCAGAATGAGCCTTAGGTATTCTCTCATGGGTGGCCATGACAGCCCTTGCACTGTGGGTGTCTCCACATGAGGACAGATCACCCTTGCAGTGACCACGATTGTTCCTGTGATCATACCTGAAGGCATGATGAATACCCTTCCTGCCTGGAGTGGGGGGTCTGAATACTGTTTCCCCATTTCTCCATGAATTGATAATTCGGGAGATCCACACATTTTCTTCCTTTCTCTTCATAGCATCAACCTTGGAAAAGTTGGATACAATCCTTTTCTCATTCTCTAGACTACTCTCTAGATCTGAGATTTTAGAGTCCTTGACCTTGTTGGATGCCAATTGGAGAACCAACAAGATCTTCAGCCGAGCAATCTCCTGAGCTTTCTCCTCAACAAGTAGGTTGCTTTTCTGAAGGGCTCTCTTCAGGGAATCAGGATTTTCTGAAGGGTGACAATTCCTATCTTCAGGAACTTCAAGAGAGAAGGGGCAAGATGAAGAAGTTACCTGCTCTTCAGAGTTATTGTCACCAGCGCCAGAGATTGTTGTGTCAGCCTCATCAGAACTGCTTTCCTCAATTTCTTCTTCAGTCTCTGACAAGGACACCGGAGCCCTGATGCTGTCCGATTGATCCTTGCCTTCATCTTCAGAGGCGAGGACCCCCACATAGGCTTCATCCTCTTGCTGACAGCAGATCCCTGCTTTCTTTGATCCCCCATCAGCTCTGAGATGTATACCCACATAGATTTGGCCGTCCCACATTTTTCCAATCTAGATCGAGAAGGTCCAGACCAGACATCCATGATGATCTGAAGAATCATCTTGTCCAGGTTAAATAATGAGAGTTCAGTCTCCGACATCTCAGTAATACACTTGGGGATTGGGATATCCTTTCCAGAGCCGGAGGTCTTCATAGGAATGAAAGGACCCTCTTCTAAGATGAGAGATGCTCGAGGATCGATAGCCTCCAGGTAATAGGATACTCTCATCTTCCAGACGGGATAATACTCCTTAGTGCACGTGGGAAGTCTTAGTGGAGAGATCCCATGATCCAGCTCCATGCTTTTGACACTGGTGGCAGGATTCTACTCAAGGTGTTAACCTTTTTGATGAGTAACCTCGCTCTGATACCACTTGAAAGTCCACCTAGTGTCAACTACCTTCACCTATGGGGGGGGGGGGAATAGGTGACGTGCAGTGTTTTTGCGGAATTAAAATTGTACCTGCACAAGAAAACAAAACAGCACAGCAAAGAAAGTACACAAGCAATTTATAGTGCTTCCCCGATTTGGGTACATCCACTTTCCCCCTTCGACCTATCTCCCAACAAGGGACGACTCAGTCACTTCACCAACAGGATTGAAATCCAATCCTTGCACTATCGGAAGGAACCCTTCCACACGTAGGAGACAACACTCCCACAACACGGGTTGCACCCAACCCTTACAACTAGGAACCAACGTTCCTTTACAACAAGAATGAAAATAGAATGTACAAGAAATACAACCAACTTTTGAAGACTAAGGTGTCCCTCTTCGTTCGATGACGTGTTCTTGAAGTCAACGAAGAGTCCACAACCCTAGATCTCACTTGGAGAGAATCTCCCCGAAACCGGCGGCGGCAAGAAGGGCGGCAGCCCGGTTCTCGGAATCGGCGGCGACAACGGTGTGTGGCTGCTGTACTTTGGAGACTCAATCTTCGTAGCAAAGCTAGCTGGGTCTACCAACGGTCACACTAGGATCGATCGTCTCGATCGATTCGGAAGGGGAAGGTTTTCCCGATCAACGAATCAAGAGACAAAGGATCTCTGGTTAGACGCGTGAGATGCTATGCTTGGCTAAGCTTCTATTGTCGGGAGATCTGGAAGAAACCACGATCATATGGCCGGCGATCGACTAGCATGAGCGGCGACGGCGGCGGAGCAGGTATCGCGATCTAGGTCACGTCGGCAGCTCGTGAATATTTTTCTGTCGTCCTTTTTACTGTTCAAAATACGCGTGTATTTATACGGTAGAATACTTCTTTATGACCGTTATGGGTCCAATCTGAAGAAACCCTAATTCCGGTTCAAAACAGAGCCTTAACATTTGATCCAGTCCAGTGGTATCCAGAAAATTGCCCAAGTCAAATTCGGTGAGAATCGAAGGTGATTCTCGACGAGTCGGCGAGAATCAGCCGGTGATTCTCGACGATTCGGCGAGAATCACTAGTGATTCTCGCCGAATCACTTGATGATTCTCGACGATTATGACTTAGCGCCAGATTTGCACCGCTTTGATGTAGCCGGATAGAGACGGCGAGAATCAACCAGTGATTCTCGACGATTCGGCGGGAATCACTAGTGATTCTCTCCGAATCGGCGAGAATCACTTGGTGATTCTCGTCGAATAATACTTGGATGATTTTTCGTCTTTCCGCCTCTGAGCTGCTCTTTGACTCATCCTTGCTCCTTGTCTGCTCTTGTAATATCACAGCCCTGTACTTGAAAATAAGTACACTCCAATAGAGAGAGTACACGTAGGCCAACACACTGATCTGCTCAACGAGGGATTACGTCGTGCAGACCCGTGTATATTGACCTACTGCACCCTGACATTGGAGTGCACTTAGCGTGGAATAACTGCAAGCACAACTTAAAAGGTTTCATCAAATACACTGTGAATTCATCTTAGCTTGACAGGTGGCTTCGTCAAATCCAGGTAATTGTGGATACATTACCCAACACTCAGCTCGACAAACACAGAGACAATTCTCTGAGCTGAGCACGACGAACTTGGTACTTAGGTCGATGACTTATGGACACACTTGTAACACCCCCGGTTTTTCTTAGTTTTGTTTGATCTTGGATTGGCGTTACGATGACGCACTTCTGTCCCTTTGTCGTTGTCGAGCGTGGTCTTAGCTCTTTAGGTTCCTGGAGTAGCCTGGTTGTAGTCTGTTGGCAAATTTCCCCAGCTAGCCGGAGTCTCTTTTGGTGACTCGGTTGGGCCTCTTAGGGAAATGCTTGTGTTTTGGCTTCGGGAGGTGTTAGCCTGAGTGTGCGATCGTCGGATGTTGTTTTCGACCTCACCGTTGTTTTCGTAGCCTGGGAGTTTAGCTATAGTGCGAGTTTTGGTCGAAATCCGGGATCGTTTGCTTTCGCGTCGTTTCGACGATTGTTTTGTTAGCTGTAATGTTTGTTGTGCTGTGCGTGGCCTGATGTAGCCGAGCTAGTAGGCTGGTGCCTTGTCTTTTGCTAAGGAGTTAGCAGTTTTTTGTTAAAGTTTGGGTGACACGGCCTGTGTTACGCCCGTGACCCAGGGCGTGTCATGCTTGGGTAGAGCTCCCGTTTCTCTGGTCGACGAATTTTTTGGTCGACGGGGTTTTTGTAGGAACACGGCCTGTGACACGGGCATGTCACAGGGCGTGTCCCCCTTCGTCGAGCTGCGCTCGATGGTCGTTAGGCGGTGTTTTAGTGAGAACACGGCCGTGTCACGGGCGTGTCGTATCGGACACGGGCGTGACAAGGGGCGTGTCTCTCCGTTCAACGATCGGCGCTCCACGATCGTCGAGTGGTGTTTGAGTTGGTACACGGCCTGTGACACGGGCGTGTCACAGGGCCTGTCACATGTTTCGTCGAGCTGAGATCGACGGTCGTCGAGTGGGTAGGTGTGTAGTACATGCCCCGTGACACGGGCGTGTTGGGCCGTGTCACGGGCGTGTCTGGGGCGTGTCCCGTGTTTCGTCGAGTGGAGATCGACGTTCGTCGAGTAAGTACACGCCCCGTGACACGGGCGTGTCGGGCCGTGTCACAGGCGTGTCTTGGGCATGTTCCGTATTTTTTCTCCTGAGAGCATCTTTTATTACCGTGAACCATTTTTCCTCCTCATTTTCATCGTTCCCGAGTCTGGAGAGCTTCCAGCAGAAGGGTTTTGAGAGGAGGCGGTGGTTGTTTTGGCCGGCGATTTCGGGAGGGTTAGAGCCCGTGTTTCTCGTGTGATAGCGGATTTGGCTTGCTCTCGTCTAGATCTTCCCTTCCATGTAAGTTTTTCTTGATTTAGGGTTGATTCTAGGAGTTGAGAATATCTGATTTCTTTTCTCTTTCCTCAAGTTTCAGTTTTGGTCTTCTAGGTGGCCGATCTTGCCGCCGGTGCCAAGCTGTGGTGTTAGCTGTTATTTTTCCTGGAGGTAGAGGCAAGTGGCTCTCCTGCCCTTGCCAAATTAGTCTAACTCTTACTCTGTTTTCTTTTTCCTGTGCAATACTTCTGTTTTCATTATTTTTTTTGCTCCTTAGAAATTAGAACAATAGGATGCCTTTTTCCTTCATTTCATCCATGGGCTGTTTCTTTGCCTTTTTACATTTAAATCAATGTTCTCTCTTTTGTCCGAGGTTTGGTGTACAGTGGGTAGCTAGAGTTAGGGTGAGGTTGCGGTAGTGGTAGTTTAGGTTTAGTTGCGGTAGCCCCGAGTAGTTAGGATGGTACAGAGGGTTGGGATTAAATTTCCAACTTTCTGTTTAGGCTGCGGTTTTAATTAAAACTTATGTTTACCCTAAGTGGAAAGCGCCGACAACGTCGAGTGAGCCGAGTTCACTCAACGCCGTCACCCAGCGTAGGATTTTCGGCTAAGTATTTCGGCGTCAAGTAAGCGGAGCTTACTCACGCCGCGTCGAGTGGGCTCAACATTTCTGTCTTGGGTTCGTGTGTTTCCTTAGGATGGTTAGTGTGACTTTTCCCTTTTTCTAGGGGGTGGTATTGGGTGTTCGGCTAAGTTTTGCTCGCCGACTCTTGGGTTGTGACAGGTGGTGGAGTTTTGGTGGCCTCTGGAGGGGTGGTTTTATGTGGTGAGCCGTGGCCACCGCCTTTTGCCCCGGTTTGGGTTGGCGTGTGTGGGACCCTAGTGCTGCCACTGTTTGACCCCTTAGCCCTTTTTGGATCTGGTTTTGGTTACGTATTCAGATCCATGTTTTGACCACTGCCACTCACCCACGTGTTAGGACTGTTAGTCCCTTTCCTGTTTATGTTTTCTCTTTCTTTAGGCAGATATGTATATGTCTTGTTGCTGTTGCAGACCCTTTGTAGGGCGTGTTGCTTTTATTACTCGCACTTGGTGTGCTTTGCTGTGCTTTAGACAGTACTCTTTTCTTACTGTCATGCCCTCTCTTTTGCTTATAGCAGTTTGTTGCCGGGTTGGCAAACCCTTCTTTTATTTTCTCATTAATCTAATGCTCTATTTACCTTTTGATTATTTTCTTGCTGAGGTGTTCTTTTCTTGAATGCCTCAGGTCCCAGGTTTTAGCTAGTTCTGCGGCTAGTTCTTTTGGAGGGGCTGGTTGGTGGCCTCTTGGGTAGCTGAGATAGCGGATCCCCGGTTTTGTGAGGTAGTTCTTTACCTTTCTGTATAGACATACATACTCACCAGTGGGTTCGTGTCAGGTTGTTGGCGCCCACTGGTGGCTTTTGCGATGCTGAGTATGAACTTAAACTATTGTTTTTGCCCATTTGTGGTTGTTTACTTGCTTCTAGGAAGGATTTATGCTAGGTTGCATGTTAGATATTTTAAACCCTAAAAGAATTATTATATGTACATCATGCATAACATATTTATAAAACAAAGACACTATATTTCCTTAGCGTAAAAAGACTATCTTTCATATATATATTATATTCACTTTAGAGCCGTGCTTACCATGAGTCGTCCCTCGGGGACACTTATGCTCCTTTAGGGTGCCAACTTAATTGAACCAAAGTATTTTCTGCTGCGTATAAATATACTTTTATTGTGGACTAGCTGATCCACCGTGCCGAGGGATACGGCCTTTCAATATAACTGGTTTTCTTTTATAATTAATCAACGATTTTCCTTAAAATTAAAGGTCTGGAGTCTTGCCTGAGCGTGTGCAGTTATCCCCTGCACGACGTGGCATCACGGCACGTGTTTTCTCTTGCTCTGATACGATTTTATCATTGAGAAAATGTGGGTTGTGACAGTTGGTATCAGAGGGAGGTTGCTTGACAAATGGTCGGGCAACCTTTCCCTTGTTTGCATTAGTGGTTAGCGTCATACCATACACACACTAATATGTCATCAGCACGTCTTGGCTAAAGCACGAACACTACACTCATGAGCATAAAGCAGTATACGGGGCATATTATGTAGTATGGGATGCATAATATGTGTTTGTATATGGATCCACCATAAGAGGCAACATGTGAGGGTTATGTAGTATGGGATGCATAACCTCACCACATGAATGCGGCTAGCACATTTTCTTTTTTTTTCATTGCATGGGAATGTTATGTAGTATGAGATGCATAACATTTTCATGTGTACGCTGCCCATGACATGCATTAAGGCCTTTTTAGAATGCATAGCACATCATGCTTAGCATAACATTTCATAAGCACAACGTGCCAAGCTAAAGATTTGCAAGATGACATATGTACACGCATGGTTTTTGAGTCAAAAAGAATACAAATACATGCATTCATGGTTTAGGCACATGAGTTAGTATGATGGTGGTGAACCATCTTAGGTTAAGTATAACACCATCATGGTAAAAACAACTCCCAAAGCAAGTTTTGCAGTTGAAGTTCATATTTAAGTGTGTTTGTCTGTACCAGGTAGTTTTGTTCTAGTTGTTGGGCTAGGTTTTATCTAAAGCTTGTGCGATTATAGGATGGCGAGACGTCCTGTGACGAGATCGACCCCCCAATCCGAGGGTGAGACGTCAGGAGCGCAGAGCGAGGCGTTGGTAGAAAACCTGCGGCAGAGCAATGAGGCCTTATCGAGACAGGTGGTGGCTATGCAGGCTCAGATTCAGTCCCTTGTGGCAGTGGTGGCAGGACAGGCTCCGAGAGTTCCGGACCCCGCTGAGGGGGTAGCTGTTCCTGCCCCTCCTGCTCCTCCCGTGCCTTTGGTTGTGGTGCCCCCGGAGATGGCGTTTATATCCCAGTTTCAGCGGCTGAGACCCCCTACTTATGATGGGCAGGCAAATTTCATGATTTTGGATGACTGGCTGATTACCATTGAGGAGATGTTCTCTTACTCGGGGATTACGAACGATCAGAGAGTGATGCTCGCTGCCTACCAGCTCAAGGGCTTAGCAAAGAATTGGTGGCAGAGGGAGAAAGAAATCTTGGTGGCAGGATGCTCTTGGGAGTCATTTAAGGTGATGTTGTTGAGTAAGTTTCTGCCTTCAGTCGAGAGGGACCGGCTGATGAATGACTTTCTCCATTTGAAGCAGAGGAAACCCACGGTTAGTGAGTATGAGATTGAGTTTAGTAAGTTGAGTTAGTTTCCCCTGATCTGGTGAGTGTTGAAGCAGACTGAGTTAAGCGATTTCTTGGTGGACTCAGAAGCGACATTTAGCAGTTAGCGAATGCCTACAGAGCAGTCAGTTATGCCCGTGGTTGAAGCTGCCTGAGGCCATTGAGAATGCTAAAAATAGAGGCCAGCAGTTGAAGCGGAAGACCGTTGGATGGAAGAGCCTCTCAGGAACCTGATGATGTCTCAAGAAAGAGGAACAAAGAGGTTTGTAGTTTTTGTGGCCGGCCAGGCCACCCCGTTGAGAAGTGTTTCAAAAGGATAGGAGCGCAGAAGAAGGAACAGGTGCACGCGATTCAGGGTGCTCCCAGAGGAGACTTGGTATGTGCCTTATGTGGAAGGAAGGGGCATGAGGCTGCTCGTTGCTGGTTAAAAGATAAGGTTTGTTTTCAGTGTGGCCAGAAGGTTCATCTCAAGACAAAGTGCCCACAGTTCCAGCCTGCTCTGCAGCTAGTTCCCCTCCAGGCTTTGCCACCGCCTCAGCAATTGGATAGAGGAAAGGGGAAGCTGAATGTGCTTTCGGCAGACGAAGCGCAGACTTCGACCCAGGTTATTTCAGGTTCGACTCCTCCCCAGTCGTTTCGTTATGTTTCCTTTTTGGTTGTAGTTTTCATTTTTGCGTTTGTTACCTTAGATGCGTGCGCTATTTGTAGGACGATTTAAGGTAAAGAACCGCTGGGCGCGCGTTCTCTTCGATTCCCGCGCTACCCACTCGTTTGTGACTAGAGCCTTCGTGGAGCGGTTCAGTTTGGGCCTAAATCGTGTTGGTGGTGCCTTTTGCGTTAAGTTCCCCTCCGGTGACTCTGTGGTTACGGACCTGGGTGTCCTTGATTGTCCGATTTTGTTGGGGGATTTTCTAGCCAAGGCAGATCTAAAGGTGATTGACCTGGAGGACTTCGATGTTATTTTGGGCATGGACTGGTTGTCAAGGTGCGATGTTGTGATCCAGTGCAAGGGTAAGCGCTTGGACTTCGTCAAAGACAACGGTCAGCCTGGGAGCGTTTATGAGTATTCTCTCCAGGAGTCTCTAGTCATTTCTGCGGTGCGTGCTCGGAAGTTGCTTGATTCTGGCTGTTTTGCCTGTGTGGTCTCTCTGGTAGGGTCAGTTGTTCGAGTGCCGTGTTTGAAAGAGATTCCTGTGGTATGTGACTTCTCTGATGTATTTCCTGATGATCTTCCCGGTCTTCCACCCGATCGAGATGTCGAGTTTGTTATAGATTTGGAGCCAGGCACGCGTCCTATTGCCAAGGCGCCGTACCGGATGGCCCCGCGAGAGCTGGAAGAGTTGTGAATTCAGCTGGATGAGATGTTGGCAAAAGGTTTCATAAGGCCAAGTTCTTCGCTTTGGGGTGCACCAGTGCTGTTCGTTAAAAAGAAAGATGGGTCGACGAGGCTATGCATCGACTATAGAGAGCTGAATAAGGTTACTATTAAGAACAGGTACCCTTTGCCTCGAATTGACGATTTGTTTGACCAACTGCGTGGAAGTGTCGTGTTTTCCAAGATTGATCTTCGTTCGGGCTATCACCATTTGAGGATTCGGGCGTCAGATGTTCCGCGGACGGCATTCCGCTCTCGTCATGGGCATTTTGAGTTTTTGGTCATGTCATTTGGTTTGACTAATGCGCCCTCAGCTTTTATGGATCTGATGAACAGAGTTTTCAAGGATTTCCTAGACAAGTTTGTGATTATCTTTATAGACGATGGTTTGGTGTACTATAAAGATGCGGAGGAGCATGATCGACATTTGCGACTTGTCTTGGCGACTCTGAGAGACCATAAGCTATACGCCAAGCTGAGCAAATGCGAATTTTGGTTGCCTCAAATCTCTTTTCTCGGCCACGTGGTTAATAAAGAGGGAATATCGGTGGACCCAGAAAAGATCGCTGCTGTTATGGAATGGGCGAGGCCTGTTACTCCCAAAGTGATCAGGAGCTTCTTGGGCTTAGCTGGTTATTATAGAAGATTTGTAGAGGGATTTTCTACCTTGTCTGCGCCGTTGAACAAGTTGACGCAGAAGAATGTAGCCTTCATATGGGATGGAAAGTGTGAGGAGGCTTTTGAGGAACTAAAAAGAAGGCTATGTTCAGCTCCAATTTTGTCCTTGCCTACTGAAGATAGTGAGTATGATATATATGTGGATGTGTCGCATGTCGGACTGGGCTGCGTATTGATGCAGGGCGGGAAGGTGATTGCGTACAGGTCGAGGCAGCTAAAGACTCACGAGAGGAATTACGCTACGCATGACCTGGAGTTTGCAGCTATGATCTATGCGTTGAAATTGTGGAGGCATTTGCTATACGGCGCGCAGTGCAAGATTTTCACGGATCATAAGAGTTTGAAGTATGTCTTCACTCAGAAAGAATTGAATCTGCGCCAGCGGCGGTGGTTGGAGTACGTGGCCGACTATGATGTTGAAATCCAGTATCATCCGGGCAAGGCTAATGTGGTGGCCGATGCCCTGAGTCGGAAGTCAGGGAAGATTTTCAATCTCTCCCCCGAGCGTCTAGTGGAAGAGTTTCTTTTGATGGACATTTCTGTGGGAAGCTGCGATTCGCAGAGTAGCTTGGCAATGGAAGAACCTTCGTGGATTGTGCTTACGAGACTACATCAGAAGGATGATCCCGATCTTCTGCATTTGTATCTTCGAGCTGAAAAAGGTGAACTACCAGATTTCTCTATAGATGATGCGGGTACCTTGAAGTATCGTGCCAGGTTTTGCATCCCCGCAGTTGGAGATATCCGGGATATGGTGTGCAGAGAAGCCCACGGATCTAGTGTTGCCTACCATCCAGGGTCTACCAAGATGTATCATGATTTAAAGAAGATTGCCTGGTGGTATGGGATGAAGAAGGACATAGCCAGATTTGTTTCAGAGTGTTTCACCTGCAGGCGAGTGAAAGCCGACCATGGGAGGCCTGGAGGCAAGCTGACTCCCCTGGAGATTCCGATGTGGAAGTGGGAGAGTATCTCGATGGATTTCATTACAGGCTTATCGAGATCTCCTAAAGGGCATGATTCAGTTTGGGTGATCGTAGACAGATTGACGAAGTGTGCTCACTTATTACCATTTAAGATCAATTATCCGATGAGGAAGATAGCCAAGCTGTATTTGGATGAGGTTATCAGATTGCATAGTGTACCCGTGAGTATCATATCAGATCGAGACTCCAGGTTTACGTCTCGTTTTTGGAAGAGCCTTCAAGAGGGGTTGGGTACAGATTTGAGATATTCCACGGCTTATCATCTGCAGACCAATGGTCAGACGGAGCGAGTAAATCAGATTGTGGAAGATATGATCTGATGCTATATTCTGGACCATGGAGGAGCGTGGGATGAGCGCTTGCGGCTTATGGAATTTGTGTATAACAACAGTTATCAAGAAAGCTTGCAAATGGCTCCTTTTGAAGCTTTGTATGGGAGGCGCTGCAGGACTCCCTTGTTTTGGGCTGAGGTTGGCGAGAGACCTTTGTTGGGTCCAGAAGCACTCGAGGAAATGGAAACCGCCGTGAAGCTTATTCGGGAAAAGCTTCGGATAGCCCAGGAGAGATATGAGAAAAACGCCAATCGGCGTAGATCGGACTTGGAATTTGTGGTGGGGGACTCAGTGTTCTTAAAGGTCTCCCCGTTGATCGGAGTCAAGCGGTTTGGCAAGAACCGGAAGTTGGACCCGAGGTACGTGGGGCCGTTTCCGATTGTTGAGCGGATTGGGATATCAGCTTATAGGCTGGCTTTGCCCGCAAATTTCCCTGGCGTGCATGATGTCTTCCACGTCAGTCAGCTGCGGAAATGTGTGATGAATGGCAGGTAGGTTTTGGATTCTGTGCCTCAGTTGGAGCCGAATCTTTCTTATGTGGAGGTGCCTGTCCGCATTCTGGATTCTCAGGTTCGTGCGTTGCGGAAGAAGTATATTCCTATGGTTAAAGTTTTATGGAGGAATCAGGATGTAGAAAGTGCGACTTGGGAATTGGAGTCGGCTATGAGGGAGGCTCACCCTCATCTGTTTCCCTGATCTTGTGTCAGGTATGTTCTGTTTTATTTATTTATATATAGCCCTTTCCTGGCTCTTTCTCTCTCCTTCTTCATAGGAGTGTTATGAGTAAAGTTTCGAGGCGAAACTTTCTTTTAGGGGGAGTGGCTGTAACGCCCCCGGTTTTTCTTGGTTTTGTTTGATCTTGGATTGGCGTTACGATGACGCACTTCCGGCCCTTTGTCGTTGTTGAGCGTGGTCTTAGCTCTTTAGGTTCCTGGTGTAGCCTGGTTGTAGCCTGTTGGCAAATTTCCCTAGCTAGCCGCAGTCTCTTTTGGTGACTCGTTTGGGCCTCTTAGGGAAATGCTTGTGTTTTGGCTTCGGGAGGTGTTAGCCCGAGTGTGCGATCGTTGGATGTTGTTTTCGACCTCACCGTTGTTTTCGTAGCCTGCAGTTTAGCTACGGTGCGAGTTTTGGTCGAAATCCGGGATCGTTTGCTTTCGCGTCGTTTCGACGATTGTTTTGTTAGCTGTAATGTTTGTTGTGCTGTGTGTGGCCTGATGTAGTCGAGCTAGTAGGCTGGTGCCTTGTCTTTTGTTAAGGAGTTAGCAGTTTTTTTGTAAAAGTTTGGGTGACACGGCCTGGGTCACGCCCGTGACCCAGGGAGTGTCGTGCTCGGGTAGAGCTCCCGTTTCTCTGGTCGACGAATTTTTTGGTCGACGGGGTTTTTGTAGGAACACGGCCTGTGACACGGGCATGTCACAGGGTGTGTCCCCCTTCGTCAAGCTACGCTCGATGGTCGTCAGGCGGTGTTTTAGTGAGAACACGGCCGTGTCACGGGCGTGTCGTATCGGACACGGGCGTGACACGGGGCGTGTCTCTCCATTCGACGATCGGCGCTCCACGATCGTCGAGTGGTGTTTGAGTTGGTACACGGCCTGTGACACGGGCTTGTCACAGGCCGTGTCACCTGTTTCGTTGAGCTGAGATCGAGAGTCGTCGAGTGGGTAGGTGTGTGAGTACACGCCCCGTGACACGGGCGTGTCGGGCCGTGTCACGGGCGTGTCTGGGGCGTGTCCCGTGTTTCGTCGAGTTGAGATCGACGTTCGTCGAGTAAGTACACGCCCCGTAACACGGGCATGTCGGGTCGTGTCACGGGCGTGTCTGGGGCGTGTTCCGTACTTTTTTCCTGAGAGCATCTTTTGTTGCCGTGAACCGTTTTTCCTCCTCATTTTCATCGTTCCGAGTCTGGAGAGCTTCCAGCGGAAGGGTTTTGAGAGGAGGCGGTGGTTGTTTTGGCCGGCGATTTCGGGAGGGTTAGAGCCCGTTTTTCTCGTGTGATAGCGGATTTGGCTTGCTCTCGGCTAGATCTTCCCTTCCATGTAAGTTTTTCTTGATTTAGGGTTGATTTCTAGGAGTTGAGAATATCTGATTTCTTTTCTTTTTCCTCAAGTTTCAGTTTTGGTCTTCTAGGTGGCCGATCTTGCCGCCGGTGCCAAGCTGTGGTGTTAGCTGTTATTTTTCCTAGAGGTAGAGGCAAGTGGCTCTCCTGCCCTTGCCAAATTAGTCTAACTCTTACTCTATTTTCTTTTTCCTGTGCAATACTTCTGTTTTCATTATTTTTTTTCCTCCTTAGAAATTAGAACAATAGGATGCCTTTTTCCTTCATTTCATCCATGGGCTGTTTCTTTGCCTTTTTACATTTAAATCAATGTTCTCTCTTTTGTCCGAGGTTTGGTGTACAGTGGGTAGCTAGAGTTAGGGTGAGGCTGCGGTAGTGGTAGTTTAGGTTTAGTTGCGGTAGCCCCGAGTAGTTAGGATGGTACAGAGGGTTGGGATAAAATGTCCAACTTTCTGTTTATGCTGCGGTTTTAATTAAAACTTACGTTTAACCTAAGTGGAAAGCGCCGACAGCGTCGAGTGAGCCGAGTTCACTCAACGCCGTCACCCAGTGTAGGATTTGCGGCTAAGTATTTCGGCGTCAAGTAAGCGGAGCTTACTCACGCCGCGTCGAGTGGGCTCGACATTTCTGTCTTGGGTTCGTGTGTTTCCTTAGGATGGTTAGTGTGACTTTTCCCTTTTTTTTATGGGTGGTATTGGGTGTTCGACTAATTTTTGCTCGCCGACTCTTGGGTTGTGGCAGGTGGTGGAGTTTTGGTGGCCTCTGGAGGGGTGGTTTTATGTGGTGAGCTGTGGCCACCGCCTTTTGCCCCAGTTTGGGTTGGCGTGTGTGGGACCCTAGTGCTACCACTGTTTGATGATGCGTGTAATTCGGCAAGCACACCGGTCGCACAAGTAATAAAGTTTTGGGAATAAATCCCCGAGTGTCGGTCTATTGAGGAATGCAATTAGCGTAGAACGGCAACAATACCGAGAATATCGTTATGAGAGTTATAAATAGAACAAAAAGGAAATTGCGGGGTAGGGAGATTGTGGATGTTTTATCTATTGAACTAGTAAAAGCTATGCGGGTCGAAGGCACCGCTTCGCAAGGTGAAGTGGGTTTGTCGGCCGTGATGCCGAACTTCAGTTGGGCGAGTGGAAGGGAAGCTAATGGATTGCAGTGTTCTTGTGTGGAGTGCAATCGGACAAGACATTGTAATGAAGTGGATGTGGGGTGAGCGAGGCACATTCACAGAAAAAACTCACAAGCATAAGAAGATACTAACATTCCATTAACTATAAAATAAACTTGATGTTCAGGGATGGAAGTGTTCATTACACTGCTCAAAACATTCATAACATAGAGGAAGGGGAAGAGGAGTAAACCAAAGAGAATGAAGATCAACCGCGGGTCATGGCCGGAGTAGCGAGTTGTCAATCCGCTTCCGGGCTTAGTCCAAGGAGGCTTCCGGTACCAACGATCTGTCACCTCGAAGGCCTTTAAGTCCGTTATCTAGGTTATCTACTTCACCAACTCCACAGGAAAGCTTGGAGTTGAATTCATCAATGGCTAAGGGCTTCGCCGCAGTGTTGAAAAGCTTCGGAGGAGTTGGTAATGGCCTCCCGACGAAGGTGGAGGTGATGGAGCAGCTGGAGATGTGAAATGGCAATTCCCGCGCACTCTCCGATCGCAGTAAAATGACAGGCATTGACCTAAAACGCGGAGCAGGGCCTTAAATACGGAGGCAGCAGAAGCAGTGCGCACGATTAGTGGCGCACGACCAGTGGTCGTGCGCACTGTAGGTCGATGATCGTGCGGCTTTTCCAAATAAACCTGCAACCTGGACAAGAAGCATCAGCATATATGCACATGAGCAGTGGCGCACGACCAGTGGTCGTGCACACTATGGCCAGTGCTCGTGCGATTATCGAGACAGGATTATGAAAAAGGGGGTGTAATGCGCACGATCAGGGGCGCACGACCAGTGGTCGTGCACAGTAAGTCCAGTGGTCGTGCACAGTAAGTCCTGCATCGTCGGAGTCTCCCGAGCAGTTCCGGAGCACGCACACGACCACTGTACCAGCAGAAGGGGCAGATAGGCCACCAGAACGTGTACACCACATCCCCGAGATAGGGCTAAAGAATAACAACCAAATAGAAACACAGAAAGCACACAGAAGCAGGCCTACAGTGCACTTAATCGTGAAATAGGTACATAAGCACAAATAAGCAATAAAGGCTCTCAAGTGTAGTGCTAAGACGATAAAACTAGCCCAGATGAGTCCAAAAATCAGTGTAAAATGTGGACTCATCACACCCCCAGACTTAACCATTTGCACGTCCCGAGCAAATCATTACTCCGTGGACTCGAAGATAGCTAACTGGCTCAGAAATTTCAAAAAGAAGTAAGACGAGAAATCAAATATATCATGGGTATAGAAGATATAATAGAAAAACTTTTTAATTATACAATGTTGTTTAAACTATTCGACAGACGTAAAGAAATATTGTAATTGCTCAAAATTAGAATTCTGGAGAATCTTGCGATCATGTGCAGGAAGAAAGTAGGCAGGCCACTAAGGTGAGCATTGCCAAAGTTCGGGACTCAGGATCACCTCCAAAGGAATCCACCAATGTCGGGGACCTGACGCTTGCACGTTCACACTCTCTCCACGGCACGGGTTAGACTCAAGCATGAATCAGTAGGACTTGTAGGAGGAAATGGGGCTTAGACGACGGCTTGGTAGTCAAAGATAAACATGAAGGCTCTATGCAACCAAAGCAAGCGAAAACAACCCAAACCAAAACAGCCACTTAGAAATGAATGGGGCACACGCCCCCAGACTTAGCTTGAAATCCGGGTGTGAACATGGCTGAACCCGACCAAATTCAATAAAGAGGATGGGGATCGAAATCTCAAAGCAATTCTTTCATATATTTTTTTTTCTCTTTTGCGCGAATCAGCTTTTTATTTTCGTAAATTATTGTTTTCTTTTCTGCGCGAGCAATCCCCAAACGGAGCAATCAAAACGGGAATAAATTCAGCACCCCCAAAAACAATGTCCACTTATCACAACCTCGGCAAAACAGTAAATACAAATCAGCTCAAGCATTTGATTGCGAAGGTGGGTTTAGCTTCAGGCCTTGGTGAAAGTGAGTGGAGCTGGATCAAAGGAAGGGTAGGCACAAATTTGGCATGCAATGGTTAACAGGTAGGAACGGCTAAACAAGGCTCAAACTAGCCAAAATGAAGGCCTACGTCATGCTCATGCTTAACTAACCGTGCACCAATGCTTTGAGAGTAGCTTAGGGCAAGTTCTTAGCCACCGAGAAAGATGATCCTTCCGCCCGACTCGAGCAATACGAGTCTAGTGGCGGCTACACACATTCCTACACTTTCGTTCGATTATCCCATATTCAGATTTTGAGCAGTACAAACAATATTTACGTGTGCAGAAAAAAATAAATCTACGAGCATAAAGAAAAATTAGTTCTATCCTAACTCTACACAAACCATGAGTATTCGATTAGGAGCACTGCATGAGTTTCGAACTACTCAATCCTGAAATCCTAAGCCAGTACCACTATTTTAAAGTTTACACAAAAGCAATAAATTTGACTCGGGTTGTGCGCGTGGGTAAGAGCGCACTCGTGTGGTTGATTCAGTATGTGCAACAAAAAGCAAGAAATAAGTAAACAAGAAACTAGTATGCAACAGAAAGTGTGGTGTAGTGACCACAGGCATACTTCCCCCCCCCCCCAGACTTAAAGTTGACAACGAGTAAAAATAAGCATTCCAAATAGGATAAATAGCTCGGGTAGGAAGTACCTATGCTCAAAATTGAGCATACCAGTCGTGCAATGAGATGTCCAAGTGCGGCCAAGTTGCCGCGCCTCAAATATTCCTGCACCTGCGATTAAAGGATGCCAGCCAAACAAAATATGGACAAATATATATATGAAGAAATAAACAGAACTCAAAACACAGCACATAGGACCAAACAGTCCAACTTGGGTTGTCTCCCGAAAGCCCTTTTGTTTACCTTCCTTAAGGTGGACCAAATACCTGTATTAGCAGTTCAAATAGAAAGTCGATACATAAAAAAAAGAAAAGACAACAGTCGGCTCCCAGATGGGCGCTCACAAAAATATAGTAGCTGTCTTGCTCAGAAAATATAAACAAAAGAAAATAAACAGAAGGCGTGGTAGACTAGCTCTGTGGTGAGCTCATTGTCAATCAAGGAGTGTCACTATTGCTTTGCGTGGGGTCGGCGAGCTGCACGCTTTGAGACTCGCCGGTGGTTGCGCCGCCATCATATAATTTTAATCGCTGCCCATTGACTTTGAAATTGTCTCCGCTTTTCCCGACTATTTCAATGGCGCCAAAAGGGGAGACTCTGATCACTGTGAAAGGGCCGCTCCACCGCGATTTGAGTTTGCTGGGAAATAAGTGGAGGCGGGAATTGTACAGCAGGACTTGGTCGCCTGGTTGGAAGTATTTGGGGATGATGTGACGGTCATGCCATTTTTTTGTTCTTTCTTTGTATATCCGTGCATTTTCGTATGCAAAATGCCGGAGCTCCTCTAATTCGTTCAGTTGAGTGCGGCGCTTATCGGCTGCGGCTTCGATGTCCATGTTTAGCAATTTGGTTTCCCATAGCGCTTTGTGTTCCAGCTCGACTGGTAAGTGGCAAGCTTTTCCGTAGACGAGTTGAAAAGGGGTCATACCGATAGGGGTTTTGAAGGCGGTTCCGTACACCCATAAGGCGTCGTCGACCTTTTTGGCCCACTATTTTCGGTTGGAATGGATGGATTTTTCGATGATTCTTTTGAGCTTGCGATTGGAGACCTCGACTTGCCCACATGTTTGGGGATGGTAGGCAAGAGAGATTTTGTGGTGGACTCCAAATTTCTTCATGAGTTGCAAGAACGACTTGTTGCAAAAATGGCTCCCGCCATCGCTGATGATGGTGTGCGGGGCGCCGAATCGAGAGAAAATGTTCTTGTGTATGAGATTCAAAATGGTGCGGGCATCATTTGCTGCGACAGCCTCGGCTTCGACCCATTTGGAAACATAGTCTACTGCGACAATAATATAGAGTTTTCCATGCGACATTGGGAAGGGTCCCATGAAGTCAATTCCCCAAACGTCGAATGGTTCGCAGACGAGCATATTGTTGAGAGGCATTTCATCCCACTTGGAGATATTCCCTGTCCTTTGGCATTCATTGCATTTTGCGACGTAAGCTTGTGTGTCTCTAAAAAGGGTTGGCCAAAATAGGCCACATTGCAGTATCTTGCGTGCTGTTCGGGCGGCGCCGAAATGTCCGTCGGCCTCCCGATCGTGGCAGTGTGTTAAGACGGATTGAAATTCGGTCTCGGGTACACAACGCCGGATGATGCTGTCGTTGCAAGTACGGAATAGTAACGGGTCTTCCCAGAAATAATATTTGGCGTCAGACAGTAGTTTTTGCTTTTGCTGCGATGACAGGTGAGGGGAGACAGATTTGCAAGCGAGGTAGTTGGCCATATCTGCGTACCACGGGATTGTCGGAGTGAGCGAACAGATGGTGAATAATTTTTCATCCGGGAAGCAGTCGGCAATCTCGTTGCGGTTGCAGATGGGTACAACTCCTGCGGTGTTGCTCTCCAATCTTGATAGGTGATCGGCGATGACGTTTTCGACCCCTTTCTTATCTCGGATCTCGATGTCATATTCCTGTAGAAGAAGAATCCAATGGATTAGTCGGGGCTTGGCATCTTTTTTTTAATAAATACCTTAGTGCGACATGGTCAGTGTACACAATATCCTTAGTTAACATTAGGTATGAATGGAATTTTTCGAAAGCGAAGATCACTGCCAATAGCTCCTTTTCCGTAGTGGTATAGTTCAGTTGAGCATCGTTGAGAGTCCGGCTGGCGTAGGAGATAGTATGAAAGATTTTTTTTCCTTTGACCGAGCACTGCTCCGACTGCAACATCGCTTGCGTCGCACATGACTTCGAAAGGCAAAGTCCAATCTGGTGCCACCAAGATTGGAGCGGAGATGAGTCGATCTTTGAGAGTCTCGAAGGCCTGCATACATTTTTTTTCGAAGTCAAACGGGATGTCCTTGGCCAGCAAATTTGTGAGGGGCTTGGATATGGAGGAGAAATCACTGATGAATCTTCTGTAGAAACCGGCATGTCCCAAGAAGCTGCGGATCCCCTTGGTGGAAGATGGAGGAGGAAGATTTTTGATGATACTGACTTTTGCTTGGTCGACTTCGAGCCCCCTGTGAGAGACTTTGTGGCCTAAGACAATGCCCTCGCGAACCATGAAATGGCATTTTTCCCAATTTAAGACAAGGTTTGTATCCTCACAACGCTTCAGAGCTTTGTCTAGATTCACAAGGCAGGAATCGAAGCTGTTACCGAAAAGGGAAAATCGTCCATGAAGACTTCGAGAAAGTCTCCAATCATGTCAACGAAGATGGCAATCACGCATCGCTGGAAGGTTGCTGGGCCGTTGCACAATCCGAATGGCATTCTCCTGAATGCGAAGGTGCCGGAAGGGCATGTAAACGTCGTTTTGTCTTGGTCATCGGGGTCAACTGTGATTTGATTGTATCCTGAGTACCCGTCGAGGAAACAATAGTATTCCTGACCGGCCAATTTTTCCAGCATTTGGTCGATGAAGGGTAGCGGGAAATGATCTTTGCGGGTGGCCTCATTCAGTTTCCGGTAGTCTTTGTAGACTCTCCACCCGGTGACCACGCGGGTGGGTAATAATTCATTCTTTTCGTTGGCCACCACCATAATCCCGCCCATTTTGGGCACCACTTGCACTGGGCTGACCCATTTGCTGTCATTGATGGGGTAAATGATACCCGCATCAAGCAATTTTATTACTTCGGCATGTACCACTTCATGCATCTTGGGGTTCAGTCAACTTTGAGGTTGTGCCAACGGCTTGTATTGATCTTCAAGCAGAATCTTGTGCATGCAAAACGCCGGGCTAATCCCTTTTATGTCGGCTAATGAACATCCAAACACATTATTGTATTTCTTTAAGACATTAACCAAGGCAAGTTCGTTGTCGACGGAGAGAGATGCAGAGATAATGACTGGGCACGCTGTGCCTTCCTCTAAGAAAGTGTATTTCATGGATTCAGGCAGTGGCTTCAGAGTTGTGGCAGTGGTTGTGATGGTAGATGTGATGAAAGGTTCTTTGGTTGGATGCGGGGTTCTCTGGACATTAGTGGCATCCTCCTCTTCCAACACTGGCTCGGCTAGGTCAAGAATCATTTCGCTGTACAAGTCCGGTTCGTCGATCAAATCTTCTTCGTCACAATTAGTGATTCTGAGATGTTGGGAAGGTTCATGGACGTTGAAAGAAATCGTTTCGTCCCCCAGGCTTAGGGTGAGCTCTCCTTGGTCAACATTGATAATGGCACGGGCCGTGGCAAGGAAGGGCCGTCCTAGTATTATAGGCACTTTGGGATCGGCCATCATGTCAAGAATGACGAAATCTGCTGGGAAGGCGAGGTTGTTGACCATGACAGTAAGATCTTCGACTATTCCGGCTAGTTGTTTTACCGATCTGTCAGCTAATTACAACCTCAGGTGGGTGGGCTGTAGAATCCCAACTCCTAGCTCGCGGAAGACGGAGAGCGGCATTAGATTTATTGAAGCTCCCAAATCACATAATGCACGTCCAAAACGATGGAGGCCAATTCTGCAGGGAATGGTAAAACTGCCCAGATCTCTTCGTTTGGTTGGGGAATAGTTGGCGAGGAGAGTTGAGCATTCTTCAGTGAGATTGATCGTTTTCAGTCCTTCTAAAGATTTACGCCGTGTGATGAGTTTCTTTAGGAACTTGGAATATCCTGGGATCTGAGTGATAGCTTCTGTCAGAGGTATACTTATTTGCACTCCTTTCATGATCTCGAGGAATTTATGAAATTGTTTTTCAGCCTTTTTGTTTTGCAGTCGGTGGGGAAATGGCGGCTTCACGGCGTTCTTCACAGGTTGTAGTACTGCCATGGGTTCTTATGTGGTAGGTGAGGACGGGGATTCCTTTATCAAATCGACGATAGGCTCGCGGAGTGATTGTGTGGGAGGGTCAGGAGGCGAGGCCCTCTCTAGGCTTTTTCCGCTTCTCAATCTCATAGTATGTACCGTTTCCTATTTCTGATTGACTGAACATAGTAACGTTTCCGTGAGAATCCCTATGGTGGTTTGTAGGCTCTGAATGGTGGTGGCTTGATCATTGAACATCTCCATCATTTTTCACGCGTAAGAAAAAAATTGCTCTGTCTTTGACGAGAGATTGTGGTCGGTGGCTTCATCAGAGACTACTGAATTTATCTCTACCGGAAAGTCAGGAGAAGGCGGATAGTTCCAATGCCTACTAGTTTGGGCAATGTTGTCTATAACTTCCCAAGCATCCTCACTGGATTTGTTAAACATGCTTCCACTAGCTGCGATGTCAAGTAATGGCCGGAATCTGTCTGCGATGCCGAAGTAGAAAGTTTGGATTAGGAGGATGTCTGACATTTCCACTCTACATCATTCCCTTCGCAGGGACTGGAAACGCTCCCATGTATCGAACAAGGTCTATTCATTTCTTTGGGTGAAGGTGATTAGCTCCTTGTAATTGTCTATTGCTAGCATCGGTTGTCGGAATTTGGCCAAAAAGTTCCTTTCGAGTTGTTTCCAGGATGAGGATATTCCCTTCCGAATATCTTGATACCATCGCTTTGCTTCGTCTTTCAGGGAGAAGGAGAAGAGTAGGATCCTCTGTTGCTCATTGTTGGCAGCATTTGGCGTACAAGTGTTGTAAATTTCTAAGAACCGCTGCACGTGGCATAGTGCATCTATTTTTCCGTCTCCGCTGAATTGACAGTTTTCGATGATGTATTCGATGAGGTCAGGCGAGATCTCGAAACTGTTATTTCCCATTTCTGCTCGGTATGTGAGGTTGATAAGGCATGCTTTATAAGTCTGCTGCTGAATTGTAGTCATTGAGAGAGGCTTGAACGAAAAAGGGGTAGTAAGCTACTAGATCTCCTGTGCCTCGACCCTGCATTCACTGTGGCAAACAATACACACTAGAAGGAAATAGCAGTCAAAACAAAACAATACTAACTCTTATAACAATATTGGAAGTCATCCAAAGTCGCTCTACGGTTGCATTACCCGACAACGGCACTAAAACCTTGATGCGTGTAATTCGGCAAGCGCACCGGTCACACAAGTAATAAAGTTTTGGGAATAAATCACCGAGTGTCGGTCTCTTGAGGAATGCAATTAGCGTAGAACGGTAACAGTACCGAGAATATCGTTATGAGAGTTATAAATAGAACAAAAAGGAAATAGCGGAGTAGGGAGATTGTGGATGTTTGATCTACTGAACTAGTAAAAGCTATGCGGGTCGAAGGCACCGCTTCGCAAGGTGAAGTGGGTTTGTCGGCCGCGATGCCGAACTTCAGTTGGGCGAGTGTAAGGGAAGCTAATGGATTTCAGTATTCTTGTGTGGAGTGCAATCGGACAAGTCACGAGAATGAAGTGGATGTGGGGTGAGCGAGGCACATTCACATACAAAACTCACAAGCATAAGAAGATACTAACATTCCATTAACTGTAAAATAAACTTGATGTTCAGGGATGGAAGTGTTCATTACACTGCTCAAAACTTTCATAACATAGAGGAAGGGTAAGAGGAGTAAACCAAAAGAGAATGAAGATCCACCGCGAGTCGTGGCCGGAGTAGCGAGTTATCAATCCGCTTCCGGGCTCAGTCCAAGGAGGCTTCCGGTACCAACGATCTGTCACCTCGAAGGCCTTTAAGCCCGTTCTCTAGGTTATCTACTTCACCAACTCTGTAGGAAAGCTTGGAGTTGAAGTCATCAATGGCCAAGGGCTTCTCCGGAGTGTTGAAAAGCTTCACAGGAGTTGGTAATGGCCTCCCGACGAAGGTGGAGGTGATGGTGCAGCTGGAGAAGTGAAATGGCGATTCCCGCGCACTCTCCGATCGCAGCAAAATGACAGGCGTTGACCTAAAACGCGGAGCAGGGCCTTAAATACGGAGGCAGCAGAAGCAGTGCGCACGATCAGTGGCACACGACCAGTGGTCGTGCGCACTGTAGGTCGATGATCGTGCGGCTTTTCCAAATAAACCTGTAACCTGGACAAGAAGCATCAGCATATATGCGTACGAGCAGTGGCGCACGACTAGTGGTCGTGCGATTACCGAGACAGGATTATGAAAAAGGGGGTGTAATGCGCACGATCAGGGGCGCATGACCAGTGGTCATGCGCAGTACGTCCAGTGGTCGTGCGCAGTATTCCTGCATCGTCGGAGTCTCCCGAGCAGTTCTGGAGCACGCACACGACCACTGTACCAGCAGAAGGGGTAGATAGGCCACCAGAACGTGCACACCACATCCCCGAGATAGGGCTAAAGAATAACAACCAAATGGAAACACAGAAAGCACACAGAAGCGGGCCTACAGTGCACTTAATCGTGAAATAGGTACATAAACACAAATAAGCAATAAAGGCTCTCAAGTGTAGTGCTAAGACGATAAAACTAGCCCAGATGAGTCCAAAAATCAGTGTAAAATGTGGACTCATCATTTGACCCCTTAGCCCTCTTTGGATCTGGTTTTGGTGACGTATTCAGATCCATGTTTTGACCACTGCAACTCACCCACGTGTTAGGACTGTTAGTCCCTTTCCTGTTTATGTTTTCTCTTTCTTTAGGCAGATATGTATATGTCTTGTTGCTGTTGCAGACTCTTTGTAGGGCGTGTTGCTTTTATTGCTCGCACTTGGTGTGCTTTGCTGTGCTTTAGACAGTACTCTTTTCTTACTGTCATGCCCTCTCTTTTGCTTATAGCAATTTGTTGCCGGGTTGGTAAACCCTTCTTTTATTTTCTCATTAATCTAATGCTCTATTTATCTTTTGATTATTTTCTTGCTGAGGTGTTCTTTTCTTGAATGCCTCAGGTCCAGGTTGTAGCCAGTTCTGCGGCTAGTTCTTTTGGATGGGCTGGTTGGTGGCCTCTTGGGTAGCTGAGATAGCGGATCCCCGATTTTGTGAGGTAGTTCTTTACCTTTCTGTATAGACATACATACTCACCAGCGGGTTCGTGTCAGGTTGTTGGCGCCCACTGGTGGCTTCTTGCGATGCTGGGTATGAACTTAAACTGCTGTTTTTGCCTATTTGTGGTTGTTTACTTGCTTCTGGGAAGGATTTATGCTATGTTGCATGTTAGATATTTTAAACCCTAAAAGCATTATTATATGTACATCATGCATAACATATTTTCAAAACAAAGACACTATATTTTCTTAGCGTAAAAAGACTATCTTTCATATATATATTATATTCACTTTAGAGTCGTGCATACCATGAGTCGTCCCTCGGGGACACTTATGCTCATTTAGGGTGCCAACTTAATTGAACCAAAGTATTTTCTGCTGCGTATAAATATACTTTTATTATGGACTAGCTGATCCACCGTGCCGAGGGATACGGCGTTTCAATATAACTGGTTTTCTTTTATAATTAATCAACGATTTTCCTTAAAATTAAAGGTCTGGAGTCTTGCCTGAGCGTGTGCAGTTATCCCCTGCATGACGTGGCATCACGACACGTGTTTTCTCTTGCTCTGATATGATTTTATTGTTGAGAAAATACGGGTTGTGACAACACTACTTCAACATTTCAAATCCAGCATTTCTCTGAACTTCAGTCGACGAACTTAGTTCTCAGCTCGATGATCTATGGGTATTCTACTTCAACATCTTATTCCAGAAACATTTAAGTATTTGAAGTCCAGCTTCACACTCCAGTCGACGAATTTAGAATATCAGCTCGACGAATTTGGATCTTAGTTCGACGATTTCTGGATCATCTACTTCAACACTATACGACCAGAAATAACTAAGTATTCTAAGTCCAGGATCATACTCCAGTCGACGAATTCACCTTCTCAGCTCAACGAACTTAGACCATATTCCTGGCAATACTCATCTAGTGGTTAGAAGTTCTCAGCTCGACAAAACTAGTTCCCAGGTCGATGATTTCTGGACACATTACTTAAAACAACATGGAATTCTGAAGTCCAGTCGACAAAGTTTCATTCTCAGCTCGACGATCTTGATGCACAGAGTTGACAAGGTTTCAAAGAAAGAATTTCTGTCCTCAGCTCGACGATCTTGGATCTTAGGTCGACAAATAACTATCATTTAGTCGACGAACTTGACTTCTCAGGTCGACGAACTCTGAATCCATGTCGATGAATTCTGCTCAACGATTTCTATGAAGTTCCAGACTTAAATATTTCAATCCTTCTGTCCTTATTCTATTGCTAGAATTTCTGAGTAATCAATGCTAAAATATTCTCTGAATATTACCATTAGAAGCAAGCATTGATTACGGTCGTCATCAGGATAATTGCTTGCTGTTTTTCAATGGGACAGTTGTGGAAATCAATCAATGCAAAATATTCTCCAGGCCATCAGCAATGAATGCAGAAGAAATTCAAATTTCAAATGGAAAATATAAAAAGGATTTCTTCATATTTCTCGACAGAAGAAAGGATATAGAAGATAATACACAGTTCTCTGAAATAACATAGCAATCACACAGCAATATAGAATACAGTGATGCAGAGAAACAAGCCCTAGATCAGAGAAACATCAACAAGCTGAAGAAGAAAGAAGAACATATATTCAAGATCAGGAGTCTTCTTCCTTCTTCCTAGGATACTTCAGAGGACAACCAATACATTATCAGTCAAGAACTTCCTGGTTACTTTCTGGTCAAGGCTACTAGTTTGAAGACCTATCACCCTACAGCGAAGCTCCATCTTTCCTAAACCATTTAATATCTCAGGGGGAGCTCTTTGCTAAAATCAAGATCCACAAAAGTCTTCTCTGTTGTATTTGAGAAAGAGAAAACAAAATCATTCTCTCACCCCCACTATATAAAGCATTCCTAACTCCCTTCAAAAGTTATTCCTGGTTGCAAGTCACCTGATCAAAAGACTTGAGGTTTGGTTTTTCAGCACCTGATCAAAAGCTCATTGGTGGCAGTCATCTGATCAAAAACCTGAGTTTATTCCACCAGGGTGGTTGAAGAGTGGATGTACCCAGGTTGGGGAACCACTATAAAATTCTTGTGTTGTCTGTGTTGCTCTTTTCTTTTGTTCTTGCTGTGGCTGTGATAATTAGGTTTGTTGTGTCTGTGATATTTTACATTTGTTGTGCCTGAGTTAGATCAGATTACTTTAGGACTAAGTTTTATTTACAACAAAAGTTTTAAAAACCTAAAGATACTCTGTTCACCCCCCCCCCCCTCTAGAGTATACCAGATCTAACCCCTAACTTTCAAATTATTAATTTGTTATTTAGATCCCCTGGACGAGATGCCCGCCCCGTACGGGACGAAATAATTTATTATGATAATTTATTATGATATTTTTGTCAACCTCTGCCATGCTGGGTTTTCAATATGGCTGTGTTAATTAATCTACTCTTTTATTTTTATTTTTATTTCTTGGCCCATCAGAAAGGTCGCCGCGGACTTTCCGTTCCTCGGGTTCAGGAGAGAGAGAGAGAGAGAGAGAGAGAGAGAGAGAGAGAGAGAGTGAGAGAAGATGAACCGTCGGGTTGCCCCTTCGGCTTCCGCCTTTTCACTTTCCCGCTCACTTTCCTCTCCTCTCTATATCTGCTATAAATACCCCCCTCCCTCTGGACTTAGATACTTTTACGCTTATACTGTTGCTCTCTGAAACTTCTGAGATCCGGAGCTCTCGCCTACTACTCTTCGCTTAACACTTCTCGCATCCTGCTCCCCCTCACTCTTTTCTTCCCCTTTCTACTTCTGTCATCTAGCTTGCAATGGGGAAGAAAAAAGCAGAAGAAGGAGAGGGCCGAAGCCGCTGCGGGAGGCGCTTTGTCGACCACAACTTCCATCCAGACAAAATCTTCGACGAGGATTATAAACGTTTCGCCAGCGAGTTCCTGGATGATGGGTATCTGTCTCGCCCGCCAAAGGTCGGTGAATCTGTTAACACCTTCTATTCATGTGAGCTAGCCTTCCCTGTCTCGCAATTCGAGGCGGGGCTAAGACTCCCCCTCTGGCCAGAGGTAAAACAGGCTTTCAAATATTTTGGAGTTGTTCCCGCATAGTTCAACCCAAATGCAATCTCAATGCTGGTTGCCTTCGCCAGCTACCTACGGTGAGAGCGCATCGATTTCAATCTGACCGTCTTCCGCAAGCTGTTCATATACTATGCTAAAGACGATGGCCTATCCTATTTTACCGGCCAGGGACTCAAAGTGTGTCAGACGCCAAACAAGAACCACCACTGGCTCACCCGGTGTGTCTTCATCTGCGGGAACCTTGGAGGCATCCCACACGCACTGTTGTTCCTGCCGAGGTTTACTACGAGACGCCCAAGGTTGGAGGCGCCGAGAAGGCTCTCTGCGACTACTTCGTAGCGAAAATCTTCGAGGTCAATTACCTCTGGCGAGATCTCGACTCACTTCCTCCTGTCCTCCCTGGTTAAGGTATACTCGCACCATATTAGTATTATGCTTACCCTACCATCTTATTTCATTCTGCAAAACTTCTTTCACAGGAGAGAGGACCATCCCCATCCATCTCCCTTATCTGAGCAACATGGGTCTCGCACTTGCTAGCATGGAGGCGAAGGCGACAAAGGAAAAGCTGGCTCCCGCCCCAAAGAAAAGGGCTGGGGATGATGTTGTCGCTCCTCGGCACAGTCCTAAAAAGAGAAAGTGAAGAAGGTGGTGTTGCGGCCAAAAGAGAAGAAAGAGGCTGCTCCCAAGGAAAGGAAATAAATATCGGGGTCTCTGTCCCCCATTTCTGTGGAAAGATCCCCGTCACCTCGCCATCAGGCTGTCTCGCCTACTCGCGAGACGGCCCTACCTGACCAAACCACAACCACCTCTATCCAGCCCACCGAGCTTCCCCATCGCGAAGCTGGCTCTTCAAGCCGCATGGCCCCCTCCTCGCATCTTAACCACAACATGGGGCCCGTGACTGACGATGCCACCGGCGAGCCGGTACTTTTGTGGGAGAAGGATGTCAATCACATGTCGGTGTCTACTCTCCTTCCCTCCTGGAAGGAGTAAGACCCGCCCACCAGTCATGCCTTCTCCCACGGGTATGGGCTATACGGTGGCCTTGGGACTGAACCAGCAGATAACGAGCCGTAGCGAGACCTCGTTCTGAAGATCGCCCTGGCCCAGTTTCTCTCCATGGAGCTCTCGCACTAGATCTCACGTCGCCTTGTATTCAATACTAGGTGCGAAACCTGTGGCCCGCTCACCATATTGCGTCATATCGAAGAAGATGGCGGAGTAGAAAGGCCAACTGCAAGATTTGCTGAAGCAGGATTATATACGCCCAAGTATGTCATCTTGGAACGTCCCTGTGCTTTTGGTGAAGAAGAAAGACGGTGGCTTGAGGTTTTGTATTTATTTCCGTGAACTAAATAAGCTGACTGAGAAAAATAAATATCTGATTCCACGGATTGATGAGTTATTTGATCAACTAGTGAGATCAACCGTCTACTCCAAGTTGGACTTGAAATATGGTTATTACCAGTTGAGGATCCGGGAAGAAGACATTCCCAAAACCGCATTTGGAACATGGTACGGGCACTATGAGTTCATGCTAATGACGTTTGGACTGTGTAATGCGCCCTCGATATTTATGTATTTGATGCACCGCATATTCCGAGAGTGACTGGATCTGTTCGTGATTGTGTTCATTGATGATATCCTGGGGTACTCGAACTCGGAGGCCGAACATGAGAAACACTTGCGGTTCGTGTTGCAGACGTTAAGGTCAAATAAGCTCTACGCCAAGTTCTCGAAGTGTGAGTTTTGGCTAACCTCGGTGGCATTTCTAGGCCATGTGGTAAGTGGAGCGGGGGCATTGTAGTGGATCCGGCAAATATCAAGGCCATACAAGAGTGGCCAGTATTGTCTTCAGTGGCCGAAGTTAGAAGCTTCCTTGGACTAGCAGGCTACTATCGAAGATTTGTTGAAAATTTCTTGCGGATCGCTTTGCCGCTATCCACATTAACGAGAAAAGATCAGAAGTTTGTTTGGACGCCTTCGTGCACGCGAGCTTTTGAAGAGCTGAAGATTCGGTTGACCACGGTGCCCGTGTTGTCACCGCCATGTGGTGCCGATGGATTTGTAATCTAAAGTGATTCCTCGGGGAGCGGCTTAGGCTGTGTTTTTCTGCAAAATGGAAAGGTGATCGTTGATGGCTCATGACAGCTGAAGGTGCACGAACGAAACTATCCCGTTCATGACTTAGAATTGGCGGCGGTGATCTTTGCACTAAAGCTGTGGCGACATTATCTTTATGGAGTGAAAGTGGAGATTGATACAGACCACAAGAGCCTAAAGTACCTGTTGGAGCAGAAGGACCTGAATGTGCGACAACGAAGGTGGTTGGAGTTCCTCGGGGATGACACCGTTGAGATTTACTATACACCCGAAAAGGAAATTGTAGTCGCGGATGCCTTGAGCCGGAGAACTCCGGCTAGAGTGAGTTGGTTGCAGGGGCATGATGAACGTCTCATCCAGGCGTTAGAAGCGTTAGAGATTTCTTGTGTTGCCAAGAGTCCCACCGCCAATGCATGTTTGAACTGGACGGAGTTGCAATATAACCATGCAGACCAGATTTGACGGGCAATGGGGCCGGATGAAGATCTCTTACCCTATGCTAAAGATGGGCCAGAGGGCAAGTTCTCCTGGGATGACGGACTTTTGCGGAAAGAAGGCTGCTTGTGCATCCCGAATTTGGGAAAATTGAGGGAAGAGCTAATGTATGAAGCGCATTATACGAAATACTCAAGTCACCCAGGGAGCACGAAGTTGTTCTGGTGGCCAGGGATAAAGAAAGATGTTGCCATTATATGGCCGAACGCCAAACCTGTGTTATGGTAAAGGCGGAATGCCAGAAGACGGGCAGATATTTGAAGTCGTTGCCGATTCCAGAGTGGAAGTTTGACGATATTTCCATGGATTTCATGCACGGATTGTCGAGATCTCAGCAAGGAAATGTCTCAATCTGGGTGATTGTCGACCGGCTAATGAAAGTGGCACATTTCCTCCCGAACAAGCAGAATGATTCGGTAGAAAGTTTAGCAAAGTTGTATGTGGACCAGATTGTGCGGCTACATGGTGTTCCTCGGAGCATCGTAAGTGATCAAGATGGGCGGTTCACGTGAAATGACTGGAGGCTAGTTCACTAGCTGTTGGGCACGAAGTTGACATTCAGTACGGCCTTTCATCCCCAAACGGATGGCCAAACTGAAAGGACCAACAGAACAATGGACGACATGCTTCAGATGTGCGCCCTCGACATCAGAAAGAGATGAGAAGATCATCTCTATATGGTGGAGTTCGCTTACAATAATAGCTACCAAGCAAGCATCGACATGGCGCCGTATGAAGCTCTATATGGATGGGAGTGTCGTACTCCTTTAGCTTGAGTAGAAGCGTGCGAAGCCAAAGTGTATAGGCATACAGAAGTTGATGAAGCAAACACGACAATACGCACTATTCAGGAATGATTATTGATCGCTCAAGATCGACAAGTGAAAAACTACAACGCCAAGCACCGGAACGTGGAGTTCGTGGTAGGCGATTGGGTATACTTCAAGATCAAACCCTTCAAAGGCGTATCTAGGATTCGACGTCTGAAAAGTTAAATCCAAGATACCCTGGTCCATTTGAAGGGGTCGAGCGAGCTGGAGAAGCCGCATATCAGCTATCTCTTTCGGCAGACTTGGGTGGATTGCATAATGTAGTTCACATCTCAGTGCTACGGAAGGTCGTGAAAGATCCAGCTCAAGTGATCAAGGATGATCAAGTGCCGGTGGAGTATGGGCTAACGACGAAGGTTAGGACCATTCAGATCGAGGATCGAGCCGAGAAGCAGTTGCGGAGCAAGATGGTCGGGATGGTTAAAGTCCGGTGGGCAATTGCGGCCGTGAGGAGCTTACATGGGAGTGAGAGCAGACCATGCAAGCTGAGTTTCCTGAACTCTTCATGTAACGATTATGCAGTAGGTATCGAGTTGTATTGAAACGATTGTGGAATGAAAATCCTTCTGTTTGAGGCCCTTACTTGGTGCAAATTTCGGGGAAGAAATTTTTGTAAGGAGGGGAGGGTTGTAACACCCCAAAATCCAGAAATTGGAAAAATTTGGGTGATACGGCCTGGGACATGGGCGTTTCCCAGGGCGTGTCCTTCCTGGGTGAACAGTCGATGAGTGGTCGACAAATTTGGTCGACGATCGTCGAGTGCTTAGGACACGGCCTGTGACACGGGCGTGTCACAGGGCGTGTTGATTGATTATTTCGCATCGGGTCCAAAACTTGATGCGGTTAAAACTCCAAAAATTGGGGGGAATTCTCGCGGTGCCCCGGGCGTTTTATTTAAGGAAAAAGGCGGATTCAGTTTTTATTTAGAAAACAGGGCGCACGAATTGGATATAAAAAGATGAGATCGAGTTTTAACCAAAGGAGGCAAGTGCACCTATCGTGTGTAGTACAGGATATTCTGGGGTGGAATATCAAGGTCGTATTGTTTTCGGGGTCGGTTCAATTATTTCTACTCTTCCCTGGAGGGGACTATTATTTTACCTATAATTATCTTGTCGGGATATTTTTTTTATATATATATATAATAAAAAGGCAAAAGGAAAGACAGAAAATGAAAGCATAAAAGGTGGAACTGATGAAAAGCTTAGCGCGACGGAATCAAATGAAATTGAACTAAAATAAACTTTTAATAAAAAGAGATCCTAAATTTCAAATTAAGTAAGGCGGAGACTTGGCCGTGGAGGTTCCACTAGAATGAGCTCACTTATCTCTAGGACTATCGCTCACCTGAACGCTAAGACTATTCGACCGAACGTTAGTCCGACGAAGGATTCCTCTTAATGCCTGCATTACGCTAAGAACCCCGCTATTGGGTTGGGAACCCAATCCGGTAGAGTTGGCGCACCTCCTCTATCGAGGGTTAGTGCGGAACTCTCTTTACCAAGGGGTGACCGGTCCATACGCACGACCTCTCGGCTAGCTAGCGTATGGACTGCGAAAATAGGGCCCACGCATCGATTTGTGGTCCTATGCATCGTAAAACTTAGGCAAACCTTAAGTAATTTTAAATAAATAGAAAATTAAGATTTTTTATTATTTAAAGCTATTTTTTCTGTCCCAGTGCTCTTCGATACTGAGGGCTAAGAATGGTTAGCCACTCATCGGAATGGGGACGACAGCGGTGGAAGAGATAAAGAAAGCAGTAAATGAAAGCAGGAAAAGAAAGCAGCAAAGGAAAGTAGTAAATAAAGTAGTAAATTAGAAGTCCTACTCAAATGAGTAGGACTGAAATGAAAGCAGAAAATTCGAGTCCCGACGCAAATGCGTGGGCGGGAGAAATGAAAGTGAGTCCTACTCAAACGAGTAGGACAAAATAAATGCAACGCACGCACACGCTTGACAAAAATTAAAACTCACGCACCCACTCGACATGAAATGAAATACACGCACACAACAGAATGTAAAAACTCACACATTCTACTAGAAATGAAAACTCACACACTCTACTGGAAAGGAAATAAAATACTACGCCATTTAACTCTTAACTAGTAGGCGGAAATAAATGCGCACACATAAAAAATTGCAAAAAACTAAGTTACCGAAAAATTAAAATAACTACATTTCTAACGCTAGAATACGGTATAAATGCATAAAAAGCTAAAATAAAAATAAAACGAGCAAAAGGGTTTGCAAATAAATGCAAAATGAAAGTGCTCGGAAAATTGAAATGAATACATTTCTACCGCTAGAATGCGGTAGAAATGCGTAAAAAGAAGCAGAAAAATTAAACGAGCAAAAGTTTTTTTGAAATAAAAGCTAAAATGAAAATGCTTGAAAAAGGAAAATAACAACTTATACATCCTTATAACTCTATAAAATGCTTAAAAAGTGGAAGAAAAGATAAAAGAACGAAAAGTTTACGATCTAAAAAGACTAAGTAAAAAGAAATCAAAAACCACTTTATAATCATTTTTATAGTTTCATAAGGATGAGTATAAGGAGTATGGAAAAATCCTAACACTAAACAATCTAAGTAAACAAAACAATGAAAACATAAAAGTAAAAATTATACTCATACACTCACACACACATATAAAAAAGAATGAAAATAAAGGATAAAACAAAAGCAAAGAAAAAATAAGATTGCATAAGGGATGGCACAAAGATGAAGTCCAAGGAATGTAATGGAAAAAAACCACATTTGCATTAATAATAAAAGGTGATTACAAAGCTATGTCGGCTAGGTGGAGGAGTACACGCCCATGTCAGATCTTAACACGGGCGTGTCGGGTTGATTCGACGATTGTCGAGTGCAAAATGTCGAGATGGGAGCCTTGATCGTCGATCGGGAATGACACAGGCGTGTCGGGTTGGCGGACACGGGCGTGTCCCGTTGGTCGACGAACGTCAAGTGCAAATCGTCGAGCTTGCGTGACACGGGCTGGGGTCACGGGGCGTGTCATTTGACACGGGCGTGATGTCGGGCGTGTCAAGCTTTTTTCATAAAAAATTGTTGATTTCACGGGATTTGAACTATCACGCCCTGGTCACGGGCGTGACCAACAGTACACGGGCGTGTACTTGACTTTTTTACAATTTTTCCTGAAAAACTAAGGAAACAAAAATAACTTAAGTTAGAACAAAAAAAGAAGCAATTTATTAAAGAAAAATATACAAAAATAACAAAAATAAACTAAAACAACTTATTTATTGTACATAAATATTGGTATATTTACAATTCATCAAATACTCCCTTAAGCTTTTGCTATTCCAGAGCAAAAGTTAGAGATGAACTTATAAGGAATTAAAAAATTTCTAAGTTTAGCTACCGCTTGAATTAATTAAAAGTAAGATCAAAATAAATATCCGGGGTACTAGAGTTAAATCCTAATTTATGAAATATTATAAATAGAGGAAGAGTTTCAAAAAGACTTCTACATAAAACAAATAGAATGCAAAAATTTATTTTCGTTACTTTAATAAAGATGGATTGAAATTATATAAAAACTTTAGCTTAAAAGAAGTTAAAGGAAATAATGCAATTTAAAAATTATGCTCTCAAAAAATTTTAAATTAATTCTAGAATCATTGAAAAAGGATAAGTGATTTGGTGGTTTATGAAAAGGGCTTGGATTTAGAGGCGAGGTAATTCTTTCTCGAACCTCTATATATATTATTGTTTTTGAATAAGTAGGAAAATGAAATCTTATTTTCCTAACATAAATTTTTTTTCTTTCTTCATAAATAATAAATAACCCAATGTATGTGTATAGGAGTAATGAATTTTATCCTCTTACTTCGTAACATATAATATTTTTAAATATTGGGTGACTATGTTTACGGAACGAAATCTTATTCCCATTGACATATGATTTTTTTAAAAGATAAAATAGGGGTAGTCATGTCAAGTAGGACATGAAAAAAAAGGAGGTGGGTTTATTTTTTCTAAAACAAAATTACATTTTAATAAAAAGGTTTTGAGAGCAACCTTTTTAAAATGAATGTTCCTATATTTCTAAAAGCATGAAGTAGAAATAATTGAAATCCATGATTGTTATTTTCTAACATAAAAGACGAGTATCTATTTATAAAAATTAGAAGTGGTGGTGAAAAACAGGTTCACTATTATATGAAAAAAGACATAAAAAAATCTTTAAAACTTAACCTCAGACACTTAAATCTATCGAACTTTAATTAATAAACGAATAGTAAACAAAGAATAAGTAAAATTCACATATAAATTAACTCGAAACTAGATTTTTGGAAAGCAAAAAGGGTTAAGATATGGTATATTAGATTTTATTTGTTACAAAATTAACAACATATTTTTGGATTTTTTAGGGTTTTTATCATTTTTTGAATTTTGAATTTTTATTATCATCTTTTTTTTTGAATTTTTATTTATCATCATTTTAGGGTTTTTGGATTTTCAATTTTTTTTTAGTTTTTTTGTCAAAATTGTTTATAAGAACGAGAGAGAAAGAAGTGTTATTTATAAAGAAGAGAGGGGAAAAGAGATTTTTACAAAAATGTACAAAGTAAAAACTCGATGGCCCGCGAACATACTCTTATTTAGGTGGTTGGTTCGATGAGTTGAACGTCGCGGGTATGCAAAAAAGCGAGCTTTTACAAAAAAGAAGAGAGCGGGGGGGAGAGATTTTTTTTTACAAAAATGTTTACAAAGTAAAAGAGGAGAAATTTGTTTTTTTTGGTTTTGTTTTATAGATTTTTTAGGTTTTTGATTGCAAAAAACCTGAAAAACATTTTTGAGTTTTTAATATTTATGCATTTTCTGTATTTTTGATGATTTATTATTATTATTATCGCAGAATATAAAAGTGCAGAAATAAAACAATAAGAAAACACTCTCATAGTTAAATCCAACATTGTCCCCAATGTTGCTATCTAAGTATGCGGAATGAATAATTTACAAAATAAAATATGCACAAAAATTAAAAGAGGGTAGAAGCTTCCCTAAGACGAGGTCGGGGAGGCCCGGGTTGAAACTCTGCATTCTGTTAAAAGAAGGAGCAAAAATATAAAGGAAAAAATAAAATGAAAAAGATAAACTCGGCCTAAAGTGTGCGGGCGGTAGGGGGCCAAGTGTAGGTGTGACTCGATTAGCTAACGTCTTAGCTTGTGAGCGTGTACAGAATAGGCGATCCCCTAGCACGCACAAAAATGTAGTGCGCCAAAGCGAAAAAAAATAAGTTAAAATAAAATATATACACTTTTAATAACAATTATTTTTTTGTGTTTTTAAGTAGGTAGTTTTTTTTATTTTTTTGTTGGTTTTTAGATAGGTTTTTTTAGTTGTTTTTTTTGTTTTTGTGTTTTTGTAATAATTGTTTTAGGTTCGTAGTTAGTTTTTTTTTTTTTGGTATATAGTTTTTTTTTCATAAAACATAATGAAGATTTTTTTTGTTGAGTTTTTTTTTTCATTTTTTGAAATTTTGTTTTTGCGTTTGAGAGGTTTTTCGATTTTTTTAGTGTTATTTGTTTTTTCAAATTTTTTAGTTTTATAATTTTATAGTTTTTTTTTCAAGTTTTTAGTTTTATAGGGTTTTTTTAGTTTTTGGGAAACAGCGCTGTTTCATTTTTTTTGTTATTTTTTTTTAAAGATAAATATATATGAAATTATAAGTATATATATAAACTCTTTTTTTCGTATGTTTTTTAAGTTTCTGTTATTTTTTAGTTTTGTTTTTTATTTTTATTTGTAAAGTAGTTATTATTATTATTATTAGTATTATGTTTTTTTGTTGATCATTTAAAATTTTTGTTATATATACAGAAATAGGTAAAATTAATAGATCTCCAGAGTTCAAAATAACGACACGAAAAATCCCCGGCAACGGCGCCAAAAACTTTATTGATTATTTCGCATCGGGTCCAAAAACTTGATGCGGTTAAAACTCCAAAAATTGGTGAGAATTCCCGCGGCGCCCCGGGAGGTTTATTTAAGGAAAAAGGCGGATTCAGTTTTTATTTAGAAAACGGGGCGCGTGGATTTATTATTTGGATATAAAAAGATGCGATAGATTTTTAACGAAAGAAGGCAAGTGCACCTATCGCATGTAGTACAGGATATTCCGGGGTGGAATATCGAGGTCGTATTGTTCTCGTGGTCGATTTGATTATTTCTACTCTTCCCTGGAGGAGACTATTATTTTACCGATAATTATCTTGTCGGGATATTTTTTATATATATATAATAAAAAAGGAAAAAATAAAGATAGAAAATGATAGCATAAAAGGTGGAGCCGATGAAAAGCTTAGCGCGACGGAATCGGATGAAATTGAACTAAAATAAACTTTTAATAAAAAGAGATCCTAAATTTCAAATTAATTATGACGGAGACTTGGCCATCGAGGTTCCACTATAATGAGCTCACTTGTCTCTAGGACTATCGCTCACCTGAACGCTAAGACAATTTGACCGAATGTTAATCCGACGAAGGATTCCTCTTAACGCCTACATTACGATAAGAACCCCGCTATTGGGTGGGGAACCCAATCCGGTAGAGTTGGCACGCCTCCTCTCTCGAGGGTTAGTGCGGAACTCTCTTTACCAAGGGATGATCGGTTCATATGCACGGCCTCTCGGCTAGCTAGTGTATGGACTAAAAAAATAGGGCCCATACATCGATTTGGGGTCCTACGCGTCGTAAACCCTAGGAAAACCTTAAGTAATTTTAATTAATTAGAAAAATAAGACCTTTTATTATTTAATGCTATTTTTTCTGTCTCAATGCTCCTCGATACTGAGGGCTAAGAACGGTTAGCCACTCATCGGAATGGGGACGGCAGCGGTGAAAGCGATAAAAAAAGTAGTAAATGAAAGCAGGAAAAGAAAGTAGTAAAGGAAAATAGTAAATAAAGCAGTAAATTACAAGTCCTACTCAAACGAGTAGGACTGAAATGAAAGCAGAAAATGCAAGTCCCGGCGCAAATGCGTGGGCGGGAGAAATGAAAGCGAGTCCTACTCAAAAGAGTAGGACAAAATAAATGCAACGCACGCACACGCTCGACAGAAATTAAAACTCACGCACACCCTCGACATGAAATGAAATACACGCACACAACAGAATGTAAAAATTCACACACTCTACTGGAAAGGAAATAAAACACTGCGTCATTTAACTCTTAACAAGTAGGCGGAAATAAATGCGCACACATAAAAAAATTGCAAAAAACTAAGTTATCGAAAAATTAAAATAACTACATTTCTACCGCTAGAATGTGGTAGAAATACATAAAAAGCTAAAATAAAAATAAAACGAGCAAAAGGGTTTGCAAATAAATGCAAAATGAAAGTGCTCGGAAAATTGAAATGAATACATTTCTACTGCTAGAATGCGGTAGAAATGCGTAAAAAGAAGACAAAAAAATTAAACGAGCAAAAGTTTTTTTGAAATAAAAGCTAAAATGAAAATTCTTGAAAAAGGAAAATAACAACTTATCCATCCTTATAAATCTATAAAAACGCCTAAAAAGTGGAAGAAAAACTAAAAGAACGAAAAGTTTACGATCTAAAAAGACTAAGTAAAAAGAAATCAAAAACCACTTTATAATCATTTTTATAGTTTCATAAGGATGAGTATAAGGAGTATGGAAAAATCCTAACACTAAACAATCTAAGTAAACAAAATAATGAAAACATAAAAGTAAAAATTATAATCATACACTCACACAGACGTATAAAAAAGAACGAAAACAAAGGATAAAATAAAAGAAACAAAAATATGATTGCATAAGGGATGGCACATAGATGAAGTCCAAGGCATGTAATGGAAAAAAAACTACATTTGCATTAATAATAAAAGGTGATTAAAAAGCTAAAATAGAAGAGAGAGGGGGGGGGGGGGGGGGCGGAGAAAATATCCCTTACATAATATTTGGAATTCATCCCAACAGCATAACACCTATACAAAATGGCCCAAAAAGTGGAACATGAGCTCTTACAGAACACAAGTATTTATAGGCAAAAAATTTGAAGAACACGCCCTCTGACATGGGCGTGTCAGGGGGCGTGTCACTACTATTGAAGATTCGATCCGGCGAGGTGACGGCTTGGTTCACTTCGGGCAGGACACGTGTCGGTATCGCGGCGGTCATTCCCCAGGTCACGGGCGTGACTATGGGCGTGTCGGGGAGGTAGAACTGGCCGCGGGTTACGTCGAAATGTCACTGCGTTGGTCTTGTCGGCCAGGTGGAGGAGTACACGCCCGTGTCGAATCTTGACCCGGGCATGTCGGGTTGAGTCGATGAATGTCGAGTGCAAAACGTCGAGCTGGGAGCCTTGATCGTCGATCGGGAATGACACGAGCGTGTCGGGTTGGCTGACACAGGCGTGTCCCATTGGTCGACGAACGTCGAGTGCAAATCGTTGAGCTTGCGTGACACGGGCTGGGGTAATGGGGCGTGTCATTGGACACGGGCGTGACGTCGGGCGTGTCAAGCTTTTTTCATCAAAAATTACTGATTTCACGGGATTTGAACTGTCACGCCCTGATCACGGGCGTGACCAACAGTACTCGTGCGTGTACTTGACGTTTTTGCAATTTTTCCTGAAAAATTAGGGAAACAAAAATAACTTAAGTTAGAACAAAAAGAGAAGCAATTTATTAAAGAAAAATATACAAAAATCACAAAAATAAACTAAAACAACTTCTTTAATGTACATAAATATAAGTATATTTACAATTCATCACGTGTTAGCGCAGTCGACGAACTCAGCCCGATGAATTTGAGCTGGGGCGTGTCTAGTACCGTATAATGCCAATACGGCCTGAAACACGGGCGTGTCACATGCCGTGTGAGTCTCGGGTGATTTTGAGGTTGTGCAGGCTGATGAACACGGCCACAGACACGGGCGTGTCTAAAGGCGTGTCAGTTGACACGGCCCGTGACACGGGCGTGTCCCATGGGCGTGTCACTGGATTGGATAAGTTGGTTGAGCACCGCTTGAGGCACACGGCCTGGGACACAGGCGTGTCACAGGCCGTGTCAGGCAAAAAATATGATTTTGAGTTAAAATAGTGGCCGTCCATTCCTTCAGTTGAGATCCAAGGGTTGGGCTGCCTCCCTGCTTCCTTAAGGCCGTGGATTGAGATAAAAGAACTCATTTCATACTTGGCTTTCATCTTTCTAAATCCTAGAGAGAGAAAGGGAGAGGAAGAAGGAGGAGGAGGAGGAAAGAGGCTGGTCACTGGTGGTGCTGCAGTTTTCCGACGAGAGATCCGAGGCCAGCGTTGCGGAGGAAAAGCTATTGCGGTTCTTCCTAGGCAATTAGGAATTCATGGAACTGAAGCGGTCTTCGAGAGTAACAACCTTTCTTCCTAGCTATGTGAAGGCTTACTTTTGGCATATGCATATGATTCCCCCACTAGAGGGTGGTTTGTTGTGGGAGTCTTTGGGTTGATTCATGGAATCCCCAATTATTTGGCATATAGTTCCGGAAATGGAGTACGGAATAAGCATGCTGTATGAAGCCCATCTGGGCAGGTTGGTCATGATTGGTGATGTTGCATACGAACCGAAGAAGACTCCGTGATAAACGTGTAGTTTAGGAGTCGACGGGTTGAACCTGTGACAGGAAGTAGCAGGAAGTACTGGAGTGGTAGTCCAGGAAAATACCCGTATAATGCTTGTGCTGCTTGTGATGTTGGGTTCTACCTGTGAAGGAAGTAGTACGAAGTACTGGATTGGCATTCCAGGAAATACCCATTGTGATGCTTAATGTTCGTAAGTGGTACCTGTGAAATGAAGTAGCAGGAAGTACTAGCATGGTAGCCAGGAAAGACCCCTGACATTTGTGACATTTGCGGAGTCATACCTGTGAAGAGAGTAGCAGGAAGTACTGGTGCGCCCAGGAAAGATCCGCTAATGATGTGTGATATGAATGGGTGTAATGGTAAGTACTGGTGCGCCCAGGAAAACACCCAGGCTTGAATGCTAGAACAGGATCGGTGAGACTAACCCGTGCCTTTGATTTAGTCGCGAGTACGTTGTTCTCGGTGATGGTAAGGAAGATTGAGCAACAGGGGGTGGAGGATCCGACCTGCATTATGTCCGTCCTGTAACGCCCCGAAACTCAAAGGAGCGAAGGGGGGACGTTTTGGGCCAGTTTGGGTTCTGGCAGAACGGATATAGGCGTGATGTGTGAAGCCTACCCGGACATGTTGGTCTGGATCGGTGATGTTGCATTGCATAATGCCGGAGAAGACTCCGTGCTATTGGTTGTTTTTCGGGTTTTCTACGCGGTAGATTGCAGCAGGGAGCCTTGGGGACTAACCCAAAGGTGCACCCGAAAAACTGGGCGGATACGAGATCTTGCCAACTTGGTGGCTTGAGAGCCAACTTGAACATAACCGGGTTATGTGACTTGTGATGGAAATGGGACTCGGCGGAAGTTTGACCCGCGGAAATGGCTTAAATTGTCGTTGTGATGTGAGCACGGGTTAGATGGAACCGTACCCATTCTATGTCGTTCGGTTAAAGAGACCTAAAGGCATGTGGCACTTATCGTTGGCATAGAGTAGGGTCTTAGGCGTTCAATGGCTTAAATTGTCGTGACCCGGGCCAGGAAGACAAATTGCTCATAGGTTTGGCCGTCCAAGTGGCGGTGGTGAGTCCGGAATGTCTATGGCTTTAATTGACGTGACATCGACCGGTTCACCGAGAATGTGCCCTGAGAGCACGGGGCGTGTGGCCGTGCGAGCGAACGTCTGTGATGTATTGGCTATTGATATTAATTGCTCGCTTATGCTAATGAAATGCAGGGAAGGAGCATCGTCGCCCCGAGTTGGGTGCGGGATCGTTATAATTTGGTAAGCATTGCTGACCGTTGGCTTGTTTTCGCCACCGTGCGGTGGTTTGTTGCTTGCAGGTGCAGCTGGACCAAGCAGTCAATATCGGGCTAAAGCCCTTTTTGCGAAGCCGGCCCTCGAAGGCCCAAATGGAAGTGTTTACTGTTTTATTCATGTATGACCGGCCTGCGTGCCGTGGTTTGTAAAACATGTAATATTCAAGTGAAACATTTTGTAAGGCCTTAAGGCTTGTTTTGGGTACTTTGTATAACATTCCTATTTTGTATTAGTGGACATTCGTGCTTTGATGTTGGGTTCTTGTTTACAACTTTTATAAACTGCTTCCGCTAGAATGCTCTGTGTAGGACGTTGAGATTGGTTGGATGGTTTCCATAAGTAACCACCCGGTCTGTCTGTGGCATACGGCGTCGGGCCCCGGCCGGACCTACTGCTTTATGCTATGTGACGGATAGGGGGTGTTACAATTTGGTATCAGCCTACTGGTTTTTGTCGGGCTTAAAGTGAATTCGTGGGCAAATTCTTTTTAAGGGGTGGTGAGCACGTTGTGTGCGTCATCGTTATAACAGTAAAAAGAACCCATGAATGTCCACTTAGGAATGAAAATACTCGTGTTTGAGGAACCTGCGTGTTCCTATAAATTCTGTTTGCAATTTATTTGGTCGCTTAACTGTGTTTTGTACCACTATAGGTGACCAGAAGTGGTGTTGGGCCGTCAGAACGCCGAGTTTCTGAGGCTAGTAGTGCACCGGATGTTGCTCCTGCAACACCTCTGTCGGCTGAAAATATACGATTGGTGGCTGAAGCGGTGTTGGCCGTGATAAATGCGCAGCCTGCAAGGCAAGCGCAGCAGCCCGCTCCTGTGATGGAGCAAGAACCTCTTCGAGAGGCTGAGCCGAGGAGAGTGGAGCAAGTGGTTTTGGAACCGATAGTGCCAAGGAGGGAAACTGAGAGGCAGCTCAAGCATGTAATGAGCTTTAACCCTCCGTTATTCTCGGGGTTGGGAACCCCATCTCAGGCTGAAGACTGGCTCTCCAGGGTGAAGAGAGTCATGAAAGCAAAGGAGACGGAGGAGTGGAAAATGACCACCATCGCTACGTTCCTTTTGGACGGTGAAGCGAGGATGTGGTGGGAAGGATTGGAGCTGCACTTACTGAGAGGTAGGCAACTTGGTGATGTCTTGATGGAGGAGTTCTCGAGATTATTTTTGGCTAGATACCTCCCTTCGACGCAGAAGATAGCGTTGGAGAATGAGTTCCTGAAGTTGGTACAGGGTGAGAGGAGCGTGGATGAATATCTCCACGAGTTTACTCGTCTGAGTCGTTATGCTAGCTCCACCATCATGGATGAGGAGCGCAAGACTAATCGCTTCTATGAAGGCTTGAGGGATGAGTTGAGATTACTACTTTCGGGGCCGATGACGCAGGGTTTCTTAACCTTGGTCAATACTGCCCGGTCCTTGGAGAAGGACATGAAGAACGTAGAAGCAAAGAAAAGCTTGGGTGAGAAGAAATCTGAATTCAAAGTGCCGACTACTTCAAAGTCCGGCTATCGGAGGTCTTTCAAGAAGCATAGGACTTCGGGTCCAGCTCCTTCTGGTGCTTCTGGGGCGACTACGAGTCGGACCCCGGGCGCGTGTTTTACATGTGGAAAGATGGGGCATTTCACCCGTGATTGTTGGAGCGGACGTCCTAAGTCCGAGAGGAGGCCGGGAGCTACTTATGAAGAGAAGGGAAAGGCTGTGGAGTCGACCGCATCCCATTATGCTCCGGCCCAACCAAGGGTCTACAATCTTGGCCAACAGGAGGCCATTAAACAAGTTATTGTGGTGACAGGTACGGTTTAATTTATAGCAAGTCAATTTCTTTAAATACTTGTTATGCACGTGTTACATTACCACTGCTTGTTTAGGATTTGTATTGATTTGTGAAAATCCGGCACGAGCACTCTTCGATACGGGAGCTTCACACTCCTTCTTGTCCGAAGGATTTATGTCACGCATCGGAGTCCCTTCTTCGATGACGAAGGATAAGTTGGATGTGTTGTTGCCCAATGGGTGTTCGATGCGAGCGGATAGGATCTGCGATGTTAAGATTCGTATTGGGGAGCAGGTGTTCGACCTGCGGGCGTCTTTACTTCCGTTGGTGGAGTTCGACGTCATATTTGGCATGGACTGGCTCTCGGAGCAGTAGACCCATATAGATTGCGGTAGCAAGGAAGTTAAGCTGGGAGCAAGTCGTGAGACGACTTTTACGGGCTTAAAGGGGTCGAGCAAGACGTTGATGTCTGCTCTTCAGGTGGTGAAGGCGGTTCGTGCTGGAGCAGAACTGTTCCTTACCCTAGTGGAGGCTGCAAAGCCGAAGCCTGCGTTGGATTGTATTTAAGTGGTATCGGAATACCCTGATGTGTTCCCCGCGGATCTTCCTGGAGCCCCGCCTCAGCGGGAGATAGATTTTACGATTGAGCTAGTGCCAGGTGCAAAGCCTGTGTCACGATCTCCGTATCGGCTAGCGCCAAAGGAAATGGCGGAGCTGAAAGTTCAACTGCAAGAGTTGTTGGAGCAAGGGTATGTGCGCCTGAGTTCTTCTCCTTGGAGCGCACCGGTCCTCTTTGTTAAGAAGAAGGATGGAAGCTTGAGGCTATGTATTGATTATCGGGAGCTAAACAAGCTGATGGAGAAGAACAAGTACCCGATCCCCCGGATTGATGATCTCTTTGATCAGTTAGTCGGGTCGACGGTGTAGTCGAAGTTAGATCTCAAGGCTGGGTACTATCAACTGCGAATAAGGGAGAGTGATATCCCGAAGACAGCGTTTAGTACGAGATACGGGCATTATGAGTTTACGGTCATGCCGTTTGGGCTGACTAATGCGCCGTCAGTATTCATGGATTTGATGAACAGGACGTTCAGGGAGTACTAGGACCATTTTGTGATCGTCTTCATCGACAATATTTTGGTGTACTCGCAAAGTGAGGAAGATCACTTCAAGCATCTTCATTTGGTGTTGGAAACGCTAAAGAGAAATCAGTTGTATGCCAAGTTCTCGAAGTGCGAGTTTTGGCTATCCTCAGTGGCGTTCCTCGGGCATATAGTAAGTGGAGAGGGTATTGCTGTGGATCCGACGAAGATTGTTGCGATACGGGAGTGGCCTGAGCTTGCTACTGTAGCGGAAGTCCGGTGTTTTCTGGGGCTTGCCGGCTATTATAGGCGCTTCGTAGAGAACTTCTCGCGGATAGCGTTACCTCTCACTAAATTGACGAGGAAGGAGCATAAGTTCATTTGGACGCAGGAGTGCGCACGAGCTTTTGAGGAGTTGAAGTGTCGGTTGACCACGGCGCCTGTGCTGAGTTCGCCGGTTGGGACCGAAGGCTTTGAGATATATAGCGATGCTTCAGGCAGCGGTTTGGGTTGCATGCTACTGCAGCACGAAAGCGTGATAGCTTATGGCTCGAGACAGCTAAAAGTGCATGAGAGGAATTATCCGGTCCATGACTTGGAGTTAGCGGCCGTGATTTTTGCTTTGAAGCTGTGGAGGCACTATTTGTACGGTGTGAAGATTGATATCTACACCGATCATAAGAGCCTGAAATATTTTATTGATCAGAAAGATCTGAATATGCGGCAGCGTAGATGGATGGAGTTCCTGGGGGACTATACGTTCAAGAGCTACTACGTGCCTGTCAAAGGGAATGCAGTTGCGGACGCGTTGAGTCGCCGAGCCCCAGGTCAAGCCAATTGGCTATCGGTGCATGATGAGCGGTTGGTGCGTGAGTTGGAGGCGTTGGAGATTGTTTGTGTTGATAGACAATCAGGTGCTGAAGCAGTTCTGAATTGGACTGAAGTCCAATATGACCTGGCTGATCGTATTCGGCAGGCTTTGGATATGGATGCCCATATGAAGCAGTTCATGGTAGAGGCTCTGGATGGGTCAAATCCCCAATTCGTCGTGGAGGACGGATTGCTTTGGAAAGACGGTCGTTTGTGCGTCCCAAGTGTGGGCAATTTACGGGTGGAGTTGTTGTACGTGGCACACCATACAAAGTACTCGATTCACCCGGGGAGCACGAAGATGTACCGTGATGTGAAGAAACTGTTTTGGTGGCCGGGTTTGAAAAAGGATGTGGCGCTATACGTAGCGAAGTGCCAAACCTACGCCTTGGTAAAGGCGGAGTGCCAAAAGCCGGGAGGATTTCTTAAGTCCTTGCCTATTCCGGAGTAGAAATTTGACGACATCTCTTTGGACTTTGTGCACGGTTTGCCAAGGTCGCAAAAGGGGAACGACGCCATTTAGGTGGTTGTTGATCGTTTAACGAAGGTGTCGCATTTTATTCCGCATAGGAAGGATGATCCGGTGGAGAAGCTGGCAAAGCTTTATGTGGATAACATAGTATGGCTTCATGGTGTGCCCCGCAGCATCGTGAATGACCGAGATGGGCGGTTCACGTCCAATGATTGGAGGCTGGTGCAACAAATGTTGGGAACAAAGCTGAAATTCAGCACAGCCTTCCATCCACAAACGGATGGGCAGACCGAGAGCGTCAATAGAACTATGGAAGACATGCTCCGCATGTGTGTCTTGGATTTCGGAAAGCAATGGGAAGACCACCTTTATTTGGTGGAGTTCGCATACAACAATAGCTACCAAGCGAGTATTCAGATGGCGCCTTTCGAGGCCCTATATGGTAGAAAATGTCGCACGCCGTTGTCTTGGTTAGAAACGGGTGAGTCAAAGTTGTATAAGCGATCGGAAGTGGAGGGTGCTACTTCTTTGGTGAGAACCATTCGGAAGAGGTTCCTTATCGCTCAGGACCGGCAAGCAAAGTACTATAATGCCAAGCACAGGAACGTGGAGTTCGCTGTGGGCGATTATGTATACTTAAAGATCAAGCCGTTCAAGGGTGTCTCGCGGGTGCGGCGATTGAAAAAGCTAAGCCCAAGATACCTTGGACCATTTGAGGTTCTGGAGCGAGTTGGTGAAGCGGCCTATAGGTTGAAGCTTTCAGTGGAGCTTAGTGGTTTACATGATGTATTCCATATTTCGGTACTCCGGAAGGCAGTACAAGAGCCTACGCAAGTGATCGCGGTCGATCAAGTGCCGGTGGATAGTGGGCTAACGACAAAGGTCAAGCCCGTGCGGATTGAGGACTCGGAGGTCAAGCAGCTACGCAATAAAGAGATCAGGATGGTCAAGGTCCAGTGGGACAATTGCGGTCGTGAGGAGCTCTCTTGGGAGCGAGAGCAGACTATGCTTGACGAGTATCCGGAGATGTTTCGCTCAGGTACAACTTTTGGTTTTGTTTTGTACATGACTTTCCTTTATGTAATTTCGTGGGCGAAATTCTTTTAAGAGGAGGAGAGTTGTAACGCCCCGAAACTCAAAGGAGCGAAGGGGGGACGTTTTGGGCCATTTTGGGTTCTGGCAGCAGGCACACGACCTGGGACACGGGCGTGTTCCGGGGCGTGTCAACCCGTGTCGACACTTAGCCGCGAAGTCGTCGAGATTTGCTCGACGATTCGTTGAGACTGGGCACACGGCCTGCGACACGGGCATGTCGCAGGGCGTGTCGACCCGTGTCGACACTTACCCGCGGAGTCGACGAGATTCGCTCGACGATACGTCGAGACAAGGCACACGGCCTGCGACACGGGCGTGTCACATGGCGTGTCGACCTGTCTCGACGATCGTCCCGGGGAGTCGACGAGCTTTACTCGACGATTCGTCGAGACAAGGCACATGGGCTAGGACACGGCCGTGTCCAAGGCCGTGTCATCAGGTCGACAATCTTCACTCGACGAAATGTCGAGTGTCGAGACTGTGTACACGGCCTGGGGTCCAGGCGTGTCAAGGTGACACGGGTAAGGACACGGGCGTGTCCGAGAACCCGTGCAGTGCTCGGGTTGATTTTGGGGAAAAATCATGGGGTACACGGCCGACCACACGGCCGTGTGAGGTGGAACACGGGCGTGTCAGCTCGAACACGGGCGTGTTCGATACCCGTGTGAGGAACCAGGAGATTCGATTTTGACGGCGAATGCGGCACACGGCCCTGGACACGGGCGTGTGCCAGGCCGTGTTCGGTCCAGATTGGGCATTTCAGCCCCGAATCAAATCCGTTCGTTTCCTTATTTTGAGATCCAACGGCTGGGGGTTCTTCCTGAATGGATATACCCGGGTTTGGGCTTTCAAAACCCTTACTTTTTCTTAAGTGTTCTCTTTCTAAAGCCTTAGAGAGAGAGGAGAGCCAAGGGAAGAAGAATGAGCTAGATCCCGCCATTGGAGGAGCTTCGGAGCTCCGAATCGCGAGCCGACTCCGGATCCACGGAGGCAACGCTAGTGCGGTGGTTTTCATCCGATTACTTTTCCATGGTGCCAAAGAGGAACGCAAGGGTAACGATCCTCATCTTGAGCATGAGTAGCTCTCTTTCTTTGCATAGGAAGCCCGCTCTCGCGAGTTTGCGAAGAGTTGGAGGCGTTCCTTCGGGTAGATATGTGAAGTCCCCGTTGTTTAGAGTCCGTAAGCGAGAACGGACATAGGCATGATGTGTGAAGCCTACCCGGACATGTTGGTCTAGATCGGTGATGTTGCATTGCATAATGCCGGAGAAGACTTCGTGCTATTGGTTGTTTTTCGGGTTTTCTACGCGGTAGATTGCAGCAGGGAGCCTTGGGGACTAACCCAAAGGTGCACCCGGAAAACTGGGCGGATACGAGATCTTGCCAACTTGGTGGCTTGAGAGCCAACTTGAACATAACCGGGTTATGTGACTTGTGATGGAAATGGGACTCGGCGGAAGTTTGACCCGCGCAAATGGCTTAAATTGTCGTTGCGATGTGAGCACGGGTTAGATGGAACCGCACCCATTCTATGTCGTTCGGTTAAAGAGACCTAAAGGCACGTGACACTTACCGTTGGCATAGAGTAGGGTCTTCGGCGGTCAATGGCTTAAATTGTCGTGACCCAGGCTAGGAAGACAAATTGCTCATAGGTTTGGCCGTCCAAGTGGCGGTGGTGAGTCCGGAATGTCTATGTCTTTAATTGACATGACATAGACCGGTTCACCGAGAATGTGCCCTGAGAGCACGGGGCGTGTGGCCGTGCGAGCCAACGTCTGTGATGTATTGGGTAGTGCCATATATGGCGTGGGGCCCCGGCCGGACCCAGCCTTATATGCCATGTGACGAGTGGGGGCATTACATACGTCCACTTGGACGGCCAAACTTATGAGCAATCCACACTCCACAGCTCCACTAGCAGCGGCTTTCCTCCTTCCTCCTTTCCTTCCCTTGGCCTTTCTCTCCCTTGGAGTGAGAAGAAGAAGAAGAAGATGAAAATGAGGAGATAATCCTAATTTCTCGGCCATATAATAGCAAGGAGAAATCTGAGCCATCAGATCACATAGGAAGAAAAGGAACGGCCAGAAATTTCCTGATAATAGCAATCTCGGGTATGACACGCCCTGTGACACGCCCGTGTCACAGGGCGTGTCCCCTAACCGGTGCATGAACCACCTTATCCAACCTTATCCACACCAAGGTGACACGCCCATGAGACGCTTGTGTCAGCCTAGTCCACCCGTGACACGGGTCGTGTAACCCACTCGAGACCTACTCGAGAGAAAACCAAATACTCGAGTACCTAGAAAGGACACGCCCATGTCACAGGGTGACACACCCGTGTCACAGGGTGACACTCCCGTGTCACCAACTCTTACTTGCGTACTTTTCCACCTACTCGAGTACGACCTACATGAGAGCGGGACACGCCCTGTGACACGCCTGTGTCATAGGCCGTGTACCCTCTACCCGACGATCGTCGAGCGCAGTTCGTCGACCTAAAGAAAGTCATCGACCAGGGGAGGACACGCCATGGGTCACGCCCCTGACACGCCGATGTCAGTCACGGGTGTGTACCTCCCGCAACCCGAGCAGGACACGCCCGGGGACACGCCCGTGTCCCAGGCCATGTCAACCAATCTTTTTTCGTTTCTCGAATTTGGGCTGTTACAACCCTCCCCTCCTTCAAAGAAATTTCGTCCTCGAAATTTGGCTCACTACAGCAATTACGGGCGATATGTCCCGGCTTTCCGCACTTAAAACATGTGCGTATTTCCCTTCGTCCTTGCCCATAGGTTGCCCCAGACATAACAGGAGACGGAGTTGATTCAGTCCTGAACTTTTTCTTCTCTTGTCTCTTAAACTCCGACTATTCTGACTATGGAACTTTAAATTCCTATTTTTCCACCACCAAGCTCCGCTTCTCTTGTACCCGCTTCAAATCTTTCTCCAACGCTCGGGTTGTATCTACCAATGCTTGGAAGACTTGGCTCACCGAACTCAGGAGTGCCAACCGCAACTCGTCATGCAATCCCTCATAAAACCGATTCGTCTTTCATGCTTCCTCAGCTAAAGTAGACCCCGCATAATGCCCCAGTCTGGTGAACTCATGCAGGTAAGTATCAATATCCTGCTCACCCTGCACCAGACGTAGAAACTCATTCTCCATGGCAATCCGTTTTATACTGGCACATACTTTGCCAAAAAAAATTGTGAGAATTCTTCGATCAATACTTCTTCCAATCTTCGTCCCACCAAGTGATGCACGTCCACTTCGTCCCACCATAGTCGTGCATCACCTTCCAACAGAAATGTTGCTAAAGTCACTTTCTGTGCCTCCGCAGTCCTGAGTGCAGTCAGGATCTGCTTCACCCTTGCCAGCCAATCCTCGCCTATGTTGGGGAGATCTCCCCACCAAACGTAGGTGGATGAAAGTCCATAAACCGCTTCAACTGCTCATCCGTTCCTTGTTCTGCCATTAAAACTTCAACGCACCCTTGCCTTGCACCAGGACATACTGGCACCCATGCCGGCCTTGCCTGTCCAGTAGGTTGTGCCTGTAACACCGCCAGCACCGTCTCAGTCACCACACGTATAGTCTCCACCGAAGGAAGCGTCGGCGCTTCAACTGGTACCACACTCTCATTGGACCGCTGGGGCTCCGACTGCCTAGCACCACTCCTCGCCACCTATCAATGTACACTGGACTTAAGACCTTACAAGTTTCTCTTCTCACAAATACATTTTCGTATATCGGCACACAGGCCGGCCACACATGAAATCCAACCACATTTTCTTCGCGCAGCCTTCAAGGGCCTTTAGCAGCAAGCCACCATTCTGCTCAAGCAATTCAATGTAATCATCAATTCCTGCAATTCATTATCCACCCGAGAGTGGCAAACAAAGTAACGGTCAGCTTTAGCTGACCACTTATAACGACCCTACCCCTTTCTTGGGGCAGTGGTTCCTTCCCTGCATGCATTGCCATATCATAATCATTTCAATCTATCAAATCTACCAATCACAATCACATCACAAATGCCGGTATCCACCAGATGCTCGGTGCACTCTAGGTACCTTACGGTGTACCGGACTCCGTGGCAACACCACCGATTAGAGGTTATTAACATGGTTGATGGCCGGTCCTAGTCCACCAGCGCGCAGACCGGCGACATTCCACCCAGACCACTCAATGGTTAGAACCTCATGGCAAACTTGAGCTATAACAAATCGATCCACCATTACGCTGCAGTAAGTAGGGTCTGCCTCACTTCCTCCCACACCTTGCCATATCGACCTCCCGTAACCAAGGCAGGTCAGCCTTTCTCGTTGCCCAAACCGTCAATAGCGCAGTACTAGACGCGGGTCGGCCTTCCATCCTGATTACTCCAGCTTTTAGCACTCCCAGATCCATTAGCGCTCATAGCGCTCACACCACAAGGAGCTTACACAAATCACCCCAAATCCATCCAACCATTCACACATTCATACACACCATCTAGAGTTATAAAGCATGCACAGTGATCAAATCCACGGAGTCTTCTCCGGTTTTCCCAAAATCATCACCAATCCAGACTATCCGTCCAGATGGGCTTCACAATGCATGCCTATGCCGTACTCCACACTTCCGGCTCTAGATGTAAACTCAACCAAGGAATCACTTCCGCGATCCACATCTTGGTGGAGGATTCCACGCACATGCATAAAGAGTGGACTTCGATGTCCACGAAGGAGATCGTTACCCTTGAAGATCGCTTCGGAGCCATGAATCAGCCGGATGGAAATCACCGTCTCAGCATTGCCTCCACGAATCCGAACTCGGATCTTCAATCCACACTCCGCAGCTCCTCTAGCAGCGGCTTTCCTCCTTCCTCCTTTCCTTCCCTTGGCCTTTCCCTCCCTTGGAATGAGAAGAAGAAGAAGATGATGAGAATGAGGAGATAATCCTCATTTCTCGGCCATATAGCAGCAAGGAGAAATCTGAGCCATCGGATCCCATAGGAAGAAAAGGAACGGCCGAAAATTACTGAAAATAGCTCTCTCGGGTATGACACGCCCTGTGACACGCCCAAGTCACAGGCCGTGTCACCTAAGCGGTGCACGAACCGCCTTATCCAACCTTATCCACACCAAGGTGACACGCCCATGACACACCCGTGTCAGCTTAGTCACGCCCATGACACGGGGCATGTAACCCACTCGAGACCTACTCGAGAGGACCTACTCGAGAGAAAACTAACTACTCGAGTACCCAAAAAGGCCACGCCCGTGTCACAGGGTGACATGCCCGTGTCACCCCCTCTTACTCGAGTACTTTTTCCACCTACTCAAGCAAGACCTACACGAGAGCGGGACATGCCATGTGACACACTCGTGTCATAGGCCGTGTACCCTCTACCCGACGATCGTCGAGCACAGTTCGTCGACCTAAAGAAAGTCGTCGACCAGGGGTAGACACGCCATGGGTCACGCCCCCGACACGCCCGTGTCAGTCACGGGCGTGTACCTCCCGAAAATTCGTCGACCGAAAGTCATTGAACGCACGCAACCAGAGCAGGACACGCCCTGGGACACGCCCGTGTCCCAGGCTGTATAAACCAATATTTTTCCGTTTCTCGAATTTGGGCTGTTACATATATGTTGTGGGACCCCGGCCAGACCTTCTAGTATATATGATATGAACGGATGGACCACCGACACTTGATCCACCGCGATCACATGTGAAGGCTCTTGCACCGCCTTCCGAAGCACCGATATAAGGAATACATCATGTAGACCACTAAGCTCCATTGATATCCTTAAACGATAAGCTGCTTCATCAATCCGCTCTAGAACCTCAAACGGTCCAAGGTACCCCGGGCTTAGCTTCTTTAAGCGCCGCACCCGCGAGATACCCTTGAACGGCTTGATCTTCAAGTACACCCAGTCGCCAACAACAAACTCCACGTTCCTGTACTTGGCGTTATAGTACTTTGCCAGACGGTCTTGAGAGATTAGCAATCTCTCTCGAATCGTTCGAACCAATGACGTAGCATCTTCCACCTCTTGGCATTTGTACAACTTTGACTCACCCATTTCCAACCAAGAGAATGACATGCGACATCTTCTACCATAAAGGGCCACGAAGGGCGCCATTTGTATGCTCGCCTGGTAGCTATTGTTATACGCGAACTCCACCAAGTATAGGTGGTCTTCCCACTGCTTCCCGAAATCCAGGACACACATACGAAGCATGTCTTCCATTGTCCTATTGACACTCTCGGTCTGCCCATCCGTTTACGGATGAAAGGCCGTGCTGAAACTCAACTTTGTTCCCAATATTTGCTGCACCAGCCTCCAATCATTGGACGTGAATCGCCCATCTCGGTCACTCACGATGCTGCGGGGCACACCATGAAGCCGTACTATGTTATCCACATATAACTTCGCCAGTTTCTCCACGAGATCATCCTTCCTATGCGGAATGAAGTGTGAAACCTTTGTTAAACGATCTACGACCACCAAAATGGCGTCGTTCCCCTTTTGTGACCTCGATAGCCCATGTACAAAGTCCATAGTAATGTCGTCAAACTTCCACTCCGGAATAGGCTAGGACTTGAAGAATACTCCCGGCTTTTGGCATTCCGCCTTCACCAAGGCGCACGTCTAACACTTCGCCACGTACAGTGCCACAACCTTATTCATTCCCGGCCACCAGAACAATTTCTTCACGTCGCAATACATCTTCGTGCTCTACGGGTGTATCAAGTACTTGATATGATGCTCCTCGTACAACAATTTCCCCCGCAAATTTCCCACGATTGGGACACACAGACGACCGTCTTTCAAAAGCAATCCATCCACAACCACATATTGGGAATTTGACCCTTCCAAAGCCTCTGTCATGAGCTGCTTCATGCTGCTATCCACATCCAAAGCCTGCTGAATCCAATCAGCCAGGTCATACTGAACTTCTGCCCAGTTCAATAGCGCTTCAGCACTCGATTGCTTGTCTACGCAAGAGATCTCCAAACGCCTCCAACTCCCGAACTAACCGCTCGTCATGGACAGACATCCTATTGGCTTGAGCTGGGGCCCTACGACTCAACTCGTCCGCAACCGCATTGCCTTTCCCATGCACATAATGGATTTTGAATGTGTAGTCCCCCAGGACCTCCATCCATCTCCTCTGTCGCATGTTTAGATCTTTCTGATCCAACAAATATTTCAGGCTCTTGTGGTCGGTATAGATATCGACCCTTACCCCATAAAGTAGTGTCTCCACAGCTTCAAGGCAAAAATCACGGCGCTAACTCCAAGTCATGTACCAGATAATTACTCTCGTGCACTTTCAGCTGTCTCGAGCCATATGATATCACACTTCCATGCTGCAATAGCACACAACCCAAGCCACTGCCCGAAGCATCACTATAGATTTCAAAGCCTTCGGTCCGACTCGGCGAAATCAGCACAGGTGTCGTGGTGAACCGACACTTCAACTCCTCAAAAGCTCGTGTGCACTCCGGCGTCCAAACAAACTTCTGCTCCTTCCTCATCAAAGTAGTGAGAGGTAACGCTATCTGCGAGAAGTACTCCATGAAGCTCCTGTAATAGCCGGCAAGCCATAGAAAACTCCGAACTTCTGCTACCGTAGCAAGCACAGGCCACTCTCGTATAGCAACAATCTTCGCCGGATCCACCGTAATCCCCTCTCCACTCACTATATGACCAAGGAACGCCACTGAAGACAACCAAAACTCGCATTTGGAGAACTTGGCGTACAATTGATTTCTCCTCAGCATCTCCAGCACCAAATATAGTTGATTGAAGTGATCCTCCTCACTCTGCGAGTACACCAAAATGTCGTCGATGAAGATGATCACAAAGTGGTCCAAGTACTCCCTGAAAGTCCTGTTCATCAAATTCATGAACACTAATGGCGCATTCGTCGGCCCAAACGGCATTGCCGTAAACTCGTAATGCACGTATCTCGTACTAAAAGCTCTTTTGGGGATATCACTCTCCCTTATCCTCGGCTGATAATATCCAGACTTAAGATCTAACTTTGAGTACACCGTTGACCCGACTAACTGATCGAACAGATCATTAATCCTCAGGATCAAGAACTTGTTCTTCTCCGTTAGCTTGTTCAGCTCTCGATAATCAATACAAAGTCTCAAGCATCCGTCCTTCTTCTTAGGCGCTAACCGATATGAAGAGCGTATGGCCGGTTTGGCATCACACTGAACCGCCTTAACCATCTGAAGAGCAGACACCAACATCATGCTCGACCCCTTTTCAAGCCCACAAATGTCATCTCACGAATAGTTCCAAACATGACTTTCTTGCTATTTCGATCACGTATGATAGCTGCTCCGAGAGCCAGTCGATACCAAAGATTACGTTGAGCTCCCTTAGCGGTAGTAACAACGTTTGTAAGTCAAAGTCTTGACTCCCAATCTGCACCTGAACGCAACAGATTCTACTCGCGCGCAACGAGCATCATTAGACAACAACACATCCAATTTGTCTTTTGCCATCGAAGGAGGTACTCCGACGCGCAATACAAATCCTTTGGTCAAAAGGGAACGCGAATCTCCCTAAGCGAACGGTGCTCTCGAGGAATTAATCAATAATCAGAACAAAGCTTAGCACAAATAGTTCTAAGCTAACATGCACAAGGGCAACAAGTATTTAAAGCTAAACTGTTATAACTTTAAGCCGTACCTGTCATCACGACAGCGTGCTTCTTCTCGGACTTGGGGCATCCGCTCCAGCAGTCTCGGGCAAAGTACCCCGACTTTCCACAATTAAAGCATGCTCTCGGGGTTCGATCCGTAGTCGTCCCAAAAGCACCAGAAGAAGGAGATGGACCCGAAGTCCTAGCCTTCTTATACCATCTACGGTATGCAGACTTTGAGGAGTTTGGCATTTTGAACTCCGTCTTCTGCATATACAAGTCTTTGCTTCCTTGGATTTGATTCAGATCTCTGGAACTTTGTCCTATACCTGCTCCTGACATAGGTTTCTTTAACCTCTGAGCACCATTCCAACAATCTCTGGCAAAGTGCCCTTCCTTGCCACACTTAAAACAACCATATGGAGCATGACCAGTAGACAATTTAGACTTCTTGTTCCTCCTCCTTCGGTATGCAGACTTTGCAGAATCTGGAAAGTACCCTGAACTCCGACGTCCGATTGACTTTTGCCAAATCTACTTCCAAAGATCTAGCCGATTCTACCAAGGCTAGGAATCCCAATAATTTTGGTCCTAGCAGCAAAACTCGCAACTCGCCGCGCGGGCCATTATAAAACCTATCGACCATCGACTGCTCGCTCTCCACTTCAGAGCCCGTGTAGCGTCTTATCATCAGGAACGCTTGCAAATATTCCTCAACTGAGTGCGTACCCTGCACTAAAAGCATGTTCAACTGCTGCCCCAAAGGTCCTATAAATGTCGTTTGCACCATCACACCACCCGGTGTTGGAGTTACTTCAGAAATAGGGGATTGCGCACGTCTTTTATTTTGTGCACCAATCGCAGCGAACACTGCTTCCACCACCATTCTTATGGTTTCAGCAGAGGGAAGGGTTGCAGGCACGTCACTAGGTGCACTATAATCCTCAGAAACCGGATGTTCTGACGGCCCAACACCGCTTCTGGTCACCTATAGTTGTACAAAACATCATTAAGCGACCATACAAAATTGCAAAAAGCAATTATAGGAACATGTAGGTTCCTCAAACACCTGTATTTTCATTCCTAAGTGGACATTCATGGGTTCTTTTGATGTTATAACGATGTCTCACACACATGTGCTCACCACCCCTTAAAAAGAATTCGTCCACGAATTCATTTTAAGCCCTACCGAAACTAGGAGTCTGGTACCAAATTGTAACACCCTATATTCGCCGCATAGCATATAGCAGTAGGTCCGACCGGGGCCCGACGCCATATACCACAGATAGACCGGGTCATTACTCAATGGAAACCATCCAACTAATATACAACGTCCTACACAGAGTCATTCTAGCGGAAGCAATTTTAATAGTTGCAAAATAAAAGAATCCAGCTACTAGCATGAATGTCCACTATGAAGCCAACGGGAATGAACGTACAAAAACACAAGTACTGCCCTTATGGCCTTACAATAGTTTGCTCAAATATAAATGTTTTACAAACATCAGCATGCAGGCCGACCATACAAGAATAATAGAAAACACTCAAAATTAGGCCTTCGATGGCCGGCTCAGCAACTTGGGCTTTAGCCCGCTATTTACCGCTTGGCTCCGCAACACCTGCAAGTAACAATCCACGACATCATGACAAACAAAAGCAACGGTCAGCTATGAAGACCAAATTATAACGATCCCGCCGCCGAACTCGGGGCGGCGATTCTCCTTCCCTGCACTTTATTAGCATAATCAAGCAGTAATGTAACAACACTACATCACAGGCGTAGGCACACACGGCCACACACCTCGTGCACTCAGGATACATTCTCGGTGAACCGGTCAATGTCACGTCAATTTAAGCCATAGAGACCCCGGTCTAACCACTGCCACTTTGACGGCCAATCCTATGAGCATTTTGTCTTCCCGGCATCGGTCACGTCAATTTAAGCCATAGACCGTCCAAGACCCTCATCTATGACAACGCCTCCCACCGAACCGCATAGGACGGGTACGGTTCCGCCTGACCCGTTGCTCACGTCACAACGTCAATTTTAGCCATATGCGCCGGTCAAACATCCCCGAGTCCCGTTTCCGTCACACACTTCACATAACCCTGTTATGTTCAAGTTCGCTCCCAGGCCACCATGTTAGCAGAATCACGCATCCGCCTAATTTTCTGGGTCCACCTTGGAGTTAATCCCCAAGGCTTCCTATCGAAATCTACCATGTAGAAAACCCGAAAAACAAACATCCGCACAGAGTCTTCTCCGGCCATTTATGCAAAGCAACATCACTGATCCAGACCAACTTGTCTGGGTAGGCTTCACACATCATGCATATATCCGCTCTCGATTACGGACTCTACATGTACAAAACGAGGACTATTCATGTCTACCCGAAGGAACGCCTCAACTCACCGCAAACTCGCGAGAGCTTGCTTCCTATGCAAACGAAAAGAGAGCTTCACATGCTCAAGTAGAGAATCGTTACCCTAGCGCTTTTCATTGGCGTCATGGAAATCTATGCGTATGCAAAGCACCGCAATATCCTTGCCTCCATAGATCCAAAGTCGGCTCGCGATTTGGAGCTCCGAAGCTCCGCCGATAACCGAATTTAGCCTCCTTTCTCCTTCCTTGCTCTCCCCTCTCTCTATACTTTAGAAAGAGACTAAGTGAAAGAAATGAGGGATTTGAAACCCTATTCCCGGGTATATCCCAGTACGAACTACCCCCAGCCGTCGGATCCCAAAATAAGGAAACGAACGGCCACGATCCAGATCTGAAATGCAAAATATGGGCCGAACACGGCCTGCGAAACGCCCGTGTCCAGGGCCGTGTCCCCCATTCGCCGTTGAAATCGACGCGTCTCAAAAAACACACGGGCAACCAACACGCCCGTGTTAGACTGACACGCTCATGTCAGCCAGTACACGCCCGTATTCTCGGGTGTGTTCCTCCATCAACACAGGACCAACACCAACCCGAGACTCACATGGGTATTGGATACGGCCATGTCCTATTTGACACGCCCATGTTAAACCCGAACACGGCTTGGCTCCAGGCCGTGTTCATTGTCTCAACACTTCATCTAGACACTTCGTCTCGACACTTTGTCGACCACCTGACACGGCCTTGGACACGCCCGTGTCCTAGGCCGTTCTCCCTGTCTCGACACATTGTCGAGCATGTAACACCCCAAAGTCAATTTGTGTTCATGCATGGGTGACACGGCCTGGGACACAGGCGTGTCCCAGGGCGTGTCCTTCTCGGGTTTAGCAGATGGGCGCGTGGTCGACAAAATTCATTCGACGAATTGTTGGGAAGTACACCCCCGTGACATGAGCGTGTCAGGGGGCGTGACCTAGGGCATGTCCTCCTTTGGTCGACGCCAGAGTTTTGGTCGACGAACTGCGCTCGAAGATCATCCAGTATGTGGTACATGACCTGTGACACGGGCGTGTCACAGGGTGTGCACCGCTGTGTCGAGAGGTCAACACTTTTCTCTCGAGTAAGTGGAAAAGTACTCTAGTAAGAGGGCGGTGACACGGGCGTATCCAATCCGAGTACTCAAGTAGCTGGTTTTCTCTCGTGTAAGTCCTCTCGAGTGGGTCTCGACTGGGTAACACGGGCGTGTCATAACTAACTACTCGAGTAGTCTTCTCGAGCAGCTCGTGAATATGACTCGAGTCAGGTACATGCCCTATGTCACGGGCGTAACATGGCCATCACGGGCGTGTACCCTGGGCGTGACCTGTTTCTGGATAAGGAGGTTTGTGCACCGCTTAGATAACACGGCCTGTGACAAGGGCATGTCACCGGGCGTGTCAGACCCGAAAAGTGATTTTACAGCTTTTTCATGGCCGTCCATTATCTTCAGCTGGGATCTAAGGGCTGAGAGACCTTCCTGCTTCCTTAAGGCCATGGATTGAGATGAAAGAACTCATTTTAAGTTGGCCTTCATCTTTCTACAAATCTAGAGAGAGAAAGGGAAAGGAATAAGGAGGAAGAAGAAGAGGGGTTGATCTCTTGATCTTTGGTGGAGCTTGAGAGTGTCAAGCTGAGATCCGAGCCCATCTTTGCGGAGGAAAAACTGTTGCGGTTCTTTCTAGCTAGCTAGGAGTTCATGGCACCGAAGCGGTCTTCAAGGCTAATGATCTTTCTTCTTAGCCATGTGAAGGCTTCCTCTTTAGCATATGCATGATTCCCCCACCAAAGGGTGGCTGATTTTGGGAGTTTTTTGGGTTGATTCATGGAATCCCCTTTCATATAGATCCGGAAAGAGAGTACGGAATAGGCATGCTGTGTGAATACCATCTGGACAGGTTGGTCTGGATTGGTGATGTTGCATACGAACCGGAGAAGTCTCCGTGATAAATGCGCAATTTAGGAGTCGACGTGTTGGACCTATTAAAGGAAGTAGCAGGAAGTACTGGAGTGGTAGTCAAGGAAAATACCTGTAAAACGCTTGTGCTGTTGGGTTCTACCTGTGAAAGGAAGTAGCAGGAAGCACTGGATTGGAATTCCAGGAAATACCCTTTGTAATGCTTAAAGTTCACAGGGAGTCCACCTATGAAGAGAGTAACAGGAAGTACTAGCGTGGTAGCCAGGAAAGACCCCTGACATTTGTGATATTTGTGGTGTCCACCTGCGAAGAGAGTAGCAGGATATACTGGTGTGCCCAGGAAAGACCCACTATTATGGTGAGATGAAATGGGTGTTAGAGTTATGCCCAGGCTTGAATGCCAGAATAGGATCGGTGAGACCTACCCGCGCCTTTATTTAGCCACGAGTACGCCATACTCAGTGATGGCAAGGCTATTTGAGCAACGTGGGGTGGAGGAGCTGACCTGCATTACAGAGCGAAAATGTCGACTTCCCTGGCAGATTGTCGACACGAGCTCGACACGCCCTGGGACACGCCCATGTCTCAGGCCGTGTTCGCTGCTCGACGATCGTTGACTCCAAAATTCGTTGACCTCTCGGCCAAATCGTCGACCCAAACACGACATGCCCTTGGACACGCCCGTGTCCCAGGCCGTGTGCCCCCAGCCAAATTCCACACTTGGCTCAAAACGTCTCTCGTCGCTCTTTTGAGTTTCGGGGCGTTACAACTCTCTCCCTCTTAAAAGAATTTCGTCCTCAAAATTACATAAAGGAAAGAAACATAAAACTTAAACGGTACTTGAGTGAAACAACTCCGGGTACTCCTCAAGCATGGTCTGCTCTCGCTCCCAAGAGAACTCTTCCCAACCTCAATTGTCCCAACGGACCTTGACCATCCTGATCTCTTTGTAGCATAGCCGCTTGACTTCCGAGTCCTCAATTCAAACGGGCTTGACCTTCGTCGTCAACCCATTAACCACCGGCACTTAATCCACTGCGATCACATGCGAAGGCTCTTGCACAGCCTTCCGAAGGACCAATATATGGAATATGTCATGTAGACCACTAAGCTCCACTGATAGCCTCAAACGATAAGCAGCTTCACCAATCCGCTCTAGATCCTCAAACTGTCCAAGGTACCTCGGGCTTAGCTTCTTTAAGCGCCGCACCCGCGAGACTGATGCTTAAGATCACGGTAGTGAACCGGTCGCACAAGTAATATAAAATGGGGGTTTTCCCAAGTATCGATCTCACAAGGAACATAGTAAGGTGGAGTTAATTTCGAGGAGGACTTGAGATTGAAGTCCTTAGGTCGGAGCTAACTAAGGGAGGTTTTGATGTTTGTGGAAACAGAAAATAAAATGCTAACAACTACTCCTATGCAACGCCGCTATGCGATGCTTCGCCAGGCGCGATGGAAGACTAGTCGGGCCGCTATGCACCGAATCACTAGGAGGATGGATGAGAAGGCTAGCGAATGAGGTGGTTAGAACGGCGGAATGAGGGTCGTGAGCACCTCTTCGCTACGCACGCCACTAGCAATTGCTAGTGCGGCAAGGGTGGATGGTGGTGGATGGAATATGGCGCAACTCAAGCAACTTAGGCGGTAAAATGAAATAAGAATCACATAGACATGAAACACATAACATATACAACCATAGTGCACTTCATCAATATAAATAGATTTAAAACATCAATATTCAACAATAAAGCAAGAACAAGTCAAGAGATCGACCAAATCTGAAGTCTTGCTGAGGATTCACGGTTGGAATCGTCGGGTTGTCATTCCGCGTCCAAGCTCGGTCCTCAACTGCGTCCGGGGTAGAGAATGGCTGTCACCACCTTCCAATGGCCCGTATTCTTCATCTCACGATAGCGGACGAAGTTTGCTAGCTTTCGTTTGCTTGATGGTTATGGCGTCAAACCCTACTTGAAGCTCACGGATGAAGGAGAAGGCCGAGAGGAAGCTCCGGCTTGGATTTGGCGGTGAAAGCTTGCCCAGAGCACCTCCCTAGTGTGGAAGATGAAGGGGAATGGCGGAGAAGGGGAAAACGGCGGAGTAATGTCGAGCTCCGGATCCTCTCCCGAATTAGGGCGAGACCTGTACTATTTATACAAAGCAGAAATGAATAATATGCACGATCACATGCGCACTACCAGTGGTCGTGCGCACTATGTCCGGTGCTCGTGCGCACTGGCATGAAAGATTAGGAAGAAGAACTCGGATAACGCGCACGAGCAGTGGTACACGAGCAGTGGTCGTGTGCACTAAGTTCAATGGTCGTGTGATTACCCCAGACAGGACTCCAGAAAAGAGAAATCAATGCACACGATCAGTGGCGCACGACCGGTGGTCGTGCGCATTATGTCCAGTGGTCGTGCGCTTACCCCGGGCTGATTCTGGCAAACGAAGAGTAGTACGCACGATCAGGGGCGCACGACCGGTGGTCGTGCGCATTAGATCCCATGATCATGCGCAGTATTCCTGTTTCACAACCATCCCGGAACACGCACACGTCCCCTGTACTGAAAGGAAAAACCAATCACTAATATGTGCAGACATTCCACGCAATAACAAAAAGGAGAACAGACTATAAAAATAACAAAATACACAACCACGGGCATAAATGTGCACTTCCTATGGAAATATAAGCAAGATGAAATATATATGATAATGAACTAAAAGTGAAGTGCAAGCGACGAAAAACAAGCCCAGATGAGTCCGAAAATAGGTATATAAAGTGGACTCATCACACCCCCAGACCTAACTGTTTGCACGACCCGAGCAAACAAAATCTAAGCAGAAAGGGAAAAATACTAGTTAACAAAGAAATTACGATACGAAGTACCATGCGAAGTCGTATGCTCGCGCGCGTAAAAATATAATAGAAGAAATTTCTAAGTATACAAAATAGTTTATACTTTTCACAATGTGTATCAAAATTTTATTATTACTCAAAAATGGAATCACGGTGAATCATCCAGTCACGCGTAGGGAGAAAGTAGACTAATCTCTAGGCGAGCATTGCCAAAGATCAGGGCTCGGGATAACCTCCAAAGGAATGCACCAATGTCGGTGACCATATGCTTGCCCTTTCGCATTCTCTCCACGGCACTAGTTTGGTTCACACACGAATCAGTAGGACTTTAGGTGAAGAGATGGGGCTTGAGTTTCGGTGAGGTAAACAAAGATAAACAGGAAGGCTATGCACCTAACCCAAATGAGCTAGTAAAAAAAATGAATCACGGGTACACCACACCCCCGAACTTAACTTTTAACATATGGGTGTATGCACCGCCTACTCCAAATATAATCACATTTCCAAAATGATTTTCAATTAAAACTGTTTCTTTTCATTCAATTTTTTCTTTTCTTTACAAATATATATATATATATATATTTTTTCTTTTTCTTCATTTTATTTTCACAATTCAGCTGATATAAACTTGGGACGACTTCCACATTTTCAAAAATAATAACACCACATCACATCCCAACATTAAAATTTAAAACTCTGAAGCTCAACTTGGGTGTGCGTCTAGGATTGGATATGAGGCTTTGGTGAAATCATAGTGGAGCTGAATAAAAAGGAGGGGTAGGCACAACGGGGCTAGCGAGGATATGATGAGACTGCTTATCGCTCAGGACCGGCAAGCGAAGTACTATAATGCCAAGCACAGGAACGTGGAGTTAGCTGTGGGCGACTGGGTGTACTTAAAGATCAAGCCGTTCAATGGTGTCTCGCGGGTGCAGCGATTGAAAAAGCTAAGCCCGAGGTACCTTGGGCCGTTTGAGGTTCTAGAGCGGGTTGGTGAAGCAGCCTATCAGTTGAAACTATCAGTGGAGCTTAGTGGTCTACATGATGTATTCCATATATCGGTACTGCGGAAGGCGGTGCAAGATCCTACGCAAGTGATCTTCCTCACTCTGCGAGTACACCAAAATATCGGCGATGAAGACGATTACAAAATGGTCCAAGTACTCCCTGAAGGTCCTGTTCATCAAATCCATGAACACCGACGGCGCATTCGTTAGCCCAAATGGCATGACCGTAAACTCGTAATGCCTGTATCTTATACTGAACGTTGTCTTAGCGATATCACTCTCCCTTATTCTCAGCTGATAGTAGCCGGACTTAAGATCCAACTTTGAGTACACCGTCGACCGGACCAACTGATTAAAAAGATCATCGATCCTTGGGATTGGGTACTTATTCTTCTCCGTCAACTTATTCAGTTCTCGGTAATCGATACAAAGCCTCAAGCTTCCATCCTTCTTCTTAACAAAGAGGACCGGTGCGCTCCAAGGCGAAGAACTTGGGCGCACATATCCTTGCTCCAACAACTCTTGAAGTTGCACCATCAGCTCCGCCATTTCCTTAGGCTCTAGCCGATACGAAGATCGTGACATAGGCTTCGCACCTGGCACTAGCTCAATCGTGAAATCTATCTCTCGTTGAGGTGGGGTTCCAGGAAGATCGGCGGGGAAAACATCGGGGTAATCAGCTACCACTGAAATACTATCCAACGTAGGCTTCGGCTTTGCAACCTCCACTAGTGTAAAGAATAGCTCTGCACCAGCATAAACCGCCTTCACCACCTGAAGAGCAGACATCAACGTCTTGCTCGACCCTTTCAAGTCCGTAAAAGTCGTCTCATGACCTGCTCCCAACTTGACTTCCTTGTGACCGCAATCAATATTGGCTTGCTGTTCCGAGAGCTAGTCCATGCCAAATATTACATCGAACTCCACCAGCGGCAGTAACGACACTAGCAAATGGAACTCCTAACTTCCAATATGAATTTGAACACCACAGATTCTCTCCGTGCGCATCGAACACCCATTCGTTAACAACACATCCAACTTGTCCTTTGCCACCGAAGAAGGTACTCCGATGCACGATATGAATCCTTCGGACATGAAGGAGTGTGAAGCTCCCGTATCAAAGAGTGCTCTTGACGGATACTCACAAATCAAAACAATCCTAAACAAGCAGTGGTAAGGTAATACGCACATAACAAGTATAAAACAATTTGACTTGCTATAAATTTAAACCATACATGTCACCACATCCGCTTATTTGATGGCCTCCTATTGGCCAAGATTATAAACCCTTGGTTGAACCGGAGCATAATGGGACGCGGTTGACTCCACCACCTTGACCTTCTCTTCATAAGTTGCTCCCGGCTTCCTTCGGACTTGGGACGTTCGCTCCAGCAGTCACAAGCAAAGTGCCCCGGCTTCCCACAAGTAAAACATGCACCCGGGGTCCGACCTGTAGTCGCCCCAGAAGCATCGGAAGAAGGAGCTGGACCCAAAGTCCTATCCTTCTTAAAGAACTTACGGTACCCAGACTTTGAGGTAGTCGGCACCTTGAACTCCGCCTTTTTATCACCGAAGCTTTTCATCGCTTGGACATTCTTCATGTCCTTCTCCAAAGACCGATCCATGTTGACCAGGGTCAAGAAACCCTGCGTCATCGACCTCGGGAGTTGTAGCCTCAAGTCATCTCTTAGACCTTCGTAAAAACGGTTGGTCTTACGATCCTCATCCGCGATGGTGGAGCTAGCGTACCGACCCAAACGAGTAAACTCGTGGAGATACTCTTCCACGCTATCATCTCCTTGTACCAACCTATGTAACTCATTCTCCAAAGCTATCCTCTGAGTTGATGGGAGGTACCTAGACAAGAATAATCACGAGAACTCCTCCATCGAGACATATGTAAGTTGCCTTCCTCTCAATAGATGCAGCTCCAAACCCTCCCACCACAGCCTAGCGTCTCCATCCAATAAGAACGTAGCTATAGTGGTCATCTGCCACTCCTCCGTCTCCATCGCTGTCAATACTCTCTTCACACGGGAGAGCCAGTCTTCAGCTTGATATGGGGTTCCTAACCCCGAGAATACTGGAGGATTAAAGCTCATGACATGTTTGAGCTGTTTCTCGGTTGCCCTCCTCGGCACCAACGGTTCCACTACTACCTGCTCCACTCTTCTCGGCTCAACCTCTGGAAGAGGTACCTGCTCCATCGCAGGAGCGGGCTGCTGCATTTGCCTTGCAGGCTGCACATTGATCATGGAAAACATTGCTTCAGTAACCAATCGTATGGTTTCAGCTGATGGATGTATTGTAGGAGCATTATTTGGTGCACTACTAGCCTCAGGAACTCGGCGTTCCGACAGCCCAACACCGCTTCTGGTCACCTATAGTTGTACAAAACATCGTTAAGCGATCAAACAAAATTACAAACAGCAATTATAGGAACACGCAGGTTCCTCAAACACGTGTATTTTCATTCCTAAGTGGACATTCATGGGTTCTTTTGCTGTTATAACGATGACGCACACTCATGTGCTCACCACACCTTAAAAAGAATTCGTCCACGAATTTAGTTTAAGCCTAACCAAAACCAGTAATCTGATACCAAATTGTAACACCCCCTATCCATCATATAGCATATTGTAGTAGGTCCGGCCGGGGCCAGACACCATATACCACAGACAGAACGGGTGGTTACTCAATGGAAACCATCCAACTAATATTAATGTCCTACACAGAGCATTCTAGCGGAAGCAATTAAAATTGTTGCATTAATAACGAACCCAACACTAGCATGAATGTCCACTACAAAGCCAACAGGAATGAAGTGCAAATACACAAGTACTGGCCTTATGGCCTTACAATTGTTTTCCTCAAATTACATGTTTTTCAAACCTCGGCACGCAGGCCGACCATACATGAATAAAATAAAACACTCAAAATTAGGCCTTTGAGGGCCGGCTGCGCAACTTGGGCTTTAGCCCGCTATTTACCGCTCGGCTCCGCAGCACCTGCAAGCACAATCCACCACAGCGGTGGCAAACCAAAGCAACGGTCAGTAATGATGAAACAATTATAACGATCCCGCCGCCATATCAGGGCGGCGATGCTCCTTCCATGCACTTTATTAGAATAACCAAGCAGTATATATATACATTGCACCGCAGGCATTGGCACGCACGGCGACACGCCCCATGCACTCAGGGCACATTCTCAGAGAACCGGTCGATGTCACGTCAATTTAAGCCATAGACACCCCGGTCTCACCACCGCCACTTTGATGGCCAAACTATGAGCATTTTGTCTTCCCGACATGGGTCATGTCAATTTAAGCCATAGACCGTCGAAGACCCTCATCTATGCCAACGATTCACACCGAACGACATAGAATGGGTACGGTTCCGTCTAACCCGTGCTCACATCGCAATGACAATTTAAGCCATGTGCGCGAGTCAAACTTCTCCCGAGTCCCGTTTCCGTTACACACTTCACATAACCCGGTTATGTTCAAGTTGTCTCCCAGGCCACCAAGTTGGCAGAATCACGCATCTGCCCAGTTATTCGGGTGCATCTTGGAGTTAATCCCCAAAGCTCCCTGTTGCAATCTACCCCGTAGAAAACCCGAAAAACAAACATTCGCACGGAGTCTTCTCCTGTCATTTATGCAATGCAACATCACCGATCCAGACCAACTTATCCGGGTAGGCTTCACACATCATGCATATATCCGTTCTAGATTATGCACTCTACATGTACACAACGGGTACTATTCATGTCTACCCGAAGGAACGCCTCAACTCACCGCAAACTCGCGAGAGCGGGCTTCCTATGCAAGGGAAAAGAAGAGCTTCACATGCTCAAGTAGAGAATCGTTACCCTAGCATTCTTCATTGTCTCCATGGAGTAGTATGCGGATGAAAAGCAGCGCCCTCTCCTTGCCTGCATAGATCCGAAGTCGGTTCGTGATTTGGAGCTCCGAAGCTCCGCCGGTGACCGGATCAAGACTTCTTCTTGCTCGTTGCTCTCCCCTCTCTCTAGAACTTAGACAGAGAACCAGCGAACAGAAGATGAGGGTTTTGAAACCCTACACTCGGGTATATCCTAATAGGAATAACGTCCAGCCATCGGATCCCAACATAAAGAAATGTACGGCTATGATACGGGTCTGACATGGAAAAACTGGGCCGAACACCACATGGTTCACAAATTGGAGCAGGGCACGTCCGCGACAAACTTAAACTATGCCGTGACATTTAGTCGAGTCCCTGCCAAGACCCCTGTGTCGACACTCTGTGTCGACACTCTGTGTCGACACAGCAGGCCCTGTGTCGACACAGGAGGCCCTGTGTCGACATAGCAGGCCCTGTGTCGACACAGCAGGCCCTGTGTCGACATAGCAGGCCCTGTGTCGACACAGCAGGCCCTGTGTCGACACAGCACGCCCTGTGTCGACACAGCAGGCCCTGTGTCGACACAGCATGTCACAACCCGCATTTTCTCAACGGTAAGATCGTATCAGAGTAAGAGAAAACACATGTTGTGATGCCACGTCGTGCAGGGGATAACTGCACACGCTCAGGCAAAACTCCAGATGTTAGATTTTAAGGAAAATTGTTGATTAAATAAGAAATAAAATTAGTTATGTTGAATGGCCGTATACCTCGGCCCGGTGGATCAGCTAGTCCACAGTTAAAATCATATTTATACGCAACAGAAAATACTTTGGTTCGATTAAGTTGACACCCTAAATGAGCATAAGTGTCCCCGGGGGGCGACTTATGCGTGCACGACTCTAAGGTGAATATAGTAGGTATGAAAAATAGTGTTTTACGTTGAGGAAAAATAGTGTCTTTGATTTGGAAACATGTTATGCATGGGGTACATATAATAATACTTTTAGGTTTTAAAATATCTAACATGCAACCTAGCATAAATCCTTCCCAGAAGCAAGTACCAAGCACAAGCAGGCAAAATCAACAGTTTAAATTCATACCCAGCATCACAAGAAGCCACCATTGGGCGTCAACAACCTGACACGAACCCACCGGTGAGTATGTATGTCTATACGGAAAATTAAAGAACTAGCTCACAACAAAACGGGGATCAGCTATCTCAGCTACCCTAGAGGCCACCAACAAGCCCCTCCAAAAGAACTAGCCATTGAACTGGCTATAACCTGGACCTGAGGCATTCAAGAAAAGAACACCTCAGCAAGGAAACAATCAAAAGGTAAAAATAGCAATAGATTAATTAGCAAATAAGAAGAAGGGTTTACCAACCCGGCAACAAACTGCTATAAGCAAAAGAAAAGGGGTGACAGTAAGAGGAGAGTATTGTCTAAAGCACAGCAGAGCACACCAAGTGCAAGTAATAAAACCACTATGCCCTACCAAAAGGGGTCTACAACAACAACAAGACATATACATATATGTCAAAAGAAAGGAAAGTATAAGCAGGGAAGGGACTAACAGTCCTAACACATGGGTAAGTGGTAGTGGTCAAAACATGGGTCTGAATACATAACCACAATCAGACCCAAAAAGGGCTAAGGGGTCAAACAGTGGCAGCTTTAGGGTCCCACACACACCAACCCAAACCGGGGCAAAAGGCGGTGGCCATAGCTCTCCACATAAAACCACCCCTCCAGAGGCCATAAAAACTCCACCACCTGCCACAACCCAAGAGTCGGCATGAAGAAATTAGTCGAACACCCAATGCCCCCCCTAGGGAAAAGTCACACTAACAATCCTAAGAAACACACGAACCCAAGGCAAAAACGTCGGGTCCAACCGACGCGGCCTTGCACGCCTAAAAAGAACCAACCCCGAGTCTTACCTGACCCCAAAACCAACGCGGCACCCAGTGTCGACACGTTGTGTCGACACCACGACAAGCCGGTGTCGACATAAGATGTCGACACTGCCGCTGCGGGTGTCGACACCAAGTGTCGACACCGCTGCGGCCGGTGTCGACACAAGGTGTCGACACTGCCGCTGCGGGTGTCGACACCAAGTGTCGACACCACTGCGGCCGGTGTCGACACAAGGTGTCGACACTGCCGCTGCGGGTGTCGACACCAAGTGTCGACACCCCGACTGGCCGGTGTCGACACCAAGTGTCGACACCACGACTGGCCGGTGTCGACACAACGGTATCGACACCCCGACTGGCCGGTGTAGACACAACGGTGTCAACACCCCGACTGGCTACAAGCGCCAGATCCAACAAACAACCAGAAACGAGAACGAGGTCTCTCTCCAGGGTACATCATCCATCGACAATAGCAACTACTCGACCTGAACCGAACCAAAATCTGTCCCTAAAAGACACAATCCCTCAGGAAAATTGAGATTAACTGGAACTTCTCTACACTAACCACGGTATGATCGGGAACGAACCATAGCGTACACCTAAGATCTCGGTAGGAAAGAGATAAAATTAAATCAAAGAACAAGACAAAGATCAACTTTGGCAAGGATGAGGGGGCATCACTTGCCTCAATACCAGAAAAGCTTGGTCGGCGACATCCCTCACTCTCGGATCTAGCCGCAGAACACCAGCTGAGGAGCAGAAAGAATGCAGATCCAGGCGAGGGCAGTCCAGATCCGCTCTCGAAATCGAATTTCGACCGCTAAATCTCCAGAAATCGGCGTCCGAAGGCTAGGGTAGTCCGGCGGTGCTCTTCCTCTCGTACAGGCGGCGGCTTCCAAACAGAGACAGGAAAGGAAATAAAAGAACCGAGCCCTATTTCTAACCAAGGCTATACATATATATAGCAGTTTAATAATAAACAATCAACATATTAATTACTTACACGCAAAATCAAAACAACACGAGACCCGAAACATCTCGGAAAATGACGAAATTCACGTCGCAGCTAAAAACCCATGCCACGAACACAACTGCGAAGTCGAAATTAGCATTCGACGAACAAAACCCGGGATAACACCACCCGAAGCCAAAACACAAGCATTCCCTAAGAGGCCCAGCCGAGTCATCAAACGTACTCCGGCTAGCTGGGGAATCTTGCTAACAGGCTACACAGGGAACCCTAAGAGCTAAGTCCACGCTCTACAATGGCAAAAAGCCGGAAATATGCCATCGTAACGCCAGCCAAAGATCAAAGAAAACACAGAAGAAAAAAAACCGGGGGCGTTACAGCCACTCCCCCTAAAAGAAAGTTTCGCCTCGAAACTTTACTCACAACACTCCTATAAAGAAGGAGAGAGAAAGATCCAGGAAAGGGCTATATAAATAAATAAATTAGAACATACCAGGCACAAGATCAGGGAAACAGATGAGGGTGAGCCTCCCTCATGGCCCACTCCAACTCCCAAGTCACGCTTTCCACGTCCTGATTCCTCCATAAAACTTTAACCATAGGAATAGTCTTCTTCCGCAACGCCCGAACTTGAGAATCCAAAATGCGAACAGGCACCTCCACATAAGAAAGATTCGGCTCCAACTGAGACACAGAATCCAAAACCTGCCTGTCATTTACCACACATTTCCGCAGCTGACTGACGTGAAAGACATCATACACGCCAGGGAAATTTGCGGGCAAAGCCAGCCTGTAGGCTGATACCCCAATTCGCTCAACAATCGGAAACGGCCCCACGTACCTCGGGTCCAACTTCCTATTCTTGCCAAACCGCTTGACTCCAATCAACGGGGAGACCTTTAAGAACACCGAGTCCCCCACAGCAAATTCCAAGTCCGATCTACGCCGATTGGCGTTCTTCTCATATCTCTCCTGGGCTATTCGAAGCTTTTCCCAAATAAGCTTCACAGCGGTTTCCATCTCCTCACGCGCTTTTGGACCCAACAAAGGTCCCTCGCCAAGCTCAGCCCAAAACAAGGGAGTCCTGCAGCGCCTCCCATACAAAGCTTCAAAAGGAGCAATTTGCAAGCTTTCTTGATAACTGTTATATGCGAATTCCATAAGCCGCAAGCGCTCATCCCACGCTCCTCCGTGGTCCAGAATATAGCTTCGGATCATATCTTCCACAATCTAATTTACTCGCACCGTCTGACCATTGGTCTGCGGATGATAAGCCGTGGAATATCTCAAATCTGTGCCCAACCCTTCTTGAAGGCTCTTCCAAAAACGAGACGTGAACCTGGAGTCTCGATCTGATATGATACTTAAGGGTACACCATGCAATCTGACAACCTCTTCCAGATACAGCTCGACTATCTTCCTCATCAGATAATCGATCTTAAATGGTACGAAATGAGCGCTCTTCGTCAATCTGTCTACGATTACCCAAACTGAATCATGCCCCTTAGGAGATCTCGGTAAGCCGGTAATGAAATCCATCGAGATACTCTCCCACTTCCACATCGGAATCTCCAAGGGAGTCAGCTTGCCACCAGGCCTCCCATGGTCGGCTTTCACACGCCTGCAAGTGAAACACTCTAAAACAAATCTGGCTATGTCCTTCTTCATCCCGTACCACCAGACAATCTGTTTTAAATCATGATACATCTTGGTAGACCCTGGATGGTAGGCAACACTAGATCCGTGGGCATCTCTGCACACCATATCCCGGATATCTCCAACTACGGGGATGCAAAACCTACCACGATACTTCAAGGTACCCGAATCATCTATAGAGAAGTCTGGTAATTCACCTTTTTCAGCTCGAAGATACAAATGCAGAAGATCGGGATCGTCTTTCTGATGCAGTCTCGTAAGCGCAATCCACGAAGGTTCTGCTACTGCTAAGCTACTCTGCGAATCACAGCTTCCCACAGAAATGTCCATCAAAAGAAACTCTTCCACTAGACGCTCGGCGGAAAGATTAAAAATCTTACCTGACTTCCGACTCAGGGCATCAGTCACCACATTTGCCTTGCCCGGATGATACTGGATTTCAACATCATAGTTGGCCACGTACTCCAACCACCGCCGCTGGCGCAGATTCAATTCTTTCTGAGTGAAGACATACTTCAGACTCTTATGATCCGTGAAAATCTTGCACTGCGCACCATATAGCAAATGCCTCCACAATTTCAGCGCATAGATCATAGCTGCAAACTCCAGGTCATGCGTAGGGTAATTTCTCTCGTGAGTCTTTAGCTGCCTCGACCCGTACGCAATCACCTTCCCGCCCTGCATCAAAACGCAGCCCAGACCGACATGCGACGCATCCACATATATATCATACTCACTACCCTCCGTAGGCAAGGACAAAATTGGAGCCGAACATAGCCTTCTTTTTAGTTCCGCAAAATCCTTCTCACACTTGCCATCCCATATAAAGGCTACATTCCTCTGCGTCAACTTGGTCAACGGCGCGGACAAGGTAGAGAAGCCTTCTACAAATCTTCTATAATAACCAGCCAAACCCAAGAAGCTTCTGATCTCTTTGGGGGTAATAGGTCTCGCCCATTCCATAACAGTAGCGATATTTTCTGGGTCCAGCAATATTCCCTCCTTTTTAATCACGTGGCCTAGAAAAGAAACTTGAGTCAACCAAAATTCATATTTGCTCATCTTGGCGTATAGCTTATGGTCTCTCAGAGTCGCCAGCACCAGCCGCAAATGTCGATCATGCTCCTCTTCATCCTTAGAATACACCAAAACATCGTCTATAAAGACAATCACGAACTTATCTAGAAAATCCTTGAAAACTCTATTCATCAAATCCATAAAAGCTGAGGGCGCATTAGTCAAACCGAATGACATAACCAAAAACTCAAAATGCCCATGACGAGAGCGGAACGCCGTCTGCGGAACATCTGACTCCCGAATCCTCAACTAGTGATAGCCCGAACGAAGATCTATCTTGGAAAACACGGCACTACCACGCAGTTGGTCGAACAAATCATCGATCCGCGGCAAAGGGTACCTGTTCTTAATAGTAACCTTGTTCAGCTCTCTATAGTCAATGCATAACCTCATCGACCCATCCTTCTTTTTAACGAACAGCACTGGCGCACCCCAAGGCGAAGAACTCGGCCTTATAAAGCCTTTTGCCAACAACTCATCCAGCTGAATTCGCAACTCTTCCGGCTCTCGCGGGGCCATCCGGTACGGCGCCTTTAAAATAGGACGTGTGCCTGGCTCCAAATCTATGGCAAACTCGACATCTCGATCGGGTGGAAGACCGGGAAGATCGTCAGGAAACACATCAGAGAAGTCACACACCACAGGAATCTCTTACAAACGGGGCACACTAACAATCGACCCTACCAGAGAAACCACACCGGCAAAACAGCTAGAATCAAGCAACTTCCGAGCACGCACCGCAGAAATGATCGGCGACTTCTGGAGAGAATATCCATAAACGCTCCCTGGCTGACCGTTGTCTTTGACGAAGTCCAAGCGCTTACCCTTGCACTGGATCACAGCATCGTACCTTGACAACCAGTCCATGCCCAAAATTATGTCGAAGTCCTCCAGGTCAATCACCTTCAAATCTGCCTTGGCTAGAAAATCTCCCAACAAAATCGGACAATCTAGGACACCCAGGTCCGTAACCATAGAGTCACCGGAGGGGAACTTAACGTAGAAGGTACCACCAACACGATCTAGGCACAAACTGAACCGCTCCATGAAGGCTCTAGCCACAAACGAGTGGGTAGCGCCGGAATCGAAGAGAACGCGTGCCCAGCGGTTCTTTACCTTAAATCGTCCTACGAATTGCACACGCATCTAAGGCAATAAGCGCTAAAGCGAAAACTACAACCAAAAAGGAACGTAACGAAACGACTAGGGAGGAGTCGAACCTGAGATAACCTGGGTCGAGGTCTGCGCTTCGTCTGCCGAAAGCACATTCAGCTTCCCCTTTCCTTTATCCATTTGTTGAGGCGGTGGCAAATCCTGGAGGGGAACTGGCTGCAAAATAGGCTGGGTCTGGGGGCACCTTGTCTTGAGATGACCCTTCTGGTCGCACTGAAAACAGACCTTATCTTTTAACAAACAACGGCAGCCTCATGCACCTTCCTTCCACACAAGGCACACACCAAGTCTCCCCTGGAAACACCCTGAATCGCGTGCACCTGTTCCTTCTTTTGCGCTCCCAACCTTTTGAAACACTTCTCAAAGGGTTGGCCTGGCCGGCCACAAAAGCTACAAATCTCTTTGACCTTCTTTCTCGAGACAGCATCAGGTTCCTCAGGGCTCTTCCCTCCACTGGACTTCCGCTTATCCTTCCTTAACTGCTGGCCTCTATTCTTGGCATTCTCAATGGCCTCAACTCTCAAGGCACCTTCAACCACGCTGGCATAACTGACTGCTCCATAGGCATTCGCTAACTGCTGAATGTCGCTTCTTAGTCCACCCAGAAATCGCTTAACTCGGTCTGCCTCAACACTCACCAGACCCGGAGCAAAACGACTCAACCTACTAAACTCAATCTCATACTCACTAACCGTGAGTTTCCCCTGCTTTAGATGAAGAAAGTCATTCATTAGCCGGTCCCGCTCGACTGAAGGCAAAAACTTACTTAACAACATCACCTTAAATGACTCCCAAGTGCAACCTGTCACTAAGCTCTCTTTCTCCCTCAGCCACCAATTCTTTGCTAAGCCCTTGAGCGGGTAAGCAGCGAGCATCACTCTCTGATCGTCCGTAATCCCTGAGTAAGAGAACATCTCCTCAATGGTAATCAGCCAGTCATCCAAAATCATGAAATCTGCCTGTCCATCATAGGTAGGGGGTCTCAGCCGCTGAAACTGGGATATGAACGTCATCTCCGGGGGCACCACAACCAAAGGCACGGGAGGAGCAGGAGGTGCAGGAACAGCTACCCCCTCAGTGGGGTCCTGAGCTCTCGGGGTCTGTCCCCCCACCACTGCTACAAGGGACTAAATCTGAGCCTGCATAGCCACTACCTGCCTCGATAACGCCTCATTACTCAGCCGTAGGCTTTCTACCACCTTATCGCTCTGCGATCCTGACGTCTCACCCTTGGATTGGGGGGTCGATCTCGTCGCAGGACGTCTCGCCATCCTAAAATCACACAAGCTTTAGACAAAACCTAGCCCATCAGCTAGAACAAAACTACCCGGTACGGACAAGCACACTTAAATATGAACTTCAACTGCAAAACTTGCTCTGGGAGTTGTTTTTACCATGATGGTATTATGCTTAACCTAAGATGGTTCACCACCATCATACTAACTCATGTGCCTAAACCATGAATGCATGTATTTGTATTCCTTTTGACTCAAAATCATGTGTGTACATACGTTATCTTGCAAATCTTTAGCTTGGCACGTTGTGCTTATGAAATGTTATGCTATGCATGATGTGCTATGCATTCTAAAAAGGCCTTAGTGCATGCCATGGGCGGCGTACACATGAAAATGTTATGCATCCCATACTACATAACATTCCCATGTAACGAAAAAAGAAAACGTGCTAGCCGCATTCATGTGGTGAGGTTATGCATCCCATACTACATAACCCTCACATGTTGCCTCCTATGGTGGATCCATATACAAACACATATTATGCATCCCATACTATATAATATGCCCTGTATACTTCTTTATGCTCATGAGTGTAGTGTTCGTGCTTCGGCCAATACGTGATGATGACATGTCGGTGTGTGAATGGTATGATGTTAACCACTAATGTAGACAAGGGAAAGGTTGCCCAACCATTTGTCAAGCAACCTCCCTCTGATACCAACTGTCACAACCCGCATTTTCTCAATGGTAAGATCGTATCAGAGTAAGAGAAAACACGTACCGTGATGCCACGTCGTGCAGGGGATAACTGCACACGCTCAGGCAAAACTCTAGACGTTAGATTTTAAGGAAAATTGTTGATTAAATAAGAAAGAAAATTAGTTATGTTGAATGGTCGTATCCCTCGGACCGGTGGATCAGCTAGTCCACAGTTAAAATCATATTTATACGCAGCAGAAAATACTTTGGTTCGATTAAGTTGACACCCTAAATGAGCATAAGTGTCCCCGGGGGGCGACTTATGCGTGCACGACTCTAAGGTGAATATATTAGGTATGAAAAATAGTGTTTTACGTTGAGGGAAAATAGTGTCTTTGATTTGGAAACATGTTATGCATGGGGTACATATAATAATACTTTTAGGTTTTAAAATATCTAACATGCAACCTAGCATAAATCCTTCCCAGAAGCAAGTAACCAAGCACAAGTAGGCAAAATTAGCAGTTTAAATTCATACCCAGCATCACAAGAAGCCACCAACGGGCGTCAACAACCTGACACGAACCCACTGGCGAGTATGTATGTCTATACGGAAAAGTAAAGAACTACCTCACAACAAAACGGGGATCAGCTATCTCAGCTACCCTAGAGGCTGAAAGATATTGTCCCTAAGCACCTAGAGGGGGGGGGGGTGAATAGGTGACTTGAATCTTTTTAACTTTTTAGGCAGCAAACAGATAATATCACAGAATTATATCTAATTTAACACAGCACACATTCAGCAATCACAGCAACTCAGCAAACACAGAAGACACAGAGTTTTATAGTGGTTCCCCAAGCTTTGGGTACATCCACTTTCCCCCTTCTCCTATCTAGCAGTGTACTAGATTCGGCCAAACTTCTCCACTAACTCAGAACCCAAAACAGTCTCCTACACCTCAGGCCCAACGCCCTATAACTCAACTTTTCCACAAAGCCTACACTAAGCCACAAAGGCCTACACTCAGCCACCAAGGCCTACACTCAGCCACCAAGGCCTACACTCAGCCACCAAAGCCTACACTCAGAGATTTAACTCTCCTACCCTCAGCCTTTATAATTGCAGGCTTACAATCTCAGATCCCTAAGGATCCTACAAGTTATAATGAATACAAAATATATTAACTCAACAACTTAGATGAAAGAGAGATAAGTTGTGAGATTCTTGATGAGTTCTTGGAAGAACTCAGCTGAAATCAATCTGACTTGGCTTTTCTTGAAAGCTTCTTGAAAGTAGAACACAATAAGACTGATTCCTCTGCAGTTGATCCTTGATCTCTGCTTCTTAAGATTCAGACGAATCTGAATCCTTCTTCTCAGCTGGGTTCCAACAGCTGATTTCTTGGATGGAGCTCTCTCTCTCCAACTTCTTAGATCTTCACTTGAAAGCTAGATCTTCTTGTGTGTTTCTCTTATGAATGATCACTTGAACCACTTTATCAACCCTTTGATCCACTTCTTCTTTAGACAGCATAGGCCTATTTATAGGCCTTCTTCATGGTAACCGGCTGGTCCGGTCCATAACTGAATTCTGACAACTCTGATAGGTACTGTAGACCGGCTGGAATGGCAGCTGTCAAGTCATCCAGTCAGTTCTTGAAAATGTTGTAACTGTCTTTAAGTGTCGAGACTTTCTGTCTTTAAGTGTCGACACTTATAGACCAAGTGTCGACACATGTTGTCTAAGTGTCGACACTAGTCTACAAGGTGTCGACACAACTCCTTGTGTTGTTGATTCTTTATCTCGACACTGCTTCTTCTTCATGTGTCGACACTAAAATTTAGTGTCGACACAAGTACTTGTACTTCAGAATTTTGCTGAATTCTTCTAAGTGTCGACACAACACCTTTGTGTCGACACATCTTCATGTGTTGACTCGGTTAAGTGTCGACACTCCTTCTTGGTGTCGACACATGTCTTCAGTGTTGATACTTGTTGAGTGTCGACACATTGCTCTGGGTGTCGACACTTTCTTCTTCAGTCGAGACTCTGGCTGTGTGTCGACACATTCCCTTAGTGTCGACACTTGTACTTAGAATATTTTTGAATTTTGCTGTTCTTTGCTAAGTGTCGACACAGCTCCTTGTGTCGACACTTTCTTCAAGTGTTGAGTCTTCAGCTAAGTGTCGACATATTGTTCTGGGTGTCGACACTTACTTCTAGTGTTGACTCTTCTGCTAAGTGTCGACACATTGTTCTGGGTGTCGACACTTACTTCAAGTGTTGACTCTTCTGTTGAGTGTCGACACATTGTTCTGCGTGTCGACACTTGTACTTAGTCTCTGCAGACTTTTACCGAGTGTCGACACAGCTCCAAGTGTCGACACTTTCTAATGTAGATACAGCTTCACTGGGTGTCGACACAACTGTTAAGTGTCGACACAGCTTCACAGTCTTTTCTTCACTGAGTGTCGACACAGCTCCTTGTGTCGACACTTTCTGTCTGGTGTCGACTCAGCATCCCGGGTATCGACACAATGACTCCAAGTGTCGACACTGCTTTCCTGGGTGTCGACACAAGTCTTCTTAAGTGTCGACACTTTCCCTCTGAGTGTCGACACATGGACTTAGAAACTTTTTCATCATTTCCTGCAAATACTTAACCTGCACATGTAACTCAAAATACATCAAATACATTTTGATGTATATCATTGAGTTGGGTGAGGCTTCTTCAAATCAGGTACATTTAGACCAATGTACCTAACAATATCCCCCTATTTGGAGAAGTCATAACCCTTAGTCAATGATATACACCATTCATAATAAAATTACACAATGATGTAAAGCAGGATTATAAATCAGGGCTAACATAAACATGTATCAATCACACATGTATACATAGACATCATCACAGAACAATTATGAAACAAATTTATTACACAACAAATTTATCACACAAAACATTATTCCAATACTTTGTCATATACAAAATTTTAAAGTTTACAGAATGTTTTATATCAAAAGAATACATAGTAAACTTAAGAAATTTTCGAAGCTATTTCTGTTCAGCCTCCTTAATGACTATTCCTTTTCCAGCTTAAACTCTGGCTTGAACAGGAGCTTCAGCATCTTCTGTTTCAGCAGGCTTCTTACCATTCAGCTCTTTCTTCTTGAGTTCCTCAGCCTTAATCTTTTGTCTCTCAAAGTAGTGATAAGGCTTGGGAAAGTACTTGCTAGGCTCTAGAGCAGTAGGAGGTAGCTTTCCCATCTTGGCCTTTCTTCTATACTGGACTATTGCCTCCTGCCTGATCTTATGTTTTCTCCATTCAGCCTCAGTAAACCATTTGTTCCTGTCATGCACATTATCTTTGGCAGCTTTTCAGGCAGTTAAAATGACATTTCTTGAGGTAGGGCTCCATTGCTCAAAATCTGGTCTTTGTTCAGCTTGTTCCCTAAAACTCTTCTTTGACAATCTGGTTTCTTCTTCAGCTTGCTCCTTCAAGATAGCTTCCTGTAAAGTTTCAGAGACAGGCTGAACAACTTTCTCTAGTATAACATTGTCCTTACCCCTAGGTGGGCTATACATGGACTGGATGTCAGCATGGATCATGTCAAAATCTGGAGGAGGGTAAATAACTTGAGACACTTCTGGTTGCTCCCCTCCTAAATATGCAGGATGAATACCAGATTCAGCAACATTGTCATCATCACAAAGAGGAGGATAACCCAGTGTAGCTCTGATGGAATTAGATATCCACTTGGCATGATCAGAGCTTGCCTTGACTAACACTCTCTCCCCCTATATGACTTCTCTTTCAATATGATCCCTTAAGTCATCTTTTTGAAATCTCACTTGAGCATTGAGATAATTAACTCCATCCATGTAGAAAGGTCTTAACCTTTGGAGTTTTTCAGAGATGATCTTCTGAGATTCTTGAATGGCATTCTTAACAGCAGTGATTTCTTCCTGGAATACTTTGTCAAATTCAGCTTTAACAGTAGCAGTAGAGGTAGAAGGTCCAACAGCTATGTTCTTCAGTTCTGTGACAATAGCATTATGAGATTCTGTCAAATTGTCATTCATTCTGAGTTGATTTTTAAGTACATATCCTTGCTTCAGGGCTATGTCATCTACTTGAGTTTTAATCTTTTCTTGGTGTGTAGCTAAGTACACTACTGCATTCCCCCCTTTATGGAAGCAGTCTGTCATCTCCTTCTTGTTAAGATTCATTTCAAATCTTATTGACTTAATATCCTGGGCCAAATCAAACTGTAATGACTTATGCGCTTCATCCACATAAGTCTCTATTGCTTTTCTATGCTCATCCAGCTTGATCTGCATAGCAACCAGTAGAGCACTATAATCAAAAGCTGGTGCTGGCTGTACTATAGGCTGTGGTGCTATGGTTTGTAATGCCTTCTTGTAGCTTTGGCTCCTTCTTCTGAAGACTTGAAATTTCTTCTTCTTAGCCCTTGCAGCATCCTCATCTTCAGAAGCTGAGGAGCTGGCTATATCTACCCTTTCCTTTGGTGGTTCTTCAGCAGCTTGGTGCTTGTCAGTCTCATGCCTTGCAGGCTCTTCAACAAATAATACTTGCTCCCCCTCAATTGGAGCATTCTCTACTTCAGCAGCAGCATTGTCCTTGTCAAAATCTGTTTGATCCAGATTTAAGAAAAGATCTTCCATGGTATAATCTTGTGATGAATGAGCTGGAGAAAGTCTTGACTCTTCAACCATTGGTTCAGTAACTACAACTTCAACAGATGTGTCTTTCATGATAGCATCTGGGACTTGGTAATCCATCTGAGTTTGCTGATGAACATCAGTCAAATCAGTATCCTCTATAGGAAAATCTAAAGTATTTAGTTCAGTGATTACCTCTAGTATTGTGGTTGTAGCTTGCTCACTCTCTAGAGTAGTTGGCTCATCTACAGCTAGAGGCTCCCCCTGGATTTGATCTTTGTGTATGGGGCTAGCTTGAGGTAGCTCCCCCTGGATTTCAGCATCTACTTGTTGTGCTGGAGACTTCACAGTAGTTCCTGTGTCTTCTTCATCAGGTGTGAAGACCACTTGTTCTTCACTTTCAGAACTACTAGTGGAAACCTGTGTCACTGAAGCAGTTTTCCTCTTCTTCTTTGGGGGTGATACTTTCTCAGGAACTTTCTTTTCAGGGGTTAGCATCTCCTTAGTCAACACCCTGTCCCATCTGGAAAATATTCTTAAATCCATCTTCCTCATGTGGTTGATTTTGCTTCCAGCAGCTTGTTGCATAACCTTTGGTATGGTACCAGCTAGGTATAGACTTATGATCCTGCCCAGATTAGGCTTCTTCAAGCTTTCCTTGATTTTCTCAAAGATGATAACAGACCAATCTGTTTGCAAGGTGAAGATGATTCTTGTCATAATACTGAACATAGAGGCAGATACCCTATCATGCCCTCCTGGCTTGCTCAATATTACTTTCCCAACAATTTCAGACAGGAATTTCCCCTGACTGTTCATTCCCTTCCTGTTAAACACAGATCCTATTTTCATTGTAGAATCTAGACCACACCAGGTCAATGCTTCTCTTGTCTTAGAAGCAGTTACTTCATCCTCTTCCTTAGTTCTTGGTAGCTGTAGAATCTTCCTCAAGCTCTTAGGTGAAACCTTCACCTTCTCACCATGAACCCTGGATTTGATCTTGAATCCAGTTTCATCTATCTTAGCTCCATTGAGGAATTCCAGGACTTCCTTTTTCCAGATCTTTGTAGGCTCAGAAACCAGAAATTCTAACCCTGAGTCGGCGACTAGGGTTATCACTGTCTTGATTTCTTGGTCTGCAGCATCAAAAGCATCGCGCACCAGTTCGTATCCTTCGTTGACATTCTACTCAAGTTTTGGCGCCATTAGGGTTTGTAGAATTTGACTTGAGAGAAGAGAGGTGTCGACACAGAAGTTTTGGTCTCGAAACTTTTGAAAGCGTGTCGACAAAGTAAGGCAAAACCCTATTTATACCTTTCTACTTTTGAAGATGAAAAGGCAGGCAGCCAACTTAAATTGTGTCTACACTGGCAATAAGTGTCGACACTGACTTATAATGTCTCGACACATAAGTGTCGACACAAGTTTAGTCAACAGATTATATGTGTCGACACTTGTTTATGTGTCGACACCACTTAACTCGACATATAGTCGAGACTTTACTTAGATAATTCTGAGTAAATACTATGTGTCGACACCACCTTGGTTGTGTCGACACCAACTAGTCACGTGACGACACTAATATTCTGAAGTGTCGACACCTACTTCCTAGATGTGTCGACACCTTTTTACTTAGCCAATTTCCAATACTATAAACTTACTCTAAGTTTATCATTCCTAGTTCAATCTTAAACCTATTGAACTTAGTTTCTTCTAGGGGCTTAGTATACATATCAGCTAATTGATTATCTGTTTTAACATATTCAAGTAAAATATCTTCTCTTTCTACATGCTCCCTAAGAAAATGATATTTAATTTCAATATGTTTTGTTCTACTATGGGATACAAGATTATTGGCTATTGAAATAGCACTAGTAGAATCACAGAAGAGTGGAGTTCTACTTACCTGAAATCCATAGTTCTCAAGCTGATGTTGTATCCATAGAAGTTGAGCACAGCAACTTCATGCAGCCACATACTCTGATTCTAAAGTGGAGATAGCCACACTTGTTTGCTTTTTGCTACTCCAAGAAATCAGTCTCCCACCTAGGAATTTATAGGTTCTAGTAGTGCTTTTTCTGTCTTCTTTGCATCCTGCAAAGTCTGCATCTGAATAACCTGTTAGATCAAAATCCCCATTCCTAGGGTACCAGAGGCCTAGATAAGGAGTGCCCTTTAGATATCTCAATATCCTTTTGACTGCAGTCAAATGAGACTCTTTAGGGCAGGCTTGATACCTTGCACAGACACATGTAGCATACATGATATCTGGTCTACTTGCAGTCAAGTATAATAGGGAACCAACTATCCCTCTATACAATGTTTCATCTATAGGCTTCCCTGCATCATCCTTGCTAAGAGACATACTTGACCCCATAGGAGTCTTCATGGTGCTGGATGAATCCATACCATACTTCCTTATGAGTTCTAGGGTGAACTTGGACTGGCATATGGATAAACCACTCTCAGTCTGTCTTACTTGGAGACCCAAGAAGAACTTTAGCTCTCACATACTACTCATCTCAAATTGACCTTGCATTAGCTTTGAAAACTTTTTGCAAAGGCTACTTTTAGTAGACCCAAATATAATGTCATCTACATATATTTGGACTAGTATTACTTTGCCTCTAGATTCCCTAAGGAATAGAGTCTTATCTATTTTCCCCCTTGAGAACTTGTTCTCAATGAGCAAACTAGATAGGGTTTCATACCAAGCCCTAGGGGCTTGCTTTAACCCATATAAAGCTTTCCTAAGTCTATAGACATGATTAGGTATAGTTGAATCAACAAAACCTGAGGGTTGTTCCACATAGACTTCTTCTTTAAGATTACCATTTAGAAATGCTGACTTGACATCCATTTGGTAAACTTTTAATCCTTGATAGGTTGCATAGGCCAGGAACATCCTTATGGCTTCCAGTCTGGCTACTGGAGCAAAGGTTTGATCAAAATCAATACCTTCTTCCTGCCTATATCCTTTAGCAAACAGTCTTGCTTTGTTCTTAATGATGACTCCTTGTTCATCCATCTTGTTCCTATAGATCCACTTGTTTCCAATTATATTATGGTCTTTAGGTTTAGGAACAAGCTCCCAGACCTTGCATCTCTTGAATTGATTGAGCTCTTCTTGTATAGCCTCAATCCAAAGAGGGTCTTTGATGGCTTCTTCAAACTTCTTAGGTTCAACTTGGGATAGAAAGCTGGAGTAGACTGCTGCATTCAGGTTTCTGCTCCTTGTTTGTACCCATTGTCTTGGATAACCAATGATCTGCTCTACTGGATGATCTCTAAGATGCCTATTGGCTGGAGGCATCCTGACTTCTGGATGAACCTCTTCAGTTTCATCATCTTGCTGTACTCCTTGTACTTCTTCTGCATTTGGTACATGTAGTACTCCCCCTGGACAACAGCCACTGTCTTCTACTTACTGTCTTGCAGTAGATTCTTCTTCTATAGTGAGCTTGTCCATCTTCTTTGTTAAACATGTGGGGCTGCATACACTACTAGACAACTCATTGCTAAAAAGCCTAGTTTCGTCAAATACTACATATACAGTCTCTTCTACAACTTGAGTAGACAAGTTGTAGACTCTATAAGCCTTACTATTGTTGCTGTACCCAACAAAAATTCCCTCTTGGGACTTGGAAGCAAACTTAGTCAAGTAAGACTTTCCATTGTTAAGTATGAAGCACTTACAACCAAAGATCCTGAAGTAGGATAGGTTTGGTTTCCTCCCTTTCACAACCTCATAGGGGGTCTTGTTGAGGCTTTTAGTTATGGTAGCCCTATTGATAACATGGCATGCAGTATTAACTGCTTCAGCCCATAAATATTCTGGTAGTGATGTATCACTTAATAGGGTTCTACCTGCCTCAATCAAGGTTCTATTCTTCCTCTCAGCAATGCCATTTTGCTGAGGTGTTCTTGGTGAAGAAAACTCTTGAAATATCCCAAAGTCTCCACATAGTTTTGTCATGCTATCTGACTGAAACTCAGTACCATGGTCACTTCTTATTTTGACCACTGTACTATTTAGTTCATTCTGAATTTGCTTGACAAAGCTATAAAAGACACTAGGTGTTTCAGATTTCTGTCTTAAGAAGAACACCCAGGAAAATCTTGAGTAGTCATCTACAACTACAAAGGTATAGACCTTCCTACCTAGGCTGTGAACTGGCATTGGACCAAAGAGATCCATATGCAAGAGGTATAAACACCTCACAACATCTTTATTTTCTATGCTTCTAAAGGTGGATCTAGTCTGCTTGCCCTTTTGACAAGCTGAGCAAATACCATCTTTAACACACTTAACTTGAGGACCATTCCTCACTAACTCTTTGCTAAAGAGTTTGCCAAGTGTCTTGTAGTTAAGATGAGCTAGCCTCTTGTGCCATTTGACACAATGAGAGACTGTCTCATCAGCTACAAGACACACTTGAGAACCATTGGTCTCACACATAATGTCTAAGCATTAGACATTTCTTTTTCTATAGCCAGTCAAAATGATCTCTTGATCATTTGACCTCTTGATATGAAAACCATCCTTAACAAATGAGATGTCATACCCTACATCACTTAATTGACTTATACTTATTAGGTTGTGTTTCAACCCTTTAACATAAGCCACTTGAGTAATGGTAACCAAGTTGCTAGAAATGTTACCAAATCCTTTGATGATTCCTTTTTCAGAACCACCAAAGGTGACTTTTGGACCATCTTTGATTGGAATGTAGTCCCTTAGTAATCCCTTTGTTCCAGTCATATGTCTGGAAGATCCACTGTCCAAGTACCATATAGGGGCATGGCCACTTGGACTTACCTGCAAAACAGATTAATGAACCTTAGAACCCAAAGTATTCTTGGGTCCTTGGTATTTGTTAGTTTGCATCCTGACAAGACTACCTGCTGGTCTTCCATCAGGCAGTTTGCTACACACTTTGGCACTAGCATTGTGCCAACAGTCCATTGCAAAGTGGCCAACTTTGCCACAGCACCAACACTCAAACTTATTGTACCTTTGCTTAGGTACTGTCTTTGCTGTTTTATTCATAGCTGGCTTGTTGAGTGTTGGGGCTTTGCCCTTGGACTTGGACTTGGACTGAACAGTCCTTGCAGGTCTTGTAAAACCAAGTCCAGCTTTACCTTTTTGATGAGCAAAATCATCAATCAAAGGTAGAACTGACTTAGGTTTAGAAAACCTAGCAACTAAGTCCTTCTCCTTCTGAAGATTAATCTCCAGACTCTTGATTTGGTCATTCTTAAATGATATAGTTCCCATTTGAATCACAGTTATGTGCTTCAATATGGCTATCTCATTAAGCTTTTGATCAAATGACTTCTCAAACTCAGTTGCAGCAGCTTTAAGATCAGCAATTTCCTTTGCCTGACTTTTGGCTAGGGACTTGCTCTTCTTGTAAGCTTGCAACAGAACCTTGTATTCATCCATCAACTGATGAATATCTGCTTCAGACTCAGATGCACTCTCATCATTTGATGAGTATGAATCTGATTCTGTACTGGCACAAGAAACTGAACTTAAAGTTGAACTTTGTACCTTACTGGGTCCTGGCTGCTCCAGGATTTTGTCACTATCTGTCAATGCCATTAGCCCTTGGCATTGACTGTCCTCTTGTTCATAAATAGAATTCATAATCTGCATGAACTCTTCTTCTTCTTTCTCAGCAAACAGCCCTATATATGCCTCATCATCTGACTCAATTTCTGAAGAAGAAATATCTGACAGGGTCTTCTCCTTTTTGGCAACAAATGACTTTTCTTTCTTGCCTTTGAAATGAGTCCTTTTCTTGTCACTAGACTCCTTTCTCTTCTCAGGACAATCTGCTATCACATGACCTTGTCTATTACAGCAATAGCACACAATTTTTGATAGTGTAGCTTTGCTAGACTTTGACTTTTTCTTGTCTTTCTTTGAAGACTTCTTTTTCTGATAAGAGTCTTCCTTTCCCTGTGAAGTAGAAGCCCTTGTCCTCCATTGTTTCTTCTTTAAGAACTTCTGGAAATGTCTTGTAAAGGCAGCAAAGTCCTCATCACTTTCACTGCTTTCAGACTTTGTGCTTACTGACTCATCTGACTCAGATTCTGCTGCTTTTGGTGGAGGAGAAGGTGACTTACCTCTGTACTTTCTGGGGGCTTCTGATTTAAAAGCCACTGTTCTTTCCTTGTGTTCATTTCTTATGGATTTCTCCTCTTCTTTCCTCACTGTCAACTGCATTTTATAAGATAGCAGTTTGCCAAACAGTGTAGGTGGAGGAATTTCTGCCAACTTAGCCATTTCTCTAATGGCACAGATCTTGGTATCCCAATCTTTAGTTAGGGACCTTAGGAACTTGTCATTGAGTTCATAATTACTGAACTCTCTGCCATAGGACATGAGTTCATTCACTATCCTGTAGAACTTCTTGTAGCACTCAGTTGTGCTATCACCCTTTCCTTGTCTAAAACTTTCATACTCTTGATTTAGCAAGGATTTTCTCTCTTGTCTTACTTCTTCAGAACCCTCCATATACACAATAAGAGTATCCCACATTTCTTTAGCTGTCTTACAGTGTATCAGATTCTGAAAAGTTGCATCATCTATGGCACTCACTATTATATTCTGAGCCCTCTTATCCATGGTGGCTAGAACAATCTCATCCTTTGTCATTTCAGAGAAATCCTTTGGTGTTCTCTGATTAGCATCTAGGATTGACACCTTCATGGGCACATATGACCCTTCATTTACTGTGATATAAATCCTAGGGTCTGAGGCTTACATAAACAGTCTCACCCTTTCCTTCCATATACCAAAGATTTCCTTCCTACATATAGGTAGTTTCATGGATCCCAATTCCTTGTGATTTTCAGTAGAACCCATAGTTCTTGATTTTCTTGAATCTGTAATTCACTTAACCTGAATCTGCTAACAGGATCTCCTCAGACTATTAGTCCTTTTTGAGGAACCTGGCTCTGATACCACTTGAAAGATATTGTCCCTAAGCACCTAGGGGGGGTGAATAGGTGACTTGAATCTTTTTAACTTTTTAGGCAGCAAACAGATAATATCACAGAATTATATCTAATTTAACACAGCACACATTCAGCAATCACAGCAACTCAGCAAACACAGAAGACAAAGAGTTTTATAGTGGTTCCCCAAGCTTTGGGTACATCCACTTTCCCCCTTCGCCTATCTAGCAGTGTACTAGATTCGGCCAAACTTCTCCACTAACTCAGAACCCAAAACAGGCTCCTACACCTCAGGCCCAAGGCCCTACAACTCAGCTTTTCCACAAAGCCTACACTCAGCCACAAAGGCCTACACTCAGCCACCAAGTCCTACACTCAGCCACCAAGGCCTACACTCAGCCACCAAGGCCTACACTCAGAGATTTAACTCTCCTACCCTCAGCCTTTATAATTGCAGGCTTACAATCTCAGATCCCTAAGGATCCTACAAGTTATAATGAATACAAAATATATTAACTCAACAACTTAGATAAAAGAGAGATAAGTTGTGAGATTCTTGATGAGTTCTTGGAAGAACTCAGCTGAAATCAATCTGACTTGGCTTTTCTTCAAAGCTTCTTGAAAGTAGAACACAATAAGACTGATTCCTCTGCAGTTGATCCTTGATCTCTGCTTCTTAAGATTCAGACCAATCTGAATCCTTCTTCTCAGCTGGGTTCCAACAGCTGATTTCTTGGATGGAGCTCTCCCTCTCCAACTTCTTAGATCTTCACTTGAAAGCTAGATCTTCTTGTGTGTTTCTCTTGTGAATGATCACTTGAACCACTTTATCAATCCTTTGATCCACTTCTTCTGTAGACAGCATAGGCCTATTTATAGGCCTTCTTCATGGTAACCGGCTGGTCCGGTCCATAACTGAATTCTGACAACTCTGACAGGTGCTGTAGACCGGCTGGAATGGCAGCTGTCAAGTCATCCAATCAGTTCTTGAAAATGCTGTAACTTTCTTTAAGTGTCGAGACTTTCTGTCTTTAAGTGTCGACACTTATAGACCAAGTGTCGACACATGTTGTCTAAGTGTCGACACTAGTCTACAAGGTGTTGACACAACTCCTTATGTTGTTGATTCTTTATCTCGACACTGCTTCTTCTTCATGTGTCGACACTGAAATTTAGTGTCGACACAAGTACTTGTACTTCAGAATTTTGCTGAATTCTTCTAAGTATTGATACAACACCTTTGTGTCGACACATCTTCATGTGTTGACTCGGTTAAGTGTCGACACTCCTTCTTGGTGTCGACACATGTCTTCAGTGTTGATACTTGTTGAGTGTCGACACATTGCTCTGGGTGTCGACAATTTCTTCTTCAGTCGAGACTCTGGCTGTGTGTCGACACATTCCCTTAGTGTCGACACTTGTACTTAGAATATTTTTGAACTTTGCTGTTCTTTGCTAAGTGTCGACACAGCTCCTTGTGTCGACACTTTCTTCAAGTGTTGAGTCTTCTGCTAAGTGTCGACACATTGTTCTGTGTGTCGACACTTACTTCCAGTGTTGACTCTTCTGCTAAGTGTCGACACATTGTTCTGGGTGTCGACACTTACTTCAAGTGTTGACTCTTCTGTTGAGTGTCGACATATTGTTCTGGGTGTCGACACTTATACTTAGTCTCTGCAGACTTTTGCCGAGTGTCGACACAGCTCCAAGTGTCGACACTTTCTGATGTAGACACAGCTTCACTGGGTGTCGACACAACTGTTAAGTGTAGACACAGCTTCACTGCGTGTCGACACAACTGTTAAGTGTCGACACAGCTTCACAGTATTTTATTCACTGAGTGTCGACACAGCTCCTTGTGTCGACACTTTCTGTCTGGTGTCGACTCAGCATCCCTGGTATCGACACAATGACTCCAAGTGTCGACACTGCTTGCCTGGGTGTCGACACAAGTCTTCTTAAGTGTCGACACTTTCCCTCTGAGTGTCGACACATGAACTTATAAACTTTTTCATCATTTCCTGCAAATACTTAACATGCACATGTAACTCAAAATACATCAAATACATATTGATGTATATCATTGAGTTGGGTGAGGCTTCTTCAAATCAGGTACATTTAGACCAATGTACCCAACAGAGGCCAGCAACAAGCCCCTCCAAAAGAACTAGCCGCTGAACTGGATACAACCTGGACCTGAGGCATTCAAGAAAAGAACAGCTCAGCAAGGAAACAATCAAAAGGTAAAAAGAGCAATAGATTAATTAGCAAATAAGAAGAAGGGTTTACCAACCCGGCAACAAACTACTATAAGCAAAAGAAAAGGGGTGACAGTAAGAGGAGAGTACTGTCTAAAGCACAGCAGAGCACATCAAGTGCAAGCAATAAAACCATTATGCCCTACCAAAAGGGGTCTGCAACAACAACAAGACATATACATATATGCCAAAAGAAAGGAAAGCATAAGCAGGGAAGGGACTAACAGTCCTAACACGTGGGTAAGTGGCAGTGGTCAAAACATGGGTCTGAATACATAACCACAATCAGACCCAAAAAGGTCTAAGGGGTCAAACAGTGGCACCTTTAGGGTCCCACACACACCAACCCAAACCGGGGCAAAAGGCGGTGGCCACAGCTCTCCACATAAAACCACCCCTCCAGAGGCCACCAAAACTCCACCACCTGCCACAAACCAAGAGTCGGCATGCAGAAATTAGCCGAACACCCAATGCCCCCCCCCATAGGGAAAAGTCACAATAACAATCCTAAGAAACACACGAACCCAAGGCAAAAACGTCGGGTCCAACCGACGCGGCCTTGCACGCCTAAAAAGAACCAACCCCGAGTCTTACTTGACCCCAAAACCAACACGGCACCAAGTGTCGACCCGTTGTGTCGACACCACGACAAGCCGGTGTCGACACAAGATGTCGGCACAACCGCTGCCGGTGTCGACACCAAGTGTCGACACCAGTGCGGCCGGTGTCGACACAAGGTGTCGACACTGCCGCTGCGGGTGTCGACACCAAGTGTCGACACCACTGCGGCCGGTGTCGACACAATTTGTCGACACTGCCGCTGCGGGTGTCGACACCAAGTGTCGATACCACTGCGGTCGGTGTCGACACAAGGTGTCGACAATACCGCTGCGGGTGTCGAGACCAAGTGTCGACACCACTGCGGCCGATGTCGACACAAGGTGTCGACACTGCCGCTGCGGGTGTCGACACCAAGTGTCGACACCCCGACTGGCCGGTGTCGACACCAAGTGTCGACACCACGACTGGCCGAGGTCGACACCCCGACTAGCCGGTGTCGACACAATGGTGTCGACACCCCGACTGGCTACAAGCGCCAGATCTAGCAAACAACCAGAAACGAGAACGAGGTCTCTCTCTAGGGTACATCATCCATCGACAATGGCAACTACTCGACCTGAACCGAACCAAAATCTGTCTCTAATAGACATAATCCCTCAGGAAAACTGAGATTAACTGGAACTTCTCTACACTAACCACGGTATGATCGGGAACGAACCCTAGCGTACACCTAAGATCTCGGCAGGAAAGAGATAAAATTAAATCAAAAAACAATACAAAGATCAACTTTGGCAAGGATGAGGGGGCATCACTTGCCTCAATACCAGAAAAGCTTGGTCGGTGGCATCCCTCACTCTCGGATCTAGCCGCAGAACACCAGCTGAGGAGCAGAAAGAATGCAGATCCAGACGAGGGCAGTCCAGATCCACTCTCGAAATCGAATTTCGACCGCTGAATCTCCAAAAATCGGCGTCCGAAGGCTAGGGTAGTCTGGCGGTGCTCTTCCTCTCGTACAGGCGGCGGCTTCCAAATAGAGACAGGAAAGGAAATAAAAGAACCGAGCCCTATTTCTAACCAAGGCTATACATATATACAGCAGTTTAATAATAAACAATCAACATATTAATTACTTACACGCAAAATCAAAACAACATGAGACCCGAAACATCTCGAAAAATGATGAAATTCACGCCGCAGCTAAAAACTCACGCCACGAACACAACTGCGAAGTCAAAATTAGCATTCGACGAACAAAACCCAGGATAACACCACCCGAAGCCAAAACACAAGCATTCCCTAAGAGGCTCAGCCGAGTCATCAAACGGACTCCGGCTAGCTGGGGAATCTTACTAACAGACTACAAACAGGCTACACAGGGAACCCTAAGAGCTAAGACCATGCTCTATAATGGCAAAAAGCTGGAAATACGCCATCGTAACGCCATCCAAAGATCAAACAAAACACAGAAAAAAAACTGGGGGCGTTACACAGCTCAGTTGGTGATGAGGGAGTGGTGGAAAGCTCTCTTATCAAGGTCCTGGGTTCGACACCCAGTGGCAACAACCTACCATGCTGATAAACAGGCAGGAGAGGGGTTGGGGTGCATGGCCTGCAGGCTTGAATATGAAAGGCTTACTACCAGTGGTGGGCCCGGGTCTGGACCCTGGTAGGCCGGCTGTGCCAGCGGGTTCCCATGGGATGGGCCTGGACCGTTACAAAAAGTGCACTTTTTGTAATGACCCGACCCTTTAGACCAAGGCCGCCCGGCCCACCAGTAGCCCATGGACCTTTAGACCACGGACCACGGTGGTACAGCCGTAATATACCAAGGCCTGCAGGTCGTACACCCCAACGCCTCTCTGGCCCGTTTCTCAGCAAATAGCTCATTGTTGGCGCAGGGATTCGAACCCGCAACCCTTGATAAGAAACCTTCAACAGTTCTCATCACCAACTGAGCTGCAGCTCAGTTGGTGATGAGAACTGTTGAAGGTTTCTTATCAAGGGTTGCGGGTTCGAATTCCTGCGCCAACAACGCGCTGTTTGCTGCGAAACAGGACAGAGAGGCGTTGGGGTGTACGGCCTGCAGGCCTTGGTATATTCTGGCTGTACCACCGTGGTCCGTGGTCTAAAGGTCCATGGGCTACTGGTGGGCCGGGCGGCCTTGTTCTAAAGGGTCGGGTCATTACACAGCAGGCCCTGTGTCGACACAGCAGGCCCTGTGTCGACACAGCAGGCCCTGTGTCGACACAGCAGGCCCTGTGTCGACACAGTATACTCTGTGTCGACACAGCAGACTGTGTCAAACACACCTCAACCCGCCAAGGACACGATCTATGACACGCCCGTGTCCCAGGCCGTGTCACCCCTGCCAAATTCCAAACTTGGCACAAAATACCTCCCATCGCTCTTTTGAGTTTCGGGGCGTTACACGAACCCTACATACCTTTGGCATTGTCGTTTGGGCCATATAAATGAGAAATCTATATCCAAGCTCCATAAAGATGGACTGTTGGACTCATTTGATAATGAATCATTTGAGATATGCGAATCTTTTTTGATAGGCAAGATGATTAAAGTCCCTTTCACTAGCTTCAATTAGAAGGTTGATGATCTTTTGGTTATAGTACATAGTGATGTATGTGGACCCATGAGTTCTATGACTAGAGGTGGTTTCTTCTACTTTGTTACATTTATTGATGATTTCAGTAGATACGGATATGTGTTTCTTATGAAGTGCAAATCTGAAACCTTTGAAAAGTTCAAAGTGTTTAAAAGTGAAGTAGAAAACCAGTTGGGTAAGAAGGTTAAAGCACTCCGATCTAATCGAAGTGGAGAATACCTATGTCGTGAGTTCCGTGATCATCTGATAGAGTGTGGTATTGTATCTTAGCTCACTCTACTTAGAACACCACAGCATAATGGTGTGTTTGAGAGGAGGAATCATACTTTGTTAGATATAGTACGGTCGATGAAGAGTCATGCAGATCTGCTTATTTCCTTTTGGGGCTTTTCTCTAGAAACTGCTACTTTAACATTAAATCATGCTCCAATGAAAGCAGTTCTAAAGAAACCATATGAGATATGGAGTGGGAAACGTCCCAGTATGTCGTTCATTAAGGTTTGGGGCTATGAGGAATACGCGAGACGTCAAATGCCTGATAAGCTGGAACCCAAATCAGATAAGTGTTATCTTGTGGGGTATGCTAGGGAAACCAACGGGTATAATTTCTAACTACCGTACGAGGGCAAAGTGTTTGTCGTAAAGACTGGTGTCTTTCTTGAGAAAGAGTTCTTAAGTAGAAAGGTAGCTAGAGTAGAACTTGAAGAAGTTCAGGAACCACAAACAGTGAATGAACTGGAATTGGAACCTGAGTTAGGACTATAAGTAGTTGTAGTTGGAGAACCTGCTCAGGAAACACAAGTTCCATGTAGATCTGGTAGACCAAGATTTTAGCATGAGAGATATGGATTTCTCGTGTCTCAAATAGATAATGTATTGCTTATGGATCATAGTGATGAGCCTACAACCTACCAGGAGGCTATATGTGGACCGAACTCTGAGAAGTGGCTTGAGTCCATGAAATCTGAAATGGATTCCATGTATGAAACCAAGTATGGACTTTGGTGGTCTTCAAGAAGAAGACTGACATGGATGAGAATGTACAGACATTCAATGGCTGACTGGTGGCAAAGGGTTTGAAGCATATTCATGGTGTTGACTATAATGAGACTTTTTCCCCTGTTGCCATGGTTAAGTCCATCAGAATTCTGTTTGCTATTGCTGCGTATTATGACTACGAGATCTGGCAGATGGATGTTAAACTGACTTTCCTTAATGGGAACCTCCTCGAGGAAGTGTATATGACATAACCTGAGGGTTTTGTATCTCCGGGTGAAGCAACTAAAATATGCAAGCTGTAGAGTTCTATTTATGGACTGAAACAGATTTCTCGAAGTTGGAATCTTCTTTTTGATGAAAAGATCAAAGAGTTTGGTTTTATCAAGAATGAGGATGAACTTTGTGTTTATAAATGAATTAGTGGGAGCATTATAGTTTTCCTGATATTGTATGTAGATGATATACTATTGATCGGGAATGACAAACCGATCCTGCAAGTTGTTAACAACAACCTAGGGGACTGCTTTTCGAAGAAGGACTTAAGGGAAGCGACTTATATACTCGGTATTAAGATCTATAGGGATAGATCAAAGAAGTTGCTGGGTTTGACCCAAAGTACGTACATTGATAATGTGTTGAAATGGTTCAGCATGCTTGAGTCCAAGAAAGGATTCTTGCCCTTGTCTCATGGTGTCAGTCTCTCTAAGGACCAATGTCCTAAGTCTTGTGAAGATAAGCACCGCATGAAGTTGGTTCTATATGCTTCAAAAATTGGATCAATCATGTATGCAATGTTATGTACTAGACCCGATGTCTCTTATGCTTTGAGCATGACTAGCAGGCATCAGTCTGATCCCAGTGAAGGTCACTCGATAACCGTCAAGAATATCCTCAAGTACTTGCGAAGAACTAAGGATATGTTCTTGGTATTCGGTGGAGAGGAAGAGCTCGTTGTAAGTGGTTACACAGATGCTAGCTTCCAAACTGATAAGAACGATTCAAAGTCTCAGTCAGGGTTTGTGTTTTGCCTAAATGGAGGTACTGTTAGTTGGGAGAGTTCCAAGCAGGATACAACTGCCGATTCTACTACTAAGGACGAGTATATTTCCGTTGTAAATGCAGCGATGGAGGCTGTATGGATTAGGAAATTCATCGGCGATTTAGATTTAGTTCCTAGCATTGTCCATCCTGTAGATCTCTACTGTGACAACAACGGTGCAATTGCACTTGCTTCGGAACCTAGATCTCATCAGCGCTACAAACACATACTCCAGTGGTTCTATCTAATTCAAGAGATTGTCGATCGAGGAGATGTGAGCATATGCAGAGTGCCGACTAAGGAAAACATTACGGATCCACTGACAAAGCCTCTTGCATAGAGAAAGCCTGATGATCATGTTAGATCTATGGGTATATGATACCTAATTGATCAACTCTAGTTTGAGTATGGTGGATTCTATGTTTGTTGGCTGTATAATATTTCATTTGATGAATAAAAGTACTATATGCATTTCATTTTATTTATTTTGGCAAGTTCTTTTATTATGAAATTATTTCTATTGTGATAGAGTAGTTCAATCTAATAAATGCCCTTAGAGTGTATGTTTCCATAGGTCAAGTAGTGACTTGATGTGAGAACCTATGATTTTAGAAGCTTCATTCTTAAAGTCCCCTAGTCATTGTATCATCTTAGAATCTAAGGGCAATGATGATACCTTTAAGACTAGCATGTACATTGACTGATGTCCCATCCTCACAGGTCATGATATCGTTATATCAAGTCATCACATGGGTACTTGTAATGAACAAGTTGTACTGGACAGAACTACCGTGAGAATACATTGTGGAATATTATATGAACGTGTCACAAGTATGACTCAAGTGGTAAGGGTGTTTATGGTCCTTTGACCAGAAGTCACAGCTTTCATTGAGTGAGGAAGAGCGTGCTTTGATGCCATCAATAGTCCAGTCTTGAGAAAGTTGGATGATAAAGGTTGTTATTGGGTATGTTATGAATCATTTGGGTATTTGCGTGTGAGCAGAGATCGGATTTGTCCTCCTATATGATAGGAGTTGCATCCATGGGGTCCCTTGATGGAATGGGACTGAGAAGTGCATGTCCATGCTTGGTTGAGTCAATATATGATATTGGACTCACCAATTTTCTGCAAGTACATTCTAGATCAAGAAATTGGGATTGAACATTTATGAGGGTGACACAGTCTATACCTGCAGTTCTATCCGGATGTAAGAGATGAAGGGAAATGATAACATTGTAACATTAGTCACAATGGCTTTTGTGTTTTATAAACTCTTACTGTTTACGAAGCAATACTGTATTGCTAAATATCGCTCATTGTTTGTGAAGCTTTTGTTTGATACTTTCTAGATCAAGTGCGAGATTGTTGGTGCAACCAAAGTGATCTGGAAGTCATCAAGAATGTAGCCTCACTGCCAACTTAGTATGAGCCTATCAGGGTCGCACATAAGATTGTGGAGAAATTGGGTGATTGGATCTGTATAGTTTAGCTCATATGATGAGTTGAAGGAAATTAAAAAAAAAGGGGCTTAAAATATTCTAAGGCATTTGGTGTTGAGTGTGTTTAGCTCACTCAATGCCATGGGGCTGAATGCATTGAGTGCATTAAAACCAGTCAATGCTTTCGTCGAGTTAAGTGCTAACTCGTCAAATGATGGCGTTGAGTATGTTGAGTTGACTCACCGATTCGTCGAGTATCAAGTGTTGATTCTTCAACTGCCGCACTTAAGCGTTGAGTGCGTTGAGTCCACTCAATGCCTTTGTTGAGTAAATGGTTTACTTGGTGAATCTGGCACTTAGGCATTGAGCGTATTGTATTCACTCAATATGGTTTGATGTTCTCTCCTTTGGCTCAGAATTCGTCGAGCTGAGTTCAACGAATGACGGTCTACGTTCTGGCCTTTGGCTCAGAGTTCGTCGAGCTGAGTTCGACTAATGATGTTCGATGAATGCTGGCCTTTGGCGCAGAGTTCATCGAGCTGAGTTCAACGAATGACGTTCGATGTTCTTGCCTTTGGCGTAGAGTTCGTTGAGCTGAGTTCGACAAATGACGTTCAACGTTCTAGCCTTTGGCGCAGAGTTCGTTGAGCTGAGTTCGACGAATGCTGGCCTTTGGCGTAGAGTTCATCGAGCCGAGTTCGACGAATGATGTTTGACATTCTAGCCTTCGGCACAAAGTTTTTCGAGCTGAGTTCAACGAATGCCAGTACTGAGTCAATGTTGACTCGCTGAATTCTAGAATGAAAGCTTTGGGTTTGAGGATAGCGACGAGAGCTGTTCTATTTATCTCCTGGAGTATAAATAGGAGTTTTTAGGGTTTTCTGTTCACGGTTTATTTCTTTCTGAAAAAGCACATGAGCTGATACTGTGTGATAAGAAGATAACCCTAGAAACTCGATGGAAGCGTTCCGTCAATCCCGTCGCTGATTCCGATCCCGATCCCGGCGAGTGTTGCCACCGCCTCTCCTACAACAGATCTAACAGTCTGTGGAGACGCTGAGTGTCCACTCCTGACCTAGTGCTTGTGTGACAAGTTGCTGCGGGTTCTCCCATTCGTGTGCATTACTGTAGAGGCGCAGATATACTTTCTGCCCTCAAGACTCTAGATGCTTTGCATCCTGCCCGATTTTTCTGGAGTATCTAGATTGAGTATTGACTCAATCCCTCAAAGGTAATTTTATTACAGTATTCTTAACTTCTTGGTTCATGAATATTAATAGATCCGAACTCGTTTAGGTTTTTCTTGTTCTTATTTCCACTGCATGCACAAGTGTTGTGTCATCCCCAAAAACCCAACAGACAACACTTAATTAGTATGAGAAAACCTAAAACAAAACTAAGTGAAATGATCATTTGAAAAAAATAAAAACAACTTATCTAACTCATACACACACACACACACCCATATTAAAAAGAAAGATAAGGAAAGACAAGGAATAAAAAGAAAATGAAAGTGAGGCACCCAAAAGAAATCCAATACAAGATAAGGAGGCAAAAATAACACATTTTATTAAGATAAAAGAGGGTTACAAAAAGCTAAAACAAACATAAAGAAGGCGGGAGAAAGTTCTCCTTACATAGCATAAATTCCACCTAGGGACCCCACTAACACCAAAATAGTTCAAGAAACCTGAACCCTTGGATCATACAAAAAAGTTCTATTTATAGGCAAAAAATTCGGATTACATGCCATGGTCACAGGCGTGAATGGGGGACGTGTAATGTTGGCGTGCTGGTGAAGCGAAAATCTGGTGACTGGCGAAAGTCTGGAAGCTTCTAGAAATTCGACGTGGCGGCCACGGGCGTGTTCGAAGGTCATGGGCGTGTGGGCGGGGGGGGGGGGGGGGGGGGGGGGGGGGGGGCGTGACTGGATATTTGGCAGCAATTTGATATCAGTAGAAATTGATTTTTCACGGGATTAAAAACTTGCTGACCGAACACGGGCGTGTCGGGAAGGTCACGAGCGTGTCTAGGGCGTTGAGTCCTTGCCTTGCTAGAGGCATTGAGTCCATGCCTTGTACGAGGCATTGAGTCCAACCAGCGTTGAGTGCTTGTCTTGCTGGAGGCATTGAGTTTGGCTGACGGTGGTGTTGAGTCTAGCGCAATAGGGCGTTGAGTCCTTGCCTTGCTGGCGTCAAGTCCTGCCAGTGTAATACGACCATGTACCAAATGACACAGGCGTCTTCATAATTTGTTTCATAGATTCTCAGTGGGCAGCAGTTTTCTACAGGCATCAAAGTTACATGCCCCAGTTACGGGCGTGACTGAAGTGACATAGGCGTGTAATTTGAAAATATCACATTTTCTACAGAAATTTCTGGAAAAGAAAATAGAGCTAAGTTAGAAGGGTATATATAAAAAAGAAACAATTTATTGAGGAATAAAAGCTACAAATAATGAAAATAACCTAAATAAAATACTAAAAAATACGAATATTTACAACTCATCAAATGCCCCCATACTTAAGCTTTTGCTATTCCAGAGTAAAAGTTTGAGATAAACTTATAAGGAATTGAAAAAAAATCTAAATTTAGGTACCACTTGAATTAATTAAAAGAGAGATCTAAATAAACATCACGAGTATAAGAGTTAAGTCCTAAATCATGAAAATGATTTTAATAGAGGAAAAGTTTTGGCCAAAAGGACTTCTTGAATTAACCAAATAGCAAGTAAAAATTGTAATTGTTAGCTAACAAAAATAGATTAGAATTATAGAAACTTTAGCTTATAAGAGTTTAAAGGAAATAATGCAATTTAAAAATTATGCTCTCAAAAAGATTTTATATTGAGTCCAGAATCATTGAATATGACTAAGAGGGTTGTTTTGATTTATGAAGAAGGCTTTGATTTAGAGGTGAGATATTGTTTTTCTGAAACCTCTAATGAATTTTTCTTTGCAAGTGGATGTTTAGGAAAATAAAATTTCTTATTTTGCATGGTATGTAATTTTTGGAACAACTTCATATTAACCCGATGTATATGTATATGAGTAATGAATTTTACCCTCTTACTCTGTAACATATAATCTTTTAAAAATTATTGAATGCCTATGTTTACAGAATGAAATCTTATTCCCATTGACATATGTTCTTTTAAGGATAAAAATTTTATCATGCCAGGTAAGACATGATAGATATGTGGAGATATGTTTTTTTTTCAAAAAAAACTATATTTTAATAAAAAATTTTGAGAGCAACTTTGATAAATTGAACGTTCTCGTGTTTTAAAAAGCTTGAAGTAAACATAATTGAAGTTTAAGGTTGTTTTTTCTAACATAATACACGTGCCTCTATTTTAAATAAATTAGAAGTAGTGTTTAAAACAAGTCACATATCTTAAGAAAAAAAACATAAGAAGTTCTTTAAAACTTAACCCCGAATATTTAAATTTATCAATCTCTAATTAATAAATGAATAGTAAATAAAGCATTAATAAAATTCGCTTATAAATAAACTCAAAATGAGATTTTTGGAGAGCAAAAAAAGGTTAAGAAAGGTATATTCGATTTTATTTGTTTAATAATATTTTTTGGGGATTTTTAGAGTTATCATCTTTTTTATATATATTTTTTGAACTATTATCTTTTTTATATATTTTTTGAGTTTTTATCTTTTTTTTAATTTTGTGTTTATTTATTTAATATATACATACTAAAGGAAGAAAAATGTGCGAAAAAGACAAAAAATTTTGATTTTTTTTGAGTTTTCTAAATTTTTTTATAATTTTCTTAAAGAAATTAATCAAAATATTTACAAGGGAAAGAGAGAGAGTAATTATTTACAAAGATAAGAGAGGGGAAAGAGAAAAGGGAATTTACAAAAAAAAATATTTTATTTAAATATTTACAAAGTAAAAATATTTTTGGAAATTTTGTTTTATATTTTTATTTTTTGATTTTTGATGATAAAACAAAAATAGAAATTTTTTGAGTTTTCTAAATTTTTTTATAATTTTTTTGTTTTATTTTGTTTTATTTTTGTTTTTTGTACTTTTTATTTTTTTAGGAGTCCAGAAAATAGAAGTGCAGAAAAGAATGCACGAAAACACCCTCATACTTAATTCTAACATTGTCCCCAATGTTGTAATACAAGTATGTGGAACAAAAAAAAGAAATAAAATGCAATATATACAAAAATAAAGATGGAGGGTAGAAACTTCCCTGAAACGTATTCGGGGAGGCCCATTTAGAAACCCAGCATTGTTAAGAACAAAACAACAAAGAGACAATAAAAAATAGCGAAAAAGATAAACATGGGGTGCCTCACAGGAGCGTTTTGTTTATAGTCATGTAGCTTAACTATTTTGGCGGGTTTATATTTCGAGGAGGGTTATGGTTTTGATATTACATCCCATAGGATCGCCCAATATATATAATTTTAAATGACGACCATTTACTTTAAAAGAGCCTTTTTCCGCGTGGGAGACGAGTACGGTCCCATATGACCAAACCTCTTCAACTTTGAATGGACCAGACCATCGTGATTTTAGTTTACCCGAAAAAAGCCTAAGACGTGAATTATAAAGAAGGAAAAGATCGCCCCGAGAAAAAAATTTTTGGGCCATGATTTTTCGATCGTGATAAAACTTAGAACGCTCCTTATAAAACTTATTGCTCTCGTAAGTGTTTGCACACCATTCATCGAGCTCATTTAGTTGTAGTTTTCTATTTTGAGCGGCTAAGTTAGCGTTGAGATTTACGAGTTTTAAAGCCCAAAGTGCGCGATGTACTAGTTCTACGGGGATATTGCATGCTTTGCCATAGACTAATCGATACGACGTACAACCAATTGTGGTTTGGTATACCGTATGATACGCCCATAACGCATCATCGAGTTTGACGTACCAATCTTTCCTATTAAGGAAACAGTTTTTTTTAATATACGCTTAATCTCTCAATTTACTTCCACAACTTGGCCACTAGTTTGCGGGTGGTAGGGGGTTACAAGTTTGTGTGTGACTCCGTATTTAGCTAACGTCTTAGCCATTTGGGTGTTACAGAAATACGTTCCCCAATCGCTCACAATAACGCGAGGCGTGTCGAAGTAAGAAAATAGTTTTTTTAAGAAAGGTAATGATGGCTTGCGCATCGTTGGTGGGTAGAGCGTGTGCTTCCTCCCACCTCGATACGTAGTCAACTGCCACTAAGATATAATTATTTTAAAAAGATGGAGGTAAGGGGCCAACAAAATCGATGCCCCATAAATCGAAGACTTCACACTCTAAAAATAAATTTTGGGGCATCTCATTGTGACGAGAGATGTTACCCGACTGCTGGCAGCTATCGGAGGAGCGCACAAAATTGTGATCGTCTTTGAATAGAGTGGGACAAAAGAAGCCCGCCTCCAGCATCTTCCACGCGGTCCGGTTAGCTTGATAATGCCCACCAGCTGGGCCCTTGTGGCAATGCCTAAGTATTTGCGTGCACTCACACCCGTGACGCATCTTTGGACCTCCTGGTCCGTGCAAATACGAAAAAGAAAAGGGTCATCCCGAAAGAAAATTTTCAATTCAGAAAAGAATTTCTTCTTTTGCTGGCTCAAAAGGTCTTTTGGGAGCACCCGCATAACTAAATAGTTCGCGAAATCTGCGAACCAAGGCTGGGAAGACAAAATAGTATTTATGGCTAGGAGGCATTTCTTGTGGAATCTATCATTTATATCAGATTCGACGAGCGCTTCCGCACCCGGATTTTCTAAACGGGAGAGGTGATCCGCGACTAAATTCTCCGCGCCCTTCTTATCTCAGATCTCCAAATCAAACTCTTGTAGGAGGAGGATCCATCGAAGAAGGCAGGGCTTGACGTCTGTTTTAGATAATAAATATTTTAAGGCGGAGTGGTAGGTAAATACAATAACTTTAGATAGCGTTATATACGAGCGAAACTTATGGAATGAAAAAAACGACGGCTAAATTTTCCTTTTCCGTTGTTGTGTAATTTCCTTGTTTCGGAAGTGAGCGTCTTTCTAGCGTAATAATTTGGGTGAAAGTATTTGTTTTTGCGTTGGCAAAGAACGATACCTACGACAATATCACTAGCATCACACATAATCTAGAACGGAAGGGACTGATGAGTTGTAAATATTCATATTTTTATGTACATAAATTTAGTCGGTTCTGTGTTTTTCCTTTATTTTTAGTTGTTTTTGTTCAATAAAATGCTTCTTTTATTATAAATATTTTGCTAATTTACTTATTTTATTTTTCAGAAAAAAGTACAAAAAAAATGCCAAAAACAGTAAGTACACGCTCGTGTACTTACTGGTCGCGCCCGTGTCCAGGGCGTGACACGGCAAAATCTAGCAAAATGAACAAATTTTGAAGAAATAGCTTGACACGCCCGATCACATGCCCGTGACATGACCCGTGCCCAGCACTCGACGATTTCCGCTTGACGATGTTCGCGCTCGCCGATTTCCGCTCAATGATCGTCGAACACTCGTCATGCCCGTGATTTGGGGCGTGACCACTTCAGCAAGCTCGAAGATTTGCGGGCTCGACGATACTCCGCTCGACGATTGTCTGCTTGATGACTGCCGCTCAACAATCGTCGAAACCTCTGCGACACGCCCAGTGTCATGCCCGTGACCTGGGGCGTGACCACTCCATCCTGCTCGATGAATTTTCAACTCGACGAATTTCCCGCTCGATGAATTTTCAGCTCGACATTCGTCGACTCAACCCGACACGCCCAGAGTCACGCCCATGACCTGGGGCATGACTTCCGCCACCTGGCCCGATAAACCGCCGCCGACGACTTTCGACGCAAACGACGCCCTGTTCAACCTCCGCGACACGCCCATCGTCATGCCCGTGACAAGGGGCGTGACCGCCGCATTTTCAGCCGCAATGTCAAATCGCCGTAAACCACCAAAATCTGGAGTAAATAGTGTTTACATGCCCACTGACATGCCCGTATCAGAGGGCATGTACTTTGAAAATTTTTTCTATAAATTCACAACTTCTATATGAGTTCAGGGTTCCACTTTTTGAACCACTTTGCTTAGGTTAGGGCTGTTCTTGGGGGATGTTTATGCATTGTAAGGGAACTTTCTCCCCCCACCCTCTTTTATGTATTTGTTTTTGCTTTATTGTAACCACTTTTTACTTAATAGAAATGTTTATTTTCTCCTCTATGCTGTATGAAAATCCTCCAAAGAGCCCTACCTTAAGTAATTTTTCGTTCCCTTTTTGTGCTTTTTATTAGCTTTTGTACATAATATAACTTAGAAATTTATCAATTTTCTAGCCGTTGTAATCGCAATATTATTTTCATGCACTGAACTTGTTTAGGTTTAGTTTATTCTTTTTACTTTGTTTTCATTCTTATGAGTTTATAAAAATGTTTTAAAAGGTGGTTTTCAAATTCTTTAACTTAGGCTCTTTAGGGTTGTAAATTTTTTCGTTCTCTTTTAGTTTTATTACCACTTTTTATGCATTTCTATAAAGTTATAAGAAGGAAAACATAATCATTTTAATTTTCCGAGCATTCTCATTTTCACTTTTATTTTCAAAACATTTTGCCCGTTTAAATTTTATTTCTTCTTTTTACGCATTTCTACAGCATTCCATCGGTAGAAATGTATTCATTTAAATTTTTCGAGCACTTGCACTTTTCGTTTATTTGCAAATTGTTTTTGCCCCTTCAAATTTTATTTTCACTTTTTATTCATTTCTACCGCATTCCATCGGTAAAAATGTAGTTGTTTTAATTTTTCGGTCACTTATCTTTTCATATTTTTTGTACGTGTGCGTGCGTGTATAAGTTAGTTTAAATTGTTTTCTTTCAATTCTGTAGAGTGCATGCGTGTGTTGCATCTATTTTCGCCTTCTCGTTAAGAGTTAAATGGCGTGCTTTTATTTTCCGTCTACTCATTTGAGTAGGACTTGTACGTGTGCGTTTTCATTTCTGTCGTGTGTGTGCATATTTCAATTCCAGTAGAGTGTGTTTACTTTCTGTAGAGTGGGTGTGTTTTAATTTTATGTCGAGTGCGTGAGTGTTAGCTTTTTCCGCCTACTCGTTAGGAGTTAAATGGCTGGATTTTATTTACCGCCTACTCACTTGAGTTAAATGACCGGTCTTTATTGTAATAATTGTAATGGACTTGCAAATGCATTTATTTTCTCCTACTCGTTTGAGTAGACTTGCTTTCTTTTTCCCGCCCACTCATTTGAGACGGGACTTGCACTTTTACAGCTTTCATTTCAGTCCTACTCGTTTGAGTAGGACTTGCAATTTATTGCTTTCCATTTACTGCTTTCATTTTCCTGCTTTATTTTACTGCTTTAATTTTATTGCTTTCAATCGCTGCCGTCCCCATTCCAATGAGTGGCTAATGTTCTTAGCACTCGGTATCGAAGAGCATTGGGAGAGATAAAATAGCTTTAAATAATTAAAGGTCCTTCTTTTCTAATTAATTAAAATCACTTAAGGTTTGTCGTGGGTTTACAACACGTAGAACCACATAATCGATGTGTGGGCCCTATATCCGCAGTCCATACTCTAGCTAGCCGAGAGGCCGTGCGTATGGACCGATCACCCTTGGTAAATGGAGTTCCGCACTAACCCTCGAGAGAGGAGGCGCACCAACTCTATCGGATTGGGTTCCCCGCCCAATAGCGGGGTTCTTAGCATAATGCGGGCATTAAGAGGAATCCTTCGTCGGATGAGAGCCCGGTCGAATAGTCTTAATGTTTAGGTGAACGATAGTCCTAGAGATAGGTGAGCTCATTTTAGTGGAACATCCACGGCCAAGTCTCCACCCTAATTATTTAGAAACTTAGGATCTCTTTTTATTAAAAGTCTATTTTAGTTCGAATTTCATTTGGTCCCATCGAGCTAAGCTCTTCATCTGCTCCACCCTTTATTATGCTTTTATTTTCTGCCTTTTGTTTATATATATTACCCGACAAGTAATTATCGGTAAAATAATAGTCCCCTCCAGGGAAGAGTAGAAATAATCGAACTGACCCCGAGAATAATACGACCTCGATATTCCACACCCGAATATCCTGTACTACTCACGATAGGTGCACTTTTCTCCTTTCGTTAAAACTCGATTTCACTATTTTATATCCAAATAATAAATCCGCGTGCCCAGTTTTCTAAATAAAAAGGTAATCCGCTTTTCTTAAATAAAACCGCCCGGTGCGTCGCGAGCTCATTATAATTTTTGGAGTTTTAACCCGCATCAAGTTTTTGGCGCCGTTGCCGGGGAGTTCTATTAAAATATCAATCAATAAAATTCTTGTCGTTATTTTGAACCTTGGAGTTCTATTAATTTTACATATATATATATATATATATATATATATATATATATATATAAATATATGGTTAACCAACAAAAAAAAATTTACTAATAATAATAATAATAATAACTAAAAAAAACATACAAACTTATCAAACAAAAAATTTGAAAAACCTATAAAACTAAAAAATTTGAAAAACTTATAAAACTAAACAATTTGAAAAACCTATAAAACTTAAAATTTGAAAAAAAAACTATAAAACTAAAACAAAAACAAAAAAAATCTAAAAAATGAAAAAAACTTAACAAAAAAACAAATATATTTTCATTATGAAAAACAAAAAAAAACAAACCAAAAACTAAAAATCTACTTAAAAACACAAAAAATATAATAATTTGATTTTAAAAACCAAAAAAATGTATATATTTTGTTTAATTTAATTTAAGTTATTATATTTTAATTTATTTTGATTCAGCGCGCTTCTCATTCTTGTGTGCGCTAGGGGAGCGTATTTCTATCGCACTCTTATAGCTAAGACGTTAGCTTACGAGTCACCACACACATGCCCCCCACCCACCCACAATCTTTTCGCCGGGTTTATATTTTCGTTTTATTTTTTTTTCTGTTATACTTTTGCTTGTTTCTTCTTCTTCTAACAATACTGCAGGATTTCGACCCGGGCCTCCCGGACATGTCTTAAGGGAAGCTTCTACCCTCACTTTTTCATTTTTGTCCATATTATTTTTGTATATTTATCGTTCCGCATACTTAGATTGCAACATTGGGGACAATGTTGAGTTTAAGTATGATGGTGTTTTCCTATTCTGCAATTTTTTTATTCTTCTGTACTCATAAAAATACAAAACAATTACAAAACTTAAAACCTAAAAAAATTTCCTTGTTTTTTATAATAAAAAAAACTCACAAAAATCATAAAACAAAAACAAAAATCACAAAAAAACTTATAAAACATCAAAAAATTTTAAAAAAAAAACAATTTTCTTTTCCCTTTGTAAATATTTCTTTGTAAAAATAATTCTCTTTCTCCCCCCTCTTCTTATTTGTAAAGCTCGATTTTTAGCATGCCCGTGTCATTCGACTCATCGAACTAACCATCCAAAGAGTGTGTTCGCGGGCCATCGAGTTTTTACAAATATAAAATCAAAAATTCAAAAACCTTAGAGAATAATAACTTAAAATACAAAAAAAGATAAAAACCCTAAAAATTTCAGAAATAAAAATAATGATAATCAAAATAAAAAAAATAATAAAAACTCCAAAAAAATCCAAAAATATTTTGTAACGAATAAATCGAATAAATAATTCTTAACCTTTTTTGCTCTCCAACAATCTAGTTGCAAAATAATTTATAAGTGAATTCTTTTAATTCTTTGTTTACTATTCGTTTATTAATTAGAGATCGATAGATTTAGATATCTGGGGTTAAGTTTTAAAAATTTTCATATGCTTTTTTATTTATATAAGGTACCTGTTTTCAGCACTACTTCTAACTTATCTAAATAGTTGCATATTTATTTTATTAGAAATAACAATGTTACATTTCAAGTTATGATAACTCCAAGTTTTTGTTTTTGAAATTTAGGAATGTTTAATTTATAAAGGTTGCTCTCAAAAGTTTTTTATTAAACCTAGTTTTATTTTTGAAAAAACCGTATCACTTTTTTTTTCATGTCATACTTGACATGATTTCAATCTTAAAAGATCCTATGTCAATGGGAATAAGATTTCGTTCCGTAAACATAGGCATCCAATATTTGAAAAGATTATATGTTATGGAGTAGATGATAAAATTCATTACTCCTACACATGTACATTGGATTATTATGAAGATGTTAAAAATTATTATGTTATGGAAAATAAGATTTCATTTTTCTAACATCCATATTCAAAAAAAAATTTCATTAGAGGTTCGAGCGAAAAAATATACCCTCGCCTCTAAACCAAAGCCTCCTTCATATAACATGATATCTCCCTCCGCCAAATTCAAAAAATTCTAGATTTATTTTTAAAATCTTTTTGAGAGCATAATTTGTAAATTAAATTATTTCCTTTAATTTTTTCAAGCTAAAGTTTCATAAATCCAATCTATTTTTGTTAGCCTCACAAATAAAATTTTTGCTATCTATTTGCTTATAACGAGAAGACTTTTGATGAAACTCTTCCTTTATTTAAATTTTTATCATAATCTAGGATTTAACTCTTAAAACCCCAGATATTCATTTTGATCTTTCTTTCAATTAAGTCAAGCGGTAGATACACCTAGGATTTCTTTAATTCATTATAAATTCATCTCCAACTTTTGCTCTAGAATAGCAAAAGCTTAAGTATGGGGGTATTTGATGAGTTGTAAATATTCGTATTTTTATGTACATAAATTTAGTCGGTTCGTTGTTTTTCCTTTTTTTAGTTGTTTTTGTTCAATAAAATGCTCCTTTTATTGTAAATATTTTGCTAATTTACTTATTTTATTTTTCAGAAAAAACTACAAAAAATGCCAAAAACAGTATGTACACGCCCGTGTACTTACTGGTCACGACCGTGTCCAGGGCGTGACATAGCAAAATCCAGCAAAATGAACAAATTTTGAAGAAATAGCTTGACACGCCCGGTCACACGCCCGTGATATGACCCGTGTCCAGCGCTCGACGATTTCTGCTCGACGATGTTCGCACTAGCCGATTTCTACTCGACGATCGTCGAACACCCGTCACGCCCGTGATCTGGGGTGTGACCACTTCATCATGCTCGACGATTTGCACGCTCGATGATACTCCGCTGGATGATTGTCTGCTAGATGACTGCTGCTCAACGATCTTCGAAACCTCTGCGACACGCCCAGTGTCACGCCCGTGACCTGGGGCATGACCACTCCATCCTGCTCGACGAATTTTCAACTCGACGAATTTCCCGCTCGACGAATTTTCAGCTCGACATTCGTTGACTCAACCCGACATGCCGAAAGTCACGCTCGTGACCTGGGGCGTGACTTCCGCCACCTGGCCCGACAAACCGCCGCCGACAACTTTCGACGCAAACAACGCCCTGTTCAACCTCCGCGACACACCCATCATCACACCCGTGACAAGGGGCATGATCGCCGCATTTTCAGCTGCAATGTCAAATCGCCGTAAACCACCAAAATCTGCTGTAAATAGTGTTGACACTCCCACTGACACACCCATGTCAGAGGGCGTGTACTTGGAAAATTTTTTTCTATAAATTCACAACTTCTGTATGAGTTCAGGGTTCCACTTTTTGAACCACTTTGCTTAGGTTAGGGCTGTTCTTGGGGGTTGTTTATGCATTGTAAGGGAACTTCCCCCCCCCCCCCCCCCTCTTTTATGTATTTGTTTTTGCTTTTTTGTAACCACTTTTTACTTAATAGAAATGTTTATTTTCTCCTGTATGTTGTATGAAATTCCGCCAATGCGCCCTACCTTAAGTAATTTTTCGTTCCCTTTTTGTGATTTTTATTAACTTTTGTACCTAATATAACTTAGAAATTTATCAATTTTCTAGCTGTTATAATCGCAATATTATTTTCATGCACTGAACTTGTTTAGGTTTAGTTTATTCTTTTTACTTTGTTTTCATTCCTATGAGTTTACAAAATGTTTTAAAAGGTGGTTTTCAAATTCTTTAACTTAGGCTCTTTAGGGTTGTAAAACTTTTCATTCTCTTTTAGTTTTATTAGCACTTTTTATGCATTTCTATAAAGTTATAAGAATGAAAACGTAATCGTTTTAATTTTCCGAGCATTCTCATTTTCACTTTTATTTTCAAAACATTTTGCCCGTTTAAATTTTATTTCTTCGTTTTAGGCATTTCTACCGCATTCCATCGGTAGAAATGTATTCACTTCAATTTTTCGAGCACTTGCACTTTTCGTTTATTTGCAAATTGTTTTTGCTCCTTCAAATTTTATTTTCACTTTTTATTCATTTCTACCGCATTCCATCGGTAAAAATATAGTTTTAATTTTTCGGTCACTTATCTTTTCCTATTTTTTGTACGTGTGCGTGCGTGTATGAGTTAGTTTAAACTTTTTTCTTTCAATTCTATAGAGTGAGTGCGTGTGTTGCATCTATTTTCGCCTACTCGTTAAGAGTTAAATGGCGTGCTTTTATTTCCCGCATACTCCATTGAGTAGGACTAGTACGTGTACGTTTTCATTTCTGTCGTGTGTGTGCATATTTCAATTCCAGTAGAGTGTGTTTACTTTCTGTAGAGTGGGTGTATTTTATTTTTATGTTGAGTGCGTGAGTGTTAGATTTTATTTTCCGCCTACTCGCTAGGAGTTAAATGGCTGGATTTTATTTACCGCCTACTCACTTGAGTTAAATGGCCGGTCTTTATTGTAATAATTGGAATGGACTTGTAAATGCATTTATTTTCTCCTACTCGTTTGAGTAGGACTTGCTTTCTTTTTCCCGCCCACTCATTTGAGCCGGGACTTGCACTTTTATAGCTTTCATTTTAGTCCTACTCGTTTGAGTAGGACTTGTAATTTACTGCTTTCCATTTACTGCTTTCATTATCCTGCTTTATTTTACTACTTTAATTTTATTGCTTTCATTCGCTGTCGTCCTCATTCCGATGAGTGGCTAACGTTCTTAGCCCTCAGTATCGAAGAGCATTGGGATAGATAAAATAGCTTTAAATAATTAAAGGTCCTTATTTTCTAATTAACTAAAATCACTTAAGGTTTGTCGTGGGTTTATGACGCATAGGACCACATAATCGATGTGTGGTCCCTATTTCCGTAGTCCATATGCTAGCTAGCCGAGAGGCCATGCGTATGGACCGATCACCCCTTGGTAAATGGAGTTCCGCACTAACCCTGGAGAGAGGAGGCGCGCCAACTCTACCGGAATTGGTTCCACACCCAATAGAGGGGTTCTTAGCGTAATGCAGGCATTAAGAGGAATCCTTCGTCGGACGAGAGCTCGGTCGAATAGTATTAATGTTTAGGTGAGCGATAGTCCTAGAGATATGCGAGCTCATTTTAGTGGAACCTCCACTGCCAAGTCTCCACCCTAATTATTTAGAAACTTAGGATCACTTTTTATTAAAAGTTTATTTTAGTTCAAATTTAATTCGGTGTCATCGAGCTAAGCTCTTCATCGGTTCCACCCTTTATTATGCTTTTATTTTCTGCCTTTTGTTTATATATATTACCCGACAAGTAATTATCGGTAAAATAATAGTCCCCTCCAGGGAAGAGTAGAAATAATTGAACCGACCCCGAGAACAATACGACCTCGATATTCCACACCAGAATATCCTGTACTACTCACGACAGGTGCACTTGCCTCCTTTCATTAAAACTCGATTTCACTGTTTTATATCCAAATAATAAATCCGCGTGCCCCGTTTTCTAAATAAAAACCAAATCCGCTTTTCTTAAATAAAACCGCCCGGGGCGCCGCGAGCTCGTAATAATTTTTGGAGTTTTAACCCGCATCAGGGACTAATTAGGCGCCAATAAAATTGGCAAATTGATAAGTTTTGTTTTATAAAATTAAAAGCGGGCTCGCATTCGGTACTAAAGAAAAAACATGATTCCTTTTCCACGAGGTGAGTCAGCGGCTTTGTTATTTTAGAAAAATCTTCAATAAAATGTTTATAAAAGCACGCGTGACCTAAGAAACTTCTAATAGATTTTACGTTAGAAGGTGGGGGAAGTTTTTCGATAATTTCTACTTTGGCCTCATAGACCTCCATCCCCTTAGACGAAATCTTATGTCCAAGGACCAAACCTTCTCGGACCAAAAAGTTGCATTTTTCCTAATTTAAAATGAGATGTGTGTACTCACATGGCTGAAGGACACGATCTAAATTACGAAGACAGGACGAGAATGAGCATCCAAAAATAGAGGAGTCATCCATAGAAACTTCCATAATGTCTCCTACCAGCACTCCAAAGATTGTCAACAAACATCTTTGGAATGTTTCTTGCGCATTACATAGGCCAAATGGCATCCTTTAGTATGCGAAGGTGCCAAACGACAAGTAAATGTTGTTTTCTCGTGGTCATCGAGGGAAATGGGGATTTGGAAAAACCCCAATAAACCATCCAAAAAACAATAATATGGATGATCAGATAGACGCTCGAGAATTTGTTCTAAAAATGGTAGTAGGAAATGGTCCTTGTGGGTGACATCATTTAGTTTTCTATAATCAATGCACACCCTCCAACCGGTAACTGTACGAGTTGGAACAAGTTCGTTATGATCATTTTCCACTACGGTAAGACCACCCCTCTTGGGCACGACATGAACGAGACTAACCCATGCACTGTCTGAAATAGGATAAATAATTCCCGCATCTAATTATTTTATGATTTCGGCTTTAACGACATCTTTCATGTTTGTATTAAGATGCCGCTGCGGCTGAATAGTTTTGCAACAATTATCGTTAAGGAAAATCTAATGAGTGCAAAAAGAGGGGTTAATCCCCTTTAAATCAGAAATTTGCCACACAATTGCGTGGCGATGTTTAATCAAAACTTTCAATAAATTTGAAGTCTCAGAATTGCCCAAATATGAAGAAATGATAATAGGAAGGGTATCATTTTTTCCCAAAAATGCGTATTTGAGAGATTCAGGTAGAGGTTTTAGTTTGAGACAAGGCGGTTCTTCTAATGAGGTTTTAATCATAATGTCTTTCAATCCAAATGGTTTGAAAGACAAATTTGTAGAGTCATCCTCTATATAATTAAAGTTTTCAAGGGCAAAATATCATTGTTTAAAAAGAAAGATTTGAAAACAGGAAAAGAACAATCTCCAAAATAAGTATCTAAATTATAAGAAAAATCATCGCTCGATAACGAGTTTTCCATCGAGGGATTAATAGAGAAAGTAACTTCATCATCTCCTACCCGAAGGAGGAGATGACCATTACTCACGTCAATTAATGTGCGGGAGGTGGCGAGAAAAGGACGACCGAGTATAATTGGTACATCGGCGTCCTCCTCGATGTCTAAGATGACGAAGTCTACCGGAAAGATAAACTTATCAACTCGGATAAGAACGTCCTACACTACCCCGATGGGAAACTTAACCGAGCGATTCACTAGTTGGATACGCATTTTAGTAGGGGCCGGATTGCCCAAACCTAATTTTTGAAAAAACGAGAATGACATCAAATTAAAGCTCGCGCCTAAATCTGCTAAGGCACATTTACTAATATATCGCCAAAAAGGCACGCGATGGAAAAACTTCCCGGGTCGTTTTATGTTGGGGGCAATTTATTAGTGAGAGCCGCCGAGAACTCTGCCTTGAGAGAGATATGCGAAATATTCTCTAATTTTTATTTATTAGAAAGAAGTTCTTTTAAATATTTTGTATACTTAGACATCTGCGAGATTGCCTCGCAGAAGGGCACATTAATATGAATATGTTTTAATAATAAAATAATTTTTTGTACTACTCGTCCTTACCCTCACTATTTAACTTAGGTGGATACGACAAGGGCATATTTAAAATAATTTTATCGTTTAAAATCGGTAAAGGTACATTAATTGAAGAAGAGGAAAGAGGGGTCGGAGGAGAAATGTGTACCTGAGGATCGATCCATTTTGGATCGACCACCTCCTTTCCTCTACGGAGGGCTATAGCATTGAGATTTTCCTGAGGGTTGGGCTTCGTGTTACCTAGCAGTGCCCCCAGTGCATGCTCGGACATCATCCGCGCCAGCTATCCAACCTGTAGTTCTAAGTTTTTTAGCAATCCGGTGATGTTTCAGATATTTGACTCGTTGGATGTGATATATCTTGAAAACGTTTCCTCCATCGGAGAAGGTTTTGGAAGAGGGGGAGGCGGCGAAAATCCGGGTGCAATAGAGTTAGGGGGGCACTGCGCATTGTTCATATTACTCCATGAGAAAATGGAGTGATTCCTCCAACCGGATTATAGTTGTTACTATAAGGGTTGTTTTTGGGGTTGAAGGAAGTCACCCCGAATTTCCCACGTAGTCGACGAACTCCTCGGCTACGCAGACATTATTTACATTATTATTAGTCGCCCAAGGTGAAGTGGAGGAGGAAGCAGACATCTCCACCACTTGTTTCGTTAGCCTTTCAACTTGAAGGGCTAAGTGAGCAGTGACATCCACTTTGAAAAGGCCGACCACCTTCTTCGGACGTCCCTGCGGGACATTCCACTATTAGGCATTCAGAGTCATCTCTTTAATAAGAGCTTGTGCGGCTTTGAGGCTTTTGTTGTTTAAAGTTCCCCCGACAGCTGCGTCAATCATTTGACGCATCTGGTAATTTAAGTCGTTATAAAAAATTTGGACCTGCAGCCACACTAACAGTGCATGGTGCGGGCACCTACGGAGGAATTCTTTAAACCGCTCCCAAGTCTCATAGAGAGACTCGGGATCATTCTGAACGAATGAAGAAATATCCGCCCGCAACTTTGAAGTTTTTTGTGGGTGGAAAGTACTTCGTTAAGAACCGTTCTGCCAGTTGGGCCCAAGTGGTGATATATCCTCGCGAGAGGGAATTCAACCATGCCTTAGATTTTGAGTTTAAGGAAAAAGGAAATAGGCGCAAGCGAATGGCGATATAAGTGATGCCATTAATTTTGAAGGTGTCACAAATTTTCAAAAAACTAGATAAATGTACATTCGGGTCCTCATCCGGTAGTCCATCAAACTGCATGTCATTTTGGACCATTTGAATGACACTAGATTTTATTTCAAAATTATTATTGGCCACTGTCGGGCAAATGATACTAGACCTTATATTATCCAAGTTTGGTCGGGCGTAGTAATACATTGTACGCTCAGCGGCTTCATTTGGGATAAGGTCAACCATAACTATGGGCACGGGTTCTCCGAAGGATTCTTCGGGGTCTAAAGAAGGATTCTGACATTGAGATCGAATACGTGCACGAGAGCGTTTGATCTCAGGATCGAAATCAAAATTTCCAGACTCCGAAGGTTGTCCATGGGTCTTACACCCTAAAATTATACTAAATAATTAACTTTTTTGGGTTTTAAGTGGAGCTTTTAAGTTTTTAAAATTTTTAGGAAAATAGGTAAAAGTGATAGACTCCGGAATTCAAAATAACAACACGAAGTCCAGAGCAATGGCGCCAAAAACTTGATGGTCTCCACAACTCCTGACCTTTATTTAATTAGTGATGCGGGGGTCAAATTTCGGGGAGGGGTTAAAACCGAGTTTTAACGAATGGAGGCAAGTGCACCTATTGGAGTAGTACATGATATTCGTGGGGAATATCACAATCGTATAAATCCTCGGGGCATGCTGATAATCTCCACTCCTCACAGAGATACTATTATCTTACGAAAAATATAGGTGTCAGGGTAACTAACTAATGAGGGCGGCTAAATATAAAAGGCTGAAAATAGACTGGAAAAAGATCGATGAAGGAATAACGCTCGGTATCGAATTACGTTAGGACTAAAATAGTTTTATATAACTAGAGATCTAAAATTTCAAATTAATTAAAGGCAACTTGGCCATGGAGGTTCCATACGTATGAGCTCACCTATCTCTAGGTTTATCACTCACCTGAACATTAAGAGTATTCGACCTAGCTCTCGTTTGGCGAAATATTCCTCTTAATTCCCGCTTTACGCTAAGAACCCCACTATTGGTGGGGGGGGACCTAATACAGAAGATTTCCGCTCCTCCTCTCTCGAGGGTTTAGTGCGAAAACTCTTTCTACCAAAGGTTGATCAGTCCATATGCACGGTCTCTCGGCTATCTAGCGTATGGATAACGAAAATAGAGCCCACATATTGATATGTGGTTCTACGTGTCGTATACCCGAGGTGAACCTTAAGTTCTTTAATTAGGATGAAAAAGAGGAACTTTAATTATTTAAAAAGATTTTTATGTCCCAAGTCTCTTTGATACCGAGGGCTAAGAACGATTAGCCACTCATCAGGATGGGGACGACTTATGAGTTTGGTGAGGCATAAGTTCGAAACTAAGCGCCGAAGCGTTATAAAAAAGACATAAAATAATCTAACATTTGAAAGAGAAGAGCTTACTAGAAAGGGAGAATGCACGCACTCAACAAAGACATAATAAAGGGTAAAGCTAAGTTACAAAAAAGAAAATTACATAATTGAAATTGCAAGCCCTACTCAAATGAGTAGGCGAGAAACAAATGTAAGTCCTACCCAAACGAGTAGGCGGGAAATAAATGCAAGTTCTACTCAAACGAGTAGGCGAGAAATAAATGCAATTTGCAGAAAGTAAACTAAGTTAACAAAAAAATAAACTAAGTTACAAAAAAGAAAAAGACTAATCTCATACACAAACACACTCTACATAATTTAAAGAAAGCAATAAAAGCTATCTCATACACACACACCAACACTCCACATGAATTGAAGTAATGCATAAAAGAAAGCAGTAAAAGAATGCATTAAAAGAAAAAGACTATCACACACACACACACACACGCACACACACACACACACACACACACACACACTCTCTACATAAAAAAGGAAAGCAATGAAAACCTAACGGATACACTCACACACACAATAAAAGGAGAAAACAAAGTGATCGAAAAATTAAAATAACTAATAATTCATTCTTATAATTTCATAAAGTGTTTAAAAAGTGGAAAAAAGTTTAAAGGAACAAAAGGTTTTACAAACTAAAAAACCTAAGTTAAAAAAGATAAAAACCACTTTGAAAACACTTTTATAAAATCATAAAAATGAATATAAAGCACTTAAAAAAACTAAACATAAGCGAAGCTAAGGGACAAGAAGGAAAGCTATCATAACAACACTTAATTAGATTGAGAAAACCTAAAACAAAACTAAGCAAAATGACAATTTGAAAACATAAAAACAATAAATCTAACTCATACAGCACACACCCATATTAAAGAGAAAGACAAGGAATAAAAATAAAATGAAAGTGTGGCACCAAAATGAAATCCAATACAAGATAAATATGCAAAAACTAACACATTTTATTAAGATAAAAGGGGGTTACAAAAAGCTAAAACAAAGATAAAGAGGGAGGGAGAAAGTTCTCCTTACATAACACAAATTCCTCCTTGGCAGCCCACTAACACCAAAATGGTCAAAAAATACTGAACCCTTGGCTCATACAGAAAAGTTCTATTTATAGGCAAAAATTTCGGATTACACACCCTGGTCACTAGCGTGACCGGGGGGCCGTGTAATGTTGGCGTGCTGGTGAAGCTGAAAACCTGATGACTGGTGAAATTCTGGAAGCTTCTGGAAATTCCATGTGGCAGCCACGGGCATGTTCGATGGTCACGGGCGTGTATGTGTGTGTGCGAGGGGGGGGGGGGGCGTGACTGGACATTTGGCAGTAATTTGATGTCAACATAAATTGATTTTTCACAGGATTGAAAACTTGCTGACCGAACATGGGCGTGTCAGAAAGGTCACGGGCGTGTCTGGGGCGTTGAGTCCTTGCCTTGTTGTAGGCATTGAGTCTGTGCCTTGCAGGAGGCATTGAGTCCAGCTTGTGTTGAGTGCATGTCTTACTGGAGGCATTGAGTCTGGCTGACGGGGGCGTTAAGTGTGGCTGACGGCGACATTGAGTCCTTGACTTACTGACGTCAAGTCTTGCTGCCGTGACACAGGCGTGTTCATAATTTATTTCACGGATTCTCAGCGAGCGGCAGTTTTGCATAGGCATCAAAGTGACAAGCCCCAGTCACGGGCATGACCGAAGTGATACAGGCACGTACTTTGAAAATATCACATTTTCTGTAGAAATTTCTGGAAAAGAAAATAGAGCTAAGTTAGAAGGGTATATATAAAAAAGAAACATTTTATTGAGGAATACAAGCTAAAAATAATGAAAATAACCTAAAATGACCTAAATAAAATACCGAAAAATATGAATATTTACAACTCATCACCCGCGGTCTACGAAACTGGTGTCCATATGAACCGATGCCGCGGCTACATTTCATGCAGCCGATCACAAGAAGTGTAAGTTGTCTGAAGAGGACTTAAACAAGTTTGGCGTCGAGTACATGGATAGTTCGCCTATCCATGTCCGCCTGCCACTTGATTATGAAAGAATAAAAACTTCCATGGCTAATCAGATCGCAATCCCAATTGATCATTTTTCTCGTGGGTTTAGATTCCCACTTCTTTGGGATATCGCCGAGATCTTCGAGCATTACGGGGTTGTCCAAGGTCAGCTTGTGTTGGGTACGTTGGAAATAATATACTTGATTTGAAGAATCACTTTCAACTTAATGATATACACAAGTATGTTTGGCGACTGCACTGGCTATGATGTTCTTTGCCTTTTTATCAAAGAAGACGAGCGATTTCATCCTTGGTGAAGTCCACCATTTACTTTGGAATCATAATAGTAGGATTTAGAGCAGATGGTTATATAGGAATGTGAATAATCTAAAATATCTGAGGATCAACAACTTCTATGTAGAATCTGACTCTTTCCTTCCACATGGGGAAGTTCTCCTTAGTGCACACAGACAACTTCATTTAAGACATATCCTTGCTTCTATCCATTACAAATGTGCGGTATCTCTTGATAACTAGATATGAGATCTTGTTCTAGGTGTTAACCTTATATCGAACAACACCCCTCTGATACTAATTGAAAGTATCTAGTGTCAACCTAAATCACCTAGAGGCGGGTGAATATGTGATTTCAGTGCTTTTTGCAGAATAAAAATTACTGACAAATAAACACATAGAAACACAGAGATTTATAGTGGTTCCCTGAGTTGGGTACGTCCACGGTCCCGCCTCGCTTATCTACCATAAAGGGATAGATTCAACTACTTCACCTTTATCTCAGATTCCAAACATTTTTACACCTCGGAGCCTCAACTACTACAACTCGGAGACAATGCACCTACAACCCTGAGAACGAATTCTCCTACAACTTGGAGAACAACCTCTCGTACAACTTGATCATAAAATAAGGATCTACAACTCAGATGGAAAAACCTCCTACATTAAACAAAGATTCACAAAAGAAAAGATTTAAAATAATCTTCTATAGATCTGAAATCTTCGATCCCCCGTTCCTATGCATGGTTGATCTTAAACGTATTGAAGAACAAGAGAAACCAAAGACTTTGAAGACTTGATCTGAACACACTGATCAACTAGATCTGAGTAGAAACAGAATCTTCAGAGATCAATGATCTAGTCAACTAGCTTAAGGAGAACGAATCGTGCAGTAAGAAGTCATCGGTCGTGCAAGTTGCGAAGAACATATCGTACGCCGATGGGGAATCTTCGTTCTCAATATTTCTCACTTTTTAACAATAAGGACGATTAAGGTTGATTGAAATTCACCCTACATATATATAGGAAACCTTCTTCTATAACGGCTAGAAACATCCTACCTAATCAAGAAATCCGGAAATTACTGTACATGACAATCTGGACAAACCAAGCCAAAAATTAAAAAAATATAAGAAATAACCCTAAGCATAATTTGTCGAGTATCGTCAAGTATATACAGGTATACTCGTCGAACAACTTGGAAACTCGATGAAATTTACTTGAACAATTCCAGCCAGATCGATCATGCAACTCAACGGTTGGCAGAAGAGATACTCAACAAATTTGACGAGTATCGGGTAGTATGCTCGACGAATTCGACGAGTATCAGATAGCTGACTCGATGTTTATTTAAGTGATATTTGATGAATATACCTTAGAGAAATCCAAAGAAGTAAATTCGAGATGACTCGATGAATTTTTCATGTATCGACATGTATATTCGAAAAATTCGTTGAGTATGGATAGATACACTCGACAAATTCGACGTGTATACATGATGATACTTGACGACTTTTACTTAACTGATTTCCAGGAATTCGTAGATTATTACCAAAGTAAATACGATGAATTTGACGTGTGCCAATAAGCATACAAGACAAATTTGACGAGTATTCATGAGTATACTCGACGAATTCGACGAGTATCAGTTACTATACTCGACGAATTTTACTAAGAGAAAATCTGCGCTTCTGAAAGCCGCAACTTGATCTTCTTGCATTCTTGTAATGTACTTGAAGTAGAAGTACACTCCAATAGAGAGATTACACGTAAGTCAATACCTTGGCCTACACAATGAAGGATTACATTATATAGTCCTGTGTTTCAAGACCCACCATAACCTGACATTGGGTTGTACTTAGCAATATCGTCCTGCAAGCACATAACTAGAAAAAAACTTCAAATACAAACTCAATTCATCTTAGTTCAAGGGACACTTCTTCAAATCAGAGTTATTGTGGATACAATAACCAATAATTTCTTTCAAGAACCTTTAGCTAGCGAGAGCATAAGCAATAACCTTCTGAAACTGAAGAAGAACGCAACCTAAGTCTCTCTCTGAGGCGTCACTATAGATCTCATAGCCTTCAGTACCACATGATAAACACAAAATAGGCATCGTAGTCAGATGACTCTTCAACCCTTTGAAAGCTCGCATGCACTCTAGCATCAAAGCGAATTTATGATACTTCCTTGCCAGCATAGTGAGAGGTAGAGCTATCCGCGAAAAGTTCTCTATAAAGTGCGTATAGTAGCCAGGAAGTCCAAGAAAACTCCTGACTTTCGCCATAATAGTCAAAATTGGCCACTCTCGTATCACAACTATCTTCGTCAGATATACAATAATTTGCTCTCCACTAGGCACATGACCAAGAAATTCCACCGATGATAGCCAAAACTAACACATAGAGAACTTGACATAGATTCGAGTCCTGCTCAGGGTATGCAGAATAACACGATAATGATTCGCATGATCCCCTTCTGACTGAGAATACACTAATATATCATTTATAAAGATGATCACAAATCAGTCCAGGTACTCTCAAATTGTTCTATGCATCAGATCCATCAATATCGATGGCCCATTTGTTAGCACAAATGGCATCACGGTTAAATCATAATATCCATAGCGTGTAGAAAACACTATCTTGGTAAAATCAATTTCCCTACTCCTCAACTAATAAAAATTGGACTTCAAATCCAGCTTAGAGTACACAGTTGTTACAACCAACTGATCAAACAAAGCATCAAATCTCGGAATCAGATACTTGTTCTTCTCTATCAGCTTATTGTGTTCATGATAGTTGATACATAGATGCAGGCTTCAGTCCTTCTTCACAAAAATGGCTGGTGCACTCCAAGGAGACATAATTGGATGTATATAGTCTTGCTCTAGTAACTCCTATAACTGAACCTTCAATTCCGCCATCTTTTTTGGCACTGCACGGTACGGTGAGTGTGAAATAGATTTTGCACCTGACACGAAGTCAATAGTGAAGATGATATTTTGCTGAGGTGGAAGTCCTATGAGATCTTTAATAAACACATCTGCAAACTCTGACACAATAGAAACATCACTCAAATTGGGCTTCGGCTCTGAAGACTCCAATAGCATGAAGAATATCTCCGCGGCCTTCCAAACCACCTTGAACACATGGAGAGCAAACATTAATATCTTACTAGATCCTTGCATACTAGTAAACTTAGTCTCACATTCGGTGTTATGCCCCAAAGCGACTTCATTCAAGTTGCAATGAACGCAAGCACACTGCTCTGATACCAGTCCATGCTAAATATCACATCAAACTCTGATATCAGCAGTACAGATACTTCCAACTCAAACTCCCGACTTCCTATCTGCACCTTAACGCATAAAACTCTATCTACATGCATCAAGCACCCGTTAAGCAACAACACATCTCGCCTATCTTTCAATATAAATGAAGGCACTCAGATTCGTAATAAAATGTTCTTATATAGAATGGAATGTGAATCACTTGTATCAAACAGTACTCTCATCGGATAGTCCAAAAATAGGACAAAGCCTGTCACCACATAACTTTGTTTAATAGCCTCCTACTGGCCAATATTTTACAAATTGGGATGTGGTGGAGCATAATGGGAAGCAGTTGACTCCACTGTATTCCCCTTTTCAGTATAAGACGCTCCTGTATTTTTCTCTATCTTCGGAGGACCACTTCAACAGTCTTAAGCATAGTGTCCTACTTTGACAAAAGTGTAGAAAGTAAGCGAACCTCGCCCGATACTCCAGAAACAGTAGAAGAAATTGGCCCCAAATACCTAGACTTTTCCTCCTTCTATTGCAGTGTTCAGAATTTGTAGAGCGCGGTACCATAAACTCTGGATTTTTCACTGCCAAGTCATTCTTACATTGCACCCACTTCATATACTACACCAGGGATCGAGTTATATTCACCAAGGTCAAAGAACCCTGCATCATTGGTCCTGATAAAAGTAATCTCAAATCATCCCACAGACCTTCATAAAACCTGTTGGTCTTTCGCTCCTCACCAATAAATGTGGAGCCAACATAACACCCAAGTCCAGTAAACTCGTATAGATAGTCATCCACCAAACTATCACCCTGAGTCAGCCGCTAGAACTAGTTATCCATGGCAATCTGCTATGTAGATGGGAGATCCTAGTTAGAAACAATCTCGAGAACTCATCCATCGAGACATCAGTCAGTTGCTTGCCTGCAAACTAATGCAACTCTAACTCGCCCCACCAAAGACTCTCCTCTCCATCAAATAGGAATGCAGCGAAGGTGTCTTTTTTTCCATTCCCCTGTCTCCATTTCCATCAAGGTTCTCTTTATCAGAGAGACCCATTCTTCAGCTTATGTTGAGGATTCAGTACCCGTAAACATAGGAGGATTAAAGATTACAAAGTGTTTCAGTTGTTTATTCGTCACTCGTCTTACTGTCAATGGATCTTCAGGCACTTGTCTCAGCATCACAGACTCAACTGCGCCATTAGACATTGGGCCACTTCAGGAGTAAGAGGCTACACTAGCCTTCCTGGTTGAGCATTAATCATCACAATGATAGCTTCAACAACTAAACTAACAGTCTCTGCAGAAGGAGGAGGTATAGACACATCAGGCGGTGCACTACTCTCTGTAGAGTGTAGGGGTTGAGACTGCCTCTCCCCACTCCTATTCACTTATAATCGTGAAACACACAATTAAGTGACTACTAACATTGCAAACAACAATCATAAGAACAAGCAGGTCCTCAAACATATGATCTTTCATTCTTTAGTGGACAATCATGGTCTAGTGAACATTGTAATGGTAACGCACACATGTGATCACCGCCCCTTAAAATAATTTGACAACAAATTCAATTAAGAAGGGATCAACACCAGGAGCTCTGATACTAAATCTTAATACCTTGCGGTCATGAAGAATATAACAGAAGGTCTGGTCGGGGCCCCACACAATATTCCACAAATAAACAAAGGCAGTATGAAATTGAAATACCAAACATCTTTGCAGCCTAACACAAAATTACATTCTAGTAGAAGCAAAGGAGTAAAAATAACACACAAAATAGAATGTCTATTATATAACACAAACATTTGTACTTAAGGCCTTACAAACTTGAATACAAGTGATTTCCAAACTTTTGCACATAGGCCGACAACACATGAAAGCAATAAATGAGCACTTGGGCCTTCGAGGGCCGACACAATAAAAGGGATTCAGCCCACTACTTCCCGCTCGGCTCGCCAGTACCTGCACAAATCCAGTCCACCAAGACATGTAAAAACAAAAGAGCAGTTGTTGTACTTTGGTGTAATGACCCTACCCCTTTCTCGGGGTGGTGATTCTCCTTCCCTACAAGCAAGCAGTAGATACACACACACACATACACACGCACACACACACACACACACACACACACACAAATGCATAAGTTAGGAACCATTCCAAATATGAACAACCACCAGAATTTTCGGCACTTACAACTGTATGTTACGTGCTCTCGAGGCACTTTTTCGGTGTACTACCAAAGTCCCACCACCACTCGTTGTCCCAGACTTAGACTACATAATTTTGATCATTCACCGGTCCATGACAAAGTCAAGGACTCTCCCCAAGCCAACGATGACAACCAGTTACTTTAAGAAATCTAGCTGGACGACAAGGTGCATGTATAGTTTAGCCACATGATGTTGCTCAAATTGCCATGTCTATGAGACAATGATGCAGGTCAGCCTCCCATTTATTGTTCATATCATAACAAACATTATGTTCTATGGATGACACTCAAGACCACCAAAACTGGGATCAACCGGCTCAACAGCTTATCATTCAACCCACCTACTGCACAACCCGCATTTCGGGAGAAGCTTCGGATCGCCCAAGAGCGATATGAAAAGTACGCCAACCGGCGAAGGTCGGAGTTAGAGTTTACTATGGGGGATTTCATCTTCCTGAAAGTCTCCCCAATAGTTGGAATCAAGAGGTTTGGAAAAGAGCACAAATTAGACCCAAGATTTGTGGGTCCTTTCAAGATTCTTGCACGGGTTGGTGCATCCGCTTACAAAGTAGAATTACCCGTGAACTTTCCTGGTGTTCACAATGTGTTTCATTTCAGCCAACTTCGAAAGTGTGTACGGAATGATAAGCAAGTTTTGGATATTGTGCCATAGTTGGTGCCGAACCTTTCTTATGTGGAGATGCCCATCCGTATTTTGGACTCCCAAGATTGTGTGTTGCGGAAAAAGAAGATTCCTATGGTCAAGGTGCTATGTAAAAATCAGAATGTGGAAAGCGCGACGTTGGAGCTCGAGTCAATGATGAGGGCGGCTCACCCTCATTTGTTCCCGTAAATAAGCTGGTATGTGAATTGGTGTTTTGTTTGATTACTCCTTTGATTTATATAAGAATTATTCAAAAGTTTCGAGGCGAAACTTTTTGTTAGGGGGAGTGACTGTAATGCCCCGGATTTTTCGTTGAATGATTGCATACACTTGATGGGCGTTACGTTGGCTTTGATCATTGTTCGAGCATGGTTTTCACGCGGGCTTTCGAGTGGCTGTTTTGGTAGCCTAGTTGCATGATTCCCTAGCAAGCCGAAGTCCAATTTTGGGGAGTCGGTGAGGCCTCTTAGGGAATGCTTGCACTTTTTCGAGCCTGGGTCATGTTGCTCAAAATGGGTTGATTGTATGGACGATGTTAAAAGCATGTTTACTGGATTTGACAAAACAAAAAAAGGTAAAAAGTCCTTAAGGAAGAAATGGTCTAGGCCGTGAAAGGAACATTTTTCAAAACAGTGAAAAATAGTCATTTGTTTGAGTGACACGGCCTGGGACACGGGCGTGTCCCAGGGCGTGTCCAGCTCGGGATGCGTTTTGGCTTTGTGGTTGTCGAACTTCGTTCGATGAGGTTACGGGAGGAACACGCCCCCGACACGAGCGTGTCGGGGTGTGACCCAGGGCGTGACCTGGGGCGTGACCTCCTTGACTCGAGGAAATTTCTTGCGTCGAGTTGAGCTCGACGAATGGGGTACACGCCCCGTGGCACGGTCGTGTCACGAGCCGTGTCCCGCTGGGTCGACGAATGTCGAGTGTCGAGTGTCGAGTGTCGAGTGTCGAGTGTCAGGTGTTGAGTATCGAGAGAGGGGACACGGCCTGTGACACGTGCGTGTCACAGGGCGTGTCCAGCTTTGTCGAAGTGTCGACACTTTTGGTCGACGAAATGTCGAGACACCGGTTACACGCCCTAGGTCACGGGCGTGACCGACCCGTCACGGGCTTGTTCCCGGCTGTGTACCTTGTGGATAAACTTGAATTTTTCCGACATTCTGCGCCGCTTAAGGTACACGCCCTGTGACACGGGCGTGACACAGGGCGTGACAGGGCCGAAAATTGACTTTTTCAGTTTTTTTGTGCCGTTCGTTTCTCTGATTCTGGATCAAACGGTCCAGCTCTATCCTGGAGGAAATAAGGTCGAGACAAGAGTTTTCCTCCTCACTTATTCCCTTCTTCATCTTCTTCCCCATTTCAAAGAGAAAGCAAGGGAGAAAAGCTAAGGCAAGGGAAGAAAAAGGAAAATGAGGAGCAGCCGTCGCAGTGTCGTCTCGGTTCAGGCAAGCAGTGTTCTTCACCCTTGCCAATCTTATTTTCTTGTTCTTTGATTGTGCAAGTTTAGCTAGCTTTCCCCTTTCAATTTTACTAGCTTGTTCTTCTTGTGTTGCACCTCACTTTTGTCTAAATATGTTAGCCTTGTTACTCTTACTTTTGTTTAGTACTCACAAGAATGAATCCTCTTGTTCCTTCAAGTATTATATGCTTACCGCCTAATTATCTAATTTCCCTATGCTCAATTTTTTCTTATGCCTGTAATTCTTAATTTTATTCATGTAGCTTTACCTTTCTCATTCATGTATGTTTTTGTTTGTTCATGTGATTCCTTCTTATTCATGTCATAGTCATGTTATGATAACCTTGTTGGTTTGGTCGGCGTTATTACTTGTGGGGTTCGCTTATGGTGAAGTAGAGACCCAAACTCTATCAAGTTTGGCATAATTTGGGCAATTTGTGGTCATGAGTGAGGATATGAAATGAAACGTGTTTAGCTTGGGTTATGGTGAGTTTTGCGAGGCGAATTGTGAACCATGGCAGGAGCGTTTGTGTGAGGATTCGGTAAGGGGTGGTGTGGTTTCAGCCATGGTGGCCACCGGGTTTTGTTTTCTGGTGTAGAGAACCGTTTTGGCCCTGATTTGGGCTGGCTTTTATTGGTGCGTTCCACTTTAGGGCCGCCACCAAAAGTCCCTTGCGGAATCGAACCTAACTGCTGCTTATGTTTCACTAGTATAGTTGTTTCTTGTTATAAAGATGATGGAATGCGTGTATATGTTGCCTTTTTTCTCCTGCGGGTTGAGCAGTACTTGATGAGAATTTCACGCACTTGGTGCGTTTTACACTTTGGGTTGGCAGTGTTTGACACTTGTTTTCCACCCTGTTCTTTTCACTCGTTTTATATGAAAAATTACTACGGGGTCGGTAAGCCCCTTCGTCATATTTTATGAACATAATGCTTTATGTTGTAGCTTTGATGATTGATGAGGTGTTCTTTCTTAAATGTCTCAGGTGCAGGTTGTAGCCGGTTGAGCGGCTAGGTATTTGGTGGAGTTTACTTGGAGCTAGCCAAGTTTGATTAGTGAGGTAGTTCTTTACTTTGTTGTACAGACATACAGATGCCCCAGTGGGTTCGTGTCAGCTTGTTGACGCCCATTGGTGGTTTTCTTTAGTGGCTACATATGAATGATCTACTGCTATTATGAATCATTGGGATGATATCTACTTGCTCTTGGGACTGTTTTATGCTAGGTTGCATTAGGTATTTTTAAGCTAAACAAAACCTACTATTGTATATCATTCATTACATGTTTTGGTCAACTAATCAAGTAGTTTCCAAACAACGTAAAAAAGAGGATTTCTTATATTATGGTAAATCTAGATTGTATATAGGAAATCTTCATAAGTATACTAACGTATTTTCCGCCGCGTACAAACACATGTTTTGATCCATAAGCCCGAGGGATATAACTGATGGATTTCAACTAATAAAGTAAGCGTCAAGGTTTTGCCTGAGCATGTGCAGTTATCCCTTGCACGACTTGACATCATAACACGTAGTTCGTCTAACTCTGATACGATGTACTCATTGAGGAAATGCGGGTTGTGACACCTAGTCCCTAGGATATAGGCTTGACAATCACAAAAGCTCTCTAGGAGCTATCGCCAGCGATATCACTATCGTCGTGTGATATCGATAGACCACCAATATGTTACAGTCTCAGGTTCACATCTAGCACAATAACTCCGAAATCTACTCATTTTCCATGGATTCTTCTCTGGCATGCAAATCAAGACATCACCAATCTAGACGAACTTGTCACAGATGGGCTTCGCACAACATGTCTATGTCCGTATAATGATCCAGACTCTATATGCAATTTATACTAGGGATAAACCATATCAACTCATTGAAAGTCTCACCACCACCAATTAGTGGCAGAACCTTCATACAACTATGAATATTAAAAGGACATGTATGTCCTAGTAATCAGGATAAAGATTGCTACCCTCATCGATCATTTTGGTGTCATGAATCAGTGTTTGAGTCAGATAGAATGAATCACCTTGCTTTTTCTCTCTACGAATCTTAAATTGGCTCATGATTCTAAGCTTGGAAGCTCCTCCAAGGCTTCTCTAATGGCTGGTCCAACCTTCTTCTTCCTCCTCTTCCATGTCCTTTCTCAAGTGTATGAGAGAGATTGAGAAAGAGAGAATAAAGAGATATAAGAAATTCTTTCCCCTTCAGCCACCTTAGCAATCACGAGTCTAACTTTATCCACAGGGTGCCCAAGCCAAATATTGTGGACAACCCTAATTTCATAGAGAAATCTTGAAGAAATGCTATCACTGGGTGGTAGTCACTATCGTCCGGTGATAGCTTAAGCGGTGGCCTTATCCAACACCTCTTTGTCCCTTAGTGGTTGTTAGGTCCATTGATCACAATGTCCGAGATTTGTAGAATTCAAACATGTTAATGGCATACATATATATGTATTTGATGCATGCTTTAAGTTCAATGTGTACAGGATGTTCTTTGTCATAATAATTAGACAAGTTGTCTAAGTGGCAGTGACAGGTGGACACAAGGAAGAATGCTGGAAAGACAAAAATTTGTCTAAGTCAACAGGCGTTGAGTGAATCCAGTTCACTCAACGCCAGATGTCAAGAAGCGCTGAGTAAAGCATGGGTAGTCAAAGCCTGATTGTTGATAATGCAGAATTTTTGTTAAGTCTACATGCATTGAGTGGAGGCAATTCACTCAATGCCATATAACAAGAGGCATCGAGTAAAGCTCAGACAGTCAAAGCGTCATCATTGGCAAGAAAGAATTATTGTTAAGTCCAGAAATGTCAAGTGAGGATAGCTCACTTGATTCCTGAAGAAAGAAGCTTTGAGTAAAACTCAGACAGTCAAAGCTTCAACATTAGCAAGCAAGAATTCTGGTTAAGTCCAGAAGCATCGAGTGAGGATAGCTCGCTCGACGCCTGAAGAAAGAAGCGTTGAGTAAAGCTTTATGATGTCAAAGCTAGAGAAACTGAGAAGAAATATAGCTAAGTCCAGAAGCATTAAGTGAAGCCAGTTTACTCAACACCAATCTCAAAAAGCATCGACAGAACAAGATTTAGTCAAAGCATCAAAAGATGTAGATAGAAAATCTGTCTAAGTCCACATACATTGAGTGAGGACAGTTCACTCAACTCCAACTCAATAGAGAAATCAACTAAGTCTAGAAGCATTGAGTGAAGGTAGTTCACGCAACACCTAAAGAAGAAAACATTGACAGAACCGAGTGATGTCAAAGCTTAAGAAGAAGTTGATAGAAATTCTATTTAAGTCCTGAAGCGTTGAGTGAAGGCAGTTCACTCAATGTCAGCTCAATAAGAAATTCTAATAAGTACAGAAGCATTGAGTGAAGGTTGTTCACTCAATGCATCAACAAGATGGCAGGCTAAGGCTGGAAGCGTTAAGTGAAGACAACTCACTCAACGCCTCCATTCAGAGAAGTGGCTAAGTCCAAATGCATTGAGTGATGAAGGTTCACTCAATTCCTAGTATATATTCGTTGAGTACTATCAACACACTCAATGCCTAGTGCTGCTATAATGACTCCATCCGTTCGTATAACATATAATAGAAGGTCCGGCCAGGGCCCCACACCATATGCTACAAAACAGGCGGGGTAGTCACGGGTTGATATCAGAGTTGCGCGTCCTAACTCATAGCATTCTAGTAGAAGCTGTTAATATAAAATTGAACTCCAACCATGAATGTCCACGAATATAAACATCCACATTTATTTAGGAATGTATCAAATACAATGTCATTTGGCCTTAGGGCCTTACAGTTGCTCTTTACAAAAGTGGCTTCCAAAAATCGGCATGCAGACCGGCCACACATGAACAAAGCATAATATTGTCATTTTAGCCTTCAAGGGCTAGCAGCAATAGCAGCAGCAGCATGGATTTCATCTTTTAAACGTCCTACTCGGTTCTCCAGCACCTATACAAGGATAGCCCACCCAACAGTGGCAAATAATGTAACGGTCAACACTCAACTGACCAATTTATAACAACCCTACCCCTTTCCCAGGGCAGTGGTATTCCTTTCCTGCAGGCATAGCAATTTATAGGCAGATATATATATATCATATATTATGCTCTCACGTACAAACATTCCATCACAAATGTCAGTCACGCGGCCTGACGATCCGTGCACTCAGGGCACATTCTTGGTGTACCGGATAAACCAGTTGCCCACTGCCATTCTAGGCCCGAAGCCCAACGACAAACTTGAGCATTTTGTTCCATGGCGTGTACCCAGAGACTTTAGTCTTAATGGGGCGCAAGCCTAAGACTCTCGCTATGCATTTCTACTGAATGCTAATCATTCAGACACTCATGGCGGACAACCATAACGCGGATACAGTTCAGCCTTTGCCCGTTGCTCAAATCGTTAGTTCTATAAGCAGTCTAATGCGGGTCGGCATCCCATTGTCCATTCAGCATAAAGCCTTTTCAGATCTCTTCAAGCTCACAAATAGCATAGTATCCTCGCAGAACTAGCTTTACAATCATAGGTTAGCTAGGTGCCACGCCTCGCGTTAGTGGCAGAACTCATTTTCCATCCCTAGCCATAACCGTACATTCATATGATACACTTGAGGGTATATTCCTGGACTGCCAAGGCAGTACTTCCTGCTACTACCCTTCACAGGCACAACCCATCAAGCATCATAAGCATTACAACCATCAGAGGGTCTTTTCCTGGACTTCCGCACTAGTACTTCCTGCTACTGCCCTTCACAGGTACACCCATCAAGCATCACAAGCATCACAAGGGTATTTTCCTGGAGTACCACTCCAGTACTTCCTGCTACTGCCCTTCACAGGTATAACCCATCGACTCCATAAGCTACATGTTTCATCACGGAGTCTTATCCGGTGTATATATGCAACATCACCAATCCAGACCAACCTATCCAGATGGGCTTCACACAACATGTCTATTCCGTACTCCATTTCCGGATCTATATGCCAAATGATTAAGGATTCTACAAATCATCCGAAGGAAATCCCTTCATACTCCACCCTTTGGTGGGGGAATCCTATACACATGCCAAAAAGGAAGCCTTCACATGGCTAAGAAGGAAGATCGTTACCCTTGACGATCACTTTGGCGCCATGAAATCCTAGTCGGCTGGAAAGCACCGCAGCGGCCTTGCCTCCACAATGCTAGCCTCGGATCTCGAATAGGAACTCCACAGCTCCACAGTTGGTCGGCTCCCCTCTCCTCCTCCTTCCTCTCTCTCTAGTTTCTTTGAAAGAGGATGGCCAAGATAAAAATGAGCTTTTCCTTCTCATTCTCGACCTTAAAGCAGGGGGAAGAAGTCTGGTCCATCAGATCCCAGCTGAAGAAAATGGACGAACATGATTTTGCCATAAAAGGCTAATTATTGGCTAACACAGCCTGTGACACACTGATGGGCCAGCCTTTAGCTTAAGAAAAGAGATCAGCCGAACTATCAATCCAACTAGGCAAGTATACCTATCGAACTGTAGCAAGGGGACATAAGTGTCATATTTAAATTCGGGAACTGTTGAGTAAGCTTACTCACACGAATGCTATTATTTTATCGACGGAAATCTTAGGGTTAAGGGTAAAATTAAACACGCTTAAAGAAAGGAAATAAAAAGAGAGCTGATTGAACTAAAAATAAAGAGAGCATAAAAGAAACGATTACACTGAAGGGTTGGAATGATGAAATAGAAATGCACTCAATCAAGAATCACCTCGGCAAGAGTCGATTAAAAACATGATAAATAAACCTAAGCTTAATAGGGTAAAGGTCCTTGACCGTGGAGGTTCCTAAAGCTTGAATATGCTTCTCTCGAAGTCGTGCCCAACTGAGTTTAGGAAGGTCCGACCGACTCTCATCAAAATCGGAGGCCTAAAGCTTGATTTATGCGGTGAACCCCACTATTGGATTTTACTCCAATCCGGGAGATTTGGACGTCTGCCTCTCTCGAGGGGTGCGTACAACTCCCTTTACTCTTGAGTGCTCGCTTCAAACTATCGGCCTCTCAGCTAGCCAAGAATGAAAGCAAAGGTGGAGAATATATATCGATAATATATCTCCAACCCATGATAAATCAAGAGTAATACAAGGCCTAAAACCTAAAAAGAGAAGGTGAACTCAAAGCATCATAAGTTAATCACTCGAACCTCAGATCATCAAGATCGAGTACAATGAGGATTAGTTACTCATGGTGAAGTGGAGGAGGGGGGATGAGTAGTGAAGCATAAAGAAGACAGAGTAGAAATGGAAGGGAAAACAACACTTCTTTATTAATGAAAACAAGGATCTTACAACGTGAAAACAAAAGATTACAAGTGCATGGAAAGTAAAATCATATTCTAGCCCTACAATTACCAACTAAAGAAATTACAAAAGCTAATACAAAAGCTTAAATTAAACTAGAATTAAACTAAACTAAAGTGAGAGACAGAGAGAGGGAGAAAAGCATGAAAAACTTCAAAAAATTAAAGGGCAGCACTTCCTTACACACTCTAGGACTCTCTTTGAAACAAGGGGGAGGGGCTGAATTTATAAAAATTCAAGAGGGGATGACACAGCTAACGATATGGCCGTGTTGGTGGCCGTGTTGGTGGCCGTGTCCCGTGCTGGTTGACTTCGGGCTCTGGTTCTGGCGGGAAATGATCATTGTAACGTCGAATCGGTGGACACGCCCATGCTTACACGGCCGACGACACGACCGTGTTGGTAGCCTTGTCTTCTGCGGTTGATGGGCTTTGATGGGAGTGCATTAATGGTGGGCTGCATGCATTGATGAGGTGGCGACATGCCTGGCGACACGGCCGTGTTGGTGGCCGTGTCCTTAGCTGGAAAGTCATCGACTCCTAGTGACATGGCTCATGTTGACACAGCCAGCTTGACATGGCCAGCGACACGGCCGTGTTGGAGGTCGTGTCCTGGTCGGGATGAACTCTAGACTTTCCTCTAGTGGTTGATTCTTTGGGAATAGGTGACATGCCCCATGACAGGGCCGTGTTGGTGGCCGTGTCAGGTCATTTTTGCTGAAAATTGAGAAAACCTGCAAAAGATCACAAAATATTATTGGCATAAATAAATACAAGAGGAGGGGACATATAAGCTAATAAGACAAGATTTGCACAATAAAGATCTAAACAAAACTCTAATAACTTAAATACAAAACAAACTATCAAATTCCCCCAAGCTTAAGCTTTGCTTGTCCCCAAGCAAAAATATAAAAACTAGATAACCATAAAATAAGACTAATCAAAAAGTTCTAATTATGCCTACACAAGTACTATGCGAAATTCTAAGTAGGGAAAAAGTGAAACGTGAATCTAAAACAATTATTTAGGTACGGTTTAACTTTTATAAACTTTACTTAACGAAAATAAATCATCCAAAATTTTGAGGAAATTCTTTAAATAGATTTAAGCAAAGCAACGAAAATGAAAAAGCGCATTGAGTTATTACTAGATCCAAGCAACGCATTATAAGTATATCAAATAAATAACAAAAATCTAACTTTAAATCCAAAAACTAATACTGAATTACTTTTCTTCTTGTCTTAGTTATTAAATAAAATTCAAAAAGGCGTGAATCAAAAGGACTTAATAGGATCGAAGCATTTGGTTTAGGATTATGATTAGAAGTGGAATTCAAAGATAAATAGGGAGGCTTAAAATCACACTAAACCAAAACAAAGAGTTTCAAAAAATTTCATTTTGAACAAAATATTTTTCACTCTCTTTTTTTGTCTTTTCCATTTTTTTCTTATTCTCTTTTTCAAAACAAAGGCCATAAATATTTTTATTTTCATTTTGAATTGGCCAAAAACAAACATTTCTTTTGAGCATACTTTTTCAAAAACTTCTCCAAAGATATCACAAAATAACCTATCATAATCATGAAAATTCTTTATGAAACTCAAAAAGGCAAGTGTGATTAGATAGGTTGGAAATTTTGGCTTTGGTGAAAATGTTATGAAAAGAGGAGCTATCAAATGAAATTGGAAAAAAGGCTCAAAAGTGGCTAACTAGTGGTGAAAGTTTTTAGGTTGGCAGGAAAGCTCAAATGAAAACAAAAACGGCCTGAATCATTTTCACGCTTTTAAATTTATTTAAAACATAGATTTGAAAAATTTCAAAAAGCAAGTGCTAGATAATAAAAGAATATTGATGAAATTATCTTGAAAATAGAAATAATAGGTGACTTGGATCATTCACATTTACTACGCTATTCAAACGTTGACCTTTCAAAAATTATCTAAAAATGAAAAGGAAAATAGTGGATGATGAATTTTTGAGAAAATAAAGAACGAAAAACCATAATAGAAATTCGAGTTTTAGGAAAATATTTCACCTTAACATGCTACCGTGAATTAGAAACACAGCATGACCAACATTTTACTTGTGAAACATAATTAAAAAGAAGGATTAAAAAAATTATAATTAGTAAGTTATTTATAAGGAATTTTGAGAAAAACAAAACAAAAACAAGGGGTACTATTGAAATACCAAAATGTCTAAACTATTAAAAAAACAAAAAGCATATTTTTTTAAATTTTGAAACATTCTCTTTTTTTTTGGATTTTGGAAAATTTTTTTTTTTGGAATTTTAAGATATTCTTTTTTTGGATTTTTGAAAACTATTCACAAAAAGCATGAAAAATATTCACAAAAAGCAAAAAAAAGGAGGAAGTCCCCCCTAAGCTTAAAATGGACATTGTCGTCAATGGAGAAGGAGGTTAGAGAGAGAGAGAAAAAAATTAATGTACAGAACTGAAAAGTAGGATTGAAAAATAGGTACTTCCCCGGATTTATTTGCTGTGAAAGTGGAGCGATGCCACTCCCCCATGCTTGCGCTTTGGATCTTCATGAAATGTCTTCTTTGGACTTTGTGATGGATTCAGCAGCGTTGGAGCAGGCGATCGCAGAAGCTTCAGCTTGTCGGAGCCGTCCGGGGCAAAAATTTTAAAATAAAAAAAACAATAAAAAGATAACTTGGGTTGCCTCCCAAGAGCGCCCTTTGTTTAAAACGTCGTTTGAGCTCGACGCAACAAAATAATATTGTCCGAAAATATTGTCTAAAACAAAGTTCAAAGAAATAGTTCAAAGTTTTAATAAAAATAAGACAAAGTTCCAAACTAATCAAAAGTTAGATCATGAAGGATAGAGTTAACATAGTTAGGACTGACATCATCACAGAAATACAGTTTAATACACTGACCATTCAGTTTTAAATTACCCTTATCAGGGTGGGAAATCAAAACAGTACCATAAGGAAAAACTTCTAAAACAGTAAAGGGCCCAGACCATCATGATTTTAATTTTCCAGGAAATAAACGTAAACGGGAATTATAAAGAAGAACCTGGTCGTCCGGCTTAAAGGTTGTTGGGTGCCTTAAGTGCTTATCATGAAAGTGTTTCGTCCGCTCTTTATAAAGTTTGTTATTTTCGTATGTGTAAGAGCGTCACTAGTCGAGTTCGTTGAGTTGAAATTTTCTAAGGTCGCCGACAGAGTGGGGATCGAAGTTTAAGAATCGCAAGGCCTAAAAAGCGCTTTGTTCTAATTCTACAGGTAAATGGCACGATTTTCCATAAACCAACCGATACGGCATACATCCGAGGGCGGTTTTGTACGCTATTCGGTAGGCCCATAGTGCATCGTCTAATTTTGTTGACCAGTCTTTCCTAGATGTGGAAACAGTCTTTTCTAAAAAAAAAATTTTCTCTATTCACTACTTCGACTTGTCAGTTAGTTTGGGGGTGGTAGGCGGTTGAAAGATTATGCGTAACGCCGTATTTAGTAATGATTTTAGAAAACTGTGCGTCACAGAAATGGGAACTCCTGTCAATAACGATGGAGCGCGGCATACCGAATCGAGAAAATAATTTTTTTAAAAACGTAACCATGATTCGGGCATCGTTCGTAGGAAGTGCTTGGGCTTCAACCCTTCGCGAAACATAATCAATGACAACTAAAATAAACTTATTTCTGAAACTAGAAGGAAGAGGGCCAACAAAATCAATTCCACAGAGGTCAAAAATTTCGCACTCAAGGAAATAATTTTGTGGCATTTCATTTTTATTGGAAATGTTGCCCGACCGTTGGCAACTATGACACCTACTCACAAATGCTTGTGCGTCTTTAAATAGGCTAGGCCAGTAAAAACCCGCGCAAAGCACCTTTTGAGTAGTGCGAGCAGCTTGATAGTGCCCATTAGTAGTACCTTCATGTAAGTGTTTTAAAATATCTAATCCTTCTTCATAAGAAACACATCTCATTATCACTTGGTCCGCACAGACTCTGAAAAGATGCGGGTCCTCCCAAAAATAGTTCAACTCAGAAAAGAATTTCTTCTTTTGTTGAGAGGAGAACTCTTTTGGGAGAACACGGGCCACTAAGTAGTTGACAATGTGTGAAAACCAAGGAGAAGGAGAAGTGCTAATTAAAAGCAGCTTCTCATCAGGAAAATAATCATTAAAAGATTTTTCATCTAGATTTTCAATAAAAGGATTATCTAGGCGCGAGAGGTGGTTGGCGGCCAAATTCTCGGCTCCTCGCTTATCACGGATTTCTAAGTCAAACTCCTGGAGGAGTAAGACCCAGGGAATGAGGCACGGTTTGGCATCCGTTTTGGCAAGAAGATATTTGAGGGCCGTGTGGTCCGTAAAAACGATAATTTTTGAATGTGTAATATAAGGGCGGAATTTATCAAAAGCGAATATTATAGCAAGGAGCTCCTTCTCGGTGGTGGTGTAATTTTCCTGTACAGATGTGAGCGTCTTACTTGCATAATAGATGAGGTGAAAGTTTTTAGATATGCGTTGACCTAATACGGCTCCTACCGCAAAACTACTTGCATCACACATTATCTCAAAGGGAAGCTCCCACACTAGAGTTATCATAATCGGGGCATTAATTAATTTTTCTTTTATTAAATTAAAAGCAGCTTGGCAAAAGTCATCAAAAATGAATGGGGCGTCTTTTTCTAAGAGATGGGTAAGGGGTTTGGTGATCTTGGAGAACTCCTTTATGAAACGACGGTAAAAGCCAGCATGCCCTAGGAAACTTCTTATAGCTTTGATGTTCGTAGGCGGCGGCAGTTTCTCGATAACTTCTATCGTAGCAACGTCTACTTCAATACCTCTTGCAAAAAATTTTATGACCCAAAACTAACCCTTCCCTCACCATAAAATGACATTTTTCCCAATTTAGGGCAAGGTTAGTTTCTTCGCATATTTCTAAGACTTTTTTGAGGTTTTCTAAACAACTATCAAATGCGTCACCGAACACGGAGAAATCATCCATGAATACCTCCATAATGATTTCTACGTACTTGTCAAAGATAGAGAGCATACATCGCTGGAATGTAGCTGGCGCATTGCACAATCCAAATGACATTCTTTGGTAAGCGAAGGTGCTGAAGGGACAAGTAACATAGTTTTCTCTTGGTCCACGGGAGAGATGGGGATCTGAAAATACCACGAGAGACTGTAGAGAAAACAATAAAAGCTATGGCCGGATAATCGTTCTAAAATCTGATCTATGAATGGTAAGGGAAAATGATCCTTGCGGGTGGCGTCATTTAACTTACGATAATCTATACTCATTCGCCACCCGATCACCGTCCGTGTCGGGATTAATTCATTATTCTCATTACTAACTATCGTTATCCCTCCCTTCTTTGATACTACCTAGACTGGGCTAACACACTTACTATCAGATATAGGATAGATAATTCCTGCGTCTAATAGTTTCATAACCTCGCCCTTAACTACTTCTTTCATGTTGGGGTTTATACGGCACTGAGGTTGTATAGAGTTACATGAATTATCTTCCATTAAGATTTTGTGAGTGCAGAAAGATGGGCTTATGTCGTTGATACCAGATATCTGACAAGCAATAGCTCGGTGATTTTTACGTAAAACTAAAAGGAGTTTATCATTTTGCACATCCGTGAGGTAGGCCAAAACTATGACGGGCAGCTTGGAGTCCTTTTTTAAGAAAGCATATTTATGATGCTCGGGTAGTTATTTCAATTCCAGGGTAGGGGGGTCTTCATACGAGGTTTTATAAATTCTTTCTTTTTCAAAAACTATGTCCTCGTAGACTTTTTTATGTGTAAAATTAAAAGGGGTGGGGCTAGCGGCCATGACGGCTTCTTACAGCGATGCAGTTGGAAGAGTAGAAGAGGAACAAAAATCAGAAAATTCTTTTTCAAATTCATAGAGGTGATAGGAGGAATCTTCACTTAGGTGTAGCGATTCAGTTGGAGGAGTAGAGGAGGAACAAAAATCAGAAAATTCTTTTTCAAAATCAGAGAGGCGATAAGATGATTCTTCACTTAGGGCATCTATAAAAAAACAAGAGTCATCATTTGCTAGGGTGTTCTTCATTGATGGGGTGATAGAGAAAGTTACTTTGTCGTCACCTATACGAAGGAAGTGCTTACCATTACTTACATCAATGATGGCTCGGGAGGTGGCAAGGATCAGGGGAACCTCGACGTCTTCTTTGATGTCCAATATGACAAAGTCCACTGGGAAGATGAACTTGTTGACTTTAACTAGGGCATCCTCCATGATTCCTAACGGGTACTTGACAGATCTGTCGGCTAGCTGGATACTCATGCATGTGGGGTTGAGGTTACCAATTCCTAACTTCTTAAACAACGAGAGGGGCATCGGGTTAATACTCACACCTAAGTCGGCTACTGCGTGATTGACAAAAAGATCACCAAAGATTCACGGAATAGAAAAAATACCTGGGTCACTGATTTTCTTTGGTAAACTGTTTGTCAAGACCGCCGAGCACTCGGCATTTAACGTGACATGTGAAAGGTTCTCTAACTTCTTGATGTTGGTCAGGAGGTCCTTAAGATACTTAGCATACTTCGACATCTGGGATATCGCTTCGTGAAAGGGTATATTTATGTGGATTTGTTTAAACATTTATAAGAAACGGGTGTATTGAATGTCCTGACATTATTTATTAAGTTCAGAAGGGTATGTCGGAGTAGGATTATTTTTAAAGCTAGGTGGTGGAGTGAGTTCTTTTTCTAAAACAGGGGTGATAAGTTCTTCGGCAGAGGGTGGAATTTTTAAAACGTGAGCGGAGCTTTGATTTTTTAAAGCGGAGCGGAGCTTGCCTCGGGCTCTTCACTTGCCATTCCGGGAACTTGCTTCCCACTTCGATGAGTTATAGCTTTCTCTTGCTCTCTCGGGTTGGGCTCGGTATTGGAAGGAAGAGACTCTGTGGGTCGCTCAGAAATTAATTTAGCGAGTTGTCCTACTTGATTCTCTAAATTTTTAACACTTCCAGTTAAGGTTCTTATCGTAGCGTCATTTGTTGTGATATATTTAGAAAGTAACTCCTCCAAACTTGGAGGTTTTGGAGAGGTGGAGGCGGTGCAGAAAATCATTTTGAGGTGGTGGGCGCATTGCGTTTGAAGGATTACTCCACAAAATATTCGGGTGATTTCTTATAGTAAGATTATAACTATTCGAAAAATTAAAACCCGGAGGATGAAAATTCGCAGCAGAAAAATTATTGAAAGCATTTCTATGCATACTATTATTAACATAATCTAATTGTTCTGGAGCTGGAGTTGCAGATTCCCATACCTGAGGGGCGGAGGCAGCACTCATCTCTGTAATTTTTTTGTTTAATATTTCTACTTGTAGAGCTAGCTGGGAGACGTTGTCCACTTCAAAAATACCCGCAGGTTTGTTTGGGCAGGACCTAGGCACATTCCATTGGTAGGTGTTCATGGTCATGTCCTCAAAAATCTCAAGAGCTGCTTCCGGGGTTTTGTGGTTTAAAGTACCACCGGAAGCTGCGTCTATCATTTGCTTTGTACTTTGATTTAGCCCATTGTAAAACGTCTGCACCTGCAACCATACAGGCAGCTCGTGATGTGGGCATCATCTTAATAGTTCTTTAAATCTTTCCCAGTTTTCATATAAGGTTTCGGAGTCTATTTGTCCAAAAGCAGAAATGTCGTTCCTAAGTTTTGCAGTTTTAGTTGGCGGAAAATACTTCGCCAAAATTTTTTCAGTTAATTGAGTCCATGTTGTGAAGCTATTTTTTGGTAGAGTTTTCAGCCACTGCTTAGCCTTAGTTCTAAGGGAGAAGGGAAATAAACTTAGCCTAATAGCATCATTTATGACAACATTTATCTTGAAGGTGTCACAAATCTGAAGAAAGCTTGCTATATGTGCGTTCGGATCTTCATCTTGAAGTCCGTCAAATTACACATACTGCTGCACCATTTGAATTATGTTAGGCTTCAGTTCGAAGTTATTATTTGCTATCGTAGGGCAAACTATGCTAGATTCTGTACCCTCGAGATTCGGCCATGCATAATATGACATAGGCCTTTGCACGACTTCCTCCATGTTGGGTTCTTCAATTCTTAAAGTAGAAAATGACTCGGAATCCTCAACCGGTATTTGGAGAGTAGGCCTTGAAATCGCGATCTTCTCCAAAGAGTACGCTCAATTTCTTGGTCCAGGTGCAAAATAACCGACAGACTCCCGCGGGTCATACACTAGAAGAAGAGAAGAGAAGAAAGAGAAATAAAAAAAACTAGAAAAAGAGAGTTACTATTTTTTTTTGAAATAGAATTTTTTTAAAGTTTAACTCCCGAACTTCCCAAGGACTACCCGGTGAAGGATTCACAAGATACTAGACAAGATAGTGGCATTTAAAGCCACTTTGCCCTTTTCGAGAGAGTTAGGAGGAGTAGAACAATTGTGATGTGGATTTCTATTAAGAACGGTAATATAATTTTTTTTTTATTTTTAAAATTTTTTAGAAGGAGGATGAGAAAGAGAAATGATAAAATTAATAGATTTATGTTTTCAATTTATCAACGAAAACTGATCCCCGGCAACGACGCCAAAAACTTGATGGGCTGGCCTTTCGCTTAAGAAAAGAGATCAGCCGAACTAGCAATCCAACTAGGCAGGTATACCTATCGAACTATAGCAAGGGGACACAAGTGTCATATTTAAATACGGGAACTGTTGAGTAAGCTTACTCACACGAAGGCTATTATTTTATCGACGGAAATCTTAGGGTTAAGGTAAAAATTAAACGCGCTTAAAGAAAGAATATAAAAAGAGAGCTGATTGAACTAAAAATAAAGAGAGCATAAAAGAAATGATTACACTAAAGGGTTGGAACGATGAAATAGAAATGCACTCGATCAAGAATCACCTCGGCAAGAGTCGATTAAAAACACGATAAATAAACCTAAGCTTAATAGGGTAAAGTTCCTTGACCGTGGAGGTTCCTAAAGCTTGAACATGCTTCTCTCAAAGTCGTGCCCAACTGAGTTTAGGAAGGTCCGACCGAATCTCGTTTAAATCGGAGTCCTAAAGCTCGCTTTACACGGTGAACCCCAATATTGGATTTTACTCCAATCTGGGAGATTTGGACGTCTGCCTCTCTCGTGGGATGCGTAAAACTCCCTTTACTCTTGAGTGCTAACTTCAAATTATGGGCATCTAGGCTGGCCAAGAATGAAAGCAAAGGTGGAGAATATATATCGATAATATATCTCCAACCCATGATAAATCAAGAGTAATTCAAGGCCTAAAACCTAAAAAGAGAAGGTGAACTCAAAGCATCATAACTTAATCACTCGAACCTCGGATCATCAAGATCGAGTACAAGGATGATTAGTTACTCATGGTGAAGTGGAGGAGGGGGGATGAGTAGTGCAGCATAAAGAACAAAAAGTAGAAAGGGAAGGGAAAACAACACTTCTTTATTAATGAAAAAAAGGATCTTACAATATGAAAACAAAAGATTACAAGTGCATTTAAAGTAAAATCCTATTCTAGCCCTATAACTAGCAACTAAAGCAATTACAAAAGCTAATATAAAAGCTTAAATTAAACTAGAATTAAACTAAACTAAAGTGAGAAAGAGAGAGAGAGAGAGAGAGAGAGAGAGAGATAAAGGGAGAAAAAGCATGAAAACATCAGAAAACAAAAGGGCAGCACTTCCTTACACACTCTAGGACTCTCTTTGAAACAAGGGGGAGGGACTGAATTTATAGAAATTCAAGACGGGATGACACGGAAAACGACACGGCCGTGTTGGTGGCCGTGTCCCGTGGTGGTTGACTTCGGGCTCTGGTTCTCGCGGGAAATGATCATTGCAACGTCGAATCGGTGGACACGCCCATGCTGACACGGCCGACGACATGGCTGTGTTGGTAGCCGTCTTTTGCGGTTGATAGGCTTTAAAGGGAGTGCATTAATGGTGGGCTGCATGCGACACGACCGTGTTGATGGTCGTGACCTTCGCTCGAAAGTCATCGGCTCCTGGTGACACGGCTCATGTTGACACGGCCAGCTTGACACGGCCAGTGACACGTCCGTGTTGGAGGTCGTATCCTGGTCTGGATGAACTCTGGACTTTCCTCTGGTGGTTGATTCTTTGGGAACAAGTGACAAGCCCCATGACACGGCCGTGTTGGTGGCCATGTCAGGTCATTTTGGCTGAAAATTCAGAAAACCAACAAAAGAGCACAAAAACTATTAGTGGCATCAATAAATACAAGAGGAGGGGACATATAAGCTAATAAGACAAGATTTGAACAATAAATACCTAAAGAAAACTATAATAACTTAAATACAAAACAAACTATCACATGCCCGTATCACAGGCCATGTAACTTAAGCGGCACACAACCGACTCATCCAGAACAGTACATGGCCATGTGACACGCTCGTGTCATAAGCCGTGTGACCTGACACACCTTCAGACACGCTTGTGTCTGTGGTTGTGTACCACAGGCTGCACACAACCAAAATAACCTGAGCGGGACACGGCCATGTGACACGCCCGTGTCACAATCCATGTGCCCAGAGACACACTCGTGTCCTAGCCGTGTTCACCAGGCCTCACTGCCCTGCCAACTCCAGAAAAGGATACGGCCTGTGACACACCCGTGTCATAGGCCGTAAGTCTGTACACGACTGCAGACATGCCTCTGCCGGGTTTTTCGTCAAGCGAAGTTCGTCAACTCGAGGAGGACACACCCCCTGACACGCCCGTGTCACAGACTGCTCATCTACACCGAGGAGGACACGCCCTGGGACACGCCTGTGTCCCAGGCCGTGTCACCCAACTGGAACCCAACTTGGGATTTTGGGGTGTTACAACCCTCCCCTCCTTAAATGAAATTTCGTTCCGAAATTTGCGCATAGTACGGAAACCAGAAACAAAATATTATAACTTCATCAAAGTTTAATACACCTTGACACATACTTTACATAAATAACTCGGGAAATTCAGCTCGCATGGTCTGCTCTCGCTCCTATGTTAGCTCCTCTCGGCCACAATTATCCAACCGGACTTTGACCATCCTGATTGTCTTATTCCACACCTGTTTATCGGCACGATCCTTGATCCAAATGGGCCTAACTTTTGTCGTTAGCCCATACTCTACAGGCACACGATCATTCTCTATCAGTTAAGCTGGATCTTTGACGGCTTTCCTAAGCACCGAGATGTGGAACACATCATGTAATCCACCCAAGTCTGTCGAAAGAGCTAGCCGATATGTAGCTTCCCTAATTCGCTCTACCACTTCAAACAGACCAAGATATCTCAGGCTCAACATTTTCAGCCGCCGAATCCTGGACACGCCTTTGAAGGGTTTGATCTTCAAATATACCCAGTCACCCACCGCGAACTCCACGTTTCGGTGCTTGGCATTGTAGTATTTTGCTTGTCGATCTAGGGCTATCAGTAGCCACTCCAAAATAGTGCGTATCGTCGAGTTAGCTTCATCGACAACTTTACGGTTATAGAGTTTGGATTCGCCTGCTTCTGCCCAAGCTAACGGTGTACGACACTTCCGACCATACAGAGCTTCAAACGGTGTCATCCCGATGCTCGCTTGGTAGCTATTGTTGTAGGCAAACACCACCATATAAAGATGATCTTCCCATCTCTTACCAAAATCCAGGGCGCACATTCAGAGCATATCCTCCATAGTTCTGTTGTTCCTTTCAGTTTGGCCATCCATTTGGGGATGAAAGACCGTACCGAACATCAACTTCATGCCCAACAACTGATGGACCAGCCTCCTATCATTCGACGTAAATCGCCCATCACGATCGCTATCGATGCTACGAGGAACACCATGTAGCCGTACAATCCGTTCAATATAAAGATTTGCCAAACTTTCCACTGAATCGTCCAGCTTGTTCGGAAGGAAGTGAGCCACTTTCGTCAACCGGTCTACAATCACACAGATTGAATCATTCCCACGTTGAGATCTCGGCAACCCGTGCACGAAATCCATTGAAATATCATCAAACTTCCATTCCAGAATCGGCAATGACTTCAAGAAACCACCAGGCTTCTGGCATTCCTCCTTTACCAAAGCATAAGTTTGGCATTTGGCTACGTATTGAGCGATATCGTTCTTTAGTCCTGGCCACCAGAATAGCTTCTTCATGTCTCTGAACATCTTTGTGCTCCCAGGGTGAATTTAGTACTTGTTAAAGTGAGCTTCGTACATCAACTCTTCTCGCAACTTACCCATAATCGGGTCGCACAACCGGCCCTCTTTCCACAATAGGCCATAATCCCAGGAGAATTTGCCCTCTGGCTCATCCTTTGCATAGCGTTGGAGACTTTCATCTAGCTCTGTTGCTCGTTGAATCCTTTCCGCAAGGTCACATTGTACCTCCGTCCAGTTCAAACATGCATCGACTGTAGAATTCTTGTCAACACAAGAAATCTCTAACACTTCCAACTCCTGGATTAGACGTTCATCGTGCTTCTGCAACCAATTTGCCCTTGCTCGAGCCCTCCGACTCATGGAATCAGCGACCACATTTCCCTTCCCGGGAGTATAATGAATCTCAAAGGTGTAGTCCCCAATGAACTCCAACCACCTTCGTTGTAGCATATTCAGATTCTTCTGCTCCAACAAGTACTTTAGGCTCTTATGGCCCGTAAAGATATTCACTTTTACGCCATAAAGATAATGCCGCCATAACTTTAGTGCAACGATCACCGCCGCCAACTCTAGGCCATGGACGGGATAATTTAGTTCATGCACATTCAACTAGCGTGAGCCATAAGCAATCAATTTCCCAGACTGCAGAAAAACACAGCCTAATCCGCTCCCTGAAGCAACACTATAAATCTCATAACCGTCGGTACCACATGGCAACGTCAACACAGGTGCCGTGGTCAACCGACTCTTTAGCCTTTCAAAAGCTCGTGCGCACTCCGGTGTCCAGACGAACTTTGGATCCTTTCTCGTCAGTGTGGTGAGAGGCAAAGCGATCCGCGAGAAGTTTTCCACAAAACGTCTGTAGTAGCCTGCCAGTCCAAGGAATCTCCTGACTTCGCCCATCGAAGACAACACCGGCCACTCCTGAATGGCTCTTAACTTTGTCGGTTCAACTGTGATGCCCTATCCACTTACCACATGGCCAAGAATAGCCACCGACGACAGCCAAAACTCGTACTTCAAGAACTTGGCGTAGAGCTTATTCTTTTGCAAGGTGTGCATCACCAACCACATGTGGTTTGCGTGATCAGCTTCAGATTGAGAGTACACCAGAATATCATCAATGAACACAATCACGTACAGGTCCAAGTACTCTCGGAATGTTCAGTGCATCAGGTCCATGAATACCGATGGCGCATTGCATAGCCCAAACGGCAGTACCGTGAACTCATAATGACCGTAGCGTGTTCCAAATACGGTCTTGGGAATGTCACCTTACCGAATCCTCAACTGGTAATATCCAGAATTCAAATCCAATTTGGAGTAGACCGTTGATCCCACCAGCTGATCGAATAATTCAACTATTCGTGGAATCAGATACGTGTTCTTCTCTGCCAGCTTATTCAATTCGCGGTATTCAATACATAATCGCAAACCACCGTCCTTCTTTTTCACAAACCGAACAGGTGCGCTACAAGGTCACATACTTGGGCGTATATATCCCTGCTCCAACAACTCTTGCAACTGGACTTTCAACTTTTCCATTTCCTTTGGAGCGACGCGATATGGCGAGCGGGCCACAGGTTTCGCACCTGGTACCAGCTCAATCATGAAGTCGATCTCCCACTGGGGTGGTAGCCCAGGAAGATCCTTAGGAAACCCATCTGCGAACTCCTATACAACCAGAACATCACACACACTGGCCTTGGGCTCAACAGCCTGAATCAGCGTGAAGTATAACTCCGCGCCCTTCCGAACAGCCTTTACGATTGGAGTGCAGACATCAAAGTCTCGCTCACTCCTTACATACCTATGAACTTATTTTCATGCTTGGTATTCTGGCCTAATGTGATCTCTTTTGACTAGCAATCAATACAAGCATGCTGCTCCGTGAGCCAGTCCATACCAAATATCACATCAAATTCCGATATCAGCAGTGCAGATGAAGTCAAACAGAACTCCCGACTTCCAATTTGAACCGCCACACCGCAAGCCCTATCCGCAAGCATCAAACAACCATTCGGTCATACAACACTCACACTATCTGTCTTCACACGACTAGGTACTCCAAGTCTAGCGACGAAGTCTTTAGACAAAAATGAATGTGAAGCACCCGTATCAAACAGTGCTCTCGCCAACGTGTTCCAAACGATAACAAAGCCTGTGGCCCACACATCACACACAAGCCACATACAAAATATGCAATAAGCAAAGCAATCAATAACTTAACTCATACCTGTGACGATGTCAATCTGCTTTATGGCCTATTGCATGCCAATGTTGTAGACTCGGGGCTGCGCTTGGGATGCAGAAGACTGCACCACTGCCTTTTCCTTCTCGGCATAAGACACTCCCATCTTCTTCTCACCCTTTGGTGGACCACTCCGACAGTGACAGGCTATATGCCCCCACTTTTCCACATGTAAAGCAAGTACGAGTCTCTGGCCGCGACGTGGCCCCCGACATTGCATCTGATGCAACCGTTGAAGGAGCTTTTCCAGACGACTTGGACCTCTTGCCCCATCTCTTTTTATAATACTATTTCCCAGGTCGGGGCACCTTGAACTCTGGCTATGTCACGGCCAAGGCCCGCTTTCCTTGCACCCTCTTCATGTCCTTCTCCAGCGCGCACGCAGTATCAACCAATGCCTGGAACCCTTGGTTCACTGAACTTGAAAGCAGGAATCGCAACTCATCCCGCAATCCTTCATAGAACCTATTGGTTTTCCGCTGCTCATCGGCGAAGATGGAGCCCGCATACCGTCCCAACAATGTGAACTCATGCAGGTATGTCTCCACATTACTTTCTCCTTGCGTCAGCCTTTGGAACTCGTTTTCCATGGCAATACGCTGTGCCGCTGGTAGGTGCTTTGCCAGGAAGAGTCAGGAGAACTCCTCAATCGACACTTGTGTTAATTGCTTGCCCACTATGTGGTGTAATTCCATCTCGTCCAATCATAAACGAGCCTCTCCTTCTAGTAAGAAGGTGGCCAAGGTGACCTTATGCTCTTCCTCCGTCCTGATCGCCGTCATTATCCGCTTGATGTGCGACAACCAATCCTCTGCCTGCATAGGAGATCCCACACCCGTAAATGTAGGCGGATTGAAGCTCATGAACTTCTTCAACTTCCTTTCAGCTGCTCGAGGGTCCACAGCCGCAACAGGTTCTGGCCTCGCCGCAACCTATTCTGGCCTCAATACCGGCTGCGCCTGTGCTTGCGCCTGCCCAGTCGGCTGTGCTTGAATCATCGCAAACAGGGCCTCAACAACTAAATGGACAGTTTTCGCAGAAGGTAGAGGTGTAGGCACTTCAGCTAGTGCAGTACTCTCATCAGAACGCTGGGGCTCTGACTGCCCAACGTCACTACACGTCATCTATAGGTGAATATGACACACATATTAGCGACCTCGCACAAGCAAAAACAACAATAGAGGAACGCGCAGGTTCCTCAAACAAATAAATTTGCATTCCTAAGTGAATACTCAAGAGTTCAATAGTGTTAACGCGGTTCGCACATACACATGCTCGCCACCCCACAAAAGAATTCAACCACGAATTCAAAAGGGAAAGACCGAGACAACTGATACCAAAAATGTAACGACTCCATCCGTTCGTATAATATATAATAGAAGGTCCGGCCGGGGCCCCACACCATATACTACAAAACAGGAGGGGAAGTCACGGGTTGATATCACAGTTCCGCGTCCTAAGTCATAGCATTCTAGCGGAAGCTGTTAACAAAAAACTGAACTCCAACCATGAATGTCCGCGAATATAAACATCCACATTTATATAAGAATGTGTCAAATACAATGTCATTTGGCCTTAGGGCCTTACAGTTGCTCTTTACAAAAGTGGCTTCCAAACATCAGCGCGCAGGCCGGCCATACATGAACAAAACATAATATTCTCATTTTAGCCTTCAAGGGCTAGCATAAATAGAAGCATCAGCAGTAGCAGGGATTTCAGCCTTTAAATGTCTCGCTCGGTTCTCCAACACATGTACAAGGACAGCCCACCCAACGTTGGCAAACAAGGCAACGATCAGCACTCTGCTGACCAATTTATAACGACCCTACCCCTTTCCCAGGGAAGTGGTATTCCTTCCCTGCAGGAATAGCAATTTACAGGCAGATATATATATATATATATATATATATATATATATATATATATATATATATATATATATATATATATATATATATCACACATTGTACTCTCACGCACAAACATTCCATCACAACCGTCTGCCATGCGGCCCGATGATCCGTGCACTCAGGACACATTCTTGATGTCCCGGATAAACCAGTTGCCCACCGCCGTTCTAGGCCCGAAGCCCAATGACAAACTTGAGCATTTTGCTTCATGTCGTGCAGCCAGAGACTTTAGTCTTAATGGCGCGTAGGCCTAAGACTCTCTCTATGCATTTCTTCTGAATGCCAATAATCCAGACACTCATGGCAGACAACCATAATGCTGTTACAGTTCAGCCTTTGCCCGTTGCTCAAATCGTTAGTTCTATGACTATACTAACGTGGGTCGGCATCCCCTTGTCCGTTCAGCATAAATCCTTTTCAAAGCTCTCCAAGCTCACAAATAGCCATAGTATCCTCGCAGGACTGGCTTTACAATCATAGGTTAGCTAGGTGTCACGCCTCGCGTTAGCGACAGAACTAATTTTCCATCCCTAGCCTTAACCGTATATTCATAGCATACACTTGAGGGTATATTCCTGGACTGCCAAGCCAGTACTTCCTACTACTACCCTTCATAGGCACAACCCATCAAGCGTCATAAGCATTACAAGAATCAGAGGGTCTTTTCCTAGACTTCCGCACAAGTACTTCCTACTACTGCCCTTTACAGGCACACCCATCAAGCATCACAAGCATCACAAGGGTATTTTCCTGGATTACCACTCCAGTACTTCCTGCTATTGCCCTTCATAGGTACAACTCATCGACTCCATAAGCTACACGTTTCATCACGGAGTCTTCTCCGGTGTATATATGCAATATCACCAATCTAGACCAACCTGTCCAGATGGGCCTCACACAACATGCCTATTCTGTACTCCATTTCCGGATCTATATGCCAAATGATTGGGGATTCTATGAATTAACCCTAGAAAATCCCTTCATACTCCACCATCTGGTGGCGGAATCCCATGCACATGCCAAAAAGAAAGCCTTCACATGGCTAAGAAGGAAGATCATTACCCTTGACGATCATTTTAGCACCATTAAATCCTAGTCAGCTGGAAAGCACCGCAGCGGCCTTTCCTCCACAACGCTAGCCTCGGATCTCGAATAGGAACTTCGCAGCTCCACCATTGGCTGGTTCCCCTCTCCTCCTCCTCCTTCCCCTTTCTCTCTCTAGTTTCTTAGAAATAGGATGGCCAAGATAAAAATGAGAATTTCTTCTCATTCTCAGCCTTAAATCAGGGGGAAGAAGTCTGGGCCATCAGATCCCAGTTGAAGAAAGTGGACGGCCACGATTTTGCCATAAAAGTCTAATTTTTGGCTGACACGGCCTGTGACACGCCCATGTCACAAGCCGTGTACCTTAAGTAACACACAACCGACTCATCCAGAACAGTACACGGCCATCTGACACACTCGTGTCACAGGCCGTGTGATCTGACACGCCTTCAGACACGCCCGTGTCACAGGCCGTGTGACCCGACACGCCATCAGACACGCCTGTGTCTGTGACCGTGTACCACAGGCTACACATAATCAAAACAACCCGAGCGAGACACGGCCATGTGAAACGCCCGTGTCACATGCCGTGTGCCCAGAGACACACCCGTGTCCTAGCCGTGTTCACTAGGCCTCACTGCCCTGGCCAACTCCAGAAAAGGACACGGCCTGTGACACGCCCGTGTCACAGGCCGTGTGCCCTTACACGGCTGCAGACACGCCTCTGTCAGGTTTTTCATCGAGCAAAGTTCATCGACCAGAGGAGGACACGCCCCCTAATACGACCGTATTGCAGACTGTTCATCTATACTGAGCAGGAAATGCCCTGAGACACGCCCGTGTCCCAGGCTGTGTCAACCAACTGGAACCCAACTTGGGATTTTGGGGTGTTACAACTACATAATATTTGGCTAAGTGTTTTGGTGCTGAGTGACATAACTTCACTCAATTCCTATGAGGAATTGTCTGAAATCGACTAAGTCCACAGATGCTGACGTTAACAGAAATTCAAAATGTTGCGGGAAGTCTGCATTACATGACAGACAACACTGCACGCCTTCTGTACTGCATTTAATGCAAAAGCAAGTTGCAGCCAACAATAACTTCTGGTCTCAATGCTCAAAGAGCCATTGGATGGTGGAATATAAAAAGCTACATGTCAGAAAAGATAAATTTAACTTTTGGAAAAGCTGGAATTCATCTTCTTCCTCTCGACACTGTTGTAGAGCCTGAAGAACAAGTTCAAACTTCTGATCTAAGAGTTCAAGAAGATAGTTGTTGTAATTCTCACCTACAACAATAAGTTCAGAGAAACTTCTCTGAGATAGAAGAAGAAGCAGCCAAGGCTAACCCTAGGTACAACAGATCAGTTAATAGAAGTTAGTTGTTGCCATTCTCACCTGCAACAACAAGTTCAGAGAAACTCTCTAAGAAAGAAGGAGAAGCAAAGGTTAACCCTAGCTACAACATCTTCACAGTTCAAGTATATTTTTCCTAAAGAACATTTTTTGGAGCTGTGAAGAAGATATCTGGACTGAGTCTACTCAGCACAAAAGGAGGTATACATAGAGAAAATCTCTCTGGTGTCTAGTCATCATCAACAACCTTTAACCTCTTTATAGGATCCTTTTTATCTGAGTGTAATTGTTGAGTCCATTGCCCACAATGTCTTAGATTTGAAGAAGTCAATATGTCAATAATATACATAAAGTTGTATTTGATGTGTGCCAAAGTTCATGCATGCAGGTTAGTCTTTGTAACATTGATAGGACAGGTATTCCAAGTGATGTTACAAGAGGTGACAAAGTAAAGTTGTGGAGGGATAGAAATCTATCTAAGTCCACAGGCATTGAGTGAAGTCTACTCACTCAACGACAGATACAAGGAAAGATGCTGGATAGGCTGGAAATCTCCTAAGTCCATAGTCATTGAGTGTAGCCTACTCACTCAACACCTGGTGAGTAAAAGCGTTGAGTATAGCTTGGGAAGTCAAATCCAATCAATTGGCAGGCTGAAAATATGGCTAAATCCACATGCGTTGAATGAAGTCTACTTATTCAATGCCATATAGCCAAAACGATGTGAGACAGGCAAAGATAGTCAAAGCCACTAAAAATCCGTGTAGTTATTTTGACTAAGTCCACAGGCATTGAGTGAGGCAAGCTCACTCAATGACATGTGTTTAAAAGCATTGACTGAACCTTAGTCAGTCAGAGATAGTGTTTCCAAAACAGAATTTTGTCTAAGTACAAAAGCAATGAGTTCAACTGAGAAATTGTCTAAGGACAAATGCGTTGTGTGAAGTCTACTCACTCAACATCATGTCAATAAAATTGACAGATGCTGAAAGCGTTGAGTAAAGAAGCAACACCCAATGCTTCCCAAGTAGAAAAATCGGCTAAGTCTAAATGCATTGAGTGAAGGTTGCTCACTCAATGCCAAGTGACTAGAATCAATTCTAAGTGGTGTGGCATTGAGTGAAGTTTACTCACTCAACGCCAAGTGGCAGAAAGATTTTTCTAAGTGTTTTGACGTTGAGTGAAGCTTACTCACTCAACACCTAATGGCTGAAATATTTTCTAAGTGCTTTTGCGTTGAGTGAAGCTTACTCACTCAATACCTATACTAAATATGTTTGATTTTGGCTACATCTACAGACGGTGTTATCTGCAAAATCAACAAGTCAACAGAGTTCGAATTAAGTGTGGTAAAGCTACAGAACACGACAAATAATGTCGGAGGTCTACTGTATGTCTTCTTCCATTAAAGCAAGGTGCAGATATCTACTGCAGGTGGTCCCCACTGCTTCTTGGAGCCGTTGATTGTCAGAAGTTATAAAGGGACATGCTTCAGATATTGAACTCAACTTTTAGGGTTTTATTCAACAAGAAAAAAGCGATTGAACTTCATCTTCATCGCCATTGCTGCCGAGAAAAAGCTTGAAGTCTTCCAGCAGAACACAAAGTTTAGTTATCTGTAGCTTTCTCCTTTGCTGCAACAAGTTCAGAAATACTTCTGATAAAGAAAGAGAGAGAGCCTTCAATCTTCTGCAAGGTTCAGTTAGCTGTTTGAAGAACTTAATTCCTAGCAAGTTCAGAAGCAACATTCTGAGTTACTTCCAGCAGAGGCAGCCGTTCACTGAAGAATATATTCCTACTACTATGAAGTATGATAGAGCTGCGATAGCTCAACTCTAGTAGTTGACACAGAGAAATTTCTCTATGTCAAAGAAATTAAAACCACTATATTTTTGTAGGATCATTTTAAATTTGAGCTGTAGGGCTCATGAGCCTAAGGTAGGGCAAATTTGCCTGAGGTAGGAGAGTTATACTCTCTAAGTGTATGATCCAGCTTGGATCTGAGGTAGGTGATGATTTGATCACTTAGCTGTATGGCCTTTGGGCCTGAGGTAGGTGACTCATTCTCACTGAGTTGTAGGGCACTTGTACCTGAGCTGTAGTATCCTTTGGATTTGAGTTAGGGCCTTTGTGCCTGAGTTATAGGAGAGTCATTCTATTTGAGGTAGGATACTTTGTGGATCTGAGGTAGGGTTGTACTCCCATCCTGAGTTGTAGGGCCTTTGGCCTGAGGTAGGTGACCTGCTAATCACTGAGTTGTAGGGCCTAGTACCAGAGTTGTAAGTCTTGGAGTAGACAAAGAGATCCTGAGGGATCTGAGGTGTAAGCTCTTTGAGCTGAGTTTTAGAGAAGTGCCTTATCGAACTAAAAGTTAGAAAGGTGGGAGGAAATGAATGTACCCATAATCTAATGAACCACTATAATTTCTCTGTGATTTTTTGTGTTGCTTCTTGATTGCAGGTTCTTGAAAGCTGAAAACTGTTAACTCACTAATAACTTAAAGATGAAACTTAAAGAAAGTCATAAGATATCAATAAACTTATTCACCCCTCCCCCCTTCTAGGTTGCAAGCTACCTTGAAAACAAAGACTTTCAAGTGGTATCAAAGGGAGGTTGCTCAAAACAGATTTTACAGCCTGAGTGATCTCCAAGGGTATCTTCAGTTTTGTACTTATGAGTTCTATAGAGAACCATGAGGAGCTAGGATTCATGAAACTCCCCATGTGTAGGAAGGAGAATTTTGGAATCTAGAAGGAAATGGCCAGGCTATTTATGGAAGCCTCTCACCCAAGAATCTTTGTGACAGTTAGAGTGGGTCCCTTTATCCCTATGAAGGTCTCAGTTCTGGATGCCAATGTCCAGACACCCAAGACTTACTCTGAAATGACCAAGGATGAGGTCATGCTAGCTGCATTGGATAAGAGAGCCCAGAACATCATAGTCAGTGCTATTGATAATTAAACCTTTCAAAACTTGTTCTACTGCCAGACATCTAAAGATATGCAGGACACACTTATGGTCTACATAGAGGGTACTGAAGAGGTAAGAGATGATAAAAATTTCATGCTCAACCAGGAGTATGAGGGTTTCAGGCAATCCTTGAAAGAGAACATAGCTACTTACTATGAAAGATTTTTTAGGATCATTAATGAACTGAGGACCTATGGGAGGGTCTTCAATCATTTTGAAATAAATTACAAGTTCCTATTATTTCTCACTAGAGACCATGATACTAAGATCTGTGCCACAAGAGAGGTGTCCAAGTTTGCTGAGACTCCTCCCCAAACATTGTTTGGAAAGCTGCTCTCCTATGAGATGCAACTATTTGCCAGAAAAGAGGAGGCCACCAGCTGATCTCAAGCCATGTAAAAGTCCTTGGCTTTTATGTATGATAGCATCAGGAAGAGTAAGGAGAGGATTCCCTCTCCTCCAAGAAGACCAGCAGATTCAGACAGCTCAGAGTCAGATGCATTAGAATACAGCGTGTTAGATGAGGACTTTGATGCCTTCTCCAGGAACTTTCAGAAGATGTTGAAGAAGAAACATTGGAAGAGCAGACCTTCCACCTCTTATCATCACAAGAGGAATCATTCCAAGGCTGACTGGTATGATTATAAATCTAGTAAATATAATTCTTTTAAAGTTGTCTGCTACTGCTGCAGCAAACCAGTGCATGTGATAGCTGACTATATAGTGAAGAGGAAGGAAGGTACTGAGAAGAAACAACATCAACATAAGGGGAAGAAGGAGAAGTCCTTCATATCCAAGATGGAGAAGAGCCTGACAGACTCATGCTCATCAGAGTCTAAAGAGGAAGAATCTTATATTGGGCTGGTTGATGCTGCTGCTAAAGAAAAAGCTATAGCAGCAGATGAAGACTATCATGCTGCAAGCATTGGTATCATGACCCCCTCTATCACATTCAGATAGTGATTTAGAGGTGGATTAGGAAGATGAAGAAGATGCCTACAATTGTTGTGGGCTTATGACAATGCTTGATGAGGAAACCAGCCAAGATCATCCTAGTCAAAGCAAGGTAAAATCTCTATCATGTGCTTCTTCTGAGTCTGGATATGAGACTAGTCCCTGTACAAAAGCCTCTTTATCCAGTGGTGAAGATGATTCTAAAGGAGATGTCAATCAGTTGATTAACATGTATGGTGAACTACTGGATGCCTTTAAGAGGTGCAAGAAGTTGTCTAAGAATCAAGCTGTGGAGATTGCCTCTTTGCAGTTGGCTGTTTCCCAGCTAACTAAAACAACATCTTTGTTGGATCAGAAGGACAGGGAACTTAGCCAACTTAGGATCATGAATGACATCCAAATAGGCTCCATCAAGTACAAGGATAGTCTCATCAGGGATCTTGAAGAGAGGATAGGGAGGGAGAAAAGAATAATGGCTAGTTATTCTAAGCCAAGTGATTGGTTAAAACTCCAAAAATATTTACGGTCACGCGGCGACCAGGCGGTTTTATTTAACTAAAGCGGAAGTGGTTTTATATTTAGAAAACGGGGCACGCATATTTATTTATTTGGATATAAAACGGGTTAGATCGAGTTTTAATGAAAGGAGGCAAGTGCACCTATCGTGAGTAGTACATGATATTCTGGGTGGAATATCGAGGTTGTATTGTTCTCGGGGTTGGTTAGATTATTTCTACTCTTCCCTGGAGGGGACTATTATTTTACCGATAATTACTTGTCAAGTAATATATATAAACAAAAGGCAGAAAATAAAAGCATAATAAAGGGTGGAGACGATGAAGAGCTTAGCTCGAAGGCACCGAATTAAATTCGAACGAAAATAGACTTTTAATAAAAAGAGATCCTAAATTTCTAATTAATTAAGGCGGAGACTTGTCCGTGGAGGTTCCACTAGAATGAGCTCACCTAGATATAGGGCTATCTCTCACCTGAACGCTAAGAATATTCGACCGAACGTTAGTCCGACGAAGGATTCCTCTTAACGCCCGCATTATGCTAAGAACCCCGCTATTGGGTGGGGAACCCAATCCGGTAGAGTTGGCGCGCCTCCTCTCTCGAGTTTTAGTGCGGAACTCTCTTTGACAAGGGGTGATCAGTCCATATGCACGGCCTCGCAGCTAGATAGCATATGGACTACGGAAATAGGGCACACATATCGATTATGTGGTCCTACGCATCGTTTACCCCGGGAAAACCTTAAGTACTTTTAATTAATTAGAAAAATACGACCTTTAAATATTTTAAGCTATTTTATCTGTCCCAATGCTCTTCGATACCGAGGGCTATGAACGGTTAGCCACTCATCGGAATGGGGACGACATTGGTGAAAGCAATAAAGAAAGCAGTAAATGAAAGCGATAAAATGAAAGCAGGAAATAAAGCAGTAAATTGCAAGTCCTACCCAAACGAGTAGGACTGAAGAAAGCTGTAAATTGCGAGTCCCGACGCAAATGCTTGGGCGGGAGAAAGAAAGCGGGTCCTACTCAAATGAGTAAGACAAAATAAATGCAACGCACGCACACACTCGATAGAAAGTAAAACTCACGCACACACTCTCTCGACATAAAGTAAAACACACACACACACTCGACATAAATGAAAACACGCACACGACAGAATGTAAAAATTCACACACTCTACTGAATGGAATAAAGCAAAGCGCCATTTAACTCTTAACGAGTAGGCGGAAATAAATTCGCACACACACATGAGCGAAAAAGTTAAAAAAAAACTAAGTTGACAAAAAATTAAAATAACATCATTTCTACCGCTAGAAAGCGGTAGAAATGCATAAAAAGTGAAAAGAAAAATTAAACGGGAAGAAAGTTTTGCAAATAAAAATGAAAACACAAGTTCTCGAAAAATAAAAACAATTACATTTCTACCGCTAGAATGCGGTAGAAATGCATAAAAAGAAGACGAAAAATTTAAAGGAGCAAAAAGATTTTGAAAAGAAAGCAAAAATAAGAAGAGTTGAAAAATTAAAACGATGAGATTTTCATTCTTATGGTTTTATGAAGGAGCTTAAAAAGTGGAAATAAAACAGAAAAAGAACAAATAGTTTTAAAACCTAAAAAAAACTAAGTTAAATGAAGATGAAAACCACTTTTCAGATACCTTTATAACCTCATAAAAATGAAATAGAAAGTACTAAAAACTAAACTATGAAAGCTATAAAAATTCCTAACTTAACAAAACTAAGTAAGAAAATTAACTAAAACATAAAACTAAAAAGCAATACTCATACACACACACCCATTTAAAAGAGAACAAAAACTAAGTTAAAACAAGTAAAAATAAGATTGCATAAGAGTAGCCACATAGTTGAAGTCCAAATCCATAAAAAGAGAGAAAATCTACAATTTTATTAAGCAAAAAACGAAGATTACAAAGCTAAGAAAAATAAAGGAGAGGGGGAGAAATTTCCCTTACATAGCATTTGGACTCATCCGAGCAGCATAACTCCTATACAAAATGGTTCAAAAGGGGAACAGGATTACATACAACAAGGGGCTATTTATAGGGGAAAAATTCATGGGACACGCCCTCTGACACAGGCGTGTCAGGGGGCGTGTCAGCACTATTCCTGATGGCAGCCGTCGATTTGACGGGAAAGTGGACTTCGGGCTGGACACGTGTCGGTCTCGCGTTGGTCACGCCCCAGGTCATGGGCGTGACGGTGGGCATATCGAGGAGGTGGATCTGGGTGCGATGCGTCAAAAAATCGTGGGTGCCGTCACATCGGCCAGGTGGAGAGGTCACGCCCCAGGTCACGGCGTGACTCGGGGCGTGTCGGGGGTTCGACGATCGTCGAGCAAAAAGTCGTCGAGCGGCAAAATCGTTGAGCGGGATGGACACGGGCTTGGGACACGCCCCATGTCGGGTGACACGGGCGTGATGCTAGATGTGTAAAACTTTTTTCTTCAAAAATCGTTGATTTCACTGGAATTTGACGTGTCACGCCCTGGTCACGGGCGTGACCAATATGTCACGGGCGCGACTTTGCAATTTTTTGCAGATTTTAATTTTTTCCCTGAAAAATAAAATAAAACAAGTTAGTAATATATTTACAAAATAGAAGCATTTTATTGAACAACAATAAGTAAAAATGACGAAAATAAATGAAAACGACTAAATTAATATACACAAAAATGCGTATATTTACAATTCATCAAATACCCACATACTTAAGCTTTTGCTATTACAGAGTGTAACGCCCCTTTGCCGTCCGTGGATCAACACCACTAGGGCTCCAGCGGACCGTTACCGGGCTGTAGCCCAAGCACCCCAACCCATCTCCTGCCCATAGGCGGGTTGTTGGTGGCCACAGCCTCCCTTTGATGAGCGAACTCGACAGTTAAGCTGGGCCGTACGGGGACTTCCCAGGAGGTCACCCATCCCAGTACTACTCTCGCCCAAGCACGCTTAACTATGGAGTTCTTTCAACTCTCATCACCAACTGAGCTGCAGCTCAATTGGTGATGAGAGTTGAAAGAACTCCATAGTTAAGCGTGCTCGGGCTGGAGTAGTACTGGGATGGGTGACCTCCTGGGAAGTCCCCGTAGTACGGGCTTGACTATCGAGTTTACCTCATGAAAGGGAGGCTGTGGCCACCAACAACCCTCCTGTGGATGGAGAGGGGTTGGGGTGCTTGGGCTGCAGCCCGGTAGCGTCGCCTAGAGCGGAGCCGTGACATCGTCACGTTGGATCGGCTAGGGGCGTTACAATAAAAAGCTTAATTGGTGATGAGAGTTGAAAGAACTCCATAGTTAAGCGTGCTCGGGCTGGAGTAGTACTGGGATGGGTGACCTCCTGGGAAGTCCCCGTAGTGCGGGCTTGACTATCGAGTTTACCTCTTGAAAGGGAGGCTGTGGCCACCAACAACCCGCATGTGGATGGAGAGGGGTTGGGGTGCTTGGGCTGAAGCCCGGTAGGGTCGCCTAGAGCGGAGCCGTGACGCTGTCACGTTGGATCGGCTAGGGGCCTTACAATAAAAGTGCACTTTTTTATTGTAAGGCCCCTAGCCGATCCAACGTGACAGCATCACGGCTCCGCTCTAGGCGACCCTACCAGGCTGCAGCCCAAGCACCCCAACCCCTCTCCATCCACAGGTGGGTTGTTGGTGGCCACAGCCTCCCTTTGATGAGGTAAACTCGATAGTCAAGCCCGTACTACGGGGACTTCCCAGGAGGTCACCCATCCCAGTACTACTCCAGCCCGAGCACGCTTAACTATGAAGTTCTTTCAACTCTCATCACCAATTGATCTGCATCTCAACTGGTGATGAAAGTTGAAAGAACTTCATAGTTAAGCGTGCTCGGGCTGGAGTAGTACTGGGATGGGTGACCTCCTGGGAAGTCCCCGTAGTACGGGCTTGACTATCGAGTTTACCTCATCAAAGGGAGGCTTTGGCCACCAACAACCCACCTGTAGATGGAGAGGGGTTGGGGTGCTTGGGCTGCAGCCCGGTAGGGTCGCCTAGAGCGGAGCCGTGACGCTGTCACGTTGGATCGGCTAAGGGCCTTACATAGAGCAAAAGTTTGAGATGAACTTATAAGGAATAAAAGAAATCCTAAGTTTAGCTAACGCTTGAATTAATTACAAGTAAGATCAAAATAAACATCTGGGGTTAAAGAATTAAATCCTAATTTATGAAATGTTATGAATAGAGGAAGAGTTTCAAAAAGACTTCTAGATAAAATAAAATATAAAGCAAAAATTTATTTTTGTTAGTTTAACAAAGATGGATTGAATTTATATAAAAAACTTTAGCTTAAAATAAGTTAAAGGAAATAATGCAATTTAAAAGTTATGCTCTCAAAAAATTTTAAATTAATTCTATAATCATTGAAATAAGCTAAGTGGTTTGGTGGTTTATGAAGAAGGCTTGAATATTGAGGTGAGGTAATTTTTTCTCGAACCTCCAATTTTTTCTTTTTGGATAGTTAGGAAAATGAAATCTTATTTTCCTAACACATAATAATTTTTTCTTTCTTCATAAATTATAAAATAACTCAATGTATATGTGTAGGAGTAACGAATTTTATCCTCTTACTCAATAACATATAATCTTTTTAAATTATTGGGTGCCTATGTTTACGGAATGAAATCTTATTCTCATTGACATAAGATCTTTTTAAGGGATAAAATATGAGTAAACATGTCAAGTAAGACATGAAAAAAAATAGAAGTGAGTTTATTTTTTATTTTTTTCAAAAAGAAAAGTAGACTTTAATAAAAAGGTTTTGAGAGCAACCTTTTTAAAATAAACATTCCGATGTTCTAAAAACAAAAGTAGAAATAATTGAAATCCATGATGTTATTTTCTAACATAAAAACGAGCTTCTATTTATAAAATTAGAAGTGGTGGTGAAAAACATGTTACCTATTATAAGTAAAAGACATAAAAAAATCTTTAAAACTTAACCCCAGACACTTAAATCTATCGAACTTTAATTAATAAACGAATAGCAAACAAAGAATAAGTAAAATTTGCATATAAATTAACTCGAAACTAGATTTTTGGAAAGCAAAAGGGTTAAGATATGGTATATTTGATTTATTTTGTTACATAATTTAACAAAATATTTTTTTTTGGATTTTTTAGAGTTTTTAGCATTTTTTTAATTTTGATTATCGTTTTTTTTTTTGAATTTTTGTTTATCATCTTTTTAGGATTTTTGATTTTTATCTTTTTAGGGTTTTTGGATTTTCAAAATTTTTTGATTTTTTAGTTTTTATAGATAAGTTATTTACAAGAAATAGGAGAGAAAGAAGTGTTATTTATAACGAAGAGAGGGGGAAAGAGATAAAAAAAAATTTTGTTTTTATTTTTAAATAATGTACAAAGTAAAAAACTCGAAGACGGCCCGCGAACAGACTCTTATTTGGGTGGTTGGTTCGATGAGTCGACCGTCGCGGGTATGCAAAAAACCGAGCTTTTACAAATAAGAAGATGGGGGGGTGGGGAGAGAAAGATTAATTTTTTTACAAAAAATATTTACAAAGTAAAAGAAATTCATTTTTTTGAATTTTCATTTTATTAATTTTTTTGAACGTTTTGTTTTATAATTTTTTGAATTTTTTGGTTTTATGAATATATATATTTTTTAAAAGTTTTTTTATTATAAAAATAATGAACATTTTTTTTGAGTTTTTGATTTTTGCATTTTTTTTGTATTTTTTGTTAAGTACGGAATATAAAAAGTGAAGAATAGGAAAACACACCCATACTTAAACCCAACATTGTCCCCAATGTTGCAATCTAAGTATGCGGAAGAGATAATATACAAATTAAAAGATGTACAAAAACAAAAATAAAAAGAAAGGGTAGAAGCTTAACTTAGACGAGTGCGGGAGGCCCAATTAAATCCCTACATTATTGTTAGAAGAAGAAGAAAGAATCAAAAATATAACAGAAAAAATAAAACGAAAATATAAACTCGGCTAAAAGATTGTGGGCGGTAGGGGGGCATGTGCGTGGGGGAGTCGAAGGTAGCTAAGGCCTTAGCTACGTGAGTGTGATGGTAATACGCACCCCTAGCGTGCACAAGAATGGAAGCGCGCCGAAGAGAAACAAAACAAAATAAAACAAGTTAAAAGAAAATAAATAGACAAAATATATACACATGTATTTTTTTGTGTTTTAAGTACGTTTATTTATTTTTTTAGTTGTTTTTAGGTAGGTGTTATAGTTTTTTTTTGGTTTTGAGGGTTTTTAGCTTTTAAGTTTTTTTTTTGTTTTGTTTTTTGTTAAGTTTTAAGTTGTAAGGTTTTTAATTTTTTTTTTGTAATTTATTTTTAAGTTTTTGAATTTTAAGTTTTTTTAGTGTGTTAGTTTTAGTTTTTTTTTGTTTTTTTTATAAAAAGAATGAAAATTTTTGTATGTTTTTTTTCATTTTTTTTTGTTTTAGATTTTTGGGTTTTATAGTTTTTTTAATTTTTTATTTTTATGGGTTTTTTAATGTTTTTGTTTTATAGGTTTTTTTAATAAAAAAAATCTTTAGTTTTATAATTTTGTATGTTTTTTTCTATAGTTTTTATTAGTATTACTATTATTATATTATATTGTCCAATTTTACATAGATATATATATAGGTAAAATTAATAGATCTACAGGGTTCAAAATAACAAAACGAATCTCCCCGGCAACGGCGCCAAAAACTTGATTGGTTAAAACTCCAAAAATATTTACGGTCACGCGGTGACCCGGCGGTTTTATTTAACTAAAGCGGAAGTGGTTTTATATTTAGAAAACAGGGCGCGCGTATTTATTTATTTGGATATAAAACGGGTTAGATCGAGTTTTAACGAAAGAAGGCAAGTGCAGCTATCGTGAGTAGTACAGGATATTCCGGGTGGAATATCGAGGTCGTATTGTTCTCGGGGTCGGTTCGATTACTTCTACTTTTCACTGGAGGGGACTATTATTTTACCGATAATTACTTGTCGGGTAATATATATAAACAAAAGGCAGAAAATAAAAACATAATAAAGGGTGGAGCCGATGAAGAGCTTAGCTCGAAGGCATCGAATTAAATTGGAACGAAAATAGACTTTTAATAAAAAGAGATCCTAAATTTCTAATTAATTAAGGCGGAGACTTGGCCGTGGAGGTTCCACTAGAATGAGCTCACCTAGCTATAAGGCTATTGCTCACCTGAACGCTAAGACTACTCGACTGAACGTTAGTCCGATGAAAGATTCCTCTTAACGCCCGCATTACGCTAAGAACCCCGCTATTGGGTGGGGAACCCAATCCGGTAGAGTTGGCGCGCCTCCTCTCTCGAGGGTTAGTGCGGAACTCTCTTTGCCAAGGGGTGATCAGTCCATATGCACGGCCTCTCGGCTATCTAGCATATGGACTACGGAAATAGGGCCCACACATCAATTATATTGTCCTACGCGTCGTTTATCCCGGGCAAACCTTAAGTACTTTTAATTAATTAGAAAAATATGACCTTTAATTATTTTAAGCTATTTTATCTGTCTCAATGCTCTTCGATACCGAGGGCTAAGAACGGTTAGCCACTCATCAGAATGGGGACGACAATGGTGAAAGCAATAAAGAAAGCAGTAAATGAAAGCGATAAAATGAAAGCAAGAAATAAAGCAGTAAATTGCAAGTCCTACCCAAACGAGTAAGACTGAAGAAAGCTGTAAATTGCGAGTCCCGGCGCAAATGCGTGGGCGGGTGAAAGAAAGCGGGTCCTACTCAAACGAGTAGGACAAAATAAATGCAACGCACGCACACACTTGACAGAAAGTAAAACTCGCGCACACACTCTCTCGACATAAAGTAAAACACACACACACACACTTGACATAAATGAAAACACACGCACACGATAGAATGTAAAAATTCACACACTCTACTGAATGGAATAAAGCAAAGCGCCATTTAACTCTTAACGAGTAGGCGGAAATAAATGCGCACAAACACATGAGCGAAAAAGTTAAGAAAAACTAAGTTGACAAAAAATTAAAATAACATCATTTCTACCGCTAGAAAGCGGTAGAAATGCATAAAAAGTGAAGAAAAATTAAACGGGAAGAAAGTTTTGCAAATAAAAATGAAAATGCAAGTTCTCGACAAATAAAAAACAATTACATTTCTACCGCTAGAATGTGGTAGAAATGCGTAAAAAGAAGACGAAAAATTTAAAGGAGCAAAAAGATTTTGAAAAGAAAGAAAAAATTAGAAGAGTTGAAAAATTAAAATGATGAGATTTTCATTCTTATGGTTTTATGAAGGAGCTTAAAAAGTGGAAATAAAACAGAAAAAGAACAAAAATTTTTAAAACCTAAAAAAAACTAAGTTAAAGGAAGATGAAAACCACTTTTCAGATACCTTTATAACCTCATAAAAATGAAATAGAAAGCACTAAAAACTAAACTATGAAAGCTATAAAAATTCCTAACTTAACAAAACTAAGTAAGAAAATTAACTAAAACATAAAACTAAAAAGTTATACTCATACACACACACCCCCATTTAAAAGAGAACAAAAAGTAAGTTAAAACAAGTAAAAATAAGATTGCATAAGGGTAGCCACATAGTTGAAGTCCAAATCCATAAAAAGAGAGAAAATCTACAATTTTATGTAGCTAAAAACGAAGATTACAAAGCTAAGAAAATAAAGGAGAGGGGGAGAAATTTCCCTTACATAGCATTTGGACTCATCCGAGCAGCATAACTCATATACAAAACGGTTCAAAAGGGGAACAGGATTACATACAACAAGGGGCTATTTATAGGGAAAAAATTCATGGGACACGCCCTCCGACACGGGCGTATCAGGGGGCGTGTCAGCACTATTCCTGATGGCGGTCGTCGATTTGACGGGAAAGTGGACTTCGGGCTGGACACGTGTCGGTCTCGCGTTGGTCACGCCCCAGGTCATGGGCGTGACGGTGGGCATGTCGAGGAGGTGGATCTGGGCACGGTGCGTCAAAAAGTCACGGGTGCCATCACATCGGCCAGGTGGAGAGGTCATGCCCCAGGTCACGGCGTGACTCGGGGCGTGTCGGGGGTTCGACGATCGTCGAGCAAAAAGTCATCGAGCGGCAAAATCTTTGAGCGGGATGGGCACGGGCTTGGGTCACACCCCGTGTCGGGTGACACGGGCGTGACGCTAGACGGGTCAAGCTTTTCTCTTCAAAAATCGTCAAGCCTTGGTCACGGGCGTGACAAATATGTCACGGGTGTGACTTTGCAATTATTTGCAGATTTTTATTTTTTTCCTTGAAAAATAAAATAAAACAAGTTAGTAATATATTTACAAAATAGGAGCATTTTATTGAACAAAAATAAGTAAAAATGACGAAAATAAATGAAAACGACTAAATTAATGTACACAAAAATGTGTATATTTACAATTCATCACCAAGCACTGTGTTACCCTTGATAGACTCCTCCTCTCATAAGGGTAAGAAGGGGTTGGGATTCCAGGGAAGCACGAGAGTTGCTCCTTCAAAAAGGAAGGGCAAAGCTCCAGTTCCCACTCAGCCTCTTGCATCCAAGCCTCTCATTTCTTTCAGGAAAGTTCAGTGGCCTTCAACCAAGTATGACAAAGAAAGCATCTTTGGCTATTGGATAAAAGGCAGATCTACTGGTGTGAACAAAGATGTCCACAGCCATGGTGGAAGGTACAAAAAGGTGAGTGCCTTTAAGGCTGCCTATAAATAAATTCAAATGACCCATCACGGACATTTGTCTTTGGTTCTCCATCGCCCACTTTCAAGATTGTGGCTGCAGCCAAGGTTCAATACCATACAGCTAATACTCAGACTGAGGGTCAGTATAACAACAAGCCTGATTTGGGAATTTCTGATGCTATTAGGAGCATGCTTTCTGAAAAGAAGCTTGTTGTTGCTGGCATTCAGAGAAGTCCAAACCAGCCAGCTAGAAGACTTACCTTCAGTCAGATACTTGCTGAAAGGAATCTGAAGAAGGGTGCTGCTCCTCTTCCTACTGTTCAGACTGTAGTTAACCAAACTACTAGTCCTGCGTATAAAATAATATACAATACCATGAATGTTGGTGTTGTAGCAAAGTGGGCTACTTTGTTGTAGATTGCTGGCACAATCCAAGGGTGCCAAGAGAAGTTGTTAGTCCACCAATCAAAAATGATGCTGACGGACAAGTTCTTTATATGATTAACATGAACCTAAGACCTAATAGAAATTGGGTCCTAAGGTAAATTAAATTGTGTGATGCAGGTTAGTCCAAGTGTCCACACCCCTATATGGCACTTGGAAAGTGGTTGTTCCAAGTACATGACTGAGACAAGAAACAAATTAAATGAGTATTCTCTAGTAAAAGATGGACCCATGGTTATCTTTGATGGTTCAGATAGAGGGGTAACTAGAGGCTATGGTAAGATTACCAATGACATAGTCACCATCTGAAAAGTGGCTTATGTTGAAGGGTTGGAACAAAACCTCATAAGCATAAGCCAAATTTCTAATTTTGGCTATGTTATTGTCTTCCACAAGGATGAGGGCCTGATTAAGAGGTCAAGTGACTAAGAGATCATCTTGACAGGCACTAGGAGTGGAAATGTTTATTGTTTAAAATTTCTTTGTCTAGATTCAGACTCTCCTATTTATCTCGTGGCAAAAAAGAAAGTCTCATACTGTATCCAATGGCACAAGAGGCTAGCTCATTTGAATTACAAGACTATTGGCAAGCTCTTTAGTCAAGAGCTAGTTAGTAATGGTCCTAATGTAAAGTGCAGCAAGGAGGGCATTTGCTCAGCATGCCAAAAGGGCAAGCAGACCTAAGCCTCCTTCAATGGCATTGGGACCAAAGACTCTGTGAGGTGTTTGTACCTCTAGCATATGGACTTGTTTGGTCCTATGCCAGTTCATAGTCTTGGTATGAAAATCTACACCCTTGTGGTTGTTGATGACTATTACAGGTTTCCTTGGGTGTTCTTTCTAAAGAGAAAGAATGAAACCCTTGACATCTTCATCAAGTTTGTCAAACAAATTCAGAATGAGTTTAACAGTTCAGTGGTCAAAATCAGAAGTGATCATAGAACTGAATTCCAGTCTGAAAGTATGATAAGGTTCTGTGAAGAGCAAGGGATTCATCAAGAATTTTCTTCTCCAAGAACACCCCAATAAAATGGGATTGTAGAGAGGAAAAATAGGACTCTCATAGAGGCTGGAAGAACATTATTGAGTGATATATCTCTCCCAGAATATTTATCGACTGAGGTAGTGAATACTGTATGTCATGTCCTCAACAGGGCCTCTATCACCAAAAGCCACAAGAAGACTCCCTATGAGATCTTGGAAGGCAGAAACCAAACCTGGGTTATCTCAAAATCTTTGGTAGTAAGTGCTATGTGCTTCACAATAGGAAATCATACATGACTAAGTTTGTTATCGAGTCCTTTGATGGAATTTAAGTTGGGTATATAAATCATAGCAAAACCTATAAGATCTACAACTTGAAGAGCCAAGTTGTAGAAGAATCTGTTCATGTAGTCTTTGATGAGTCTACTATGATTAATAGTGAGCTGGCAAGCTCCTCTTCAAGTACTGCAGGTACAGAACAGATGATAGAGAAGTTGACCATCATGGAAGCAGCTCTAGTTATACAAGATGAAATGAACATCCCAGTAGATGGATTGTATGATATAAGTGAGGTGGCTGAAGATTAGAAAGATGATGTACCTGTAGCTAATGCTAAAGCCAGACTGCCTCCTTTAAGCAGGCATCTAAGGGATCATCCAAGCCACCAGGGTATTAGTGATGCCGGCCAAGGAGTAGTGACCAGGAGAAGAAGTATCAACACAACTCTATACTTAATCTTCCTTTCATAGGTTGAGCCAAAGAAATTTGAAGAGGCCAATATAGATCAGTACTAGATTATTGCTATGCAAGAAGAACTGAACCAGTTTAAGAGATGCAAGGTCTAGAAGCTGGTTCTCAGACCACAAGTACATAATGTCATTGGAGTCAAGTGGATTTACAGGAATAAACTTGATGAAAATGACATTATAATCAAGAACAAGACAAGGCTAGTATCAAAGCGGTACAAGCAAGAAGAAGGTACTGATTTTGATCAAACCTTTTCCCTTGTAGCAAGATTGGAGGCCATCAGACCGTTCCTTGAATATGTTGCACACAAGGGATTCAAGGTCTACCGGATGGATGTGAAGTCAGCCTTCATGAATGGTGACTTAAAGGAAGAAGTCTATGTTGAGCGGCCTTCAAGTTTTGTTATTCCTAACTCTCGTGATTCTATTTATAGACATAGGAAAGCTCTATATGGGATAAAGCAGGCCCCTAGAGCATGTTTTGAGACTTTGTTCAGATTCCTCATTGAGAACAAATTCTCAAGGGGGGAAGATAGACAAGACACTATTCCTAAGGGAATCTAAGGTAAGATCATCCTAGTCCAGATATATGTAGATGGCATTATCTTTGGATCTACTCATGACAACCTTTGCAGAAAGTTTGCCAAACTTATGCATGGGAAGTTTGAGATGAACAGTATGTGTGAACTTAAGTTCTTCTTTGGTTTCCAAGTTAGACAGACTGATGATGGATTGTTCATATCCTAGTCTAAGTTCACCAGGGACTTAATCTAGAAGTTTGGTATGGAGAATTCCTCCACTATAAAAACTCCCATGCGGTCAAATATGCATATAGACAAAGATAAGGCAGGGAAACATATTGATGAAACTTTGTATAGAGGGACAATCGGCTCCCTTCTATATCTAATTGCAAGTAGGCCAGACATCATGTATTATATATGTGTCTATGCTAGATATTAGGCTTTCCCTAAAGAATCTCATTACTCTACTGCAAAGATGATTTTAAGGTATCTTAAGGGAACACCAGATCATGGCCTATGGTACTATAGGAATGGAGAGTTTGAACTAACTAGCTATTCAGATGTAGATTTTACAGGCTGCAAAGAGGACAGAAAAAGCACTTATAGCACCTGTCAATTCTTGGGAGGAAGATTAGTGTCTTGGGGAAACAAGAAACAAACAAGTGTTGAAATCTCAACTTTAGAGTCAGAGTACATCTCAGCAGGTAGCTACTATGCTCAGTTGCTGTGGATCCAGCATCGGCTCAGTATTATAACCTCCAGATAAGTAGAAGTCCCTTATATTGTGATTCTACCAGTGACATCTCAATTGCTAGGAATCCTGTCTCTCACAGCAGGACTAAGCATATTGAGATAAGATATCATTTTATTAGAGAGTGTGTGGAATGTGAAGATATCAACCTTGAGTTTGTCCCAAAAGACAAGCAAGTGGCTGACAACTTCATTAAGACACTTTATGAAACAAAGTTCAACACCTTCAAGTTTGAATTAGGTATGTTGAACTTTGTATAGCTTCAATTTCTCCTCATGGTGTTGCAAGTTATACTATTTCTTGCATGTGGAATTATTCCTCAGTTGAATGAAGACCTTTCAAAAGGTGTATCTTCAGTGGTATCATGATCAAATATTATCCAGACTGGTATAGATTAGATTGTCTATCAGAAAGCATGATAGATATTGCTTCAGTTAAGGGAGAGAAAGTACAAGACTGCTCCGACACTCTCAAGTGGTTCAACTGATGCTTATCTATACTCAAAAAGGGGGAGCAGAAAATCAAAACCTCTCTGATTATTTACAGAACTCAAAAAGGGGGAGGAGAAGGATATGATCTAGTATCATAGGACAGGAAAAGAAGGATACATGTGGTATCAGAACTATAAAAACGATACGATCAAATTGATCAAGACCAGATAGCAGTAATTCAGGGGGAGTAGGTGTGATGTTGATCACCCTGCAGGCAAGGAGGTGTTGTAACTAAAACTTCTCTTGTTTTTAATTTTCCAAGTTAATGTTCTACTGATGTATATGTTAGTGTATGTCATTGACTCAATTGATTGAGGGTTTTGACTTCTTCAAATATAGGGAGATTGTTGGGTCCATTGCCCACAATGTCCTAGATTTGAAGAAGTCAATCATGTCAATGATATACATAAAGTTGTATTTGATGCGTGTCTAAGTTCATGCCTGCAAATTAGTCCTTATAACATTGATAGGATGGGTATTCCAAGTGATGTGATATGTGGTCATAAAGTAATGTTATGGAGGGACAGAAAGCTATCTAAGTCCACAGGCATTGAATGAGGTCTACTCACTCAACTCTAGTGCAAGGGAAGATGCTGGAAAGGCTAGAAATCGTCTAAGTCCGCAGGCATTGAGTGTAGTCTACTCACTCAATGCCAGGTGAGTAAAAGTGTTGAGTATTGCTTGGGCAGTCAAAGCCAAACAAGTGGCACGCTGAAAATATGGCGAAGTCCACAAGCATTGAGTGAAGTCTACTCTCTCAATGACATATAGCAAAAACGTTGTAAGACATGCTAAGATAGTCAAAGCCACATAAAATCTGTGTAGTTATTTTGACTAAGTCCACAGGCATTGAGTGAGGCAAGCTCACTCAATGCCATGTGATAAAAAGTGTTGGCTGAACCTTAGTTAGTTAGTGACAGTGTTTCCAACACAGAATTTTGTCTAAGGACAAAATCATTGAGTGATGGCTATTCACTCAATGCCTAATCAACTGAGAAATTGTCAAAGGACTGATGCATTAAATGAAGTCTACTCACTCACTGTCATGTCAAAAAAATTGACAGATGCTGAAAGCATTGAGTAAAGAACAACACTCAACGCTTCCCAGGTAGGAAAATCGGCTAAGTCCAAGCACAATGAGTGAAGGTTTCTCACTCAACGCCAAGTGACTAGAATCATTTCTAAGTGGTATGGAATTGAGTGAAGCTTACTCACTCAAAGACAAGTGGCAGAAAGATTTTTCTAAGTGTTTTGGCATTGAGTGAAGCTTACTCACTCAACGCGCAATGACTGAAATATTTTCTAAGTGTTTTTGCATTGAGTGAAGTTTACTCACTCAACGCATATACTAAAGATGTTTGATTTTAGCTAAGTCCACAGACGGTGATGTCAGCAAAGTCAACAAGTCAACAAAGTTCAAATTAAGTGCGGGAAAGCTACAAAAGACGATAAATACTGCCGAAGGTCTACTGTACGTCTTCTTTCGTTAAAGCAAGGTGCAGCTGTCTACTGCAGGTGGTCCCCACTACTTCTTGGGGCCGTTGATCAACAGAAGTTTTAAAGGGACATGCTTCAGATGTTGAACTCAACTTTTGGGGTTTTATTCAACAAGAAAAAAAACACCTAGACTTCATCTTACTCGTCATTAATGCCGAGAAAAAGTTTCAAGTCTTCCAGAAGAACAAAAAGTTCAATTAGCTGTAGCTTTCTCCTTTGCTACAGCAAGTTCAGAAATACTTATGATAAAGAAAAAGAGGTGGCCTTCAATCTTCTGCAAGATTTAGTTAGATATTTGAAGAAATTAAGACCTAACATATCTTCAGTCTTCTACATCAAGTTCAGAAGAAACATTCTGAGTTACTTCCAGCAGAGGCAGCCATTTATTGAAGAATATCTTCCTGCACCTGTGAAGTAAGATAGTGCTGAGATAACTCAGCTCTAGTAGTTTACACAGAGAGATTTCTCTATGTCAAAGAAATTAAAACCACTGTATTTCTGCAAGATCCTTTTGAATCTGAGCTATAAGGCTCTTGAGCCTGAGGTAGGTAAAATTTGACTAAGGTAGGAGAGTTATACTCTCTGATTGTAGGATCCAACTTGGATCTGAGGTAGGTGATCATTTAATCACTGAGTTGTTGGGCCTTTGGAACTGAGGTAGGTGAGTCTTTTTCACTGAGTTGTAGGGCACTTGTGCTTGAGCTGTAGGATCCTTTAGATTTGAGGTAGGGCCTTTGTGCCTGAGTTGTAGGAGAGTCATTCTCTCTGAGGTAAGATCCATTGTGGATCTAAGGAAGGGCTATCCTCCTAGCCTGCATTGTAGGGCCTTTGGCCTAAGGTAGTTGAATTATTGATCACTGAGATGTAGGGCCTAGTGCCTGAGCTGTAAGTCTTGGCGGAGACTGAGATATCATGAGGGATCTGAGGTGTAAGCTCTTTGAGCTGAGTTTTGGAGAAGTGTCTTGTCTAACTGAAAGTTAGAAAGGTGAGAGGAGAGTGGATGTACCCATAATCTAGGGAACGACTATAATTTCTGTGTGTACTTTTCTATGTTCCTTATTGATTGCAGGTTCTTGAAAGCTGATAACTATTAACTCACTAAGCACTTAAGAAGAAACTTAAAAAAATTCACAATATATCAATAAACCTATTCACCCCCTCTAGGTTACAAGCTACCTTGAAAACAAAGAATTCAGTAATCTTGAAATTATAAAGGTTGAGTGTATGATATTTTGTAGATCTTAGTGGTAGGATCCATGTGTATATCTGAGGTAGGGCCTGTGTGGCTAAGTTGTAGGGCTTGTGCTCAAGTCTGAGGTAGGATCCTGTACTAGATCTGAGTTGCAGGGCAGTTTGCCTAGGGTAGGATCCGTTTCAGATATGAGGTATGAGAGTATTCCTCTTTGAGTTGTACGGATATCCTCCTATCCTAAGTGTAGGACTATTAACTTAGTTTGAGGTAGGTGATCTTTGGATCACTGAGCTGTAGGAGCAAAGCTTGCTCTGAGTTGTATGGCTTTTTCCTGAGGTAGGTCTTAGAGGAGTCTGAGAGATCCTGAGGGATCTGAGTTATAAGCTCTTTGGATCCAAGTTTCGAGAAGTTGCCTTGTCTAACAAACTATTAGAAAGGTGTGAGGGACAGTGGAAGTACCCATAATCTGGGGAACCACTATAAAATTCCTGTGTGTTGTGTGTGATTGTCTTTAAAGCTAAACTATCATAAATCACAACTCACCTAAAATATGAAAAGTATAAAAAAGGCCTAAAACCTATTCACCCCCCCCCCCTCTAGGTGTTAGCTACTCTTTAATCTAAAGAATTTCAAGTGGGATCAGAGGGAGGTTGCTCAAAAAGGATTTAATAGTCCGAGTTGATCTCTAAGGGTAGCTAAAATAATTATACTTATGGGTTCAGGAGAGAACCATAATGAGCTAGGTTCCATGAAGATTCCAATCTACAGGACGGAAAGCTTTGGGTTCTAGAAGGAGAATATTAGCAGATCTCAGGCCAAGGAAAAGTATGTGGCCTTCAAAGCTGAGAGCACCAAGAAGAATAAGGAGAGGATTAACTCTCCTCCAAGGAGGCCTACTGAATCAGGCAGCACACAACCAAGCACATCAGATAACAACATGTCTAATGGATAATTTGCTGCCTTCTCTAGGTAGTTTCACAATATGTTGAAGAGGAAGCATTGGAGGAGCAGACCTTCCTCCTCTCATCACAGGAAGGACCACTACAAGAATGAGAAGAGCTGAAGTCAGTCTGACTCAGCATCTGCTGAGTTTGAAGAAGAAGAAGCCTACATAGGGCTATTTGCTGATGAAGAAGCTGAAGACTATCCTGCTTCTAGGATAGGTATCAGGGCCCCTCTATCACATTCAGATAGTGACTCAGAGGAGGATGATGAGGGTGAAGATGCTAACAGCTCCTATGTGCTAATGGAATTGTCAGATGAGGAATCCAGCCTGGTCTAAATAAGGTACTCTCTATCTAGCTCCTCATCTGAATTTGGCTATGAGACTAGTCCAAATTCTGATGCATCCTCATCCTATGATGAAGATGGGCTAGAATCTGAGTAAGATGTCAATCAATTGATTGACAAGTATGGTGCACTTCTAGATGATTTGAAAAGAAGCAAGAAGTAGGCCAAGAAGCAGGCAGAGGAGATTATCTCCCTATAGCTAGCTACTTCCCAGCAGTCTGACTCAACATCTTTGCTGGAACAAAAAAAAGAGGGAAGACAGCCAACTAAAGGCCATCTCAATCATCCAGATTGGGACCATCAACAATACGAACAAGATCATTATGTATCTTGAAGAGAAACTCCAAAGGGAGAAAAGAATTATGGCTAGTTTCTCTAAGCTTAAGTTTGTGTTGCCATTGATAGAATCCTTCTCGCTCAAAAGGGTAAGAAGGGGTTGAGATTCAAAGGGAACACTAGAGTTGCCCATCCCAAAGGGAAAGGCAAAGATCCAGTTCATCCCCTGGCATCACTGCTTCCCCTCTCCTTCAAGAAATTGATGTTACCATCAAATAGGTACGACCAAGAGAGTATTTATGGTCACTAGTTGAATGGAAGATCCACAAGTATAAACAAAAATGTTTACAACTATGGTGGAAAATATAGCGAGGGGATGAGTGCCTTTAAGGCTCCCCATGAGAAAATTCAAATTCCCCATCATGGACTATTTGTATTTGGTGCACTAGCCCCCACACTCAAGAATATGGCAGTGGATAGCTCTCAAGACCAACCAGCAAAGACTCAGACAAGGAGTAAGTCTATCATTAAGCCTGATTTGGCTATCTCTGATGCTATCAAAAGTATGTCCTCTACAAAGAAGATTATTGCTGATGGCATTCAGAACAAGCCAAGTAAGTCTACTGGAGACTCTCTATCAGTAATATCCTTGCATAAAGGAACTTGAAGAAGGTTGTTGCTCTTCCTTCTGAACAGTTAGCTGCTACCAGACCTGCTCAAAAAAGAAGATATAATATTCATGAGTGTTGGTGTTATGGCAAAGTAGGTCATTTTACCTTAGATTGTTGGCACAATCCAACTGTTCCCAGAGCAACTACTAGTCTTCCTATCAGAAAATCTGCAGGAAGCAATTCATTTTTCAGGCTTACCAGAACCAAGGACCTAATAAAAATGGGGGTCCTAAGTTAAATTAAACTATGTTTTGCAGGATAGTCTAAGTGCCCATACCCCAATATGGCACTTGGATAGTGGATGTTCCAGGCACATGACTAGAACAAGGAACTACTTGAAGGAGTACACTCCAGTGAAGGATGTTCCCAAAGTAATCTTTGGTGGTTCAGATAGAGGAGTCACCAGAGGTTATGGTAAGATCACCAATGATATAGTCACCATCTCAAAAGTGGCTTATGTTGAAGGATTGCAACACAACCTGATAAGCGTAAGCCAACTCTGTGATCTTGGCTATGTCACTGTATTCCACAAGGATGAGTGCCAAATTAAGAGGTCAAGTGACCAAAAGGTCATATTGACAGGCACTAGGAGTGGAAATGTTTATTGCCTAAACTTTCTACGTCTAAATAAAGACTCCCCTATATGTCTAGTTGCAAATGAGAAAGTCTTATACTGTATACAATGGCACAAGAGGCTAGCTCATTTGAACTATAAGACCATTGACAAGCTCTTTAGTGAAGAGCTAGTTAGGAATGGTCCCAAGATGAAATGCACCAAGTAAGCATTTGCTTTGCACGCCAAAAGGGCAAGCAGACCAAAGCTTCCTTCATGAGCATTGGGACCAAAGACATTGTGAGGTGTTTATACCTCCTGCATATGTACTTCTTTGGTCCTATACCAGTTCATAGTCTAGGTAGGAAAGTCTACACCCTTGTGGTTGTTGATGACTTTTCTAGGTTTGCTTGGGTTTTCTTTCTTAAGAAAAAGTCTGGAAATATCTTCAAGACTTTTGTCAAGAAAATTCAGAATGAATTGGATAGTACTGTGGTTAAAATCAGAAGTAACCATGTGACTGAATTTCACTCTAAAAGCATGACAAGGTCCTGTCAAGAGCAAGGGATTCATCAAGAATTTTCTTCTCCAAGAACACCCCAGCAAAATGAGATTGCTGAGAGAAAAAAATAGAACTATCATATAAGCTGGTAGGACTTTGCTAAGTGACACATCTCTCCCAAAATATTTTTGCACTGAGGCAGTAAATAGTGCATGTCATGTCCTAAATAGAGCTTCTATCACCAAGAGCCACAAGAAGACTCCCTATGAGATCATGAAGGGCAGAAAACCAAACATGGCCTATCTCAGGATCTTTGGTAACAAATGTTATATGCTAAATAATATAAAATCCTATGTGACTAAGTTTGTTGCCAATTCCTATGATGGGAAATTTGTTGGGTACAACAAACATAGCAAGGCATATATGATCTATAACTTGAAAAATCAAGTTGTAGAATCTATTAATGTAGTATTTGATAAGTATACTTTGATTAACAGTGAGCTGCCAAGCTCCTCATCTAGACCTGCAGGTATAGAGCTGATGATGGATAAGCTAACCACTAAGGAAGCGGCTCTAATAGTCCAAGATGAAGATGGTGGAGTGTATATTCCAGAAGAAGTACAAGAAACACATGATATGGATGAAGATCAGCAAGATGCAACCACTGAAGTTCAAGATGCTGAAGGAAGATTGCCTCCAGTTGTCACGAATCTAAGGGATCATCCCAAACACCAAATAATTGGTGATGCTAACCAAGGAGATATAATAAGGAGTAGAAGTCTCAACACAGCCTTGTATTCAAGCTTCCTATCACAAGTTGAGCCCAAAAGATTTGAAGAGGCCAACATAGACTAGTTCTGGATTGTTGCAATGCAAGAAGAACTGAACCAGCTCAAGAGTTGTAAGGTATGGAAGTTGGTTCCTTGACCATAAGGACATAATGTCATTGGAACCAAGTAGATCTACAGAAATAAGCTTAATGAAAATGACATTATAATCAAGAACAAAGCTAGTATGGTTGCTAAGGGATACAGATAAGAAGAAGGTATTAAATTTGATCAAACCTTTACCACAGTATCCAGATTGGAATCCATTAGAATATTCCTTGCATATGCTGCACACAAGGGATTCAAAGTCTACTAAATGAATGTGAAGTCAACCTTCCTGAATGGTGACTTAAGGGAAGAAGTCTATGTTGAGTAGCCATCAGGTTTTGCTAATCCTAACTCTCCTTATTATGTTTATATACTTTGAAAATCTCTATATGGGTTGAAGCAAGCCACTAGGGCATGTTATGAGACCCTGTCTAGCTTCCTCATCGAGAACAAATTCTCAAGGGGAAGATAGAAAAGGCTTTATTCCTAAGGGAATCTAAAGGCAGGATCATCCTAATCCAAATTTATGTAGATGATATAATCTTTGGGTCTACTGATGATAACCTTTGCAAGAAGTTTGCCAAACTTGTATAAGGGAAGTTTGAGATGAGCAGTATGGGTGAGATTAAGTACTTCCTGAGCCTCCAAATAAAGCATACTAAAGATGGATTGTCTATCTCGAAGTCTATGTTCATTAGGAAGTTAATTAAAAAGTTTGGAATGGAGAGCGACTCCATAATGAAAACTCCCATGGGGTCAGGTATGTCTATAAACAAAGATAAGGTAGGGAAACCTGTTGATGAAACTTTGTATATAAGGGTAATTGGCTCCCTCCTATATCTTACTACAAGTAGGTCTGACATCATGTATGCTACATGTGTTTGTGCTAGATATTAGGCTAGTCCTAAAGAGTTTCACTACTCTGCTGCTAAGAGAATTTTGAGATATCTTAAGGGCACACCAGATCATGCCCTATGGTACTCTAAAAATAGGGATTTTGAACTAACTAGCAATTCAGATGTAGATTTTACAGGCTTTAGAGAGGACAGGAAAAGCACATCGGACACCTTTCAGTTCTTGGGAGGAAGACATGTGTCTTGGAGCAGCAAAAAGCAGATAAGTGTGGCTATCTCAATGGCTGAGTCAGAGTATATCTCAGCTGGCAGTTGTTGTGCACAGTTGCTATAGATCCAGCCTCAGCTCCACGACTACAACATCTTCTTCTTCTCAGTGATAAGAGCTTCACTACCTCCTTCAGAAATTATCACACTGGTCATCTGGCTGGCCAAGCTATCCTATGATGCTAACAAGTTTTCCAGCTCCAGCAGAGAAGGTTGAGTTGCCCATCCTTGCACAAAAGTCACAAAGGCCACAGATTCCTTTTGCAGCCCGCGAACTATGTGCCTCTTCAACTTTGCTTCAGAGATGTGCTCATCAGGATCCAATACTGATATTTCAACGCACAGATACATCTTTAGAAATAACTTAGAGATGGAAAGATCACCTTGAGTTGCCTTAGCCAACTCATTCTCCAGGAACTGCAGCCTAGCCACATTATTCTTATTGAACAACCCATCAATGGTTGTCCAGATCTCTACAGCAGACTCACATCCTAAGATGTGATCAAAGAGCTCATGTGAGACAGCCCATTTGAGAGCAAACTTTGCCTTAGCATTAGTTCTTCTCCAAACTCTCACTTCCTCAGCATTACCAGTAGCAACAATAACCTCTTGCTTGTCGTCACCATCAACGACCTCCTATAACTCCTCACCCAAGAGATAGCTCTTCATGCAGGACTTCCACTTCTTGAAGTTAGTCCCTGTCAGAAGCTTAATGCCAAGACCTTTTACGTAGGCTACTTCCATTGCAAACAAACACTGATCACAAAGCTTCCAGAAGCGTCGAGTGATGAGTCTTATTTATATAGTAATTTTTGGACTCATCTGGGCTAGTTTTCACGCACTTGCACTTCACTTTTAGTATGTTATCATTGATATTTCAATTATATAGTTTTCACTCTAAGTGCACTTTTATGTCCCAAGGGTGTGCAATTGCGCATTCTGTTGTTGGGGGATAAGCACATGGTGCTCCCCAGGGGATCTTTCCAGTTGCTTTTGTTGCATTTCTGCTTTGCTTGAGAGTCCTGTTTGCTTTTATTTGTTTGTTTGCAGGTGGTGCGTTTTCCCCAAGGCTGGATTGCAGGTTTGAGGAAAACGCACGGTCATGCGTTTTCTTAGCACACGGTTCTTTGCAATTGTGCGTTTTTTTTTGTGCAGGAGAAACGTCGAGTGGAGCTCGATGAATTTCGTCGAGCTGAGCCCGACGATCTTCACGCATGGTCGACGCACGGTTTCATCTTAACTGTGCGCAAAGGAAACGAACGGTTTTCCTGTAGCTTTTTTGTTTGTTCCATTCTATGGTTAATCGTGCGATTTGTTCATGCACGGGCGGCAGCGCCCGTGCGCGAATAAAACACACGGTTCCTCTGTATTCTCCTGCATTCCTGCGCTCTGAGTTTACCCGTGCAATTTATTTCGAAGCGCCCGTGCGTGAAGTAAAATGCACGGGTCAACGCTTCAACATCCACAAGCTTGGCCTACAAGTTAATAATCCACGGTTAGTGCACGGTCATGCGTCAAACCGTGCGTGCCTAATGTTTTGACCTGCTTCTATTTAAAGCACAGATTTTCCTCCATGAAAGGACTTTTCAGCTTGCTATTCCCCCCGCCGTTTATGGCAAAGTTCCGCCGTTTTCCACCTTGGATAGGCCTCCGGGCAAGCTTTCAACGCCAAATAAAAGGCCGAGCTTCCTCTCGGCCTCCTCCTTCATCCTTGAGCTTCAAGAAGAGCCAGATCTAGCTTTCTCCATCAAGCTATGGGAAGTTTGTGCCATCCTACATCGGCTCGTGATACGAAGAAGATGATTCCATTGGGAGTGAGTGACAGCCTCCTCTACCTCGGACACAGTTGAGGACCGAGCTAGGATGCAGATTGACAACCCAGCGATTCCTTCCGCGAATCCTCCGCAAGACTTCGGATCTGGTCGATTCGCACACTTTTCTTCTCTTATTATTGATTGTGTAGTTGATATCTTGTATATTATGAAGTTGCACTTATCTTGATAAACATATGTATACAATCATGTCTATGTGATTTCATATTTATGTTATTTGCATGAGGTGCGCCTCTATTTTCCATCCTCCTCCACTTCCGATTGTGCCGCACTAGCAATTGATAGTGGCGTGCGTAGCGAAGAGGTTCTCTCGACTCTCATTCTGCCGTTCTAACCACCTCATCCGCAAGCCTACTCATTCATTCCCCCAATGATTCGGTGCATAGCGGCCCATGTAGTCTTCCATCCCGCCTGGAGAAGCATTGCATAGCGGCATTGCATAGTAGTAGTTGTTAGTCTTTTATTTCCTGTTTCCGCAACCATCAAAACCCCCGTTAGTTAACTCCGACCTAAGGACTTCAATCTCATGTCCTACTTAAAATTAACTTCACCTTACTGTGTTCCTTGAGAGATCGATATTTGGGGATATTCTCCCATTTTATATTAATTATGCGACCGGTACACTCACCGTCCAACGCATCAAGTTTTTGGCGCCATTTCCGGGGAACACAATCGTGTGAGTTTTTGGAGAGGGAGATAGTAGATCGAAGCCCTTTTCCATTTGTACATTTCATGTTTCTTCTTTGCTTTAGTTTTTAAATTTGTTGCTTATTTTTCTTTTTCCCCTTTCTGATTTTTTTGTTTAGAAAGCAGATCCGTGCTATTTTTATTTTAGTTGTGTAGCACTCTTTTTGTAAATTTTCTTGTTCGTGATGTATTCTATAGATGAGTACCGTCTACTTGACACTTTGCGTCGAAACATCGACGCCATGGCTGTTATGAATGCCGAGCATTGTATTCGATTTTGCTATGTCAAGGTGTAGGCCACACGGTGAAGGATTGCCCTCGCTTGTGCGAGCTTTTTCCCTCTGAGGGAGTGTGCGCAACAACCTCTCGTTCACAAAAGACTATTGTGGACAGGCCTACCAGGATGTTGTCTGGCCCATACAATGACATCGCTCATCTGGCTCGCTCTTTGCCCGTTGAGATTACCGAAGAATCTCTCGCTGAGTACAGATCCTTCATTGGTCCCTTGCTTCCTTTATACGAGCTTCCCTTGCGTGATGATGATCACTCTTGTGGTAGCCAGCAAAAAGAGGATCAGGAATCCATGGGCACTCCTGTATGGGATGCAGAGATTGTTCCGGTCGATGGGGTGGTGTCAGCGAATGATTTTGCGATGGGGCCTGCTCATTCAGTGCTTAATTTAGAGATCAGATTTACCCCTCCGCAATATTTGCCTAATGGTGCTACTCCTTTTTCGTGCGAGTCGGCTGATGATGTATTATTTTTGGATGATTCGGTGACTGAGGATGCGCCGAGGTGAGATGATGATTCTACTATCTCCAATGGAGAAGGTGGATCTTCGGAGCAGTTTTACGCACCCCGGTGCGATGAGGAATGTTCCCTTTCTGATGGTGAGAATTTCACCTCCTTATTGGACGAGGTCGTCCCCCTTACCACCATGGACCTCGAGTTCTTGGATTCTCCACAATACGACTCATATGATACTGATGATGATCTATGCTTGGATCTCGCTGGGAGTGATGCTGGGACCACTCCCCCTATTTCTGATTATTTTAGTTCTTCTTCTCTTTTATTACTTGACCCCGCTTCTTTATCTAGGCCTGTGCTGGTTGAGTCTCCACGGGTACATTGGGATGATGATGAGCCTGGTGCCCATGCCTTTGCCATCACTTCCTACACATCTGTGGTTGACGACGCCTTGCTAGTCAAGGATTCATTTTGTGATAAGATGAGCGAGGACCATCGCTCCTCCTCTTCTTATTTCTAATTTCCTCTACCTGTGTTGGGCAGGTATTATTATTTAGGTATAGTGGTAACTGTTTTATCTCCGTATAGGTACCCGTTACCCCAACGGATTATGGAACAGTTGCCTGTGCATTTTTCATTTCATGGGTCAATTAGCTAAAACCTTTTCCTTAGCCGAATAAGTCGTGCTGGGAGGACAAAAACCCCACTACTTATCTTTCATTTCTTGCATTTTTATTTTTCATGTCTATCTTAGTTTTAGTATTTCTTTGTATTTTGTCTATTTTTTGTTTTTGCGGAGCTCACCCCTGCAGGTATTCATGATAATTCGTATTGGCTCATTTGTGATTCTTCATATAGCGGAGCTGTTTCTGTTTTTTTCACGCGTCTTCTAGTATGCTCACTAGATAAGCATTGGGTAACCTCTTCCCTTGTCTCTATCTAATTTTAATTTCAATATCATATGTTGTGTAGCTTAGTTTACGTTTGGGGGAGAGCCAGTAGTTGTTACCTTTTGCACGTCCACATTTCATGTACTTACTATAAACTTTCATTGTTTTATTTTGATTAGTTCATCGCATCACACACCACTGCATCCAAATGAGCGCGTGCTTAGCTGTTAATATGCTGCGAGTGAAACTTGTTTCTTTTGTATTATTTGGGAAATTTATTGTGCTGGCACAGGATTGTGAGATAAAGTAAAATGTTGACCCTGCTGTGCTCCTAGTCAAGTGCTCTCGTCTCGTGTAGAAATTGGAGTAGATTTAATTTTTTTGTATGCTTATAGTTTTATATTTTTCTATTTGCGTAAAGACATTTTATTCTACTCAAAAATTGGTTAATCTGATGTGAATCGAACGGTAATGTAGGGATGTGTGTAGCCGTCACTAGACTCGTTTTGCTCGAGTCGGGAGGAAGGATCATCTTTTTTGGTGGTTAAGAACTTGCCCCAAGCTACTCTCGAAGTATAGGTGCATGGTTAGTCAAGTGTGAGTGTGATGTAGGCCATCATTTTGGCCCGGTTGAGCTTTGTACCGTTCCTAACATCCTATCTTCGCTAGCGCCATTGTGCATACCACTTCTTTTGATTCAGCTCTACCATTATTTCACCAATGCCTCATAGCTGATCCTAGTCGCACACCCAAGTCGAGCTTTAGAGTTTTACATTTTCATTTTGGGGTGTTGATATAGTGATTTTCATTATGATTTTGTGGATGTACTCCAAAGCTTAAATTTGCTGAATTTGTTAAAATAAAAAGATGATTTGAAAAAATACATTAAAATGAATTGTGAAAAAAAGTGAAAAGATAAGTATAATTGAAAAGTCTATTTGAGAAGAGTTTGTATTTGGAGTATGCGGTGCACACACACATATTTGGAAAATTAAGTCTGGGGGTGTGGTGTACCTACATATATTTTGGTTAGCAGTTGGATTCTTTTTTTATGCTAGGTCATTTGGGTTAGGTGCGTAGCCTTCTTATTTTTCTTTGTTTGCCTCACCGAAACCCAAGCCCCAAGATTATCCTAAAGTCCTACATATTCACGCTTTAGTCGAACTAGTATCGTGAAGAGAGTGTGAATGGGCAAGCGTATGGTCCCCGACATTGATGGATTTCTTTGGAGGTGATCCCGAGCCCCAGTCTTTGGCAAAGCTCACCTCAGTGGCCTGCATACTTTTTTGCTACGCGTGACCGTAAGATTCACCGTGATTCCATTTTTGAGTAGTAATAAAAATTTGATACCTATTATGAAAAGTATAAACTATTTTGCATACTTAGAAATTTCCTCTATTATATTTTTACTCCCGCGAGCATGTGACTTCGCATGGTACTCCGTATTTTAATTTTTTTGTTAGCTAATTTATTTTCCCTATCTGCATAGATTTTGATTGCTCGGGACGCGCAAATAGGTAAGTCTGGGGGTGTGATGAGTCCTATTTATATAGTGATTTTTGGACTCAGCTGGGCAAGTTTTCGCGCACATGCACTTCACTTTTAGTAGGTTATCATTAATATTTCAATTATATAGTTTTTCACGCTAATTGCACTTTTCTGGCCCAAGGGTGTGCAATTGCGCATTCTGTTGTTGGGGCGTAAGCACATGGTGCTCCCCAAGGGCTCTTTCCAGTTGCTTTTGTTGCATTTCTGCTTTGCTGGAGGGTCTTGTTTGCTTTTATTTGTTTGTTTGCAGGTGGTGCATTTTCCCCAAGGCTGGATTGTAGGTTTGAGGAAAATGCACGGTCATGCATTTTCCTATCACACGGCTCTTTGCAATCATGCATTTTGTTTGTGCAGGAGAAATGTCAGGTGGAGCTCGATGAATTTCGTCGAGCTGAGCCCGATGATCTTGACGCATGGTCGACGCATGGTTTCATCATAACCGTGCGCAAAGGAAACACACGGTTTTCCTGTAGCTTTTTTGTTTGTTCCATTCTATGGTTAACCGTGCGCTTTGTTCATGCACGGGCGGCAGCGCCCGTGCGCGAGTAAAACGCATGGTTCCTCTCTTTTCTCCTGCATTCCTACGCTCTGTGTTTACCCGTGCCATTTCCTTCACACCCATCCGCGAAGTAAAACACACGGGTAAATGCTTCATCATCCACAAGCTTGGCCTGCAAGTTAATAACGCATGGTTAGCGCACGGTCGTACGCCAAACCGTGCATGCCTATTTTTCTGACCTGTTTCTATTTAAAGCGCAGATTTTCCTCCTTGAAAGGACTTTTTGGCCTACTGTTCCCTCCGCCATTTTAGGGCAAAATTTCGCCGTTTTCCACCATGGAGAGGCCTCCGGGAAAGCTTTCAATGCCAAATCAAAGCCGAAGCTCCCTCTCAGCCTCCTCATTCATCCTTGAGCTTCAAGAAGAGTCAAATCTAGCTTTCTCCATCAAGCAAGGGGAATTTTGTGCCATCCTTCACCGGCTCGTGACATGAAGAATACAGGTCCATTGGGAGTGAGTGACAGCCTCCTCTACCCCGGACGTAGTTGAGGACCGAGCTAGGACGCGGATTGACAACCCAACGATTCCTTCCGTAAATCCTCCGCAAGACTTCGGATTCGGTCGATTCTGCACACTTTTCTTCTCTTGTTGTTGATTGTGTAGTTGATATCTTGTATATGATGAAGTTGCTCTTATTTTGATAAACATATGTATATAATCATATCTACGTGATTTCATATTTATGTTATTTGTTGGAGGTCCGCATTTATTTTCAGTCCTCCTCCACTTCCAGTTGTGTCGCACTAGCAATTGCTAGTGGCGTGCATAGCGAAGAGGTGATCTCGACCCTCATTCTGCCATTCTAACCACCTCATCCACAATCCTACTCGTTCATCCGCCCAGCGATTCGGTGCATAGCGGCCTGTGTAGTCTTCCATCCCGCCTAGCGAAGCATTCCATAGCGGCATTGCATAGGAGTAGTTGTTAGTGTTTTATTTTTTGTTTTCTTCAACCATCAAAACCCCCCTTAGTTAACACCAACCTAAGGACTTCAATCTCAAGTCCTCCTCAAAATTAACTCCACCTTACTATGTTCCTTGAGAGATCGATAATTGCGGACATTCGCCCATTTTATATTACTTGTGTGACCGGTACACTTGCCGTCCAACGCATCACTGAGCACAATCTGAGGTTGATCACAGCTAACTGCTCAAGCCACTGTCCCCTCTGATACCATGTTAAAATTTCACAAGTCAATCAACTGGTAGTTCTGGTATAAAGCAAACACTTCCAAAACTATCAAGTTGATCACTTGATAAAGCGGAAATGAGAACTAGGCGCAGGAACACTCCAACCATAAACTGAGCTATGTATCAGAGACAATGAAGAGAAAACACAGATCTTGCATTAATCCACTATAAACTTTACAAGGCAAGGTATACAGAGCAAGACATGATTTCTCCAAGTACAATGAGAAGACAAACAAACAAGAGCAAACTTCAAGCTGGGCGGACTGCCTCCAAGACAGCTGAGTCCACTGAGACTGCCGAGACCACCAAACTGTTGTTGCTACTCTGATTATACAGAGTGCGCACAAACCGATCGGACAACCCGTTATTTTGCTGACGTCTGCTCTATAAGCCGCCGCCGAATTGAATGAACAGACCGCCAAGTCCGCCTAGACAGGCGACCTAGTTATTGAGCTTGGATCAATTTGAGGAGAGAAACTGGTTGGCTGCCACCTGTGACCTGCTGCAGCTACTGATTGTAAACCGCAAGATTCACTGCTTCCTGACCTTGATCAGAACCAGACGCCCGGCTTCACAGTGCTAGCCGCACAACCTGAAACAGCAACCAGTTAAATCTCAAACCGCGCGACCTAGAAAACCGAGTCCGCAACAATTGATCTGCACTCAACTTATTGTTCACTCTGTTATTGTAGACATGTCGGGGGGGGGGGGGGGGTTTATTTATAGGTGGGGTGAGGAGTGTGGTCACCGCCCTAGTGAATAGATTCACCACCCTAGCTTGCGGTTAGCAAACACTAGTCCGTTGAGTCCGCAAGGACTTAGCCGTACTTCAAATAACCCGCCAGGCAGTAAATCAAGGTCAGTCCCCCACCAGGCGGACACTACGCCAGTCCGCACATTGCAGCACGCAGACACAGCAACATCCCATTGACTGCGTCAGTCTATTGAATTTTCTCAAAGTGGTCAACGAGATAGCCTAATGCCAAATTAATATCCTCAGAACTATCAAGATCACACCTTGATCGTGAGGAAACCAGAAAAGCAAGCTCAACAACAAAAAACAATCACAGGGGCAAGCAGATCATATATTCTTTTATTTATTCTTTACAAAGCGAGGTATACATGGCAAGACATGAGTTCTCCAGTAGACAGGAACACAGGAAAATAGAAGTAAACCAATTCGAGCGGACAGAGCTGGAGACCGCCGAGACGGCCCAGTCCGCCGAAGTCACCGAGGCCGCCCGAACTGCTGCTGCTGCTAGATGACGAATAGAACACGGAGTTCGCTGAGACTGCGAGGTCGCGCGGACACACCTTTATTCGCTGACTGGAACAAGCCGCTGCCGAACTGAAGAACAGACCGCCTAGACCGCCGAGTACGACAGACAAGTTATTGAACTTGGAAAGCTGAAGCAGAGAAACTGACCATCCATAGAAGTGACCTGCTGAGACCGCCGATTGAAACCGCAAACTTCAATGATGCTGACGGCAGTAAAAGTCAAACTCCTGGCTCCTCAGTATTAGCTGTGCAACCTGTAAAAAACTAACAGTCAACTCTACTCAACCTGCATGGATAGGAAAATCCAGACAGCAACAATTAATCAAGCCCTCACATACTGTTCACTCAGTTACTGTAGATGTGTCTGGGTGGTCTATTTTAGGTGAGGTGAGGAGTGTGGTCACCACCCTAGTGAATAGAGTCACCATCCCATCCCGCGCGCTAACACAACCCAGTACGCCAAGTTTGCAAGGACTTGGCCAGCACTCCTCCAGGCGCCAGGTCATAAATAGTCTACCACCATGCAGACACAAAGCCAGCCCGCACAACACAAGCACAGCGCCAGTCCTCCACTCAAAGCAGCATGCGGACACAATCGCAACTCATGCTGCACCATTCTGCAACTCAACACAGCATGCGGACACAGCCACAGCACATGTTGCATCAGTCCGCACACTGTACGCGGACAAGGAGGCAGTCTGCACAACTCGACAACAACGCCACCGCCCGCCACGAGTCCACGACCAACAGGCAGTCCGCCCGGTCAACAGCGGACTCTGCGGACAATGCGGACACCATGGACTTGTCATAGAGTGAGACCAAGTCTAGCAGCCCATCAAATAACTAGCGCGAGCACGGCGGACATAGAAGACCCAGACCGCCAATCAGCAGGATAGTCCGCTACAAGTATGTGAAACATTCATCGCAACATGGAGACCTCGACAGGAACAAAACCCCATCTCCAAGGCGTCTACAAATGCGGACTCCGTAGACGCAAAAGATAAGTCCGCCAACACAACGCAGATACAACTTCCAATCTGCCCGGTTACCATAAGAGCTGACCAACTGCAAGGCCGTAGAACAAGCTGAGCACCGCCAACAGACCACCAACACAGTCCGCTCAGGCCGCTCCACTCAATGCCCAAGTCGCTAAGACTTCTTTGGCCAAACACCATCCAGGCCGCACACCAGGCCGCACAAACTGCTCCACAAGAATAGCCAAGCCACCAAGTCCAACCTAACTAGGTCACCCAGGCCGCAACCATCAGTCTGCCTAGGCTGCACACCAGGCCACATAGACCGCTCCACAAGAACAGCCAAGCCACCAAGTCCAACCTGGCTAGGTCACCCGGGTCGCAACCATCAGTCTGCTCAGGCCACGGACTCAGACCGCTCAGGCAGCTCAGACAGCCCAGTCTGCTCCATCACCCACTTTCACTTCATAAATATCAACACAATCCGCAAGCTACATGCGTACACAGCAACATCCCGCACAGCCCGCAAGTTGTAACACCCCAAATCCCAATTTGGTTTCAGGTTAGGCGACACGGCCTGGGACACGGGCGATACGGGCGTGTCACAGAAATGCACTCGTCGAAGTTCTCGAGATGGAACACGCCCCGCGATACGGGCGTGTTACAGGGCGTGTCCTCCTCTGGTCGACGAACTGCACTCGACGATCGTCGAGCGGCAAGTCATGTTGAGTACACGGCCTGTGACACGGGCGTGTCACAGGGCCGTGTGCTTCTCTGGATTAGCCAGGGATGTGTGTTTGTGGACACAAGTGTGTCTTGGTGTACACGGCCTGGGACATGGGCGTGTCCTATGGCCGTGTCCTGCTCGGGTTGAGTTAGTGGTGTGCTGCATGAGGAACACGCCATGCCACACGGGTGTGTACTGTGTGACATGGGCATGTCAGTCATGTGACACGGGCGTGTCACATGGTCGTGTCCTGTTCTGGATAAGGCGGTTCTTACGCCGCTTAATGGACACGGCATGTGACACGGGCGTGTCACATGGCGTATCATCCCAAAAATGGATATTTCTGTGCAATTCGTGGTCGTTCATTTCCTTCATCGTGGATCCAAGGGTCCAGGCCCCTCCCTGCTGATATAAAACCGAGATTGGGAGGATAATCTCCATTAATTTATCCTTCTAAAGAGCTAGGGAGAGAGGAGAGAAAGGAAGGAAAGGGAGGAGGAATCCAGCTGCCAGAGGAGCTTCAGAATTCCGAATCGAGACCCGAATTCAGATTCGTTGAGGCAAAGCCGTGGTGGTGATTCCCATCCTGCAAGATCATGGCTCCAAAGTGATCGTCAAGGTTAACGATCTCCTTCTTGGACAAGCGAAGTTCTTTCTTTATGCATATGCACGGAAACCTCCACCAAGAGGTGGAAAGCGTAAGTGATTCCAGGTTGAGTGTGCATTTAGAGCCGAAAATAGGTAGTACGGCATAGGCATGCTGTATGAAGCCCATCCGGACGGTTAGTCAGTATTGGTGATGTTTATATTATGAACTGGAGAAGACTCCGTGTGTTGTGTGGATGCTTGTGAATTGTGAATACTTGGAAAGCTTGGTATGAGACCTTGTATGGGGTGTGTTGAATTGGAATGGATTGGAAAGAAGCTCTGCGAGAGCTGTGTGTGGAGCAGAAAATGGAAGGCCGACCCGCATCAAGATCTGCGCTATTGACGAATTGAGCAACGGGAAAGGCTGACCTGGATATGTGTTGTGGGAGATCGATTGGTGGCAAGGTAAATGGGAGGCTGCCGGCCAGACCCGGCTTGCTGCACCACGATGATGGGTCGATCTGAAGTGGAAATGCTCAAGGTTGCCGTGAGGTAGTACCTCTGAGTGGTATGGGCGGGATGTCCCAAGCATGCATGTTGTGGTGACTAGGGCCGGCCAGCCAACATGTTAAAAGCCTCTAATCGGTGGTGGGCAACTGGTATATTCGGTACACCAATAATGTGCCCTGAGTGCACGGAGCGTCTGGCAGAGGCCGGCGTTTGTGATACTGTTGTGCTACTTGTTGTGATATGATTGTAATGCATACAGGGAAGGAACCACTGCCCCGGTTAAGGGGTAGGGTCGTTATAATTGGTTATCTAATGCTGACAGTTGCTTTGTTTACCACTCTTGAGGTGGATGTCTAACTACAGGTGCTGACGAGTTGAATTGGATTGAGCAGAATGAAGCCCTTGCTGCTTAAAGGCCCTTGAAGGTCATGCGAAGAATTCTTGAATTTTATGCGTGGCCGGCCTGCGTGCCGATGTATGAAGCTATATATTTGTAAAGAGAAACTCGTAAGGCCTTAAGGCCATGAGAGTTGTGTAGTTGTATACATTCCTGGTGATATATATAAATGTATGGTTTATATATTTAGTGGACATTCGCTGGGATGTGTTCTTGCAACCTAAAATGCTTTCGTTAGAATGCTCTGAGCTAGGACGCGAGTAGAATGTGATTTTGATATTCACACGTAATTCCACCGTTTGTTTGTGAAATATGGTGTGGGGCCCCAGCCGGACCCACCATTATATTCCATATGACGAACGGAGGTGTTACAAAGTGGTATCAGAGCCAGGTTTGAGATTTTTAGGAGTTAGAATATAATGAACTCAAGAATGTCCACCAGGAATGTAATACATGCACGTGAGGAGCATGAGCGTGTAGTTCATGTGTATTTGTCGTTATGGAATGGCTGTTAATGGTGCTTTGTATATTGATAGGTGACGCGGAGTGGTATTGGGCAGTCTGAGGCCCAGCGGTCTGATGAGAGTGAGACACCAACTGAGGCACCTACACCTCCCTCAGTAGAGACCATACGTGTCATTACTGAGATGGTGCTCGCAGTGTTACATGCACAACCTGTTGGGCAGGCAAGGCCTGTATGGGTGCCAGTACAGCTTGGTGCAAGGCAAGAGCGTATTGAAGTTGTGGTTGCTGAGCAAACAGCTGACGAGAAACTGAAGCAGTTTATGGAGTTCCATCCACATACGTTTGGAGGAACGGGTTCCCCAATGTAGGCGGAAGATTGGATCGCACGACTGAAGAGGATCTTGGCAGCAATCAGGACTGCGGAGGGGCAGAAAGTTACCTTAGCCACTTTTCTGTTGGAAGGAGATGCAAGGCTTTGGTGGGATGAAGTGGAATTATATTACTTGGTAGGTCGAGGATTAGAGGAGATATCGATCGAAGAATTCTCACGATTATTTTTGGCCAAGTATTTGCTAGTGTCGCAGCAAATTGCTATGGAAAATGAATTCCAACATTCGGTGCAGGGTGAGAGTAATGTTGATGCTTACCTGCATGAGTTTACTAGGTTGGGGTGCTATGTGGGGTCTACTTTCGCCGAGGAGGCGCGGAAGACGAATAAATTCTATGAGGGACTGCGTGATGAGCTGCGGTTGGAACTCCCAAGTTCAGTGAACCAAGGATTCCAAGCGTTAGTAGATACAACCCGGGCGCTGGAGAAAGATTTGAAATGGGTGCAAGATAAGAAGAACTTGGCGGCGGAAAAGCCAGAATTCAAAGTTCCACTGTCGGAACATTCGGAGTTTAGGAGACGAGACAAGAAGAGGTTCAGGCCTGCTGAACCAACTCCTTTGACTGTTTCTTCAGGAGCAACATATGAACAAGAACGTGTTGAGACACGTACATGTTTTCATTGCGGAAAGCAAGGACATATAGCCCGTAACTGTTGGAGTGGCTCGTCGAGAGGTTATAAAAAGACAGTTGCGTCTTATGAAGAAAAGGGTAAGGCAGTGACCGAGTCATCTACATCCCTGACGCAACCTCGATGCATAATCTTGAATTGCAGGAGCTAAAATGCTCAATCGGTGAAGTGCAACAGCCTCGAGTGTTTAGTTTGGAAGTACAAGAGGCCATCAAACGACTTATGCGAGATGCGGATGAACGGAAGTAAACTGAAAAGTGAACTATGTTACTTTTGTGATGTAAATATATGTTGTATGTCGGGATGAATGATGCTATGTTTGTTTACACCTTGTTTTATCCAGGTGATCATTTGATCAAGGTGCAATAAGGAATGGTTCTGTTGGTGTATGTATATCTGGGGTAAAAGATATGAGTATGGTGTATGCAATGTTAATGACTGTTTTGCGCGATGTCATGGGGCAAGACAAGTTGCGGCCTCTGAGCTTTAACCCGAATCGTTTTATTAAGGAACGGTGTGGTTATCTTGATGCCAACGGTTGAGAAAAATTCAGGATGAAATTTCTTATAAGGAGGGGAGGGTTGTAACACCCCAAATCCCAATTTGGGTTAAGGTTGGGCGACACGGCCTGGGATACGTGTGTATCCCAGGGTGAGTCCTGCTCGAGTTAAGCAGCTTGTCGAGTGCTCGACGAAATGCACTCGACAAAGTTCTCAAGAGGGAACATGCCCCGCGACACGGGAGTGTTAGAGGGTGTGTTCTCCTCTGGTAGACAAACTACACTCGATGATCGTCGAGCGGCAAGTCATGTTGAGTATATGGCCTGTGACACGAGCATGTCACAGGGCTATGTCCTTCTCTGGATTAGCTATGGATGTGTGTTGGTGGACACGAGTGTGTCTTTGGGTACACGGCCTGGGACACGGGCTTGTCCCATGGCCGTGTCCCGCTCGGGTTGAGTTAGTGGTGTGCTCCCTGAGGAACATGCCATGCCAAAGACGCGTGTACTGTGTGACACGGGCGTGTCAGCCATGTGACGCGGGCGTGTCACATGGCCGTGTCCTGTTCTGGATAAGGTGGTTCGTATAATGCTTAAGGTACACGGCCAGTGACACGGGCGTGTCACAGGGCGTGTCAGCCCAAAAATGGATATTTTTGGGCAATTCGTTGCCGTTCGTTTCCTTCATCTTCGATCCAAGGGTCCAGGACCTTACGTGCTGATATAAGACCGAGATTGGGAGGATAATCTCCATTCAATTCTCCTTCTAAAGAGCTAGGGAGAGAGGAGAGCAAGGAAGGAAAGGGAGGAGGGAGTCGGCTGCCGAAGGAGCTTCAGAATTCCGAATCGAGACCCGAATTCATATTCTTGGAGGCAAAGCTGTGGCGGTGACTCCCATCCGGCTAGATCATGCCTCCAAAGTGATCGTCAAGGGTAACAATCTCCTTCTTGGACAAGCGAAGTCCTTTCTTTATGCATATGCATGGAATCCTCCACCAAGAGGTGGAAAGCGTAAGTGATTCCATGTTGAGTCTACATTTAGAGCCGGAAATAGGTAGTACGACATATGTATGCTGTGTGAAGCACATCCGGACGGTTAGTCGGGATTGGTGATGTTTATATTGTGAACCGGCGAAGACTCCGTGTGTTGTGTGGATGCTTGTGAATTGTGAATACTTGGAAAGCTTGGTATGAGCCCTTGTATGGGGTGTGTTGAACTGGAATGGATTGGAAAGCGGCTCAATGAGAGATGTGTGTGGAGCAGAAAAGGGAAGGCTAACCAATGTCAAGATCAGTGTTATTGACGAATTGAGCAATGGGAAAGGCTGACCTGGATCTTTGTTGTGGGAGATCGATTGGTGGTAAGGCAAATGGGAGGCTGCGGGCCAGACCCGGCTTGCTGCACCACGATGGTGCGTCGATCTGAAGTGGAAATGCTCAAGGTTGTCGTGAGGTAGTACCTCTGAGTGGTATGGGTGGGATGTCCCCAGCATGTGTGTTGTGCTGACTAGGGTCGGCTAGCCAACATGTTAAAAGCCTCTAATCGGTGGTGCGCAATTGGTATATCCGGTACACCAATAATGTGCCCTAAGTGCACGGAGCGTTTGGAGGAGGCCGGTGATTATGATACTATTGTGATACTTGTTGTGATATGATTGTAATGCATATAGGGAAGGAACCACTTCCTCGGGTAAGGAGTAGGGTCGTTATAATTGGCCAGCTAATGCTGACCGTTGCTTTGTTTACCGCGCTTGGGTTGGATGTATAACTGCAGGTGCTGACAAGTTGAATTGGATTGAGTGGATGGAAACCCTTGCTGCTTAAAGTCCCTTGAATGTCGTGCGAAGAATTCTGGGATTTCATGTGTGGCCGGCCTACGTGCCGATGTATGAAGCTATATATTTATAAAGAGAAACTTGTAAGGCCTTAAGACCATGAGAGTTGTGTAGTTGTATACATTCCTAGTGATATATATAAATTTATGGTTTATATATTTAGTGGACATTCATTGTGATGAGTTCTTACAACCTAAAATGCTTTCGCTAGAATGCTCTGAGCTAGGATGCGAATAGAACGTGATTTTGATATTCAGAAGTAATTCCGCCGTTTGTTTGTGAAATATGGCATGGGGCCCCGACCGAACCCACCGTTATATTCCATATGACGAACAGAGGCATTATACAAGCACACCACCATACCGCCACACTGCACAACACACGGACATAGCCACAACATATACTGAATCAGTCTGCATGCCATACGTAGACATGCCGACAGTTCGTACAACTCGAGAACAATACCTCAGCTCGCCGTAAGAGTCCATGACCAAAAGGCACACCGCTCGGTCAACAACGGACTCTACGGACACTGCGAACATCCTGAACTTGTCAGAGAGTGTGACTAAGTCCAGCAACCCACCAAACAACTGGTGTGAGCTTGGCGGACACGAAACCCAGACCGCCAACTCCTTGGACAGTCCGCCACCATGAATGCGGCTATCACCCACCACATCACCGGAGAGCTCGGCAAGGACCAATGCCGATCTCCAAAACCAGTCCGCCAAAACGGACTCCGGGGACTCTAACCAAGACTACCACATCTCCGCGGATTTAACATCCAAACTGCCCGGCTACTACAAGAGCAAGAACTGAGAACCGCAGGCCGAGCTGAGCAGCGCTATCAGTCCGCCACAGACAAACCGCTCAGGCCGCTCCAAAAGATGCCGAAGCCGCCAAGTCTACTCTGGCCGCAGACCACCCAGGCTGCAATAACTGTCCGCCCAGGACGATCCACTAGACACCCAAGCTGCCAAGTCTGTCCTAGCCACTGACCACCGAGGTCGCAACATCAGTCCGCCCAGGCCGTGGACTCAGACCGCCCCGACCGCACGGTCTGCTCCATCACCCACTTTTGCTTCATAATTTTCAACACACTCAATGCTTCTGGACTTAGGCAGATTTTTGTATTATCATCATCATGTCTTGTGTCCACCTGTCCTTGTTGATTAGACAACCTGTTTAAATAGTTAACAAAGAGCAACCTGTATATATAGAACTTAAAGCATGTATCCAATACAATACTGTTTATATCATTATCTTATAGGCCTTCTTCAAATCTGAGACATTGTGATCAATGGACCCAATAATCCCTCCCTATTTGAAGAAGTCAAAACCTTAGATAATGATATACACTAATACATAAATAAGATAAGCAATCAATGAATATTTAGAGCAAAAATTGAAGCACACACATAGTAATAAGAATATGCTTACAGGAAATAATTTTAATTAACCATTGTGCTTAAAATATCATTCACATTCCTACAGCCCTTAAGAAAAACACAAAATAACTCATGTCTTAGGTTCTCTTATAACAATGCTCCTGTTGGGCTTCTTTGCAGAATTTGCTTCATCTTCTCTCTTTTCCTTCTTCCTCTCAAAGTAGTTGTAAGGCTTGGGGAAGTATTTTCTTGGCTCTAATGCATCTTGTGGCAAAACACCTGACTTCCTATCCATTCTGTACTTCCTACTAGCTTCTTCATTCCTCTCTAGCTTTGCCCATTCTAGAGAGCTATAAAGCTTTCCCCTCTTAGTTTTCTTCGACTTCACTTGCTCCCAGGAAAACAATAATTATAGTCCTATATTGAGTACTCCATTGCTTAAAGTCTGGCATGTACTTCAATTCTTCTTTATACCTCTTCTTGCAGAGTCTGACCCCAGCTTCATCTTCAACAATAGATTTTCCTTTATCCCTGATAATATACTCAACAATAGGACTTAAAGAGGGAATATCAGCATCAGTTGCAGGTTCAGCCCACTAAGTACCTTCTTGATTGTCATATTGCTTAGTATCATATTGCTCTGCATACTGATCATTGTATTTACCCAACAATCTATCATGCAGTGCTTCTTGTACATGTTCAGGTATAGCAGGTATGTTGTCATATATGAGTTTCTTAAGTGCCATTGAGCCTATTATAACTTTGAAGTTCAAACTGCATTTTCAGTATTGGCCCTTATCACTTCCTTCTCCCCCTTTTTGACTTCTTCAGAGACAATTTTAGTCAAGGAGGTGCTAGCCTTTGTTAACTGATCATCTAGATAGTTAACACCAATGGTGACATGGACCTTGATCTTGAGCAAGTGATCATCTAGAACTTGGTCACATGCACCAAATCTTCTTTCAAGAATAGTCTTGTTCTTTTCCAACAAGTCCTTCTATGCATTGTGGATTACCAGCATGTTTCTAGAAAGAATATTTTGATTCTCTATAATTCCATTTTGAATCTGACCTAGTTCTGTCAGTTTGATTTCTATGAAAGTGACTGTTGGAGGATCCCTCTTGAAGAATGATATAGTGTTGGCTCTCAGCAGATTAATCTCATATATTATAGATTTGATCTCAATAAAAAAAGTCTTTTTTGAGTTCTTTGATGGAATCATCCATAAAGTGTTCAAGTTGCCTTCTTTGGTCATCCAACAAGCCCTTTTGTTGAGCTAGGAAGGTTCCTGACATTTGATCAACTTGATTTGATGTACCTTCATCTCAGACTTGTTGTTGCACTGGCCTTTCTTCTTCTCTAGCTTTAGAATCAGCCATCTGATACTCAGAAGAGTGTTGAGTTGCTTTTTCATCAGCAGCCTTGCCCATTTCTGATTTAGAAGAGTCTATAGTATAGAGAGTCTTTGGAGCAGGGAGTTCAATGTGAATATCCCTCGTAACCTTTGCAATGTCCAATAGGACATTCAGATCTTCAGCAGTGTTAATTGGATGTTCATCTTCCATTGATTTAGCCGGTTGAACCTCAATACCAGAAATTTGATTACTTTCAATCTTGAGTTGATTGTGTGTAAAAATTTATGATATCGGAAAACGGGACAACAAGCATAGGAATACTAAACCAAATTGAGCCCAAGAAAATCAAAAACAACGAGAAGAGCAAAAGACGTGTACGTATCAAAAATTTTATAGAGCAAGGCATGCATGGCGAGATATGATTGCCAATGTATCTGATGGTAGCAGGAAAAATACAAAGATAAAAAAACAAGACATGAGGACTCAAGGTCTAACCGCCGGCTCTGCTGCTAATCGCCTATGGAGTCCGCTGAAGCTGCCTTGTCACAAGACCGAAACAAGCCGCAATGACTGCCTATTATTCTAGTGCTGAAAGGAAATCTGTCTGCTGATCTGCAAACCTCCTGACCACGAGGTCGCCAAGCCGCCAGATCACGCGGATTGCTGCCACCGAACTGAACAAGTCGCCAGAGGCGGATAACTTATTGAACATGGAAAATAAGTTGAAGAAGAGATAGACCACTTAGTCGCAAGCCGCCACCTGCTGCTAACTGCCAGTTGAAACTGCCGAATCCACACTAACTTTGACCGAAGTCATAACCAAGTCCCTGGCTGTAACATCCCTTAGACAATTAGACCTATAGGAGTGGTTTTGTCATGACTTGGTCATGATAAAACCCTAGGAAGCCCAAGAAGACCAAGTGGACCTAGGAATGTAGTTGAGATCACTATGGTCTGCAAGTAGTAGGTTTCTAAACTCTAGTTAGGATGATCATGGAGCTTCACCATGACTCTAAGTGTTGGGTACATTGGAAATTGTGTACCTGATTTGGAGAAGCCTCACCTAACTCAATATTATACATTAAGTTGTATTTGATGGTGTATTGAGTTTACTTGTGCAGGCAGAAGAATGCAAAAAATATTCTAAGTACAAATGTGTCGAGACACTTATTTAGTGTCGACACCTACGTAGGAGCTGTATCGAGAAAATAAGCAAGTCTGTATCAACATACAGGACTTGTGTCGACACATTCCACAAGGCTGTGTCAAGAACTTGATAAAGAGTTGTGTCGACAGTTTCTGAAGTATGTCGACACACTCTGCAAAGGCAGTGTTGAGACTGAATGAAGAGCTATGTCGACAGTTTCTGAAGTTTGTCGACAACACCAAAGGAAGTGTGTCGGCACCCGGGTAATTGTGTCGACACATACTTCATCTATGTCAACATATATTATCCTTATGTCTCGATACATTCAGCTGAGTTAAATAACTCTAAGTGCCAAATCTCAAGACTGAATACTTGACAGCTACCAAAAGTGTCACGACTTATTAGACATGTCAGAACTATCAGATGTCAGTCAATTACCGGATCAGCCAGTTGCCTCTAATGTGAACTATAAATAGAGCCGAGCTATCAGAAAAATAATAACAGAAGATAGAGAGAAATTAAAGTGGAATTCTGCAAGAAGAATTCACGGATTCCTGTACAGCAAGAAGATTCTGATTTGAAATCAGAGAAGGGGGTAGCTTCACTGTAGATCTATTAGTGATTGCAGATTTAATTCTGCAAGGTGGAAGAAGCTGGATCGACACCAACTTCTCAAGAAGATTCAACCTAGGTTGTCTCTTTCAAGAAGCTTTGAATAAGCTAAGTCAGGTTGAATCAGATTCACTACAGCAAAGAACAGGAGAAAGCAAATCCATCAAGATCTTATCAAGATTCCCTCATCTCTCTCTGAGTGAATGAAGGATCATCTTCTTAATAAATTTTCAGTAGGACCTATATTAGATCTGAGTGTAAGAGATTTCAATCTCTGAGTTGTAAGCCTGTAACTATAAATGCTGAGGTAGGGCTGTTTGCTTGAGGTAGGAGATTAAGTTCTCTGAGCTATAGGCCTGGTGATAAATGCTGAGGTAGGGCTTGATTGCCTGAGTGGTAGGAGTGTGGATTCTCTCTGAGGTACGATTCTTGGGAAGAGCCTGAGTTGTAGCACTTGTTGAAGTGTGAGCTGTAGGAACCAGTTTGGGTTATGAGTTGTAAGATCTGAGAATCTGAGAAGGTGGAAGGAAGTTAGGCTGAATCTATTATACTGCTAGATAGGCGAAGGGGAAAAGTGGATGTAACCATCATTTGGGGAACCACTATAAAACTGTGTGTATGATGTGATTGGATGTTTATGTGCTGTGATAGCTGTAGAATATATATCTGTGTTGTGATTCATTTATTAACTGCCTAAGTTATTTGGAATTGAACCTATTCACCCCCCTCTAGGTGTTTAGACTTTCTTGAAACCAATTCTTTCAAGTGGTATTAGAGCCAGGTTACTCAAAATTAAACTTAACAGTCTGAGTGTATCTTCAAGGCAGTAATCAGATTTCCAAGATGGGTTCAGGAGAAAATCACAAAGAACTTAGATCCATGAAACTTCTCATTTGTAGAAAAGAAACCTTTGGTATATGAAAAGAGAGGGTCACATTATTCATGGAGGCATCTGATCCATGAATTTATATCACAGTTCAAGAAGGGCCTTTCATTCCTATGAAGACATCTATTCTAGATGCAAATCTGAAAACTCCAAAGAGTTATTCTGAGATGACTAAAGATGAAATCATCTTAGCCACTTTGGACAGGAGGGCACAGAACATAATTGTTAGTGCTATAGATGTTTCTACATTTCAAAATTTAGTCCACTGCAAAAGATCAAAGGAAATGTGGGACAATTTGATTGTCTACATCGAGGGGATTGAAGAAGTAAGAGAGGACAGGAAATTCATGCTCAATCAAGAATATGAGAGTTTTAGACAAGTCAAGACAGATAACATAGAAATATGCTATGAAAGGTTTTTCAGAATTGTCAATGAGCTAATGACTTATGGAAGATTCTTCAGCACTTATGAATTTAATGACAAGTTTCTCAGATCATTAACCAAAGATAGGGATACCAAGGTCTGTGACATCAGAGAAGTGGCCAGACATGCAGATACTTCCCCATCAACTTTGTTTGGAAAATTGTTGTCCTATGAAATGCAGTTGATTGACAGAAAGGAAGAGGAAAATAACAGCAGGTCTTATGACAAAGATAAGTCAGTGGCCTTCAAAGTTGAAGCTACAAAGAAGGGCAGGAAAAAGATTGCTTCTCCTCCTAGAAAAGTTGTAGATACTGAGTTAGAAAGTTCAGTCACAAGCACAACAGATGGCCATAATTCTGATGAGGAGCTTGCTGCCTTTTCTAGGCAATTTTAGAAGTTCCTGAAGAAACAGAACTGGAGGTGAAGGCCTTCCTCTTCCTCCTACTCCAAGGATGACAGTTATAAGGGAAAGAAGAAAACCTATAAAGAGGAAAGGTATGGTTCTAAACCTAGTAGACAAACTACTACTAAAATTATTTATTATTGTTGCATCAAGCTACGACATGTTATAGCAGACTATCATATCAAAAGAAAGGAGTCTGGTGAGATAAAGAAACACCAGCATAAAGGCAAAAAGGAGAAATCCTTTGTGGCCAAGAAGCAGAAAAGCTGGACTGACTATTCTTCATTAGAATCAGAAAATGAAGAGGATGATGAGGCCTATATTAGGCTGTTCTCAACTGAGGAAGAATCTATAGAAACAAAATTTTTGTAGTTGTTGGATGATATCAATAAAGTAGAAGACAACCCATGCATAGGGCTGATGGCTATAGCTGAGGATGGAAATAGCCAGGAGCAGCTTGGTCCTAGCAAGGTACAGTCTTCACCTACAGTGACAAATTATGTTACTAGCCCAGAGTCAGAAGCATCTTCATCAAGAGATAAAGGTGGGTCTGAATCTGAAGGAGACATCAATCAACTGATTGATGATTATGGAGAGCTCTTGTAAGCCTTTAAGGAAAGAAGGCTCCTAGTAAAACAGCTGGCAATGAAAAATGCCAGTCTGAAGTTGGCTTCCTCAGACACTACAAAAGTGCTGGATCTGAAGCTAAAAGAAATTAGTAAGTTGAAGAACATAACTGTTATCCAGATGGATACCATTACCTTCAAGAATAATCAAATTAAGAATCTTGAAAGTAGACTCCAAAAGGAGAGGGAGCTAGTGTCCAAGTTATCAAAACCTAGTTCTGTGTTACCTTTGATAGATTACATCTCTTCTCAAAAGGGTAAGAAAGGTTTAGGTTTCAAAGGAAGAACAAGAGCTGCCAATTCCAAAAGGAAAGGCAAAGCTCCAGCTCAGCCACTTGCTTCCAAGCCTCAAATTTCTTTTAAAAAGGTGATTCAACCTTATAACAGGTATGACCATGATAGTATTTATAGGCACTGTGAGCAAGACAGTAGAAATGGCAAGGGTGCTAGTGCCTATTGGGTAGCCCATGAGAAAACCCAAATGGCTCAAAGTGGACCATTTGTGTTTGGTGTTCTAGCCCCAACATTCAAGAACAAGATATCAGCTAACTCATAAGGTCTGGAAGCTCATTTGCAAGCTAAGGGAAAGTCTGTTAGCAAAACAGAATAAGGAATATCTGAAGGTATCAGGAGTATGCTCTCTGAAAAGAAGGCAGATACAGATAGGGTTCAAGATATCCCAAGTACTTCTGCTACCAGACATGTCCCTAAGCATGTTGTGGCTGAAAGACTTAAGAAAAGAGCTGATGTTCCAGCAGGGTTGAGAGTTGCAAACAACATTACGGTAATGCCAGTTCTTAAAAGAAGGTACAATATGCTTGAGTGCTGTTGCTATGACAAGGTGGGCCACTATGTCATTGATTGCTGGCACAATGAGAGTGTCCAAAGAAGTAATGGTGGCTTACCTATCAGAAGAACTGCAGGTAGGCATGCTCAGTTTAAATCTAACTTGCACCTACGACCCAATCAGATTTGGGGTCCTAAGGTTAGATAATATAATTGTTGCAGGTAAGTTCAAGTGGACATACCCCTACATGGTACTTGGACAGTAGATGTTCCAGGCATATGACTGGAACAAGGAACATGTTAAAGGAATACTCTCCTATTAAGAATGGACCCAGAGTTACCTTTGGGGTGCTCAGAAAAATGGGTAACTAAAGGTTTTGGTAAGATAACTAATGGCATAGTAACATTCACAAAAGTAGCTTATGTGAAATGTTTGAAACATAACTTTATAAGCATAAGTCAACTATGTGATTTGGGCTATGACATTTCTTTCCTCAAGGATGAGTGTCAAATTAGAAGATCAAGTGATCAAGGAATTATCTTGACTTGCACTAGGAGAGGAAATGTTTACTGTCTAGACTTTGAGTGTGAGAGTAAGGACACTCATATATGCCTAGTTGCAGATGAGAAAGTTTCTCATTGTGTCAAATGGCACAAGAGGATAGCTCACATGAACTATAAGACCATAGGTAGACTCTTTAGTTAATAGTTGGTGAGGAATGGTCCTGAAGTTAAGTGCATTAAGGAGGGAATTTGCTCAGCTTGTCAAAAGGGCAAGCAGACCAGGTCTTCCTTCCAAAGTCTTGATACCAAGGACTCGGTGAGGTGTTTATATCTCCTGCATATGGATCTATTTGGTCCTATACTAGTTTATAGTCTAGGAAGGAAAGTCTATACTCTTATGGTGGTTGATGACTTTTCCAGGTTCGCTTGGGTATTTTTCTTAAGGAGAAATTCTGAAACCCTAGATATCTTCCAGACTTTTGTCAAGAAAATTCAGAATGAATTTAATAGTTCTGTGGTCAAGATCAGAAGTGATCATGGGACAGATTTTCAGTCTGAATGCATGACAAAGTTCTATGAAGGGCTTGGGATTCATCAAGAATTCTCCTCACCTAGAACTCCCCAACAAAATGAAATTGCTGAAAGGAAGAACAAAACTCTAATTGAGGCAGGTAGGACTTTGTTAAATGACACTTCTCTCCCAGAATACTTCTGGGCTGAGGCAGCAAATACTGCTTATCATGTTCTCAATAGATCTTCCATCACTAAAAGCCACAAAAAGACTCTCTATGAGATTCTGAAAGGCAGAAAACCAAACTTATCCTATTTTAGGATATTTGGTAGCAAGTGTTATGTACGAAACAATAGAAAGTCTTATTTGACTAAGTTTGCTGCCAAGTCCCAATACAGGATATTTGTTGGGTACAGCAACAATAGTAGAGCATATAGGATCTATAACTTGACTACACAAGTTGTAGAAGAATCTCTCAATGTTGTCTTTGATGAGTCTAAGTTAATTAATTGTGAGCTTCCAAGCACTTCGTCTAGTCTTGCAGGCTTAAAAGATAAGATGAACAATCTGACCATCAGGGAAGATAAACTAGCTAGCCAAGAGATTGAAGATGATGGATACTGTCTAGGGGGAGCTCAAGACTTACAAGCTGAAAATGAAGAACAACCAGCTGAAGACATTGAGGTTCAACATGGTGAAGAAAGATTACCTCTAGCTGTGAGACATTTAAGAGATCATCTAGTTCATTGATGAGTCTGATATTTATAGCGTTTTTCAAACTCATATGAGCTGGTTTTCTCACACGTGCACTGCATTTCAACCGGAAATCGGTTTGCATCGTTTGATCATGGACCATTTTGTGCACTGTTTTGGCCCGAGGGTGTGTGATGACTAGTTTTAGTCATCGTTTTCTGGACTAGTTTAGTTTAGATTTTTCTAGGTTTAAGTATTATTTTTTATATATTTTATGTATGCTCTGCTTTAGTATTTTATTTTTGATAATATGTTTTATGTTTTTTTTTTGTTTGTTATGTTTTTATTATTTTAGTTATTATGTTTTGTTATTGCTATGATATTTTTATGTTGGTTGTTGTTTAGTTATTTTATCTTAAAACATAAACTAATGCATGTTTTAATTTTTTTTGTAGGTGTAGCCCACATGATGCAACCCGAGCTCCACTTCATTGGTGAACACGAGCCCTTGCAACCAGCCCACATGGTGCAGCCCAAATCTCCTTCAAGTGCAGCCCGGCCCTCTTCAATGCAGCAGCCCACTTCAATGATGTAGCATCCCGCCCCCCCCCCCCCCCCCCCCCTCCAAGTACAGCCCAAGTATCCTTCAAGTGCAGTCGGCCAGCTCACATGATGCAGCCCACTCCCTCTCCCCCTTTCATTTATTTCATTCAGGCACGTCTTCCACCATGCATGGTCGGCCACTCCTCTCCTCTCTCTTATTTATTCCTCATGCATCTCCCCACTCACCCCTTCTCTCTTATTTATTTCTCATTCACCCCTCTTTCCCCTTCTCTCATTCTTATTTAAACCCATCCATCCCCCTCTTTTATTTATTTTGTTCTTTTTTATTTTCCTAAATGAAAATGCATGCATGTAGTCTCTTCTCTCTCCCCCTCATTAAATGTCATTCATGCACCTCTTCATACATGCATGGTCGGCCACACCCTTCTCCCCCTTCATCTCCACTTCTCTCTAGAACCTTCCCCCTCATCTATAAAAGGAGCTCTTGCCTCAAGCTTTGGAAGAGTTGGATTTTGAAGAGCAAATGAAGTGCTAGTTCAAGAGAGAGTTATTTTCTTACATGTTGTTGTTGAGTTTTTATTAGTGTAATTATTTTCTTGTTAGTGTAATCTTTTCTTTGGTAGCATAATCTTGTCCCTTTTATTATTTTGTACTTCCCTTTTTATCAAGCAATGAAAAATTATTCTCTTTCTCTTATTTTTGTGGTTTCTTTCTTAACTATGCGTAGCTAATTTTCCGTTAGCATTCGATCACGAGGATCCATGAAATGAGATGAGTTTTCCTTTTACTTCTTAGTTTTATTTTTCTCAAATTTATCCTTGATCCTTTTTTGATTTATCCCATGTCTACTTTGTATTTTTGGTATACGGTAGTAGGCAATTTGATCTAATTTCATAGTAGTCGAGAGACTCGTTGAATTGAAAGATCACTCAAAGAAGGAAGGAGTTGCACGCAATCCTAGAGATAGGACGATGTAAATCCTCCGGATTGGAGTCAAATACAATAGTGCGGATCACTTCGATAATGCAACTTTAGGCCTTTTTTATTTGCAAAGAGATTTCAGTCAAAACGTCTATAAGTTAGGAGATTTAATGCTCTAGTGAGATTATATCTTATTTTCGGATCTGTCATGGTCGAGTTTGATTTGCAATCATAAAACTATATTTTTATCCTTCTTATATTCTTTTCATGGTGAATCATTGATCGAATGCTATCTTTTTACTCGAAGTTTTCATTTTAATATTATCTTTAGTTTAATTCTCAAACAACCAACAATCGTACAGTAGGATAATAGTAGAAGCGTGAGTAATAGTACTTGATAACCCCGAGTTTTAATACGACCTTGGTACTACAATTCGATAGGTACACTTGCCTTTTTGGGTGGATAGTGAATTCAACACACCAAGTTTTTGGCGTCGTTGCCGGGGACGCTTTTTCGTCAATATTAGGAAAACACTTTCGCTATTACTTCTGCAAAAATCAAAAAAAAAATTAACCTTTCTCTGTTTTCTTCTTCAAGTTTCTATTTCCGTTCTTCTCTTTTTCTTTCCTCCATTCTCCTTCTATTTTTCTTAGTTCATGACCCGCACGAATCCGTCGCTACTTGTTGACTTGTACCTAGAAATCGAACGCTCCTTTCGGAGAAACTTGCGATTTAGGGGTTCCACTTCTCAAACAGCGGTTGACGATTCCGACGGTGATTGTAACTTCAACTCCGAAATGGGAGACCCCAACCCAGCGTTTGCCCAGTAAGGGACGATGTCTGATTATGCTCGGCCCATCCTGGAGGGTACAGAAACAAGTATTGTTCGACCTGTAATTGTGAATAATAACTTTGAGCTTAAGCCTAGCATCATACAAATGGTGCAGCAATATGTACAGTTCGACGGATTACAAGATGAAGATCCGAACTTGCATATTGCTAGTTTTCTCGAGATGTGTGATACCTTCAAAATTAATGGTGTCTCAAACGACGCAATTAGGCTAAGACTCTTCCCCTTCTCCTTAAGGACAAAAGCCAAGCAGTGGTTGAGTTCTCTTCCAAGAGGATCAATCACCACTTTGAATATTTTAATAGATAAATTTCTTGCTATATATTTCCCCCATGCTAAAACTGCAAAACTTCGCAATGATATTACTTCTTTTCCTCAAATTACTTCTGAGACCCTCTATGACACTTGGGAGAGGTTCAAGGAACTTTTGAGACGCTACCATCATCATGCTCTGCCTTTATGGTTACAAGTCCAGAAATTCTACATTGGGCTAAATCAAGAAACCAAGCAAATGATAGATGCCGCTTCCGGTGGTTCTTTGGACCGTAAAACTCCGGAGGCCGCTCTTGAGCTTATAGAGGACATGACGATGAACACCTATCAGTAGAACTCGTCTAGGACTCGCCCACATAAACCTATATGTATATACGAAGTGGACTCTGTATCCCAATTGGCACTTCAAGTGGAGATTTTGAACAAGAAGATAGCAGAGATGACTGCTGCCTCCTCCACTCAGGTATATGAAAATGCAAATGCCGCTGCCGAGCAGGTGGATTATCTGGGGAACATACCCAGGCCTGCTCAGAATAATTTTTCCAATTTTTCTACTTTTTCTGCTCCTCTTGGTTTTAATAGTGCTTCTAATTCGTACCACCCTGGATTGCGTAACCATCCAAATTTTTCGTGGAGTAACCCTGCAAATGCCACACGTCCACCACATGATTTCACTCAACCACCACCACCACCAAATCAAAACCAGAATTTTCAAAAACCTCGCTCTTTGAAGGAAATGTTTTCTATATATATAAGCGCAAACGAGGCGACCATTAGAAATCTAACAGGGTCAATGAAAAATTTAGAAAACACGTTCGGGCAACTCACTAAGGTTATCTCCGAGAGGCCACCTTGGACTCTTCCCTCAAATACTGAACCCAACCCAAGTGAGCACACGAAAGTGATTTCCCTTCAGAGCAGTAAAGTAATCCACGAGCCCACCACCAGGGAAGAGCCAGAGGTGATTGTCTCTCCTGATGCAGAACAAACCATCGTTACGGATGTGAATTTCGAAAAAGAAAAAGAAAAATCTATTTTTGAAAAAGAAAATGATAATTTTCAAAACGATGCTCCGGTGATTATAAAAGAATTTCTGCCACCTTCCTATCCCGCTAAGCTTAGGAAAGACAAGTTAGATGATCAGTACCAATGGTTTCTCGAGATGTTCAAACAAATCCACATCAATTTACTATTTCACGAAGCTATTAGCCAAATGCCTAAGTACGCTAAATATCTTAAGGATTTGTTGACTAACAAAAAGAAACTAGAAAATTTATCTCATGTAATGTTGAACGAAAAGTGCTCGGCGGTCATTAAAAATTCTAATGTTCCTATAAAGATAAACGATCCCGGTAGCTTTTCTATTCCTTGCATTTTTGGTGATCTTTTCGTAAAGCATGCGTTAGCGGACCTAGGTGCGAGCATCAACTTGATGTTGTTTGCCTTATTTAAGAAGCTAGGTGTACAACCCCATGTTCGACGAATAAGGTCGCCAGGAACTAGAAAGATCGGGCTGAAAATAGTTGGCGAGCTCGGTAGTAGAGAAGCCGAGCCCGAACTCGGCATTCGTCGAACGGGAGATCGGCATTCGTCGACTGCGAGCTCGGCATTCGTCAAGCTAGTCCAAGAATCGTCGAGCTGAGGTCGACTAATGGAGACCAACAGATGGGCGAGCTCGCCATCCCTGCTCGCGCTCTCGCAACGGAGCTCGGCAATAGTAGGCGAATTGGATCTGCAGAGGTGACCAAGCTCCCAAGCTCGCCTAGACCCATGAGGTACTTTTTACTATTTTGCCCCCGCTGGTCTGCCTATAGCCCTTCAAAACAGCGGAGTTTGGCTGTTGGCAGACCCAGCCAAGGGTTTTCTGGTTACTTCAGGTCAGTTAAGTTTGGTTATTGGCAGTTCAGATTCTGAAAACTATAAATAGGACCCAAGGGGTACCCTAGAAGGCATGCTTGCTGCGCTCTCCTGCTCCAGTTTTCAAGTGCTTTTTAAGGGTACCTTAGCTCGGCCTCTGGCTAAGGAGGGGAAGTGCTCTCAGATCTTCCAGGTATGTGGTGGGTCCTCCCCGCCGAGCCCTTGGGTCAATTCTTCCCTATTTCTTTTGTTTTTTTTGCTTGCAGGAGTGAAGTAGGTGCGCGATCACCCCTTCCCCAATGGTGAACTCCACAAGAGATCGTTTTTCGGTTTCAACATTTTGGTGCGGTGAGCGTGGAGCGTGGTCAGTGCAGAAAATCTTCAGCGAGCCCGATGACAGGAGGACAGGGATTTGACAGGACAAACTCGCCGCCGCCCACCGCCCCCCCCCCCCCCCCCCCCCCCCGCCTCTCGCCACTGTGGGGATGTTCGAGGATTTCAGGAATGAGGTGTTGAACCTTGTCAAGTTCGCACTCGGCACGTGGGCCGAGTGCTCGACTCCAACATCCTAGATCGCGGCCGGCCCTCTCTGGGCGAAGACGCCCCTAGCAGGCGAGCTGGGAAGGAAGTGGCCGAGGAGGGCCGGGGGTGCGAGCTCCCCGGGCGCGAGCTCTTCCCCGGCTCGGCAGGCCGAGGCCATTTCGGCGAGCTAGAATAGCGAGACTCGCCAGCTCAACCAGCAGGGGGAGGCAGCCCCTTCATCGAGTTGGTCTCTTCAGCTCCAGTTCCAGAGGGGTTAAGTGAACCCGAGATGTCCTACTACACCGGGAAGGGAGACCAGGTCCAACATGTTCAATGGTTCGAGGATGTAGTTTCAATCCGTCAAATGTCGGACGGGTTCAACTGCCGACTCTTCGCTATCACCCTCAAGGAGAAGGCAAGGGAGTGGTTCCACCAGCTACCGGCCAGCTCCATCTACTGCTTCGAGGACCTGCGTCGGGGGTTCATGTTGAGGTTCACTACCTCAAAGAGGAGGAAGAAGGAGTCGGAGTCCATGTTCCACATCAAGTAGCAGGTGAATGAGACGCTGGGGAGCTATGTGGACCAGTTCCAAGAGGAGGTTACTCATGTCCAGGAGATGTCAGGCCATGGTTTGATGATGGCCTTTACCCTGGGCCTACAACAAGGATTCTTCAGGATGGAGATGAAGAGGATTCCCCCCCACCCTCTCCTACGGGGAGCTGATGGATAGGGCGGCGAGAGAAGTTGACGGGGAGGCTTCAAACCCGGAGTTTGCGCGGAAGCTGGCCAGTTGTGCCACGGAGGAGGAGAAGGAATCGAGAGGAGGAAGAGGACAGGAGGAGAGGAGAGGAAAGCCTCGGTAGAGGGAGCAAAGGCAGCTCTAGGGGCAGCAGCAGCCTAAGTGGCGGCGTTAGGAGCCCGACCGTCGGCTGGGCTGGAGGCCTGAGTGGCAAGGGCAGGGGCCATAGAGAGGGTACCAAGGAAGGGATCTCCATAAAGGGGGGCAAGATCAATTCCACCCCCTGGGCTGGAGGCAGGCCCAGAGGCCCCGACTCCCAGATCAAGAAGAGGCTATGGCTATAGCCATTGGGGAGAGGAGGAGAGTAGCAAGGAGGAGGAGGAGAGAAGTTAGTGTGGAGTTGCCCTATTGCGACTTCCATCAGGAGTAGGGACACGCCGAAGCCACGTGCCCGGAGTTCCTCGAAATGAGAGGGAACAGGGAACAGCAGTAGCAGCAGCAGGGGCACCAGGAAGTGAGGATCGAGGAGGTACTGCCTCGGGTTGAGGAGGATCGTTGCGAAGACCGGGTGGACGTTGGGACCCGAGGAGGGATCAGAGTGATCCACGAGGGGGGGGGGGTCGAGGCTTCCCGGAAGGCGAGCCTCCACACCATGTATCATCGGAGTGTTGCCTCCACATCCCAAACCCCACCACCAGAAGAGAGGATCACCTTCTCCAGGAGCGACATGCCGGATCATGAGGATCCATTCTGTGATGCATTGGTCATCCAGACGACCATCAAAAATTTTACCGTCTCTCGGATCCTCGTTGACAACGGAAGCTCCGTCAACGTCGTCTTTAAGAAGGCGTTTGATATGATGAAAGTGGAGGCGAAGAGAGTGCTGGCCTCGGATGGACCCTTGTTCGGGTTTTCAGGGGAGAGGAAGAAGGTGGAGGGAGGAATCGGCCTTCATGTCACCCCGGGGGGCAGTCTAGGAACTGCAGGTTCGTCATCGTGGATGCCCCCAGCAGCTACAACGCCATCTTAGGGTGGCCCCTTATCAGCGCTTTCCGTTGCATCCCCTCATCATTCCACCAATGTGTGAAGTTCAATGCATAGGGAATTCAGGTCAGGGTTAGGGGGGACCCCAAAATGGTGCGGGAATGTTATGTCACCGCCGTGAGTTCCATCTCTTGGTAGGAGGGAGCCGAGGAGATGGGGCGAAGGATGGAGGAGGCTGAGTAGGAAGCCGGCAGGGAGGAGCTGGAGGTGGAGAGCTGCGTTGAGGAGGAGGCGGCAGGAAGATATTAGGAGGATATGGCCGAAGTGATGGCCGTGGAGGAAGATGTGGAGGTGGAGGTCCCTGTCCCGGAGGAGAGGGATGCTGAAGGATGGGGGAAGCAGTCCAGGTTGGAGGCTGCAGAGGAAGTGGTGGAGTTGGAGGTCCTCACCCATGGAGGCAGGGTTGAGAAGGTCTGTGTCAGCAGAGGGTTGACCCTGGAGGACCAAGGCAGGATGCTGGAGTGCATCTATAAGAATGTGGACATTTTCGCATGGAACACCGCGGAGATGCCGGAGATTGACGCGGATGTGGCCTGCCACCGCCTCAACCTGGACCCGGGAACACGCCCCGTCCAACAAAAGAAGAGGTCCACCACGGACAAGCTGGCAGAGCCCATCAGAGAGGAGGTGGCAAAGCTTCTCAAGGCCGGCTTCGTGTCCGAAATCCAATACCCTGGCTGGGTCTCCAATGTGGTCATGGTCAAAAAGGGAGACAGTCGATGGCTAATGGGTATCGATTTCTCTTTGCTTAATAAATCTTGTCCTAATGACTGTTATCCCTTGCCTTGGATCGACGCGCTGGTTGACTCAGCCGTTGGTTTTTCTGTAATGAGTTTTCTAGATGCCTTTTCAGGTTATCATCAAATCAGGATGCACCCCTCAGACGTCAAGGATGTCTCGTTCATCATGGGGGATGGATGCTACTGTTACAAGATGATGCCCTTCGGGTTAAAGAACACAAGGGCGACCTAGCAGAAGATGATGGATAGGGTCTTCAAAGAGCAAAAGTGGAGAAACATGGAGGTGTATGTAGATGACCTCATGATCAAGAGTCGGGATGTGGACTCCCACCTCCAGGACCTAGAGGATACCTTTTCTACCTTGCGCAAGTATAAGATGCGATTAAACCCCCTGAAATGTGTCTTCGGGGCTAGTAGGGGGAAGTTCTTGTGGCATCTCCTCACCCCTGCAAGGGTCGAGCCGAATCCTGATAAGGTCAAGGCTATCATGGAGCTAGGGTCGCCATGGAACACAAAGGAGGTGCAGTGCTTGATAGGGAAACTGGCTGGGCTGAGGAGGTTCCTCTCCCGGACTGGGGAAAAGTGCTCCCCCTTCTTCAAAAAACTAAGGGGCGGTCAAAGGTTTGAATGGACCAAGGAGTGCGAGGAGTCATTCCAGGCCCTCAAGATGCAGTTGACTCAGGCTCCGCTGCTCCAAGGGCCCAAGGAGGGGGAGGACCTGTTTTTGTATCTCGGGGTCGGGGTAGAAGCCTTGAGCTCCGTCCTAGTTCGGGAAGAGGGGAAGAAGCAGCTCCCTATTTACTACGTGAGTCGGGTCCTGAGGAAGGCTGAGCTCCGGTATCCAATTTTGGAGAAGCTGGCTTTCGCCCTGATCATCTCAGCCCGGAGGTTGCGACCTTATTTCCAGGCACACTCAATCCGAGTGGTGACTGACCATCCTCTCCGCAACATCTTCGAGGGGGTGGAACATTCAGGCAGCCTGGCCAAGTGGTCAGTGGAGTTGAGTGATTTTGACGTTTCCTTCATTCCCCGCCTCTCGATCAAAGCTCAAGCAATGGCCGACTTCTTGGCCGATTATGTGATTGAGGTGGTGGAGGAAGAGCTCACTCGTCCAACTCTTGGAAGGTGAAGGTGGATGGCGCCTCGGGGAGGCATTCCCTAGGAGTGGAGGTGATCTTGGAGAGCCCTCAGGGGACTAGAATTGAGCAGACAGTGGTGATACACTTTCCCATCACCAACAATCAAGCCGAGTATGAGGCCATGATAGTAGGGCTGCGCCTGGCTAGGGAGCTGAGGGTGTTGGACGTGGAGGTCCTTACCCACTCCATGGTGGTAGCTTCCCAGATCAACGGGGAGTTTGAGGCAAGAGAACTTACCCTGCGGTTATACTTGGCCAAGGTAAAGGGGGTCATCGGCACATTCCAAACTTTTTCCATCCAGCACGTGCCCCGGGAGGAGAACGAGCAGGTCGATCGACTGGCGAAGCAAGGTCCTCGGGTGGGGGTACCATCACCGACCTATTCTGCCATTCCATCGAAGAGGGGGAGCATATGGAGATAGATCAGCGGCCTTCATGGATGGACCCGGTCACAACCTTCCTTTCGACGGGAGAGTACCCAGAGGGGGCAGATAAGAAGATGCTCAGGCATAGGTCGGCATACTACCTCCTCCAGGATGGGCAGCTGTACAGGAAGACTCTCTCGGGGATGTTGGCTCGTTGCGTGGCTGAGAGGGAGGTACAAAGAATCTTGGAGGAAGTCCACTCCGAAGAGTGTGGGAGCCACTCCGGGAGTCGGACCCTGGAAGGGAGAATTGTCAGGCAAGGGTACTTCTGGCCCGCCCTGGGCCGCAATGCAACGGAAATCGCAAGAAGGTGCCACAAATGCCAGCTGTTTGCCCCCCTCCAACTACAGCCGGCTCAGCGACTCAAAAGTATCAAAGCCCCCCGGCCCTTTGCCATTTGGGGAATGGATTTTGTTGGACCGTTACCCCCAGGCCAATGGGCAGAGGAAGTTCCTACTGGTGATGATCGATTATTTCTCCAAGTGGTTGGAGGTAAAGGCGCTGGCCAAGGTGATCTCCCAGGTTATCAGAAACTTTGTTTGGGGGGAGATCATCTGCCACCATGGGCTACCCCAGGCCATTGTCACGGACAACGGGCCCCAGTTCGCCAGCGCTGAGTTCACCATTTTTTGCGAGCAACTTGGAATTGACCTCAGGTTCGCCTCAGTCCATCACCCCAGGAGCAACGGGCAGGTAGAGGCCACGAACAAGATCATTGTCAACCTCCTGAAAAAGAAGGTGGAAAATCTGAAGGGGAGCTCGGTGGAGCAGCTTCCCGCGATTCTCTGGGCCCTGAAAACCACCCCCAACACAGCTACAGCAGAGACCCCCTTCAAGCTCTCCCATGGGTGCGAGGCAGTGCTCCCCGTGGAATTTGAAGTTCAGACACCTCGAGTCGTTCTGGCCGGGGAAGGCAGGGAAGAATTTCAGGAGGAGAACGAGGAAGAACTACGGATTTCCCTCGACATGGTGGAAGAATTGCGGGACCTTTCCTCCATCCGACAAGAAGACGTGAAGAGGAGGATGTCTAAGTACTTTGACAAGCACGTCAGAGTCAAACAGTTTACGGAAGGGGACTTGGTACTAAAGAAAGTGGATACAGCGGGAAGGTCGGCAACCGTGGGGAAACTCAACCCTAACTAGGAGGGACCATTCATTGTAAAGGAAGCACTAAGGTCAGGAGGGTATCGACTCCAAAATGTGGAGGGAGAGGCCCTAAGTCTCACCTGGAGTGGTGACGACTTGAAACGATTTTTTCCTTGAAACATGTAAGTGGTGCTCTAATTTTTAATAAAAGTTCTTTAAACACTCCAATGCTGTCGCAATGAGCTCGCATGAAGAAGTGAAGTGAATTTGGACCCCGAGCAGATCCCGCTGTCAGGCTCTCACCTAGCTGGCAGGGCTGGAAGTCACTTGGTGTCATCCTTGGGGCTCGAGCAAATCCCGTTGTCAGGCTCTCACCTAGATGACAGGGCTGGAAGTCACTCGATGGTGTTAGTAGTGGACCCCGAGCAGATCCCGTTGTCAGGCTCTCACCTAGCTGGCAGGGCTGGAAGTCACTCGGTATCATCCTTGGGCCTCGAGCAAATCCCGTTGTCAGGCTCTCACCTAGCTGGCAGTCACTCGATGGTGTTAGTAGTGGACCCCGAGCAGATCCCGCTGTCAGGCTCTCACCTAGCTGGCAGGGCTGGAAGTCACTCGATGTTATCCTTGGGCCTCGAGCAGATCCCGCTGTCAGGCTCTCACCTAGCTGGTAGGGTTGGAAGTCACTCGATGGTGTTAGTAGTGGACCCCGAGCAGATCCCACTCTCAGGCTCTCACCTATCTGGTCGGGAGGGAAGTCACTTGGTGTCATCCTTGGGCCTCGAGCAGATCCCGCTGTTAGGCTCTCACCTAGCTAGCAGGGCTGGAAGTCACTCGGTGTCATCCTTGGGCCTCGAGTAGATCCCGCTGTCAGGCTCTCACCTAGCTGATAGGGCTGGAAGACACTCGATGGTGTTAGTAGTGGACCCCGAGCAAATCTCGCTGTCAGGCTCTCACCTAGATAGCAGGGCTGGAAGTCACCCTGTGTCATCCTTGTGCCTCGAGCAGATCCCGCTGTCAGGCTCTCACCTAGCTGGCAGGGTAGGAAGTCACTCGATGGTGTTAGTAGTGGACCCCGTGCAGATCCCGCTTTCAGACTCTCACCTAGATGGCAGGGCTGGAAGTCACTCGGTGTCATCCTTGGGCCTCGAGTAGATCCCGCTGTTATGCCCTCACCTAGATGGTAGGGCAGGAAGTCACTCGATGGTGTTAGTAGTGGACCCTGAGCAGATCCCGCTGTCAGGCTCTCACCTAGCTGGCAGGGCTGGAAGTCACTCGGTGTCATCCTTGGGCCTCGAGTAGATCCTGCTGTCAGGCTCTCACCTTGCTGGCAGGGCTGGAAGTCACTCGGTGTCATCCTTGGGACTCGAGCAGATCCCGCTGTCAGGCTCTCACCTAGCTGACCGGGCTGGAAGTCACTCGATGGTGTTAGTATTGGACCCCAAGCAGATCCCACTGTCAGGCTCTCACCTAGCTAGCAGGGCTGGAAGTCACTCGGTGTCATCCTTGGGCCTCAAGCAGATCCCGCTGTCAGGCTCTCACCTAGCTGGCAGGGCTGGAAGTCACTCGATGGTGTTAGTAGTGGACCCCGAGTAGATCCCACTGTCAGGCTCTCACCTAGCTGGCAGGGTTGGAAGTCACTCTGTGTCATCCTTGGGCCTCAAGAAGATCCCGCTGTCAGGCTCTCACCTAGCTGGCAGGGCTGGAAGTCACTCAATGGTGTTAGTAGTGGACCCCGAGCAGATCCTGCTGTCATTCTCTCACCTACCTGGTAGGGCTGGAAGTCACTCGGTGTCATCCTTGGGCCTCGAGCAGATCCCGCTCTTAGGCTCTCACCTAGCTGGCATGGCTGGAAGTCACTCGATGGTGTTAGTAGTGGACCCCGAGCAGATCCTGCTATCAGGCTCTCACCTAGCTGGCAGGGCTGGAAGTCACTTGGTGTCATCCTTGGGCCTCGAGCAAATCCCGCTGTCAGGCTCTCACCTAGCTGGCAGGGATAGAAGTCACTCGATGGTGTTAGTAGTGGACCCCGAGCAGATCCCTCTTTCAGGCTCTCACCTAGCTGGCTGGGCTGGAAGTCTCTCGGTGTCATCCTTGGGCCTCAAGAATATCCGGCTGTCAGGCTCTCACCTAGCTGGCAGGGCTGGAAGTCACTCGATGGTGTTAGTAGTGGACCCCGAGCAGATACCATTGACAGGCTCTCACCTAGCTGACGGGCTGAAGGTCACCCAGGGAAGTCTTGCCCCCCCCCCCCCCCCCCCAAGGTAGTGCCTAACAAACTTGGCCCTTCTAAGAGAGGAGAGCTCGGCATGGGCGAGTTCGAACTCGCTAATTCAACACGGACTCGGCAGAAGATCGGAAAGCTATGGCCTTGGACCTCGCTAAGAGGAGGCGTGTCCCGCCGAGCCACCTCATCCCCCCACTATGTTTTACTCAGGAAGATTTAGAGAATTTGGTCTCACATCGATAAGATGACGGACAGCTCGTGAGCAAGCTGGGGCGAATCCTGAGAATTGGCAAGACAGGCCCTCAGACCGCGCCAAGGGGAGGCGGATCCCACGGAAACGCCCTGCCCCGCTTTATTTTACATGGACAAATTTAGTGAGTTCGATTTTTTTATTAAGAAGGCCAAGGATAGCACACGAGCAAGCTACGACAAGTCCTAGGAATTTCCGAACACTCAAGGTACTCTCTCATGGGCGAGTCCAAATGACTATCCTACTCGCAGTACCTATCTATTCGATGTCGCCTGTGGAAGGGCTCGCGGACATACAAAACACAGCAAAAAGAGATGGAAAAATGGCTCGGATATGATCAAAAATCTTTTTCATTAAATTATGATATTTACAGGTGGAGCTCACCTCGGCGAGGAAACAAAAGAAAAGCATACACATTTAGGCCTCGCTCCCCCCACCCCCCCCCCCCCCCCCCCCCCTCGCCGCTGCCGGACTGGCCGTCCCCTTCGCCTGACTCTGACTGATCATGGAAACACTTCCCGAACACTATGTTAAGGTTGTCTTCCTTCTCGCTGGGAGGCGTCGCTGGGAATAAGCTCGGCATCAGATCTCGGGCCGAAATCTCCTCACATCCCTCCACCAGCACCCCCGTGTCCTTCATCATTTGGAGGGTGCATTCGGCAGCTTGGATGGAGTTGATCTGCAGCCTCTCGACGAGGTCAGCCTCGCCAAAGACCCTTGGCCTTTTGTAGGGGAGGGTAGGATCGGCGCCACTGGGCTCTAAGAAGATCTCTGCCTGACGGCGGACCTCGCGGGTGAGATTCTGGTTCTCATCCTTCAGCTTCGCATTTGCCCCCTCTAGCTCGGCAAGCCGGAAGCGAAGCTGGCTTATCTCCTCCTTTTGCTCGGAATTGCGAGCCCTCAGCTCCCCGGCGGCCTTGGCGTCCTGACAAAAGAAAAGTTCATTAGTGTCGGCGCAAAAGTTTTTCAAAATAAAAGAGAGAAGGTGAAGCCCGAAACTCACCAATCCGCCGGTGGTCTGGGCGAGGATACCCTCGGCGATGCCGAGATGCCTCAACTAGTCAGCGACCTTGTCCTTGGCGACATCGCGAGCCTGCTCAGCTTTTTGGAGTTGGTTGCTGAGGCCGAAGCTACGGCAGGTCAGCATGTGGTGGGGCTCCATGGCCCGCAGATGGGCCTGTGGACCCTCATGGCCGAGCTGTCGCAGGGTCATGTTCTTGTAGGCCTCGGCATCCTCGCGGCCATAGAGGCCAAAGCCAAGGGCGTAAGTGTGGCCGGTGGCGGGCTCGTGGCCATGCCAGGAAGGATGCAGGGTAGAGATGGAGACCCGATGGGCCAGCTCATCCCATTGCACCATGGGCTCGCCCGCCGAGTCCTTCCACCGCCCCCTGAAGCTGAAGAGGGGATGTTGTTTCGGCGCCCTGCGCTCGCGAGCCGCCCTCTTCGCCGAAGGAGGTGGGGAGATCGCCACCGCGGGAGCAGGAGCCTCGCCACCCTTCTGCGCTTTGCTGGTGATCTCCTTCAGTGGGCTCTCCAGCGACGTATCGGGGATGGTCTCGGGCGAGCTCATGTATTTGGGGATGGATTGATGTTGTTGACGTTGTTTCCCGCGCGGAGCGAGCACGGCTTTCTTCATCTTTTTTGATAATGGCTGGCAGTGTGGCGAGTTCGACCATGCATCCTCAGACTGCCTATTGCTAGAAGAGGGTTGGGAGAAGGCCGCCTCATCTCGGCAGGCCGCCGCCGCCGCCTTCTCGCGAGCAAGGGGGTCCGGGTGCAACCCCGAGTCCAAAAACGGCGGGTTCACGGGAATCAACCGCTCCCCTGCAAGAAAAAACTTGGAAAGTGTTAGAGCACTTTCAACAGCAATATGGCGAGCTCGGCAATACGGGGAGAACAATACCTTCGCCGAGTAGGACAGGGAGAAGCGCGTCAAGGCCCTTTCGCAGGTAGGCGAACTCGAAGTCCTTGTGGAGGAAGTATTTGGGGAGCTCGACATCGTTGCCGGACACGGCCGGCGGGCGGTAGACCTCCTCGCCTTACTACTGTAGAAAGTATGGGATGTTGCCGAGATATCCCTTGATAAAGGCGATCCTGGTCATCCAGTTATGGTGCTTGTTCGTGATCTCGCAAACTTTGATCAGTGAGGCGCCGAAGTAAGCGACCCCATCCGGTGTCGCCTTATAAGAGAAGAGTTTCCTGAACACTGTTAGGTTGAACTCTATCCTCTCTCGTCGGAGGTAGCTCGCGAACGCCACCATCATGGCGATGGCGTTGGAGTTTAGCTACGCAAGTACAGCGCCATAGTACTTCAAAATTTGTCGGATCTCCGGCCAGAGGGGGAGGCGCAACCCCACCTCAAAGTGAGAAATGGGGAAGGAGAGCTCATCATCGTAGAAGGTATTGATGGCCTCCCCTTGCCTCGGTCGGCACGCCTCGAAGCCCGACGACACATGCTCTGCCACGAACTCCGCGTGATCCTCCTCGCTGGTATGCCCCTCGCAGAATCAGTAATCGGTGAAGTGTTGGGCGCACTTGGAGCGGCCATCAACGTCGGGGTTGGTCTTGCTCATGCTCGCGAAAGAATACGGGGCGCGAGTAGAAAAGGAGAGAAGCACAGAAAGAAAGAGAAAGAGAGCAATAAAAGCAGCAGTATGGGGATTGATGGTGGTGGGGGGGGTATTTATAGAAAACAATATCCAGGGTCAGGCTGTCCAATCGGCTCAGCTTGCCAAACCCAGCTCGCCACCCCCAACTCGCCACCCCAGCTCGCCGACTTCCGGCGCGTCCCAACCAAGGCTAAGTCAAACAGAGCAATATATTATTTGAATACCGCATGTCCAAGAATATTTTAAAGTTACTTATTACAAAGACCAAGTGCAGGAATAAAAAAGCGGGACGCGCGAGTAGGGGGAACACCAGGATGCGAGTACCGGTCGGCTCGGCAAAGGAGCCGGCCTTTATCTACCCCGGCCTCGCACCCCCCGCCCCCCAGACTGCCGCGCACAAAGCAGCTCGCGGATCCTCCCCGAATTCCTCTGCCCCACCGAGAGGTTGTCATCTATCTCATCTAGATGCCAGGAAGGGGACGTCGTCTCGCCAACCTGGCTGCTTCACACCTCTTCAGCAAGGCGCGCGTAGTTGTGTTGTAGCGACTCGTTGACCCCCTGCACCTCGCGCAGCCCGCACACCAGCTTCTTGAGAAGCTTAACCTCCCTCCTCGTTAGCTCACCTTGATCCACTTTGGGTCCCAAGTAAGAGTCCATCGAGCTTGGGGAGTGGAGGGGAGAGTAGTGGGCTGCCCGCGAAGATTCCTCAGCAGCCGATTGGCTGGGGGGGACTGTGGAGACAAACATCAGGAAAAAAAGGAATGCAGGAAAATCGCATGAGGCAGGAATCCAAGCAAAGTTGACTTGATGAGCTCGGCAGCTCGAAGGAGATGCGGGGAGGGATGAACCTCAGATCCTTCACACGACCTGGGCCGCGAGTTCCTGGTTGGAGAAGCTTGAATCCTTGGATAGGGATGGTTTCCAGACCCGCCCCCGTGGTCACGACAGCTTGCCGAGGAGAGGGGGCGCACACCGGCGAGCTCGTCCTCTACGATCTCAACCCCAAGGTCCCAAAGGGAGGGGACGGCTCCCGGTGGTGGTTCTCCGGAGTCATGAACCGCGAGTCCCCAAGAGTGGTCTAGGCTCGCGGGGTGGCATCTCAAGGCGCGACGTCTTCTACACCATCAGGGCGGTTGTCTGGGCCGTCGTAGATCTCCACAATATTCCTCCCCTTTTCAAAGGCAGAGAGAGTGGAGGAGCCAGTCCCATGCTCCAAGGTGGTCCTCAAGTCATCGTAGATGGGCTCGTCCGCCTGAGGGAACAGTTTCATCTTCTTGGAGCTAGGCTTGGCAGAGCCACCCTGCGGCACAGTGGCTGGGACCGCCGTCAGGGAGACCGCGCGAGCTGCAGAGGCCGGACGAGCTCGGTTATGGCGCTCTTGGATCTCCATGGGGATCGGCATCTTGGCAGGGCCAGAGCAAAGGGAATGGCAAGAGTCAGGCAGGTACGCAGGTGCATATATATAGCCGCAGGTGGACCCCACCCGAAGATACCCTCCAGTCCACCCCGCGCTCGCCGAACACTTGGGGTTGTATGTTTCTTTTCAAGCTTTGTCAAGCTCAAAAATAGCGGGGATTATGTACAACCCCGTGTCCGGCGAATAAGGTTGCCAGGAACCAGACCGATCTGGCTGAAAGTAGTGGGCGATCTAGGCAGTAGAAAAGCCGAGACCGAACTTGGCATTCGTCGAACGGGAGATCGGCATTCGTCGACCGCGAGCTCGGCATTCGCCGAGCTAGTCCAAGAATCATCGAGCTGAGGTCGACTAATAGAGACCAACGGATGGGCGAGCTCGCCGTCCTAGCTCGTGCTCTCGCAACGGAGCTCGGCAATATTAGGAGAATTGGATCTGCCGAGGTGACCAAGCTCCCCAGCTTGCTTGGGCCCATGAGGTACTTTTTACTATTTTGCACCCGCTGGTCTGCCTATAGCCCTTCAAAACAGCGGAGTTTGGCTGTTGGCAGACCCAGCCAAGGGTTTTCTGGTAACTTCAGGTCAGTTCAGCTTGGTTATTGGCAGTACAGATTCTGAAAACTATAAATAGGACCCAAGGTGTACCATAGAAGGCTTGCTTCCTGCGCTCTCCTGCTCTAGTTTTCAAGTGCTTTCTGAGGGTATCTTAGCTCGGCCTCTGGCTAAGGAGGGGAAGCGCTCTCAGATCTTTCGGGTGTGTGGTGGGTCCTCCCCGCCGAGCCCTTGGGTCTGTTCTTCCCTATTTCTTTTGTTGTTTTCCTTGCAGGAGTGAAGTAGGTGCGCGATCACCCCTTCCTCAAGGGTGAACTCCACAAGAGATCATTTTTCGGTTTCAACACTAGGATTGAGCACTCTCAGCCCTACGCGGATGAGTATTCAGTTAGCCAATCGATCAATTAAGTATCCATTAGGTATTGTAGATGACGTGCTAGTGAAGGTCGACAAATTCATCTTCCCGGTGGATTTTGTTATTCTTGATATTGAAGAGGACGTCGAGGTCCCTCTTATCCTTGGTCATCCCTTCCTAGCCACCTCTCGAGCAGTTATTGATGTGAGTAACGGGAATCTCTTTCTTTGTATAGGAGATGACGAGGTCACTTTTTCTATAAATCTATCTATGAAAAATTCTTTAAAAAATGATGATTCTTATTTTTTTTGATGTGTTAAATGAAGACTCCTCTCTTTCTCTTTCCAATGTTTCTTCAAATGATTTTTCCTATTCTTTTTCTGAAATTTCTACAAATGTTTTTGAAGACATAGGTATGTCTGTGCAATCTAATTTTGAAAATGAAGCTGTTTTTAGACAAAAAATTATGAAAATCTTATTTTTGAAACAGAAAAAAATTTGAAAAACTCTTACGATGAACCACCCAACCTTGAATTAAAACCACTCCCCGAACATCTTAAATATGCTTTTCTAGAAAAAATTCTAAAATGACCGTTATAATCTCGGCCTTTCTTTCCCAATCCGAGAACGATCAATTGATCGAAGTGCTACAAAAGCATCGCGGAGCTATAGCGTGACAAATTTCTGATATTTCTGGCATAAGCCCCTCTTTTTGCACCCATAAAACATTTTTCGAAAATAACTCTAAAAGCGTAGTCCAACCTCAATGTCGTCTTATTAGATGATTAAATTATTATGAAAGAGGTCGTGGAAAATCGTGTCATCTCCCGGTAGAAGTAGAACACTGTGCGTACTGGGCACTAAAGATTTTTTTAATTTTGATCCACACTCGGTCGGTGAGCACAGAAAAAATCAATTAAATGAACTCGACGAGTGGCGAGCGAACGCTTATGAGAACAATAAAATTTATAAAGAACGCACGAAATTTTATAATGATAAGAACTTGCGCCACCCTAAAAAGTTTAAACCAGGCGATCAAGTTCTTATTTTTAATTTGCGTTTATGTTTTTTCCCTGGAAAGCACAAATCTCAATGGTCTGGACTGTTTACGGTCAAGCAAGTTTTTTCTTATGGAACTGTGTTGCTCTCGCACCCGGACAAGGGTGACTTTAAAGTGAATGGTCAAAGACTGAAATTATATTTTTCAAATGATTCTGTATCTCCTGCAAAGGAGCATCTTATTTTTGTCTCCTAATATTTATTTCCATGTGGAACTGTTATTATTCTGGACTTATTATTCTTATTATCAAACTTTTATTATTATTATTCGAACTTTATATTGTTAAATAAAGAACACTCTTCGGAGTATGCCCAAGGATTTGTCGACTTTTATTTTTTGTTTTATTTTGCTCTTCCTCCTGGTGGCCATACAAGTACAAGTTCGGGATTGCCGCTCCAACGTTGCTGATTTCAAGAAGGATCAAGTCAAACATGTTGGTGATCAAGTGAATTAAAGCGCAAGCATGGGGGAGCGACATCCTCTTTCGGCCTCACAAACCCGGGGAAGTCCTGTTCTTTTTTCTTAATTTTACTTTACTGCATTTTCAATCCCCCTCCTCTTCTTCTCTTTCTAGTTTCTTTTTCTTTCATTGAGGGAAATGAAAAATCTAACCATGGTGGAGGGTTTCGTTTCTTTCTTTCATTTTCTTTCCTTTCTACAAAAACAACAAAACCAAAAAAAATTATTATGGTTATATTAAGCCTTTTAGGAGTACTACTTTTTTGTTTTTCTTTAACTTTATCAAAAATTCAAAAAAACTAGAAAATACAAAAACCCCCAAAAAATCAAAAAAAACAAACTCCAAAAATTTCTAAAATCTATTTGAAATCTGAAGCAAAAATTAATTTCTATCATTATTTTTATGTTTCTTCTAGTGGTGTGTATGCCCATGCGGTTATTTAGTTCTAAGTAGAATTTCTTTAAATCCTTTTTCTAAATCTATTATTTTAACATAGCTTAGTTTTACTAGTTTCTAGTTCTTAAATATAGGCATCTGGTTTTTACTTTGTAAGTGAGCAATTTGTAGTTTTTTCTTTTTATTCGGTTAAATTGTATATGAATGATTGCTAGATAACGCTGTCACTTTTTCATTTTGGGGTAATTATTTTTTGGTGTCTAGAACTTGTCTCTAGCGACTCTCGAAACATTTTCGCTGTTTTTAACGTAGTTTAGAAATGATTTAGGCCACTCGTTGATCCATTTGAGCCTTTTTGCCCACCAAAAAATTTCAACTTTGCTAAAATAATTTTGGGCCTTTTTCCAAATTTTTCCTTTGTTTAGCTCCACCTTTCATTATTTTTTCACCAAAGCCAAAATGTCATTCCTATATCACACTAGATTTGAGCTTTACTTAAATATTATGTTTGTGATGGGTTATATCTTTGAAAAATGAAAAGGAAGTCTTAAGCTTACATTTGGAGCTCTCCTATGAAAAACAATTATTATCAAAATGTGAAATCAATCAAAAAAAGAGAAGAAGTTTATTTTTGGCCAATTATGTGAAAAGAGAAAAAATACATGGCCTTGTTCTTTTCTTTAGTTTCACTTGAGAAAATGATGTACTTGTTGTGTTTTTTATGTTTATTTAAAGCTCATCCTTGGTTTAGTGTGTTTTAACCGTCATTTTTATCTTTGATTTTTTATTCCTAATCATTTACCTAAGCCAAGTCTTTACACCTATAAAAGCCCTTTCGATCTTTAGAATGTGACTAAACCTGCAGTGGAGAGAGTGTGAAAACTCAAGCTTCTGGCCGCCATCATTGATGGATTTCTTTGGAGGTTATCTTGAGGTGATTTAGGGGTAACTATCATTCTGCAACCTAGAAGTTCATTCAATGCGTCGTTTATTTAGAATCTCTACTTTTGTTTTTCTTATTTTCCTAAATTTTGGATGCCTTGTTTTTTGGGATTTAGAAATGTGTAATTCTTCTTTATGTTCTAATGATATTTTTAGGTTTCCATTTTCAAGTTTCCTATTATGCACTTCTCACCCCATTAGTTGTTAACATAGAAATTAGGATAGTTTAATTTTTCATATTTTGGTTTTCTTAATGATGAAACTTAAAATTGCTTTATTTTTAATTCCTCTTCCCTACTTTTTAAATTCCATTTGCTTGAGGGCAAGCAAAGACTTAAGAATGAGGGAATTTGATGACTAGTTTTAGTCAGCATTTTTTGGACTAGTTTAGTTTAGATTTTCCTAGGTTTAAGTATTATTTTTTATATATTTTATGTATGCTCTGCTTTAATATTTTATTTTGATAATATGTTTTACGTTTGTATTTGTTTGTTATGTTTTTATTATTCTAGTTGTTATGTTTTGTTATTGCTATGATATTTTTATGTTGGTTGTTGTTTAGCTATTTTATCTTAAAAATAAACTATTGCATGTTTAAATTTGTTTTGTAGGTGCAGCCCACATGATGCAACCCGCGCTCCACTTCATTGGTGAACCCGAGCCCTTGCAACTAGCCCACATGGTGCAGCCCAAGTCTCCTTCAAGTGCAGCCCGGCCCTCTTCAATGCAGCAGCCCACTTCAATGATGTAGCAGCCCTACCCCCCTCCAAGTACAGCCCAAGTCTCCTTCAAGTGCAGCCGGCCAGCTCAAATGATGCAACCCACTCCCTCTCCCCCTTTCATTTATTTCATTCATGCACTTCTTCCACCATGCATGGCCAGTCACTCCTCTCCTCTCTCTTCTTTATACCTCATGCATCTCCCAACTCACCCCTTCTCTCTTATTTATTTCTCATTCACCCCTCTTTCCCCTTCTCTCATTTAAACCCATCCATCCCCCCTCTTTTATTTATTTTGTTCTTTTTTATTTTCCTAAATGAAAATGCATGCTTGTAGTCTCTTCTCTCTCCCCCTCATTAAATGTCATTCATGCACCTCTTCATACATGGATGGCCAGCCACACCCTTCTCCGCCTTCTTCACTTCTCTCTAGAACCTTCCCCCTCATCTATAAAAGGAGCCCTTGCCTCAAGCTTTGGAAGAGTTGGATTTTGAAGAGCAAGTGAAGTGCTAGTTCAAGCGAGAGTTATTTTCTTACATGTTGTTGAGTTTTTATTAGTGTAATCATTTTCTTGTTAGTGTAATCTTTTCTTTGGTAGCATAATCTTGTCCCTTTTATTATTTTGTACTTCCCTTTTTATCACGCAATGAAAAATTATTCTCTTTCTCTTATTTTTGTGGTTTCTTTCTTAACTATGTGTAGCTAATTTTCTGTTAGCATTCGATCATGAGGATCCATAAAATGAGATGAGTTTTCATTTTACTTCTTATTTTATTTTTGTCAATTTTATTCTCGATCCTTCTTTGATTTATCCCATGTCGACTCCGTATTTCTGGTATACGGTAGTAGGCAATTTGATCACATTTCATAGTAGTCGAGAGAATCATTGATTTGAAAGTTCACTCAAAGAAGGAAGGAGTTGCACGCAATCCTAGAGATAGGACGACGTAAATCCTTCCGATTGGAGTCAAATCTAATAGTGCGGATCACTTCGATAATGCAACTTTAGGCCTTTTTGATTTGCAAAGAGATTTCGGTCAAAATGTCTATAAGTTAGGAGATTTAATGCTCTAGCGAGATTATATCTTATTTTCGGATCTGTCACGGTCGAGTTTGATTTGCAATCATAAAACTATATTTTTATCCTAATTATCTTCTTTTCATGGTGAATCATTGAACGAATGCTATCTTTTTACCCGAAGTTTTCGTTTTAATATTATCTTTAGTTTAATTCTCAAACAACCAACAATCGTATGGTACGATAATAGTAGAAGCGTGAGTAATAGTACTTGACAACCCCGAGTTTTAATACGACCTTGGTACTATAATTCAATAGGTACACTTGCCTTTTCGGGTTGATAGTGAATTCAACACACCGGTGTGCAATGGCACATTCTGTTGTTGGGGGTAAGCACATGGTGCTTCCCATGGTTCTTTTTGTTTGTTTGTATTATTAGTGCTGGGAGCTTGTGCTCTAGTTTGTTTTGTTGTACATGTGGTGTGTTTTCCCCCTAGGCAGGAATTCTATCTTAAGGAAAATGCACGGTCGTGCGTTTCTTTCACGCATGGTTTGCGTGGCATCGTGCGTTCTGGTCAGCTGGAAGAACGTCGAGCTGAGCTCGACGAATTTCCTCTCGCACGGTTGACGCACGGTTTCTTCGAAACCGTGCGCGAAGGAAACGCACGGTTTTCCTGTAGTTTTTTAGTTTGTTCTGTTCTGTGTCTAAGCGTGTGATTTGTTCACGCACGGGCACAAGCGCCCGTGCGCGAGTAGAACACACGGTTTTCCTGTGTTTCCCTGCTTTCCAGCACACTGTCGCTACCCGTGCGATGTCCTTCACGCACGAGCGGAACTGCCCGTGCGTGAAGAAAAACACACGGGTCAACGCTTCTCCTTCCTTGTGATTATCCTGAAAGTTAATATCGCACGGTTTGCGCACGACCGTGAGCCAAATCGTGCATGATCATTTTTTCTGACTTTTCTATTTAATTTGCAAATTTCTTCTTTCCAAGGATCCAACTCCCCCCCCCCCCCCCGCAATATCTGCTCCTCTGAGTGGGAGAACTCGCCTCCAGCCGCCATTTTCTCTCTCCTCCTTGGAGAGTTGATCCGGCCACCATTTCTCCTCAGAAAGCTTGCGATAGTTTCATCTCCGACCACCTTAATCTTCCCCGAACTCCAAGCTACCATCCGAGCTCTTTGTTGTTGCACTTGCGGAGTTCTTCAGTCAGAACTAGCCCAGCGATCATTCATGAAGAAGATGGGATATTTGAAGGAAGTGACAGCCCTTCTTTGTTTCTCGGACGTCATCTGAAGACCGAGCCCGGACAAGGATTGATAACCCTCGAACCCGACCGTGAATCTTCGAAAGCCTTTATGCACTCAGTTGTATTTCTCCACCTCTTCTTGTGGTTATTCATTCTGAACTTGTGATAGTGAGCTTATTGTTTGAGAACAATGTTTTGCTTTAGCTTTCAGCATGTCTTTATAATGTTATGTCTTAATCATTGCTTGTGTCGTTAAGCTTCAGTTTTTCTTGTGTTTGTTGTAATTGTGCAGTTCTAGCGATTGCTAGAAGTGTGCGTTGTGAAGAGGTGATTGTGACCCTCACTGTTCGTCCATCGTCCATACTACTCTATATAGTACTCCACCCAAGCGACGCGATGACGGGACCCGCTATAGTTTTCTTTTTGTTGTTAACTTAGGAATCCCATTCAAAAACCCCCATTGGTACTTTCCCGTTTGCAATCTCTTTTTCATATAGCAAAATCACACTCCCTACTTGCACTCCTCGAGAGATCGATATCTGGGGATTAAACTCCTAACTTTTATTACTTGGCAGCGATCGGTACACTTGCCGAGAATGCATCAAGTTTTTGGCACCGTTGCCGGGGAGTGCAACCGTTGTGGTCATTTTTGTGTTGAAAAAAATTTGCAAGTGTTTGTCGCTTTGATAGATTTTTTCTTGTTGTATGACAGATCCTAACCCTGGTAATAGTGGTGAAAATTTGGGAGCTGATCTTGAGACCGCACGAGCAAGGAGAGCTCGTGTGCGTGCTGCTGCTGAAGATAGAATGGAAGACTTGGGACAAGTAGGAAATGGCCATGGTGATAGAGTTGTTGAGGGTCAGGAGGTGGTCCAACCTCGCATTAGGACGATGCACGATTTCACTACCCCGACTGCGGGAAGTGTTTATCCAGGCTTCATACCAGCTATTGCCAACAACCATTTTGAGATAAAGCCTGGGATTCTGAATATGATCAGAAATAATACGCAGTATTCTAGTTTGCCAAGTGAGGACCCGCTTCTCCATTTGGCGGAGTTCTCAGAAATTTACGGCACCTTCCGATACGTTGGAATTTCTGATGAGGTAGTTAAGCTAAAGCTATTCACGTTTTTGCTGAGGGACAGGGCTAAGACTTGGCTTCACACAATTTCCCCTGGGACCGCTACCACATGGGAGGCTCTGTCCTCTAAGTTTTTGGGGAAGTTCCACCCAGTGGACAAAATTGTGAATGCCCGAAGGGAAATTGTTACGTTCCGACAGTTAGACCAAGAGACATAGTCTGAGGTATTAGAGCGTTTTGCTGACCTGCAGCGCCATTGTCCCCAACATGGCCGTGAGCCGTGGAATCTTGTAGAAATATTCTATTTTGGTGTCGAGCTGAACTACCTGGCTATAATCGACGCAGCCGGCGCGACACAATTATGAACCTTTCTCCTGAAGAGGCTTTGCGGCTTCTTCGAGACACGACGTCCCATAGCACATACTGGACTGCGAGAAGAAATGCCCCTATGGGGGCGAAAAATCTGTTTGATGTTAATGCGGTGATGCAGCAATTCGAAGCAAGCAACCCTATGATGGATAGAAGACGGATGTTGAGAAGATCGACTACTCCTCCGGCCCCGGTTGGGGGCATATCATGCCAATGATGTGGAAATCCCGACCACCACGCTTTTGAATGCCTAGCTGAAGAGTCATTTGCAGAACCGGCAGGTATAACCTTTGATGAGAGTGCTAATTTTATAAATAGTCAAAACCGTGTTGCGCCCTATAATAATGCTTATAACCAAAACGCGAGAAATCATCCGAATTTCTCGTGGAATCAAAATGCCCCATGTCAAAGATGGCAGGGAGGCCAGCATCAATTTGATGCTCAAGCCTCCAATAGCCAACCGCGACCGTCGCAATGGAGTTATAATCAGAGCGGGCAATGGGCATGTAGGAGTGCTCTTAAAGAAATGATGGAAAAGTTTGTTGAGATGTCCCAATCTAACATGGCCACACAAACTGCTTCTATGAGGAACTTAGAGACACAGCTGGGGCAACTTGCCCATGTGTTCTCCGAGCATACTCGCGTGTGCTCCCAAGCAACATGAAAAATAATCCCCGTGAGCAAGGGAAGAGTGCTGGGGAGGCAGAGGAGTGCAATATTAATGAAGTGGTTGTCAAGTGTGAGATTAATGAAATTGACACGGTAGCTCTTTGCGATTCAGGTTCGTCGTGCAACATTCTTGCTCTGCAAGATGTTGAGAAGCTTAATTTAAATGTTGAAGCGAATATCCAGAAATCACTTGTGCTAGCTGATGGGTAGGTGGTTAAAACTGATGGGGTGATTAAAATATGGAGGTGAAACTTAATGGGGCTGTGGTTGTTACCGACTTCCAAGTGTTGTGACCCATAGGAAATGATTCAGAGCCTATTCTTGGGGTTCCATTCCTGAAAGCCAGTGAAGCGACTCTGTGCTTTAATGCATGTGACATCACCTTGGCTTCTAAGGTCATTTTGCTGCTATCGCCGTCACTTCCAACTTTAATTCCGAGTGAATCTAAAAAACCACTGGAATTAAATGTTTTATTATCTAATGATTTACCTAGAGCTGATGAGATAGATGGTGTGCTGAATAAGCAAGACCGGGTTCTGCAAGAAAACGATGTGCTGATGATTGCAAACGGAGAAGCGAAGGAGGAGTTGTTTGACGTGAAATAAGTTGCTGAAGAAAAGGAACGAGGGTTGTGCACGACTATTGGGAGCGTGCAGTAAACAGAGTTAAAAACTTTGAATAAACTTAACGAATTCTGTAAAATTGTTAAACAGGTGACTTGGGCTGATCTTTCACCCATCGTGGGTGAGAAAAGGATGCCCCATGATGCAAAAGATAGGTTTGTTGCTGATTTAGTTGGGGTGGATATACCACCCTGGCGATCCCCATCTGTTAATCTGAAAAGAAAAGAACTTCTTATAAGCAAAGCTTTTGATTTTGCCCGCCGACGCGAGAAGGACGAGGCTAGGGGTATGGGAGACTCGTCTTCCCTTGGCCCAAAAGCCTTCACCTCGCCCTCATCTTGCATGGCTGGGGGGATCTATCGCAAGTCAGCGTTCAGCTGAAGAGTGAAGGATCTTCGGGGCCCCCTTTCTTTCTATTTCTTATTTATTTATCTTCTTACTGTGTGTAACTTTGGATTTCTTTTTCATGCATTCTAAACCTTTGCTTTAAAACAATAACTATATAACTGTTAATACGGGTATTTGGTCCACCTTAAGGACGGTAAAGAAAAGGGCTTATGGGAGATTACCCAATGCTGCATCTTGTTTTAAATTTGCTGCAATTTAGTTGTTGTGCTATTTTGTATAGCTTTTTTTGGTTGAAGATATTTTATTTTGCAGGTAGAATTTGTTTTGGCAGTGGACTGTTTGCTGAAGTTTAACGCCAATCTTCTGGTATGCTCATTAGCTGAGCATGGGTAACTTCTTCCCTCAACTTTCATTTCTTTAATTTTATTGCAAATCGTGGATATATTGTTTAGTTTAAGTCTGGTGGGGGAGAGTTTCACGAGTCACCTTTGCACATGCACTTGCATACCATATGAGTATTTTCATTTTTAGTTTTATCATGACAGCATTGTGCACCTACACCGCATGAGCGCGCACTTAAGCATGCGCTCGGTACAAGTTTAATTTATTTCTTTTGTGTTAACTTTAAGATAGTGGTGCTGCCTTAGGATTTTAGGATAGGGTAGTGTGAAACTCGTGCAGTGCTCCTAATTGAGGACTCATGATGTATAAAAATAGTATAAATTCAATCTTTCTTTATGCTCGAAGATTTATGCTTTTTTGCATTTGTAAATAATGTTTCTACAACTCAAAACTGTGGAAGCTGGAGCAATCGAACGGTAGTGTAGGAAAGTGTGTAGCCGCCACTATCCTCGTATTGCTCGAGTCGGGAGGAAGGGTTGTCTTTCTCGGTGGCTAAGAACTTGCCCCAAGATACTCTCGAAGCTTTGGTGCATGGTTAGTCAAGAGTGAGTGTGATGTAGGCCATCATTTTGGCCTGGTTGAGCCTTGTACCCGTTCCTAACGTAATCCTTATTAGCCTAATTTGAGCCTACCCCTCCTTTTGATTCAGCCCCACTACGTGATCACCAAAGCCTAAAAGCCTATCCCAGTAGCACACCCCTAGCTCGAGCTATTAGTATATGTCTTCTTGCATTTGGTTATGTTGCTGAGGTGATGTTTTGTGTTTGCGAGGAGCAAATTTCATGATATTATGACTGAATGTGATATAAAAAAAATTTGAAAAAAAAAAGAAAAGAAGAAGAGAAAAAGAAAGTAGATTGAAATTAAAGAAGAAAAAGTTTAGATGAAAATTCCATTTGAGATTTTATGATGGTAGGTGGTGAACGCACCCGTTTGTCAAGTCTAAGTCTGGTGGTGTGGAGCACCTACATGTATTGCTTGGCGAGAGAATTTTTTTGTATGAGCTCATTTGGGTTGTGTGTAGCCATGATTTACCCTTTGCATCCTTACCTACGTATACGCCTAAGCCCCATTATCTTCCTTAAGTCCTGCGGATTCGCGCTTGAGTCAAACTAGCGCTGTGGAGAGAGTGTGAACGGGCAAGCCTATGGTCCCCGACATTGGTGGATTCCTTTGGAGGTAATACCGAGCCCCGGTCTTTGGCAATGATCAACTTAGTGGCCTGCCTACTTTCTTCCTACGCATGACTGAACGATTCTCCAGAATTCTATTTTTGAGTAGATACAATACTTATTTACACTTGTCGAAATTTATAAACTCTGTAGCATAATTAAAAAGTGTATCTATTATATTTTTATGCCCATGAGTATTCGATTTCTGGCTTTACCTTAATGTTGAAATGTCTAAGCCAGCTAGCTATTTTCGAGTCCACGGAGAGATGATTTGCTCGGGACGAGCAAATGTTTAAGTCTGGTGGTGTGATTAGTCTGATATTTATAGGGTTTTTCGGACTCATCTGGGCTGGTTTTCTCACTCGTGCACTGCATTTCAACCGAAAATCGGTTATATTTGCATCGTTCGGTCATGGACCATTTTGTACACTATTTTGGTCGGAGGTTATGCAATTACACATTCTGTTGTTGGGGGTAAGCACGTGGTTCTCCCCATGGTTCTGTTTGTTTGTTTTATTGGTGCTGGGAGCTTGTGCTCTAGTTGGTTTTGTTGTGCAGGTGGTGTGTTTTTCCCCTAGGCAGGAATTCTGTCTTAAGGAAAACGCACGGTAGTACGTTTCTTTCACGTACGGTTTGCGTGGTATCGTGCGTTCCGATCAGCTGGAAGAACGTCGAGCTGAGCACGACGAATTTCCTCTTCCACGATTTACGCACGGTTTCTTCGAAACCGTGTGCGAAGGAAATGCACGGTTTTCCTGCAGCTTTTTAGTTTGTTCCATTCTGTGGCTAAGCATGCGATTTGTTCACGCAGGGGCGCTTGCGCCCGTGCGTGAGTAGAACGCACAGTTTTCCTGGGTGTCCCTGCTTTCCATCACACTGTCGCTACCCATGTGATTTCCTTCACGCACGTACTGAACTGCTCGTGCGCGAATGAAAACGCACGGTTCAACGCTTCTCCTTCCTCGTGATTATCCTAAAAGTTAAAATTGCACGGTTTGCGCACGGCCGTGCGACACACTGTCCGTGACCATTTTTTCTGACTTTTCTATTTAAGTTGCAGATTTCTTCTTTCCAAGGATTCACCTCTGCTCCCCTGCCATTTCTGCTCCTCTAAGCGGGAAAATTCGCCTCTAGATGCCATTTTCTCTCACCTCCTTCAATAGTTGATCCGGCCACCGTTTCTTCTCAGAAAGCTTGCGATAGTTTTGTCTCCGGCCACATTCATCTTCTCCAAACTCCAAGCTACCATCTGAGATCTTTGTTGCTGCACTTGCGGAGTTCTTCGGTCAGAACTAGCCCATCGATCATTCACGAAGAAGACATGATATTTGAAGGAAGTGACAACCCTTCTTTATTTCCCGGACATCATCCGAAGACCGAGCTCGGACAAGGATTGACAACCCTCAAATCCGGCCGTGAATCTTGGAAAGCCTTTGTGCGCTCGGTTGTATTTCTCCACCTCTTCTTGTGGTTACTTCATTCTGAACTTGTGATAGTGAGATTGTTGCTTGAGAACAATGTTTTGCTTAAGGTTTCAGCATGTCGTTATGTTGTTATGTCTTAATAATTGCTTGTGTCATTAAGTTTTAGTTTTTCTTGTGTTTGTTGTGATTGTGCGGTTCTAGCGATTGCTAGAAGCGTGAGTTGTGAAGAGGTGATTGCGACCCTCGCTATTAGTCCATCGCCCATACTACTCTCCATAGTACTCCACCCAAGCGATGTGGTGACGGCGACCCACTATAGTTTTCTTTTTATTGTTAACTTAGGAATCCCAGTCAAAAACCCTATTTGGTTACTTTCCCGCTTACAATCTCTTTTTTATACAGCGAAATCACACTCCATACTTGCAATCCTAGAGAGATCGATATCCGAGGATTAAACTCCTCACTTTTATTAATTGACAACGATCAGTACACTTGTCGCGAACGCATCACTCATCAAATCATTGGTGATGCAAGTCATGGTGTAATGACCAGAAGCAAGAGCTTGAACTCAGCACTATGTTCAAGCTTTTTGTCTCAAATGGAACTAAAGAAGTTTGAAGAGGCTATCCAAGATTCATTCTGGATTGGTACTATGCAGGAAGAGCTGAATCAATTCAAGAGATGCAAAGTTTGGAAACTGGTTCCCTGACCTAAAGGACATAATGTGATAGGGACCAAATGGATCTACATGAATAAGCTAAATGAAAATGGCATTATTGTCAAGAACAAGGCCAGATTGGTAGCAAAAGGCTACCGACAGGAAGAAGGAATAGACTTTGACCAGACCTTTGTACCAATAGCAAGGCTGGAAGTAATAAGACTATTCCTTGCCTATGCAGCTTATAAAGAATTCAAAGTCTTTCAAATGGATGTCAAGTCAGCATTCCTGAATGGAGATCTAAAAGAGGAAGTATTTATGGACCAGTCATCAGGTTTTGTAGATCCACACTTTCCTGATCATGTTTATAGACTTAAAAAAGCTCTGTATGGGTTGAAACAAGCCCCTAGAGCATGGTATGAGACATTGTCTACTTTCCTCATTGAGAACAAATTCTCAAGGGGGAAAATAGACAAGACCCTATTTCTGAGGGAATCAAAGGGCAAGATCATCCTAGTCCATATATATGTTAATGACATAATCTTTGGATCTACTAAGAATAACCTTTACAGAAAGTTTGCCAAACTTATGGAAGGGAAGTTTGAGATGAGCAGCATGGGTGAGCTAAAGTTCTTCTTTGGACTTCAAGTAAAACAGACTGATGAAGGATTGTCCATATCCCTGTCTAAGTTCACCAGGGAGTTGATAAAAAAATATGGAATAGAGACTGCTTCCACCATGAAAACTCCAATGGGGTCAAGTATGCCTTTAAGCAAAGATGAGGCAGGGAAACCTGTTTATGAGTCTTTGTATAGAGGGATAATTGGCTCATTACTATAATTTACTGTAAGTAGGCCTTACATCATGTATGCCACATGTGTCTGTGCTAGTTACCAGGCATGCCCTAAAGAGTCTCATTATTCTGCTACCAAGAGAATTTTAAGATATCTTAAGCACACACCATATCTTAGTCTATGGTACCCTAGAAATAGAAATTTTCTGCGAAGAGGCTTTTCGGATGCGTACTTTGCATGCTGCAAAGAAGACAGGAAAAGTACATGTACATGTCAATTCTTAGGAGGAAGACCGGTGTCATGGAGCAGCAAAGAGTAGACAGGTGTTGTTATATCCACATCAGAGTCAGAATATATTGTAGTTGGAAGTTGTTGTGCTCAGTTGCTATGGATATAACATCAACTGGTGGACTATGACATCAAGATAAGTAGAACTCCATTATATTGTGATTCTACTCGTGCTATATCAATTGCTAGAAACCCTGTTTCACATAGTAGAACAAAGCATATAAAAATTAGGTACAATTTTATTAGAGAAAATGTTAAGAAAGAGAACATAACTTTAGAGTTTATTTCTACTGATACTTAAGTAGCTGATATATTCACTAAACCTCTTGATGAAAGTAAATTCAATTACTTTAAAATTCAATTAGGAATGTTAAACTTGGAATAGGATGGTAAATTAAGAAAAATTCTACTCAACATATGACTAAGTAATTAGTGTCGACACATAGAGTTGTTGATACTTTGATGTTGGTGTCGACACATAAGCATGTCTATGTCGACACTCAGAAATTAATGTCGACACATAGAGTTGTCGAGACCCTCAACTCTCTGTCGAGACTTTAGTAGTCTATGTCGACACAATCAAAATTGTGTCGACATACGCTACTCTAATTTCAGCCCGGCTTTTGACCTTCCCTATTTCGAAAAGTAGGTGGAAACGAAACCCTGTCGACTACGTTCTCAGAAATCTCGAGACTAAACCATCTATGTCGACAAGTAATTCTTCGTCCTTCTCTTCAATTTCACTTCTCTCATCTCCAGTGATGCCCAAGTTGGACAACAACGTTAACGAAGGTTATGAGCTTGTTCGGGGGGCGTTCAATGTTGTTGATCAAGAAATCAATATGGTTGTAGACCTAATCCAGGAAGCCGGACTGGATTATTTGGTCTCTGAATTGATAAGAATTTGGAAGAAGGAAGTTCTTGAATTTTATTCCAATGCTACTTTGAACTCAAAAGGGAACAAGATTAAGTTAACTGTTCACAGTGAAACGGTAAAAATAACACTTAAAAGTATGAGTAAATCCCTTCAACTTCCAAGAATAAAAGAAGTGACCGAGGTTGATTCAAATTTGATTGGTGAAGCACTTAAATGGCGTGGGCTACCCGCAATAAAAAACATTGGATCATCCATGATAAGGAAAGGGATGAACTCCAAAGGGAAATTTTTGTCTGAGATAATTGGCAAGGTAGTTCTCTACAAAACTGGACGGCATGATAGGATCTCTTCCTACATGTTCAGCCTTATGAAAAGAGTCATCTTCTAGGTGAAGACTGACTGGAGTGCTAGCATTAAAAAGCCAAATCTGGGGAGAATACTAATTTTGTATCTGGCTGTAAACATACCTGAGGTGCTAAATCAGATTGTTGGCACAAAGATTAATCACATGAGGAGAATGCACAAAAGAATCCTATCTAGGTTGGGACAGAGTATTGTCCAAGGAAGACCTTGCACCAAAGCAGAAGTCCAAATAGGTCACAACATGAAAGAGAGATAAAGTGAAAGCTGAGGAATCCTCCAGTGACTCAAAAGAAAGAGTAGAATTCAGTTCTGATGAAGAAACCACTAATCTACCCAGGATGTCTCCAACTCATACACCTAGAACTGAAGCTCAGATCTTTTGGGAGGCTGTCCATCAGATAGATAATCTAGAGATATCAGTCGCTGAAGAAACTGTCATTGAAGCCCAGCTAGACAGTGAGACTGTAAACCTCACTATAATGGAAGTGGTTCATGACATCAACATAGCTGTTGAATCTTCTGAAAGAGAGGCACAAGATGTGCATATTCCTGATCTGCTAGAAAAACCTCAGGCTCCTGAGACTGAAGTAATTCAAGACCTAGAAACTGACTTCCAGGGGGAGCAAGAAGAAGTACACAAGGATGCAATGTCTGTAGATGCACCAACTACTGCAAGAATTGAGGGCGAGGCGGCAGACCTAGCCCCAAGACTAGATGTAGATGTTCCAGGCACAATAGTGGAACTTGAAATATCATCTGATTCTGAAGATGAGGATGCAGCATCAGTTCTTAAGAAATGAAAGTTTATTTAATTAAAGAAAAAGAGTTTTGGATATAAGAAAGCCTTAAAGGCTGGCTACTCATCTACTGCTCCTACAGTAGATTTTAGTTCTCTCTTGGTACAGCTGCAAGTGAAACTTGATGCACAAAGACTTGCACTACAAAAGTATGTGGATGAAAGCCACAAGGAATTGCAGTTCAATCTGGCACAGGATATCAAATTTTTTTCAATTTGAAGTAAACATGCTTAAGAAAGAAATGACAGATTGCTTCCATAAGGGAGTGAATGTTGTGGTGTATCTTGCCAAACAATAACAAACTACTAAAACTAAAGTTGATGATCGGGTTCTCAAGCAAGGGATTATTCTCGAAAATTAGAAAAGACTAAATGAGAATTTGATGGAACTACTTACCATCACTCTGACTAAAATGGATGAACAAAACACTGCCATAGAAACAAATACAAACACAAAAGTATCTACTATAGAGGCACGAATTAAATTGGATTTGGCAACAGTTGCTACTTCTATAAAAACTTATGAGTCCACCATTTCTGATCTAGTAAAGAAGTTCAAAGGCTACTACATAACTGGAAATTATCATATTATATATCAAATAAGGTTTCAAAAGAATGATCTTAGAGATCATATTCATAGAGAAGTCATAAAGGGGGAGAGGGTGTTAGTTCAAGCTAGCGCTGAACATGAAAAATGGGTATCTAACAATATCAGAGCTACCTTGGGATATCCACCCTAATGTGATGATAATAACACAGCAGAATCTGGATGCCAACCTGCATTTTTGGAGGGGATGCAACATGAAGTAGCTCAAGTCATATATCCCCCTTCTGAGTTTAAAGAAATCCAACAGACTGTCCAGACTATGTACAACCCTACACTGGATAAAGTGCCAGTAATTTGTGAGGAAGTGGACATGACTGACTCAGTTTTACTGAAAGAAAAAGAGGCCCAAATGTATAAGAAGAGATTCAGAGAACAGGCTGAGGCTAGGCCTGATTTTGAGAAATGGAGTCCAACCTCAAGAAGCATCATCTTAACTGCATGGAATGCAGTTGTTGAAAATCAATATGACATGGGTAAGTGGTACTCAAAACAAGAATGGGATAAATATCTTGCGCAACAAGAGAAAATCTACAAATTCAGGAAGGACTTGAAGGCTGGAAGAATCCATGCAAACTCCATAGAGCCCTGCAAGTACTTCCATAAACTATTCCATTACTTTGAAAGGCAAAAGCTGAAAGCTGCACAACTTAAAGCCAAAGACATTAAGGGACAGAAGCCTACTACTGATATTGAAGCTGAAGTCAAAGCTCTATTCATACAGGCAAAGGAATTATCATCAAGGAACCTGATCAACTTTAACTCTAAATTGACTAGATTTTGTAAGAAAATGTGCATTTTTTTTATTGTTCTTACAAAAGAAAACAGTAACCTTGTAATCTCACCTTGATTGTGTGAAAATAAAATTCTGGGTTGATAATAATTTATATCTATGTCTCTGAGTTGTATGGTTTTCCTTATGATATGTTATTTTCAATATTTGTGTGTAACATGCTATCTCTGCTCTTGAATAATTTTGTTTGAAATGTCTGAATATGTCATGCTTACCTTTCTTTTTTTATATAGGTGTATATCATTGACTATGGGTTATGACTTCACCAAATAGGGGGAGATGGTTGGGTACATTGGAAATTATATACCTGAATTGGAGAAGTCTCACCTGACTCAATGATATACATCAAGTTGTATTTGATGTTGTATTGAGTTTACTTGTGCAGGCAGAAGAATGCAGAAAATATTCTAAGTACAAATGTGTCGAGATACTTATTTAGTGTCGACACCTTTATAGGAGTTGTGTCGAGACAAGAAGTAAGTCTGTATCGACACATAGGACTTATGTCGACACATTCCACAAGGCTGTGTCGAGAACTTGATAAAGAGTTGTGTCGACAGTTTTTGAAGTATGTCCATACACTCTGCAAAGGCAGTGTTGAGACTGAATGAAGAGACATATCGACAGTTTCTGAAGTTTGTCGACAACACCAAAGGAAGTGTGTCGACACCCGGGTAATTGTGTCGACAAATACTTCATCTATGTCAGCACAAACTATCCTTATGTCTCGACACATTCAGCTGAGTTAAATAACTCTAAGTGCCAAATCTCAAGACTGAATACATGACAACTGCTGGAAGTGTCACGGCTTATTAGACATGTCAGAACTGTCAGATGTCAGTCAACTACCGAATGAATCGGTTGCCTCTGATGTGAACTATAAATAGAGTCGAGCTACCAGAAAAATATTAACATAAGACAGAGAGAAATTAAAGTGGAATTCTCCAAGAAGAATTCACGGATTCCTGTACAGCAAGAAGATTCTGATTCGAAATCAGAGAAGGGGGTAGCTTCACAGCAAATCTATTAGTGATTGCAGATTTAATTCTGCAAGGTGGAAGAAGCTGGATCGACACCAAATTATCAAGAAGATTCAACCTAGGTTCTATCTTTCAAGAAGCTTTGAATAAGCTAAGTCAGATTGAATCAGATTCACTACAGCAAAGAACATGAGAAAGCAAATCCATCAAAATCTGATCAAGATTCCCTCATCCCTCTCTGAGTGAAGGAAGGAACATCTTCTTAATTAATCAATTTCAAGTATGATCTATTTTAGATCTGAGTGTAAGAGATTTCAATCTCTGAGTTGTAAGCCTGTAACTATAAAGGCTTAGGTAGGGCTGTTTGCCTGAGGTAGGAGATTAAGTTCTCTGAGCTATAGGTCTGGTGATAAAGGTTGAGATAGGGCTTGATTACCTGAGTGGTAGGAGTGTGGATTCACTCTGAGGTAGGGTTCTTGGGAAGAGCCTGAGTTGTAGCACTTATTGAAGTATGAGCTATAGGAACCAGTTTGGGTTCTTAGTTGTAAGATCTGAGGATCTGAGAAGGTGGAAGGAAGTTAGGCCGAATCTAGTATACTGCTAGATAAGCGAAGGGGCAAGTGGATATACCCATCATTTGCGGAACCACTATAAAATTGTGTATACTGTGATTGGATGTTTGTGTGCTGTGATAGCTGTAGAATTTATATATGTGCTGTGATTCATTTATTAACTGCATAAGTGATTTGGAATTGAACCAATTCACCCCCCCCCCCCCTCTAGGTGTTTAGACTTTATTGAAACCAATTCTTTCCCCAAGACCCCATCACAACCTCACAAATAGATTGGAAGGTCCATTAGAGCCTTAAGGGTCCATTGGAGTCAACACAGGGTGGCCAAGTTGACCTAGGATCATCCTATTCGTAAATTCGGCAAGGTGCCCTAACTAAGGGCAATGTGCCCCTAATATGCCCGACCAACCTTAACTAGGTCTTCCTAGACCTAAGGTGATGTCAATGGGTCACCAAAGACCCATTGGGTCAACCTTAGAGGCTAAGTTGACCCAAGTCAACCCTAGCCCTAAAGTGGTCAAAGTGCCCTAACTAAGGGGAAAGTGACTACCAAGGTGCCAAGTCAACCTTACACAACCCTTCTTAGACCTTAGGGGAAGCCAAGGGGTCACCAAGGACCCCTTGGGGTCAACCAAAATGGTCATGTTGACCAAAGTCAACTCTTCGGTCAAAGTGGTCAACTTAGGTTAACCTAGCCCAATTCAAGTGGGCTAAGCCCAAGTGATGTGGCCCATTAGTCTAAGGAAGTGGAGAGACACATTTTGGAACCACCAAATTTAGAGAATGATTACTAGGAGAGAGAGGAAGGAGTTACTCAATTTTTGAGGAGAGAGAAAATGGAGCTTAATGGCCATTATGGCCATGCAGGTTTCAAAACACCCCCACCTTGATGGGCTTTTACTCCTTGGAGGCAGGGGAGGGGTTTTCAAGAGCTGGCCAGCCAATAGAGTGGCTAAGCCCTTCAAATGGCTAAAACCGAAAATGGCCTTTAATGGCCATTCATGGCCATTGGAATTAAACCCTTCCCCATCCCCAATTAGGGATCTTAAAAGCATCATCAGGCAGAGGGGAGAATGTTATAGCCTTTACCTGGAGGATTCGAGGCACTTGACTATGCTGTTGCAGAATCCCGATCGGCGCCACCACCACCATCGCAAATCGGAGATCAACGCGCCTCCAGCCCTCCCAACATGTCCTCCCTTACTCCTTCTTTTATGGGTAGATCATAGGATTCAGTAGGAATAAGAATTGGGCCCAATTGAGCACGATTCGAGCTTTCATTTTCCTGGTTTTCCGGTAAAAAAACTCATTGTCGGGATCGCCGAAATCCGCCCATCCGGTCGTCGTTCCGCCGCCCGGCAATAGCCCCTACCTTAACGGAGGTGGTGGCTGCGGTGGGCGGCCAGGGAGGTGGCCGGGTGGCCGGAAATAGGGTTGGAAGATGCTCCAGGTCAGGTAAATCTCACCCGTCAGCTAGAGGAAGAAGATAACCGGCAACCGTCGGATTTGCGTCAAGATCTGTGCAAGATCAAGAAGTATATATTATAATTAATGTATTTGCTACCCTTAAAAATCAGTCATTTTAGGAATAATTTAAAAGTATAGAGGTGCTGTTTCAAAGAAAATGTGATGTCGCTGCCCCTCCGCCACTACTTGATGACGATCCAGTTGCCGAGGCTCTACAACATAAAGACCTTCGGAGCCGTGATGACGCTAACGGACGACGCCGCTACAACCTTCGCCCGCGGCGTGCTACCCTCACTTGATGACTATTTTAATTAATTTGTCATGCTTTATTATTTTATGTGCGAATATAAAATTATTCCAATCTTGGTTAATAATTTTATATTCATTTGTGACTTGTAATCTTTAATTATTTTCTGCAAAAATTTTGGTGTGTATGTAACCGCCCGTATGGATGAGATTTCATCTACATTATGGACGGTTGGATCTCTTTTGTAACTCCTATTTAAAGGAGGCTATTATGTGTTTGTAACCGCCCGGATGGATGAGATTTCATCTCCATCATGGACGGTTGGATCTCTTTTGTAACTCCTATTTAAAGGAGGCTATTATGATGAGTAATGGAATGAAAAAGAAAACCTAAAAACCCCCCTTTGAAGAATTCGGCCACCATGGAGAGAGTCCATTAGCCGCCCCCCCCCCCCTTTGGTGTGACACCAAGCCTTGCCTCCTCCATCCCCGTTCGGTGCGACTCCGGCGTGGCTTCCTTTCGGTGCGACTCCAAGGAAGAAGGTTGCAGCCCATTCGGTGTGAAGCCGGTGGATCCGTGGAGAGAGTGATTCTCCCACCTTATCTTGTGTGATTGTTGTTCTTGGTTGGGTAACTTCTTCCTCTTAGAGATTCTTGCTTTAGATTTTGTGGAGGTTTTTGCAAACCGTTTCTTCCGTGATTTTTAAATACGTCGCTTGCAAATTCCGATTTCGATTTCGTTGTTATTGAACCTCTTGTGATCCGGATTGGGTAGATCCGTTGCGAGAGCGAGACTTGGCCTAGCCTTGACTTGCCCTCCAAGATTGGCACATTTTGGTGTTAACAAGGGAGTTAATCACAACTCGAACTCGACCGCCTATTGAAGTTTTCCGCCGCTACGAAAAAAAATTATTGCTGCATTGAAACGGCTCAAGTTGGTACAATAGATGCTTGTGTAGGTGCAGTGAGTTGTGTGCTTGTTGGAGAGGTAGGTCCTAAGGACGTTGTATCGAGTCCGGCAATTTTCTCTTTCGGATTTGGGAGCAAACCCGACCCCTTTTCGCTCGTTTTTGGTCAGAGCCCTTCCCTTTGATTTTATGTCTTGTGATAATATTTTCCGTTAGCGTATTCGGGCACGAATCACGGTCACCCCTACATCAATTTGTTATCAGAGGCGGTCGTTTCAACTCCCACGTTGCAAACATCCTCTTTACGTTTCTTGTTGCCCGATCGGATCTAAAAAAAAAAAATCAAAAAAAATTATTTTCTGTGGTCTGCCAATAGCGGGCTGAAATCTTTATTTTTCAGCAAAATTTCAAAAAAAAAAAATTTTTAACGATCCACGTGTTCCTCACATCGGGAAAATATAAAAATATCTTATTTTCAGTATAGCTACAGCCCTAGGAAAAATCACCTTTCCAAAATTTCCTAGACCTGAATGCGCACTAGGCACGGATCTGAGTACGCGACACCATCTACGTCTAGGATGGCTGCGAACGAGCATGGCGATCCCAACACCGAGGCCATAGCAGGGCTACGTAACGAAATGACGGAGCTTAGAAACATGTTGGCACAGATCCTGCAAAATCAAGCAAGGCCACCCCCGCCACCCATTAATGTTGAGCAGCCCAACCGGCGCCAACAAACTCCTGAGTCGGATTCCGATGAGGACTCTCCCCGAGTTCCCCCTCGAGAACACTGCCACGATCGTGCTTACGATATCACTAGGGCCATTAAGATCGATGCCCCCACTTATGATGGCATGTGAGATCCCCAGATCTTCCTACTTGGGTGGTGGATATGGAGTGCTACTTCGATTGGCACACCCTTACGGACCATCAAAAGGTCCAAGTTGCCAGGATGAAGCTAACGGGACGTGCCAAAACTTATTGGCTGAATGAAGAGGGTAGGCTAGGAACCGAGAACGGGGTCCCACTTATTGGATGGGCCGTGATGAAGAACTTGTTGACCGATCAGTACGTTCCCGCGTACCATCGGACACAGATGTTCGACGAGCTTGCCACTCTACGGCAGGGCTCCAATTCGGTAGCTGAGTATATGGGAGAACTGAAGGACCGTATGGTGCGTTGTGATTTGAGGGAAATCCCCGAGGTCACCCTATCCAGATTTCGTAAGGGGCTTCATCCCGATATTCAGCGGAAGCTCTTACGATATGGTCATACGGATCTGAACACGACATTTAATGCCGCCCTCGACATCGAAAAGCACTTAGCCTCTAAGGCTCACTCCCGGTATTCCCATGCGAAGGGAAAGTCCACAGCTGGAGCCTCTTCCTCCACATATCAAGATAAAGGGAGGTTTCGGTCTGCCGAGTCAAAGTCTGTCGTGATTACTGCTAGGAACGGCAAGAATCCTGCGAGTGAGCGTGTCCCTATAGGGAAGGTTAGCAAGGCTAACACTACTTGTTACTCTTGCGGCATTCAAGGCCATTATGCCTTTGAATGCCCAACGAAGACTAAAGCCATATCCCTTCTAGAGTCGACTACCGACCTAGCTGATTTCGTTTATGAGGCTGCTGAGGAGAGTGACCCAGAAGGGGTCCCAAGCGATTTAGAGGACGAACACCCCGTTATGGTGATGCGTTGTATCTTGACCACCCCTCGTCCGTTAGATGACTAGAAAAGGACTAGTATATTTTCCCTGATCTTTAAGAGTGGCGAGAAGTTGTGCAAGTTGATCATTGATAGTGGCAGTTGTGTAAACGTCATCTCTGAGAATGCCGTTACACGTATGTCCTTGACTACGCAACCCCACCCGGCTCCCTATCAGGTAGCCTGGATTAATAAAGTTACCGTCCCGGTCACCAAGCGTTGCCTTGTACCTCTCTCGATCAAATCCTATACTGACGAGGTGTGGTGCGATGTCCTTCCAATGGACGCTTGTCACGTGTTATTGGGCCGCCCTTGGCTTTACGACCGTGACGTGACACACTTTGGAAGGGCCAACACATATGAGTTTAAATTCAATGGCAAGGTCATTACGTTGAGACCGACCGTCCCGAAAGAGCCAGTAGCTTTGGCTAAGGACACCACTGTTCCAGTCGAGAGGAAAATGTTGAGTCTCGTAGGAAGAAAAGAGTTTGTGAAGGATCCCTTTCTTGACGGGATGATGTACGCTCTAGTTCTTATGAGTGCGAAAGGGGATACGAGAGCATTGGATGAGTTGCCTAGAGAGTTACGGGAATTGTTGGATGAGTATAAGGACGTGTACCCGGATGAGCTGCCTTCGGTATTACCACCGCTTAGGAATATACAGCATGCTATAGACCTTATCCCCGGCTCCTCCTTACCGAACCAGCCCCACTATAGGCTTCACCCCGCCGCCCATAAGGAGTTACAGACCCAGATCGAGGATTTGATGAAAAAGGGGTTCATTAGGACTAGTATGAGTCCATGTGCGGTACCGGCCCTTCTTGCCCCCAAGAAGGATGGTACGTGGAGAATGTGTGTTGATAGCCGTGCCATCAACAAGATTACCATCAAATATAGATTTCCTATTCCGCGATTAGATGACCTCCTAGATGTCTTATCTGGCGCCACCATTTTTTCAAAGTTAGATTTGCGGAGTGGCTATCACCAGATCAGGATCCGTGAGGGGGACGAGTGGAAGATGTAACATCACATTTCCAACTAGACCCCTAAGAGTGGTTTTGGCCATGACTAGGTCATGACAAACCCTAGGAAGCCAGTAATGAGTCAAGAGATAGGGGACAGAAAGGTGGGGGATCACCATGGTCTGCAAATAGTAGAACTCTGAACCATGGTTTAGGATGACCATGGGCTACACCTTGACCCCAAGACCCTGCCACAACACCCCTAATACCTTGGGAGGCCCATTAGAGCCATAAGGACCCATTGGGGTCAAACAAAGAGGCTCAATTGACCAAGGTCAACCCTAGCCCTAAATGGGTCAAACTAGCCTACTTAGGGTCAATTGACCTACTCCTAGCCTAGAGGACCCCACCTATGCCCTCCTAACCCTAAAGTGAGGTCAATGGGTCACTAAGGACACATTGGGGTCAGCCCTAGAGGCCAGGTTGACCCAAGTCAACTCAAGCTCCTAATCTGGTCAAAGTACCCTTACTAAGGGTATGTGACCTCCAAAGTGCAGGGTAACCCTACATAACCCTTCCTAGACCTTAGGGGAGGCCAATGGGTCACCAAGGACCCAATGGGGTCAACCCGAATGGTTTTGTTGACCCAAGTCAACTCTGGCCCTAAAATGATCAAAGTGCCCTTACCAAGGGGCATGTGACCCCCAAGATGCCCAACCAACCTTACTCAAGTCTTCCTAGACCTTAAGGGAGTCCAATAGGTCACCAAGGACCCATTGGGGTCAACTCAAATGGTCATGTTGACCAAGGTCAACTCTATTCTAGTGTTAGGTCAAATTAGCCTAAATGAGTCAACCCAAGCTCAACCCCTTTTTCCTTTCAAGTTAACCACAACATAATGAAATATTATGGGTGGAAAGGGCTGCCAATAGGCTGGGGAGTCAGCATGGTCAGTTTTGGTGACTAGGAAAGAGAGAGAAAGCTTCATCCCACACTAATGGAGGAGAGAGAAAAGGGGAAAGAGAGTTGAAGGAGGAGATTGGCCAAGGAAAGGCCAATGGTCCCCATTGATGGCAGCATTCATCTCCTCCAGTGAAGGGGAGGAGTTTCCAGCCATTTTCCTGGCTGTCAAGGGGCTGTTACAGCCTCCACCATCATGGCCGAAACAAGCCTTTAATGGCCATGATGGCCATGCAGTTTCTTCCATTCTTCTCCCCCTCTGATGATTTAAACACCACCAGTGAGCTTGGAGGAGAATTTCCCAATCCTTAACTGAAGAAATCCGGCGAGTTTACTGGGAGATTGCAGAAATCCGATCGGCGGCGCCACCACCATGTCAACCCGCAGATCCGCTCGTCTCCAGGCCGCCAACAAGGTCCTCCTCCTCCTCTTTTCTCATGGGTAGATCTTAGGTTTCATTAGGGCCGAGGTTCGGGCACAATTGAGCCCGATCCAATTCAGAAAATTCATGGCTTTCGGCCTAGAAATTTCTTGGTTGGATCGCCGGAATCCGCCCCTCCGGCGGCTGTGCCGCCGTCTGGCGATAGCCACCACCTCAACGGAGGTGATGGTGGCGGTGGCCGGCCGGGGAAGGGACTGGGTGGCCGGCGGCAGACGTTTGAAGTCGGCACAGGAAGAAGCAATCCTGGCCGTTGGCTCAACGGGGACGATAACCCCGCGCCGTTGATCTGCGCCAAGATTCGCGCGGCATCAATCAGATACTTTAGGATTTAAATGAATATTATTTCATTTCTGTCACATTTGATGTATTTAATGTATTTAATTTTTACAAATACTTAGGGACCCTGAATGGAAATCTGCCCAACATGAAAATTGTAGCTTAGGGTGTCTAGTTTGTAGCAAAAATTGTTTGGACCCTTTTGGGCCACTGGTTAGACCAGGGTACCCTTTTTGGTAGGACCTATACCTAGACCTAAACAGAAATTAATTTTGGTGCCCACACTTCATTCCTTGTCCAAACAAGTTGAAATTTGGGCAGTGAGAAGGTCTTAGTCATATCTAGAACCTGTCCAAAATTTAGAATTTTTGGAGAACATGTTTCTATAATTTTTAGAAAAATTTAATAAATCATGATTAATTTAATTATGTGACCTAATTAATTTAAAACTCCCCCACATTTTGGTGGGTGGTCTTAGATGTCATGATAGGTATAGGGTAAAACTTTAGCTCATTTGGAGATGTTTAGGATAGGTAATTTACCCACCCTATATATGACCCTATAAGGGTATTTTGGTCAAAAACCACTATTTGATGGTTGAGTGGCCAAATTCCCTCATCAGAGGCTGAAATTTTGGCCACTGATATACTTTGACTTTTTACACTCACTTATGAAGTTTGGAGTGGTTTGGACTAGGGTAGCCCTAGAATTTTAGGGTAGGCCCTTTAGGGTAAATTTCTAGGGTTTGAGGAATTTGGGGTCAAAAGACCTTGGATGGGCTTGAAACTTGGGATAGATGTCCATAGGGTTACTATGGTCCTGTGGTTAAAATTTTAGGGCATTTGGAAGACTTTAAACCCCTTAAATCTATAACCCTAGTTTAGGGCACTAGCTTTGAAATCATAAGTTCTAATACCAAAACCTTCTGAAAAGGGCTGAGTTTTTGAATGGGTAGTTGTTTAGGGTATATACATCTCTGGAAATTTTATATTAAATTTTGGATGAATAGTTTTGGTACTTTATTCACAAAGTCATGTTTTACAATTTCCACTTAGGAATTTTTGGAGATAAATATACTTGATTAAATCTGATGAAACTTAGCAAAGGGGCTTGTAATAATGGTACCCATCTCTGTAAATGTTTATGAAATTTTTGAAGAATGATATTTAGTAGTTGCTTCTTTAATTATTTAATTCTATGGAACTTTGGTAAATTTAATATTGACATTTAGATGGTCTGAAAAATTTTAATTTCTTCATCATGATGTTTCTAGTTCCTTATGAAGCGCTAGTAATTTTTACATAATTATTGGAGACATATTTGTGGCACTTCCTTCATTATATTTGATCTTGGGAATTATTTTTAATAAATCGTTTAGAGGTCAAGAACTATATGGAAAATTATGAAAATTGGCAAACAATAATATTTATCTGTTATTTAGTGGATACAAATTTTAGGAGGTCATTACCTGAGCAAATCTTATGGTTCATGTTCAAATTGACTATGGCCTAGTTGTTGAGGAAAATTCAATAAATAGTAAATTAATTGGAAAAAATATAATTTTCTGAATTTAGACTATATTTATCATAATAGACCTCTGGTAAAATTTGTAGAGTTATTGAAGGAGAATTTAGAGTATCACCTATTGAGTACATCATATTAGCTTAGGGTGGTCTGCAATTAGTAAAAACAGCAGAAATCAAATTAAAGTGCACAATGAGTTTAGGAAGTTGGAATAATGGGGCATTAGTCTGGTAGGTGATTTAGGTTTGTCATCAGAAGTGTAGATGAGTAGTGGAGGTTGGTTAGAGTTGTGTGGGGTTCGGGATCGACAAAGGATCACTCATCCTCGTTGAAAAGAAGGAGTCATATACACTTGGGTTAGGATTCAATTATAACCCTAAGGGATTGAGAGATTTGTGTAGTAACCAATAATAATAAGTGCCTTGCGAAAGGGAGCTTTGGGCGTAATCCCATCATAGTTCCTAGTGCCTTCGAGAGCCCTTCACGGGGAATACCTTGGGCAGTCCTGGGCTAACGCAACTCATAGGAGTAATGAAACTTCAAGAGTAACTAGAATAACTAGGGTTTCACTCTCACACACCACGAGGTTACGGGAAGTAGTTTTGGCTAGATGATCAAGCAGTAGGCTCGGTCGTTGTGGTAAGAGGGCAGGATGGCCCGGTGAGCTTCGACTCGGTGTCGGTACGTAAATTTTCATGTGCATAAAAGGAATGATATTAAGGTGGTGGGTCTTCGGTATTGGAGGATCTTAGCACAGACACCAATACGTTGACTCGGCAAGTGTTGTGATAGCACTTCGCCAACAGAAGTCCGGTGCGCCAGCCGGCAAGAGTACGTAGGAGTCCGCTTGTGCACCAGCGTTGAGGCGTACGATAGGTCTGACCAGTAGTGCTATACTGGTTTAGAGGTGGGCGAGGCCCAACCCACCGCTTCCGTCTGCCACTACGGAGGTATCCTGGGAGGTGAGGCTCCAGAAAGGCGGAACTAAAGGTCTGTGTGCACAGAGTCGGGTGTGTGTGTTGCACTTGCTTGATCCATCATACCCACTTGCATGTCATAGCATAAGCGATTCATTTAACCTTTGACACCTAAAATATAAGTGGTATGGGGCACTTATACATTAGGCCCTGCAAAACGACCCCTTGGTCTATAAGCTTGTGTGGGCAAGTTTATAAATTAAGGTTAATTTTCTTTACATATATATTGCTGTTAATAACCGACACCCCAACGTATAAATTGGTATGGGACTCTTTATACGATGGGAGCCTTGCAAAAGACCCCTTGCTTATATGTACCCATATAAGTTAAGGTCACTTTACTTTACTTGTTTACAAATATGATTAGTTACTATATAAATTGCTAGTTTTAGGTCCACTGTCACCTGCATTTGATATACTCTCCACTTTCAAGTCCTCCCTTTCTTCCTCTCCGCTCGGTGCCTAGGAGCCACGGGGGAAGGGGTGGGGGATGATAGGACTTAGTCTTTTAGACTAACGGTTTTCGAACCACATCATTTAGGGGATCGCGGAGCCCAGATTGGAGGAGCAGCCCCAGAGGTTGACACGCTTGGAGATAGGGCAGTCTAGCACAGGAGTTCAGACAGCTGGGACCGTGAGGCCCTTACTCTAGTAGTTTTTATTTTATTTCCTCATGAGAGATCTTGTGGTGAGGAATTTATGTATCGGGCATAAGCCCTTATTTACAGTGCTTGGTTTTGTGGACTCTCCCATCGTGGAGATATTTTACTTGATGTGATATTTCTGTGGACTTTTACTTAGAGTTTTGTTGCGCATGATATTACTCTAATTTTGTTACTATGCTGCGATCGAATTGGCCGGCAGAAACGGCGTTTTGTGGTGATGCCGCTTCAAGGCGTGAAGGAGTCACCGCAAAACGGCGGTTCTGGGCCTAAGACCCCGGTGTCGAGAAAAAAAAAATTGGGGTCTTACAAGTGGTATCAGAGCAAACCTCGATCGACAAGTAACAGTCCACAACCCCTGGTCCACCCCCGCGCGAGCTTAGTTTGCGGACAAACTAGCAGCGGAAGCAGTGGTGAGACCCTAAGGAGGAATCACTTGTAAAATAGTCCACTTTGCATATAATTGAGCTGATTACCCACTAATATAGTTTGTTTCGCAGTCTCCAGCTCAGCCCACACCACAAGGCGGGGCCCAGCGGACTCTGGACGTTGCACCACCTCCCCCGGTCCCTACTCCTTTCCTACAGTCGGAGGTGGGACAGACGTTGACAGCCATTTTGGATGCTTTCAGGGCTCAACAGGTTCTGGCTCCGCAGCCAAACCCGAGCGTCAACTGGCTGAGTATCTTTCGAGGACTCGCTCCCCCATCCTACTGTGGGACTGAGTCTGCCGTCCGGACAGAGGAGTGGCTAGATATCATGTACGAGATGTTGACTGGAATCAAGTGCCCGTGGGAGGAAAGGGTGCCCTTGGTCGTGTCTTGCTTGGAATCTCATGTGTTAGAAAGTAGAGAAAGGAAGCGAAAAGAAGAGAACAAGCCGAATAAACTTTTGAATAATCGAAATTTTATTATCCAAAAATGATAATTATTACAAAGGTATGCCCTCCCTTATATAGAATGGAGGAGAGAAGAGAGAATACAAATAAGAGATGTGGGACTAAAATTTACAAGCTAAGCGGACTGTACAAAGTAAACCGCACAGGCCGCGCGGTTAGACAGAAGGACTAACCGCACGGCTTACAATAAGAGAGGCAGAGAGGTCGCCTGAGAAGATTGCTAGACCGCCCGGTTTACAAGTCGCCGAGTCAAACCGGCAGACCGCGCGGTCTCTAACCCGCCAAGACAGACCGCCCGGTCTCCAACTTCAACACTCCCCCTCAAGCTGGAGCATATATATCAATCATGCCCAGCTTGTCGCAAACATGCAGAAACGAGGCGGAGACTGGCTTGGTGAAGATGTCAGCTAGCTCTTTATCAGATGTGACAAACGGAGTGCAAATCTGTTCTTTTAAAATCTCTTCACGAATGAAATGGCAGTCAACCTCAATGTGCTTTGTTCTTTCATGAAATACCGGATTTTTGGAGATGTATATGGCGGCCTTGTTATCACAGAACATAGGTAGAGGATGGTTGTACACCTCTCCTAAATCTAGCATGAGAGCCCGCAACCATTTCAACTCACAAGTGGTTGACGCCATACTGCGATACTCAGCTTCTGCACTGGACCTGGAGACAACAGACTGCTTTTTACTCTTCCAGCTCACCAGATTTCCCCCAACAAAGGTGCAAAAACCTGAGGTAGACTTGCGATCCCCTTTGTCATCAGCATAACTTGCATCTGAGTAGGCTTCAATCCTCAGATGACCATTCTTCTGAAACAGTAATCCTTTCCCAGGCGCTGCTTTGACATATTCCAAGATCCGCAAGGCGGACTGAAGATGACAATCCCTGGGTGCTTGCATGAATTGACTCACCTTGCCCACAGCATAAGAAATGTCGGGTCTGGTCACTGTGAGATATATGAGCTTACCAACCAGACGCCTGTACCGCGAACTATCTGAAAGAAGAGGCGAATCATCTGTCCAGGTTTTGTCCTCCACAATAGCCATGGGACATCGGGCAGGTTTAGCTCCAGTCAATCCTGCCTCTTTTAAAAGATCAAGGGCATACTTACGCTGAGAGAGAACTAAGGAGTCGGGCTTCCGAGAGAGTTCGATCCCCAGAAAGTACTTTGGAGAGCCCATATCTTTAGTGATCAGATGTTGGCGAAGATGTAGCTTTGTCAGGGCTACCCCTTCCTGGTCATCGCCAGTGAGAAGAATATCATCGACGTATACAGCAAGAACAACCAGCCCAGAAGGAGTTTTGCGAATAAAGAGAGAGTGATCAGCAGAGCTTCGCACAAAACCAACAGCCGCCACAATACCGCTGAACTTGTCAAACCAAGCTCGAGGACTCTGCTTGAGGCCATAAATTGCCTTCTGCAGCCGGCATACTCGTGTCTCCCCCTGAGCAACATACCTAGGAGGTTGCTCCATGTAAACGGCCTCGTGAAGATCACCATAAAGGAAGGCATTCTTGACGTCCAGCTGAGAAATTGGCCAATCCCGATTGACGGCCACAGAGAGAAGAACCCGGATTGTGCTGAGACGAGCCACAGGGGAGAAGGTGTCAAAGTAATCAACCCCATAGGTCTGAGTAAAGCCCTTAGCCACAAGGCGAGCCTTATACCGATCCACAGTGCCGTCTGGGCTAAATTTGACCACAAAGACCCAGCGACAGCCAACAACATCAGTGCCAAAGGGAGGAGGAACAAGAGTCCAGGTACCCCGCTCAGTGAGGGTCGCCATTTCCTCATCCATGGCCATCTTCCAGTGAGGAATAGCAAGGGCCTCCTGATAGGAGCGGGGTGTGGCAGTGGCAGAGATAGCCAGTGCAAAGGCCCTGCGAGAAGGAGTAAGACGATCATAGGAAACAACAGCAGCAAGGGGGTGTAAGGTGCACGTCCGCACCCCTTTGCGAAGAGCTATAGGAAGATCCAGGTCAGCCGGGCCTGCGGCATCCGGAGCATCCGTGGTAGAGAAAGCTGGCCCGGGAGAAGAGAGCGACGGCAGCGGAGAGGAGGGAGAGGGTGGTGGGGAAGGGAGAGAGAGAGGTGGAGGAAGAGGAGGGGGTGGAGACGGTGTAGTGGTGGAGAGTGTAGGAGGAGACGAGGGAACGAAGGGAACGGCAGGAGAATCAGAAGCTGGGAGAAGAGGAGAAGAGGCATCCGAGAAGTAGGAGGTATTCTCGAAGAAGGTGACGTCAGCAGAGACGAACTGCTTACGAAGGACGGGATCAAAGCAACAGTAGCCTTTCTGAGTGGTGGAATACCCCAGAAAGATACATTTGGTGGAGCGAGGGGAGAGCTTATCACGGGTGGCAGAAGGGGCATGCACAAAGGCAGTGCATCCAAAGATTTGGAGAGGGAGATGAAACGGCTCCTTGCCCGGATACAAAATGGAGAACGGGGTTTGGCCATGGAGAACCGTGGAGGGAATGCGATTGATGAGGTAGCAGGCAAGGAGAACAGCATAGCCCCAATAGGAGCGAGGAACATGCATCTGGGTCATCAAGGTGCGAGCGACATCGAGCAGGTGTCGGTTTTTGCGTTCGGCTACACCATTTTGTTGTGAAGAATAGACACAACTAGTTTGATGAAGAATCCCATTTTGCATGCAGAAAGTAGAGAAGTCACGACTGAGATATTCTGCGGCATTATCAGACCGAAAAACTTTGATAGAAACATCAAACTGAGTTTTGATCATGAGATAGAAGGATGTCCATACAGAGAATAATTCGGAGCGATCTTTTAACAGATACACCCACGTACAGCGAGAGAAATCATCAATGAACGTGACAAAATAGGAACTACCCCGACCAATGGTAAGAGTAGGAGAAGGACCCCAGATGTCGGAGTGGATAAGATCAAACGGACGGGTAGAGCTACGAACGTGCTTTGGAGGGAAGGAGGAGCGGTGATGCTTGCCAAGCTGACAGGCCTCACAGTTGAGCGGAGGACTTTAAGGAGGAAGGTGGGGCAGAAGTTGACGAAGAAGACGGGGAGGAGCATGACCAAGGCGGAGATGCCATTGGAGAAGATCTGTGGAGGTGGAGGAGAAGGTGGAAAAAGCAGAAATGTTGTCGAGGAAGTATAAGCCGCCACTCTCAGTCCCAGTAGCAATCGTCCGTTGGGAGTCCGGATCCTGAAAAGAGCAAGAAGTAGAAGTAAATGTGACGTAACACTGTAATTGCTTGCAAAGAGATGTAACAGATAATAAGTTGCACGGGAACTGGGGCACATATAGAGTATCCGCCAAGTGAAGAGACGGGGTGACATGAACTATCCCTGTGCCATGAACTGATGATGAAGAGCCGTCAGCGAGAGTAACTGGGGGCAAGCGAGCATGTTTTTTTAGGAGAGAGAAACACGGGAGATGGCCGGTCATATGATTCGTAGCACCAGTGTCGATCAGCCATTTGCCCTGAGTAACAACGTGTGCACGACCAGAAGACGTGACAACCGAGGCGAAAGCCATGAAGGGAGGAAGAAGAAACTGCAGCGGTCTCGGTGACAGCACACCAGCGGCACGAAGGGCCACGACCAAGGTGCAGAGCACAAGCCGCGCGACTAAACCAGGAGGTCGCGGCGACTAACAAGAGAAGCGGCTAAGAGTGAAGAGGCGGAGAGGCCGCTCAAACAAGGAAGAATCCGCGTGAAACCGCGGCGGGAACAAAAGGGAAGAAGCCGCGTGAACACGAGCGGCTAGGATTCAGATCAAGGCACAGCGGGGAAGAAGTCGCGCGGACTGCAAAGGGCCGAGCGAACAGAAGAGAGGAGAAGAGCAGGTGACCGCGACCAAGATGCGGGTAAGAAAGGGACAACCCGCACGGTCAGGCAGATCACAGCAGTTGCGAGAATGCGGTCAAGGGCACAGCGGGGAAGAGGTCGCGCGGACTGAAAAGGCCGAGCGAACAGAAGAGAGGAGAAGAGCAGGTGACCGCGTCCAAGATGCGGGTAAGAAAGGAACAACCCGCACGGTCAGGCAGATCACAGCAGCAAACCGCGAGTGCAGAGACAACACATGCGGACAGAGACAGACCGCAGCGACTAGGAAGTCGGAGCGGCAGGAAAGAGCAAGGAGCGCGGCGACACGGAAACAGGTCGCTGCGACAAAGAGCAGGAGGAGAAGAGAAACAAGAAGAGCAAGCCGCGCAAACAGGCAGCGGACAGAAACAAGCCGCGCGGATAGAAACAAGCCGCGCGGACAGAGGAGAAGGCAAGCCGCGAACAAGCCGCAGAACGCGGAAGACAAGCCGCGAACAACAGAGAGCGCACAGAATCAGGAGGAAAAGACCGTGTCCTCTGATACCATGTTAGAAAGTAGAGAAAGGAAGCGAAAAGAAGAGAACAAGCCGAATAAACTTTTGAATAATCGAAATTTTATTATCCAAAAATGATAACTATTACAAAGGTATGCCCTCCCTTATATAGAATGGAGGAGAGAAGAGAGAATACAAATAAGAGATGTGGGACTAAAATTTACAAGCTAAGCGGACTGTACAAAGTAAACCGCACAGGCCGCGCGGTTAGACAAAAGGACTAACCGCACGGCTTACAATAAGAGAGGCAGAGAGGTCGCCTGAGAAGATTGCTAGACCGCCCGGTTTACAAGTCGCCGAGTCAAACCGCCAGACCGCGCGGTCTCTAACCCGCCAAGACAGACCGCCCGGTCTCCAACTTCAACATCATGCTAAGAGGTGGTGGAAGACTTCCCTGGATACGATTTTTGCTGACAGGACGGCTGCGGAGATAGCTTGGGAGGAATTCAAGGGCGCTCTATTGGAGCACTTTGTTCCGCAATCAGCCAGAGATGAGCTGGAGGACAGGTTTTTGCAGTTGAGGCAAGGGAGCAAGACGGTGGTGGAGTACCACCGAGAGTTTGATCATTTAGCCCGGTTTGCAGACTCATATCAGTTGGACGAAGCTGGGTATACGAAAAGGTTCTACAAGGGCCTGCGGGAGGAGCTGAGGGAGACCTTACTATTTGTATCTGACGGGCCCATCTCCCGGATTTTGGAGATGGCGAAAAGAATCGAGGCGGATTGGCTTACTACTCGGGGCCGGAAGCGGCCAAATGAAGACCAGAGCCGGGGAGCCCGAAATGATCAGCGGCGGGGCCGCATCACAGATGGAAGAAGGGTAGAAGACCAGCCTCATCAGGAGGCGAGACAGGAGATAGGAAGACCAGTGTTGATGGCTCCACCACCAGTTCAGAGGCGGGACGAACAGAGACCCGGGGGAATGGCGTATCAACCGCCAGTGTGCTTCGATTGTCACCAGGTGGGGCACATTAGGAGGAACTGTCCCATGGGGAGGGCACCCCCACCAGCACCACAGGCTGCCCCACCAGCGCCATACTTCGGAGGCCGGGGTCGTGGCCGAGGACGTGGATACCCAGGTGGCGATCGTAGACCGGAAAGGGAGCAGGCGTATGCCTTGGATCTGGCACAGCCTCGAAACCCGGAGCAAGTCATAACAGGTATGACAAGAGTTTTTTTTTAAATTATTTAAATAAAAATTCCATTATCTCTGCTGTAAATTTCTAGAACTTCTCAAAAAAAAATGATTAAATAGGAAGAAACTAGTTACAGAATCCTAAGACGTTTAACCGATCCAGGTATAGTCTTCGTCAGCGGCAAACCCGCCTACACATTGTTCGACACGGGTGCTTCGCACTCGTTCGTATCAGAGGCTTTCGTGGAAGGGCTAGAAGGCGTAGAACGGTTCACAGGCCTGACGAGGAGGGTGCGTTTACCTGATGGATCGGAACTATTCACCTCTGCCCACTGCAACATGGAGGTGGAGATTGGCGGGAAGCCATTCGAAGTGGCGGCAACGATTCTTAGAATGCCAATCTTCGAGTTGATCCTGGTCATGACATGGTTGCACTGGAACCATGCCCAGATTGATTGCCAAGCGAAGAAGATCACAATGAGGCATGGAGACTCGTTTATTGTCATCGAAGGTATAAGATCCGCCTCTTGTGTGCTTTTATCTTCAGTACAGGCCGTTAAGGCCCATCTACAGGGGGAGGAGGTTTACCAGATTCTGTTTGAGATAGAGGAGGCCAAGGGGGCCATGACAGACATCCCAGTGGTGCGGGACTTCGTCGACGTCTTCCCAGAGAAATTGCCAGGACTACCTCCGTGTCGAGAGCAGGATTTTCAGATAGAGTTAGTGCCCGGAGCCAGGCCGGCATCTAGGGCCCTTTACCGGATGGCCCCGAAGGAGTTGGCGGAGTTCCGGAGTCAGCTGCAGGAACTTGTAGAGGCAGGGTTCGTCCGGCCAAATTCTTCACCGTGGGGAGCCCCGGTGCTGTTTGTCAAGAAGAAGGATGGAAGTCTCCGCCTGTGCATAGACTATCGAGCGCTGAATAGACTCACAGTTCGGAATACCTACCCACTCCCACGAATCGATGAGTTGTTCGACCAGCTGGAGGGAGCACATTTCTTCTCAAAACTTGACTTAAGGTCAGGCTATTATCAGCTGCGGATCCGAGAAGAGGACATTCCGAAGACCGCTTTCAGTAGCCGATACGGACTGTTCGAGTTCACAGTGATGCCGTTCGGGCTCACGAATGCACCATCAGCATTTACGAGCCTTATGAACAGGGTGTTCAAGGAATATTTGGACGTATTCGTCATCATCTTTATTGACGACATCCTTGTCTACTCAAAGACGGAAGGGGAGCACGCACGACACCTGACCTTGACATTGGAGAGGTTACGGGAGCATCAGTTGTACGCAAAATTCAGCAAATGCCAGTTTTGGCTAAAGGAGGTGGCCTTCTTGGGCCATATCGTCAGTGGGGCTGGGTTGGCGGTAGACCCGGCCAAGATTCGGGCCGTTCAGGATTGGCCACCATTGAAGACGGCGACAGATGTACGGAGCTTCTTGGGACTTGCCGGGTACTACCGGAAGTTTGTAGAGGGATTCTCCCGGATCGCGCTCCCTCTTACGACTCTGACGAAGAAGGAATCCCCTTTTATTTGGACACCACAGTGCGAGGCAGCCTTCGTGGATCTGAAGAGTCGGCTCACTTCGGCTCCCATCCTCGCTATTCCGTCAGGAAGGGAGGGATTCCAGGTGTATACCGACGCCTACTACCAAGGGATGGGTGCCGTTCTGATGCAGAACGGGCATGTGATAGCTTATGCCTCTCGACAGTTGAAGATTCACGAGAAAAATTACCCGGTCCACGATCTGGAGATGGGCGCGGTAATCTTCGCCTTGAAGATTTGGCGGCACTATCTGTACGGGGTTCATTGCGACATCTTCTCCGACCACCAGAACCTGAGATACGTGGACACGCAAAAAGACCTCAACATCAGACAAAGGCGTTGGGTGGAGTTCCTGACAGATTATGAGTATACTATGCACTACCACCCCGGGAAGGCGAACGTGGTGGCGGATGCGTTGAGCCGGAGAGGAGATGCTTCAGGGAAGGGACCTCAGCTTATGTCTATGGAGCTGGTCCGGTCTTTCAGGGACATGCAGATATCCCTAGTATCCGAGGACGATCCAGAATTATACATGGAGTATCTGGCGTCGATGATCGCTATTGATGATATCCGGGACCGCATCAGGGAAGGGCAGAAGACAGACCCTCGGACGGAACCGATATTTCGAACCTTGGAGGAGGGTTCGACGGGGGATTATACCTTGAAGGATGGGCTATTGTACTTCAGAGGAAGGATTTATATACCCGCAGGAGGTCAGATCCGGGAGGATATCATGGCGGAAGCACATTGCAGTAGGTATTCGATACACCCGGGGATCACCAAGATGATGGCCGATCTGAAGAGGATGATGTTCTGGCCAGGAATGAAGAGGGATATTACACACTTCGTGACCCATTGCGAAGCCTGCCAGTTGGTGAAGGCGGAATGCAGAAACCCCGCGGGATTGTTGCAACCTCTTCCAGTGCCAGAATGGAAGCTTGAGGATATTGCGATGGATTTTATTCATGGTCTCCCCCGATCACGAACGGGTAATGATTCGATATGGGTCATCGTAGATCGATTGACGAAGGTGGCTAGATTTATACCAGTCAGGAAGGACGATTCAGTGGGGGTTCTGGTTCGGAAGTTTGTGGAGCAGTACATCCGCTATCATGGAGTACCCAGGATGATCGTGTCAGATCGGGACGGTCGGTTTACATCCAGGGAATGGCGGTCGGTTCAGGCATACTTGGGCACTCGACTGACTTTTAGCACCGCCTTCCACCCTCAGACGGATGGGCAGACAGAGCGCACAAACTAGACACTGGAAGACCTGCTACGTCTATGCATCCTAGACCGAGGAGAGCCTTGGGAAAAGATGTTACCGATGGTGGAATTCTCGTACAACAACAATCATCAGGCCTGCATAGGCATGGCCCCCTACGAGGCTCTATATGGACGGAAATGTAGAACCCCACTCTCTTGGATTCAGGACGAGGACCCGAAGGCTTTGGGATCGGATTTTGTTGAAGACACCGAGGCTCAGGTGAGGTTGATCAGGGACAGGATGCTAGAGGCACAGAGCAGGCAGGCCAAGTATTATGACGCCCGCCATCGTCAGGTGGAATTTCAGGTCGGGGACCGTGTGTTTTTGAAGATCCGGCCTATGCATGGAGTTTCTCGGATGCGTGGCCGAAGGAAGAAGCTCAGCCCCAGATACATGGGCCCTTACAGGATCCTGGAGCGGATAGGGGTCCTGGCTTACAGGCTGGAGTTGCCACCAGAGCTGGCAGCTCTGCATGATGTTTTCCACATATCCTCGCTGAGAAGGGCTCTACTACGCCCGGAGCAGCGGATTACGACCACCGAAGGGCCGGTAGCTTCGGACCGATCTGTTCACTTGGAGCCGGTGCGGATCGATGATAAAGGGGTACGGATCCTGCGACGCAAAAAGATTCCCTTAGTCAAGGTTCTGTGGAGGAACCACGGCCAAGAGGAGCATACTTGGGAGCCGCAGGATCTGATGCAACAGAAATATCCAGAGCTATTCAGTCAGGTATACCTCTCAGACCCCTCAAGATGTTAATTTATTCTCCTGCTTTAATTTACTAAGGGCTGCTCTAGGCAGATAGAGGCTTATCTTTTGTTTATTGGGGGCTTATCCTTGTTTATTGGGATCTTGGTCTGCCGATTGGGCGAAATGGACATAGATCTAGGTTTCCCTTTAAACCAATTTTAGCAAACAAGCCGCCATGCTGGGATGTTACAAGGTTCTTTTCTTCGGTAGTAAGTCCCGTAGACTCAACTTTGATTTCGGGGACGAAATCTTTGTTTTGTTTATTGGGATTTGTAACATCCCATTTCCAACTAGACCCCTAAGAGTGGTTTTGGCCATGACTAGGTCATGACAAACCCTAGGAAGCCAGTAATGAGTCAAGAGATAGGGGACAGAAAGGTGGGGGATCACCATGGTCTGCAAATAGTAGAACTCTGAACCATGGTTTAGGATGACCATGGGCTACACCTTGACCCCAAGACCCTGCCACAACACCCCTAATACCTTGGGAGGCCCATTAGAGCCATAAGGACCCATTGGGGTCAAACAAAGAGGCTCAATTGACAAAGGTCAACCCTAGCCCTAAATGGGTCAAACTAGCCTACTTAGGGTCAATTGACCTACTCCTAGCCTAGAGGACCCCACCTATGCCCTCCTAACCCTAAAGTGAGGTCAATGGGTCACTAAGGACACATTGGGGTCAGCCCTAGAGGCCAGGTTGACCCAAGTCAACTCAAGCTCCTAATCTGGTCAAAGTACCCTTACTAAGGGTATGTGACCTCCAAAGTGCAGGGTAACCCTACATAACCCTTCCTAGACCTTAGGGGAGGCCAATGGGTCACCAAGGACCCAATGGGGTCAACCCGAATGGTTTTGTTGACCCAAGTCAACTCTGGCCCTAAAATGATCAAAGTGCCCTTACCAAGGGGCATGTGACCCCCAAGATGCCCAACCAACCTTACTCAAGTCTTCCTAGACCTTAAGGGAGTCCAATAGGTCACCAAGGACCCATTGGGGTCAACTCAAATGGTCATGTTGACCAAGGTCAACTCTATTCTAGTGTTAGGTCAAATTAGCCTAAATGAGTCAACCCAAGCTCAACCCCTTTTTCCTTTCAAGTTAACCACAACATAATGAAATATTATGGGTGGAAAGGGCTGCCAATAGGCTGGGGAGTCAGCATGGTCAGTTTTGGTGACTAGGAAAGAGAGAGAAAGCTTCATCCCACACTAATGGAGGAGAGAGAAAAGGGGAAAGAGAGTTGAAGGAGGAGATTGGCCAAGGAAAGGCCAATGGTCCCCATTGATGGCAGCATTCATCTCCTCCAGTGAAGGGGAGGAGTTTCCAGCCGTTTTCCTGGCTGTCAAGGGGCAGTTACAGCCTCCACCATCATGGCCGAAACAAGCCTTTAATGGCCATGATGGTCATGGCAGTTTCTTCCATTCTTCTCCCCCTCTGATGATTTAAACACCACCAGTGAGCTTGGAGGAGAATTTCCCAATCCTTAACTGAAGAAATCCGGCGAGTTTGCTGGGAGATTGCAGAAATCCGATCGGAGGCGCCACCACCATGTCAACCCGCAGATCCGCTCGTCTCCAGGCCGCCAACAAGGTCCTCCTCCTCCTCTTTTCTCATGGGCAGATCTTAGGTTTCATTAGGGCCGAGGTTCGGGCACAATTGAGCCCGATCCAATTCAGAAAATTCATGGCTTTCGGTCGAGAAATTTCTTGGTTGGATCGCCGGAATCCGCCCCTCCGGCGGCTGTGCCGCCGTCTGGCGATAGCCACCACCTCAACGGAGGTGATGGTGGCGGTGGCCGGCCGGGGAAGGGACTGGGTGGCCGGCGGCAGACGTTTGAAGTCGGCACAGGAAGAAGCAATCCTGGCCGTTGGCTCATCGGGGACGATAACCCCGCGCCGTTGATCTGCGCCAAGATTCGCGCGGCATCAATCAGATACTTTAGGATTTAAATGAATATTATTTCATTTCTGTCACATTTGATGTATTTAATATATTTAATTTTTAAAAATACTTAGGGACCCTGAATGGAAATCTGCCCAACATGAAAATGGTAGCTTAGGGTGTCTAGTTTGTAGCAAAAATTGTTTGGACCCTTTTGGGCCACTGGTTAGACCAGGGTACCCTTTTTGGTAGGACCTATACCTAGACCTAAACAGAAATTATTTTTGGTGCCCACACTTCATTCCTTGTCCAAACAAGTTGAAATTTGGGCAGTGAGAAGGTCTTAGTCATATCTAGAACCTGTCCAAAATTTAGAATTTTTGGAGAATATTTTTCTATAGGTTTTAGAAAAATTTAATAAATCATGATTAATTTAATTATGTGACCTAATTAATTTAAAACTCCCCCAAATTTTGGTGGGTGGTCTTAGATGTCATGATAGGTATAGGGTTAAAACTTTAGCTCATTTGGAGATGTTTAGGATAGGTAATTTACCCACCCTATATATGACCCTATAAGGGTATTTTGGTTAAAAACCACTATTTGATGGTTGAGTGGCCAAATTCCCTCATCAGAGGCTGAAATTTTGGCCACTTATATACTTTGACTTTTTACACTCACTTATGAAGTTTGGAGTGGTTTGTACTAGGGTAGCCCTAGAATTTTAGGGTAGGCCCTTTAGGGTAAATTTCTAGGGTTTGAGGAATTTGGGGTCAAAAGACCTTGGATGGGCTTGAAACTTGGGACAGATGTCCATAGGGTTACTATGGTCCTGTGGTTAAAATTTTAGGGCATTTGGAAGACTTTAAACCCCTTAAATCTATAACCCTAGTTTAGGGCACTAGCTTTGAAATCATAAGTTCTAATACCAAAACCTTCTGAAAAGGGCTGAGTTTTTGAATGGGTAGTTGTTTAGGGTATATACATCTCTGGAAATTTTATAATAAATTTTGGATGAATATATTTGGTACTTTATTCACAAAGTCATGTTTTACAATTTCCACTTAGGAATTTTTGGAGATAAATATACTTGATTACATCTGATGAAACTTAGCAAAGGGGCTTGTAATAATGGTACCCATCTCTGTAAATTTTTATGAAATTTTTGAAGAATGATATTTAGTAGTTGCTTCTTTAATTATTTAATTCTATGGAACTTTGGTAAATTTAATAATGACATTTAGATGGTCTGAAAAATTTTAATTTCTTCATCATGATGTTTCTAGTTCCTTATGAAGCCCTAGTATTTTTTACATAATTATTGGAAACATATTTGGGGCACTTCCTTCATTATATTTGATCTTGGGAATTATGTTTAATAAATCTTTTAGAGGTCAAGAACTATATGGAAAATTATGAACATTGGCAACCAATAATATTTCTCTGTTATTTAGTGGATAAAAATTTTAGGAGGCCATTACCTGAGCAAATCTTATGGTTCATGTTCAAATTGACTATGGCCTAGTTGTTGAGGAAAATTCAATAAATAGTAGATTAATTGGGAAAAATATAATTTTCTGAATTTAGACTATATTTATCATAATAGACCTCTGGTAAAATTTGTAGAGTTATTGAAGGAGAATTTAGAGTATCACCTATTGAGTACATCATATTAGCTTAGGGTGGTCTGCAATTAGTAAAAACAGCAGAAATCAAATTAAAGTGCACAATGAGTTTAGGAAGTTGGAATAATGGGGCATTAGTCTGGTAGGTGATTTAGGTTTGTCATCAGAAGTATAGATGAGTAGTGGAGGTTGGTTAGAGTTGTGTGGGGTTCGGGATCGACAAAGGATCACTCATCCTCGTTGAAAAGAAGGAGTCATATACACTTGGGTTAGGATTCAATTATAACCCTAAGGGATTGAGAGATTTGTGTAGTAACCAATAATAATAAGTGTCTTGCGAAAGGGAGCTTTGGGCGTAATCCCATCGTAGTTCCTAGTGCCTTCGAGAGCCCTTCACGGGGAATACCTTGGGCAGTCCTGGGCTAACGCAACTCATAGGAGTAATGAAACTTCAAGAGTAACTAGAATAACTAGGGTTTCACTCTCACACACCCCGAGGTTACGGGAAGTAGTTTTGGCTAGATGATCAAGCAGTAGGCTCGGTCGTTGTGGTAAGAGGGCAGGATGGCCCGGTGAGCTTCGACTCGGTGTCGGTACGTAAATTTGCATGTGCATAAAAGGAATGATATTAAGGTGGTGGGTCTTCGGTATTGGAGGATCTTAGCACAGACACCAATACATTGACTCGGCAAGTGTTGTGATAGCACTTCGCCAACAGAAGTCCGGTGCGCCAGCCGGCAAGAGTACGCAGGAGTCCGCTTGTGCACCAGCGTTGAGGCATACGATAGGTCTGACCAGTAGTGCTATACTAGTTTAGAGGTGGGCGAGGCCCAACCCACCGCTTCCGTCTGCCACTACGGAGGTATCCTGGGAGGTGAGGCTCCAGAAAGGGGGAACTAAAGGTCTGTGTGCACAGAGTCGGGTGTGTGTGTTGCACTTGCTTGATCCATCATACCCACTTGCATGTCATAGCATAAGCGATTCATTTAACCTTTGACACCTAAAATATAAGTGGTATGGGACACTTATACATTAGGCCCTGCAAAACGACCCCTTGGTCTATAAGCTTGTGTGGGCAAGTTTATAAATTAAGGTTAATTTTCTTTACATATATATATTGCTGTTAATAACCGACACCCCAACGTATAAATTGGTATGGGACTCTTTATACGATGGGAGCCTTGCAAAAGACCCCTTGCTTATATGTACCCATATAAGTTAAGGTCACTTTACTTTACTTGTTTACAAATATGATTAGTTACTATATAAATTGCTAGTTTTAGGTCCACCGTCACCTGCATTTGATATACTCTCCACTTTCAAGTCCTCCCTTTCTTCCTCTCCGCTCGGTGCCTAGGAGCCACGGGGGAAGGGGTGGGGGATGATAGGACTTAGTCTTTTAGACTAACGGTTTTCGAACCACATCATTTAGGGGATCGCGGAGCCCAGATTGGAGGAGCAGCCCCAGAGGTTGACACGCTTGGAGATAGGGCAGTCTAGCACAGGAGTTCAGACAGCTGGGACCGTGAGGCCCTTACTCTAGTAGTTTTTATTTTATTTCCTCATGAGAGATCTTGTGGTGAGGAATTGATGTATCAGGCATAAGCCCTTATTTACAGTGCTTGGTTTTGTGGACTCTCCCATCGTGGAGATATTTTACTTGATGTGATATTTCTGTGGACTTTTACTTAGAGTTTTGCTGCGCATGATATTACTCTAATTTTGTTACTATGCTGCGATCGAATTGGCCGGCAGAAACGGCGTTTTGTGGTGATGCCGCTTCAAGGCGTGAAGGAGTCACCGCAAAACGGCGGTTCTGGGCCTAAGACCCCGGTGTCGAGAAAAAAAAAATGGGGTCTTACAGAAGACAACATTTAAGTCCAAGGATGGGTTATATGAGTGGCTTGTGATGCCCTTTGGGCTATCCAACGCCTCCAGTACCTTCTCCCGGATGATGGCCCATGTCTTTCAGCCTTACATGGGGAAGTTTGTGGTCGTCTATTTTGATGACATTTTAGTCTTTAGTACCACCACTGCTGAGCACGTCTCCCACATGAGATCGGTTCTTTCCACCCTGCGGAAGGAAACCTTATACCTTAATCTCAAGAAATGTACATTCTATGTCACTGAAGTGGAATTCTTAGGCTATATAGTCGGTTCGGAAGGCATTAGAGTTGACCCTAATAAGGTTAAGGTCATGAGGGATTGGCACGAACCGACCACATTACGAGAGGTGCGAAGTTTCCATGGGTTAGCTACTTTTTACCGTCGTTTTATTAAAGACTTTAGTAGCATTATGGCCCCCATTAGTGATTGCATGAAGAAAGGTGAGTTCACCTGGACAAGGTCCGCCGCTACTGCTTTCCAATGCATTAAGGAACTTATGACTGAGGCACCTGTCCTACATCTACCTGACTTCAATAAGGTCTTTGAGCTTACGTGTGACGCTTCTGGCGTAGGAATAGGAGGTGTCTTGAGTCAGGAAGGGCACCCTGTGAGTTATTTTAGTGAGAAGTTAGCGGGCGCCAAATTGAATTACTCGAATTACGATAGGGAGTTTTATGCCGTCATTAGATGTCTGCACCATTGGAGGCACTATCTCCTCTCTAAGGAGTTTGTGATCCTCTCCGATCACGAGGCACTGCGGTTCATCAATGGCCAACATAAAATCAGCCCGCGACACGCTAAGTGGGTATCTTTCCTACAGGGTTACACTTTTAACCTCAAACACCTTAAAGGAGCTGACAATCGAGTCGCGGATGCTCTTAGTCGCCTAACCCTGTTACTCACCACTATGGAGGTTAACGTGGTAGGATTCGAGCGAATCAAGGACGAGTACGCCACATGTCCAGACTTTCAGGATGCATATTTGTCTGCCCAAGATTGCTCCCCCGCGATTATATCTGCGTTCGTCATTAAGGATGGCTACCTATTTAGACATGGGAAGTTATGTATCCCGCAGTCATCGCTACGCCTTCATATCATCTGGGAATTGCATAGTGGAGGGTTGAGTGGTCATTTCGGTAGGGATAAGACCATTACGTTAGTTGAGGAGAAATTCTATTGGCCAAAACTTAAGGCAATGGTGGGAAGGGTAGTTAGTAGTTGTCGTACCTGTCAGGTATCCAAGGGCGCCAAGACCAACGTAGGATTATATACGCCCCTGCCTATCCCTTCCACGCCATGGGAAGACGTGAGTATGGATTTTGTTCTAGGCCTACCCACCACCTTACGCCGTCACGATTCTATTTTTGTAGTGGTGGATAGATTCTCTAAAATGGCATATTTTATTCCTTGCGCTAGAACCAACGACGCATCTCACATTGCCAAATTATATTTTAAGGAAGTAGTTAGTCACCGGGGAGTGCCGAAGACAATAGTCTCGGATAGAGATGTTAAGTATACGAGCTATTTTTGGAAGACACTTTGGGTCTTGATGGGTACCAAGTTATTGTTTTCCTCAGCCTATCACCCTCAGACCGATGGGCAAACAGAGGTAGTCAATTGGAGCCTAGGAAGCCTCCTTAGATGCCTAGTGAGCGATCACAAAGGTACGTGGGATCTTCTTCTTCCCCACGCCCAGTTGGCCTATAATAATTCCAAAAACCGGTCCACTGGTCTGTCTCCAAATGTGATAGTTCACGGGTGCAAGGCCCCTGTGCCTCTTGACTTGGTTCCTTTGCCCCCGACATACAAGACAAGTCAATTTGCACAATCCTTCGCCCAACATATTCATGACCTACATGCACGTATACGAGCTACCTTGACTGCTCAATACGAGTCTTATCAGTCGCACGCTAATCTACATAGGAGGGTGTCACACTTCAATGTCGGCGATTTGGTCCTAGTCCGGTTAGTTCCCGAACGCTTGCCATCTGGCACCGTTAAAAAGTTGGCACCAAAGCGCGCCAGCCCTTTTCGAATTATAAAGAAACTAGGTGACAACGCTTTCGTGTTGGATTTGCCAGCTGATTGGGGTATCTCCCCTATTTTTAATGTCTCGGATTTGACGTCGTTTGTTTCTCCTCCACCTGAGTTGAATTCTTTGTCGTCTTCTCCCTCCACTAAAATTTCTATTGGGTTGGGGAGTGGTAGTTCGGATGATCTCTCTCTTTCGGTCCCCGCAGGTATAACATCGGATGGTACGTTGCCTTCTTTTTTCCCTACTGCTGACATGTTTCCCAGGTTTCCGAAGACATTTCTCACTCCAGATATGATACTTGCTGCTGAGCCACTTACCACTCCTGATGGTGCTACCTACCGCTTCCTCATCCGTTGGCGTGACCGCCCCCCTTCAGATGATTCATGGGTACTTGCGACAGAGCTTCAACGTTTGGATGCCGAGCTTCTCCGCCGCTATCTCTCGGACCACGCATCGGAGATACGTGATTTTGAGTGGGGGAGGATTGATGCCGCTGCCCCTCCGCCACTACTTGATGACGATCCAGTTGCCGAGGCTCTACAACATAAAGACCTTCAGAGCCGTGATGACGCTAACGGACGACGCCGCTACAACCTTCGCCCGCGGCGTGCTACCCTCACTTGATGACTATTTTAATTAATTTGTCATGCTTTATTATTTTATGTGCGAATATAAAATTATTCCAATCTTGGTTAATAATTTTATATTCATTTGTGACTTGTAATCTTTAATTATTTTCTGCAAACATTTTGGTGTGTATGTAACCGCCCGTATGGATGAGATTTCATCTCCATTATGGACGGTTGGATCTCTTTTGTAACTCCTATTTAAAGGAGGCTATTATGTGTTTGTAACCGCCCGGATGGATGAGATTTCATCTCCATCATGGACGGTTGGATCTCTTTTGTAACTCCTATTTAAAGGAGGCTATTATGATGAGTAATGGAATGAAAAAGAAAACCTAAAAACCCCCCCTTTGAAGAATTCGGCCACCATGGAGAGAGTCCATTAGCCCCCCCCCCCCCCCCTTTGGTGTGACGCCAAGCCTTGCCTCCTCCATCCCCGTTCGGTGCGACTCCGGCGTGGCTTCCTTTCGGTGCGACTCCAAGGAAGAAGGTTGCAGCCCATTCGGTGTGAAGCCGGTGGATCCGTGGAGAGAGTGATTCTCCCACCTTATCTTGTGTGATTGTTGTTCTTGGTTGGGTAACTTCTACCTCTTAGAGATTCCTGCTTTAGATTTTGTGGAGGTTTTTGCAAACCGTTTCTTCCGTGATTTTTAAATACGTCGCTTGCAAATTCCGATTTCGATTTCGTTGTTATTGAACCTCTTGTGATCCGGATTGGGTAGATCCATTGCGAGAGCGAGACTTGGCCTAGCCTTGACTTGCCCTCCAAGATTGGCACATTTTGGTGTTAACAAGGGAGTTAATCACAACTCGAACTCGACCGCCTATTGAAGTTTTCCGCCGCTCCGAAAATAAATTATTGTTGCGTTGAAACGGCTCAAGTTGGTACAATAGATGCTTGTGTAGGTGCGGTGAGTTGTGTGCTTGTTGGAGAGGTAGGTCCTAAGGACGTTGTATCGAGTCCGGCAATTTTCTCTTTCGGATTTGGGAGCAAACCCGACCCCTTTTCGCTCGTTTTTGGTCGGAGCCCTTCCCTTTGGTTTTATGTCTTGTGATAATATTTTCCGTTAGCGTATTCGGGCACGAATCACGGTCACCCCTACATCAAAATGATCAACATGAAAATTGTATCTCTAAGGGTCAACTTTATTTTAAAATTTGTTTTAACCTATTTGTGTAAGTGGTGTGACCAGAGCACTCATTTTGGTGAGGACTATACCTAGGATAGACCAGAGACTATTTTTTGTGCCCCCATCAATCTATCCATCCAAATGACTTGAAATTTTGGATGAGGGCTATTCTTACATATACCTAGAACATAGCCAAAAATGTGAATTTTTGGAGATACATTTTCTATAGTTTTTGAACTTATTTAATAATCTAGGGTAATTTAATTAGGGGACCTAATGACCACTAAACCCTCCCAAATTTTGGTGAGTTGTTCTTTTGGTCATCATAAGGCTCTGGATAAAATACCATCTCATTTGGAGATGTTTGGTGTTGAATTGTTGTAAACCCTAGCCTTGGCCTAAAAGGGGGTATTTAGGTCATAGTGTTCCTTGTAGGTTTGAGTTGTCAAATCACCTCAACAGAGGTTGAAACTTGGGCCATTGGTTTGATAAAATACTAGACAAGCTCACATGGAATTTGGGATGGATTGGGGTAGACTTGCCCTAGGACCCAAGTACATGCCCTAAGGTTGGACTTTGGGGATTTGTGGAGGGCATGGGGTGAAATGCCCTTGTATGGACTTGGTGTTTTGTCCATATGATCCTAGGGTGTGAAAGGCCCTAGGGAGAGATATGGTGGGGTTTGGACACATGCACACCACTTAAACCACTAGGTAATCTTTTGGGTCCAAACACCTTAGGGATTGTATAGTGGCTCATATGACTTTGAAACTGCTTGATATTTTGGTAGTGGTCATTTTCTTAATCATATTAACCACTGAAATATACTACATAATGTTTGGATGAGTTTACAAGTGGGTTCCTTTGAAAAGTGCATTATCATGCGTTGTCTTGAAGAATTTTATTATATGACTTCATTACCTTGGGTTTGGATGATATTTAGTCAGGCTATGTTTTAAGACTATAATAAGCCCTAGAAATATTTAATATGAGATTTTTGTCATTATATGTGGTACTTCACTCACAACCCATCAAGTTGCACCTTTTACTTAGAAATTTCTTATGAAAAAACCACTAAACAGAAACTTAAGAAATTTGGTAAGAAGACTTTTGTTGACATTTAAAAGCTCTGTGAATTTTTATGAAATTTTTGGAATTCTATCTGTAGTGGTTGGTTCACAAGGTGCTGTTTTCTAAGTAAAAGTAATTGAATTTATTATTATACTTATTAAGCTTGATAAAATGTGATTTTTGGTCAGATGCCCTTTCTGTTCATCCTTGAGATTCAAAAATATTTTTACAATTTTCTGATGAATAACATTAGTACTTTCTTCTTTACCTATAATTAATGGCTTATTATTGGATTAATTAATAAGAGGCCAAATCATTTATGGAAAAATCATGAAACTTGGAATTTTTTGTTATTCCTCTTTTATCTAGTGTTCATAATTTTTGGGTGGCCATTATTTGAGGAAATATTGTACTTCATGTTCAAATTACCCATTGCCAAACTTTGGGGAAAATTAATTAAATATGAAATTAATTAGGAAACTTATAAGATTCTGAGGATAGGCTAATCATGTCATGATATACCCCCATTAAATATCTTACGGCTTCTGGATGAAAATTTGGAGTACCCCCTATCATGTACATCATATATCATATGTTGGTCTGCATTTAGTAAAACTGCGAAAATTGTGATAACACGGGTATGGTCATAGGAAGTGGGGAGAAATGCATGTTGGTTTGGTAAGATGAAAGAGAGCTTCATTAGGAATCATGATGAGGAGAGTGTTGGGATGGCTAGAGTTAAGAGGTGCTCGGGATCGATGAAAGATCATCTTTCCAGTGGAGAGAGAGAGAGAGAGGGTCAAAACAGACTAGGGTTAGATCTAGAGTAATATTAAAAAGGATCGAGAATCGGGTATTAACCAATAACAGTAAGTGTCTTGGGAAAGGGAGCTTTGGGCTTCAGCCCATCGTAGTTCCTAGTGCCCTGTGAGAGTCCTTCACCGGGAATACCTTGGGCAGTCTTGGGCTAACCTAAACCGTAGGGAAAAACAATGATTAAGAGAAACTAGTATAACCTGGTGTCTCGGGAAGTTAGGTTGGCTCACATGGGTGGTAGTCTCGGTGGTTTTGGTGATGGACAGGTTAGCCCGGTGAGCCGATGGCTCGGCAGATCATCGTGACGGATAGGATAATCCGAGGAGCTTTGGATCGATTATTGGTTGTGATGGATGGATTAGTCCGGGGAGCTTTGGCTTGGTGGTTGATACATCAGGATTTCATGTCATAAATTATAAGGTGGTGGGTCTTTGGTGTCGGAAGGTCGATGCACCGACGCCAATACATTGACTCGGCAAGTGTGGTATAGCACTTGGCCAAATTAAGTCTGGTGGACCAGCCGGCAAAGAGTACGCAGGAGCTCTACTTAGTGCACCAGTGTTCAGGCATACGATAAGTCTGACTGGTAGTGCAATTACCAGTTTAGAGGTGGGCGAGGCCCAACCCACCGCTTCTGTTTGCCACTACGAAGGTATCCTGGGAGGTTAGGCTCCAGAAAGGGGGAACTAAATGTTTGTGTGCACAAAGTCGGGTGGGTGTGTTGCACTTGCATGATTCATGGCATAACATAACATAGCATAAATCATTGCATATAACACTTGACATCTATTGTATAAAGTGATATGGGACGTGTTGAAACCGGAACCCGTCTTCCTGTGGAGCTCGCCCTTGGGGAAAGGGGTGGTCTCGCGCCTACTTCGCTCCTGCAAGGAAAAACAACAAGACAAGGAGAAACAGACCCAAGGGCTCGGTAGGGAGGTCCCACCATAAACCCGGAAGATCTCAGAGCGCTTCCCCTCCTTAGCCTGAAGCCGAGCTAAGGTACCCTCAGAAAGCACTTAAAGATTTTGGGGAGAAGAGCACAGGAAGAACCTGCTTTCTGGGGTACCCCTTGGGTCCTATTTATAGCTTTTGAAATCCGGACTGTCAATAACCAAAACAGCTGACCTGAAATTACCAGAAAACCCCCGGCTGGGTCTGCCAACAGCCAAACTCCGCTGTTCTGAAGGGCTATAGGCAGACCAGCAGGGGTAAAATAGTAAAAGGCACCTCTGACACCCGGGCGAGCTGGGGGCTCTGGCCACCTCGGCGTGCTCTGCTCGCACGCTGCTGCCGAACTCCACTGCGAGGGCGCGAGTTGCAGCCCGCTCGGCGAATACCGAGCTCGGGGTCGCCGATCGACGATCTCTGGCCGACGGATGCCGAGCTCAGCCTCGCCCCTGCCGCTGCCGAGTTCGTCTGCTGCTCCCAGCCTGATCTTCTCGCCCCCTGGTGACCTTGCTCGCCGGACACGGGGTTGTACACAATCCCCGCTCTTTTCGAGCTTGTCAAAAAGCTCGGAAAGAAACATCCAACCCGAAGTGTGCGGCGAGCTCTGGCTGGCGAGTTAGAGGGAATCTTTTGGTGGGGGCCACCTGCGGCTATATATATGCACCTGCTCTGCTGCCTGGCTCTTGCCATTCCCCCTGCTGCCTTGCCAAGATGCCCCTTCCCAAGGAGATTCAAGAGAGCATAGACCGAGCTCGCCAGGCTTCCGCGGCTCACGTTGCCGCGCTGACGGCGGTCCCCACGAAGGTTCCCCAAATTGATTCTGCCGAGCCGAGCTCCAAGAGGACAAAGCCATTCCCCGAGGCGGCCGAGCCCATATTCCACGACCTGAGGTCCACCCTGGCTCGCGAGACCGGCACTTCTACTCGAACTATTCCAGAGAATGACAGGGAGGTCGTTGTAGTCGGCGACGATCAGGGCGGCCTACCAGATGGCGAGGGCACCGGCCGCGGGTCCCCACGCCGCGAGGCGAGGTCGCGCTCGCCACTTCGTGACTCTCGGCACCGGACAGCCATCCCCGGGATCCGCCTCTCCTCTTCGCGATCCTGCCTGTGAGCTCGCAGAGGCCGACTTCGCCACCGGGCTCCCCTCCTCGGCAAACTGACGCTGCCGCCGGGAAAGGTCTGGGGTCCATTCCCACCCCGGCTTTCGAGCTCATCTCGCCGGGGGCTCACGGCCCAGGTCGCGGGAAGGACCTGAGGTTCGTCCCTCCCCGCATCTCCTTCGAACAGCCGAGCTCTTCAGGTCAGCCTCGCTCACCCCTGTTCTTCGCAAGCTTTTGCTCTGCGGACATTTGCCTTTACAGCTCTTCCCAGTCAATCGGCTGCCGAGGAGTCTTCGCGGGCAGCCCACCACTCTCCCCTCTCGTCTCCGAGCTCGCTGGACTCTTACCTGGGTCCGGAGGTGGATCAAGGCGAGCTGATGAGGAGGGAGGTCAAGCTCCTCAAGAAGCTAGTGTGCGGACTGCGCGAGGTGCAGGGAGTCAACGAGACGCTGCAGCGCGACTACGCGCGTCTTGCTGAGGAGGTGCGCCTCGGCCGAGCTGGTGAGTTGATGTCTCCCTCCCGACTCCTGGATGAGATAGACGACGGTCTCTTGGTTGCGCAAAGGAATTCCGGGAGGATCCGCGAGTTACTCCGCGCACGGTAGCTTGGGGGGCGGGGGTCGCGAGGTCGGGGTAGGCAAGTCTGCGGACTCCCCTGCCGAGCCGACCGGTGCTCGCATCCCGGTGCCCTCCCTGCTTGCGCGCCCTGTTTTCTGTTCTGAACTTTCCCCTTCTGTGATGAATAACACTTAGAACATTCTTAATTATGTTATTTAAATAAAAAGCCGTAATGTTTGACTTAGCCTTAGTTGGGATGCGTCAGAAGTCGGCGAGCTAGGGTGGCGAGCTGGGGTGGCGAGCTGGGGAGGCGAGCTGCGCCGATGTGACAGCCTGCCTCAGATTCCTTTTCCTATAAATAGCCCCCCCCCTCACCTACCCCCATACCGCCTTTATTGCTTTGCTTTCTCTTCCTTACTTTTTCCTTTCCCTGCTCGCGCTGCGCTTCTTCTCTGCGATCATGGGCAAGACCAACCCGGACGCCGATGGCCGCTCCAAATGCGCTCAACACTTCGCAGATTACTGCTTCTTCGACGGCCATACCAGCGAGGAGGAGCTCGCAGAATTCATAGCCCTGTATGTGCCGCCGGGCTTTGAGGCACGCAGTCCGGGGCCGGGCGATGCCATTAACACATTTTACGAGAACGAGCTCGCCTTCCGCATCTCGCACTTCGAGGTGGGGCTGCGACTTCCCTTGTGGCCGGAGATCCGGCAGATCCTGAAATACTACGGGGCCGTCCCCACGCAGCTGAACTCAAACGCCATCGCCATGATGGTGGCGTTCGCGAGCTACCTCCGGCGGGAGAGGATCGAGTTCAACCTGACAGTGTTCAGGAAACTCTTCTCCTATAAGGCGACGACGGACGGGGTCGCCTACTTCGGTGGCTCCTTGATCAAAGTTCGTGAGATCGCGAACAAGCACCATACCTGGATGACCAAGATCGCCTTCATCAAGGGCGATCTCGGCAACATCCCCTACTCGCCGCAACAAAAAGGCGAGGAGGTGTACCGCCCGCCGGCCGTGTCCGGCAACGACGCCGAGCTCCACAAATTCTTCCTCCACAAAGATTTCGAGGTCGCCTTCCTGCGGAGGGGCCTCGACGCGCTCCCCCCGGTTCTGCCCGGCGAAGGTATGCTCTCCTCATCTTGCCGAGCTCGCCTACTCGCCGAGCTCGTCACATCATCATATCTGGAATCCCTAACCTTTCTAAGTGTTTTTCTGCAGGGGAGCGAATAATCCCCGCGAACCCGCCGTTTGCGGACCCGGGGCTTGATACTGACCCTCTTGCCCGCGAGAGGGTGGCGGCGGCGGCGTGCCGAGATGAGGCGGCCCTCTCGCAGCCCTCTTCCGGCAAGAGGCGATCTGAGGATGCGGGGTCGAACCCGGCATCCGGCCCCCGTCAGATGAAAAAGATGCGGAGAGCCCTGCTGGCTCCGCGGGGGCAACAACAACAACAACATCAGTCCAGCCCCAAGTACATCAGCTCGTCGGAGACTCCTACCGACGCGTCACCGGAGAGCCCGCTGAAGGAGACGACCAGCAAGGGCCGAAAGGGTGGAAAGGGCCCTTCTTCCTCGGCTGCGATCTCCCCTCCTCCTTCGGCGAAGAGGGCTGTCCGCGAGCGCGCGCCGCCGAAGCAGCACCCCCTCTTCAACTTCGGCGCGCGCTGGAAGGATTCCGCGGGCGAGCCCATGCTGCAGTGGGACGAGCTCGCTCATAGAGTCTCCGTCTCCACTCTGCACCCATCCTGGCACGACCGCGAGCCCGCCACCGGTCACGCCTACTCCCTCGGCTTCGGCCTTTATGGCCGGGAGGATGCCGAGGCCTACAAGAGGACGACCCTCCGGCAGCTCGGCCATGAGGGCCTGCAGTCCCACCTGCGGACTCTGGAGCTGCACCATATGCTAGCGCGCCGCAGCTTCGCCCTCAGCCACCAGCTCGAAAAGGCCGAGCAGGCTCGCGACCTCGCCAAGGAGCAGGTCGCCGATCAGGCGAGGCGGCTCGGCATCGCTGATAGTCTTCTCTCCTAGACTGCTGGCGGGCTGGTAAGTGTTACGCACCGCTCTCTTTTACTTAAAAAGCTTTGTGCTGCTGCTAAATGGGCTTTTCTCCAAGATGCCGGGGCGGCGGGCGAGCTCCAGGCTCGCAACACTGAGATGGGAGAGGAGGTTAGTCGGCTGCGCGCGCAACTGGCCGCGGATGCCGACGCTGCTGGCGAGCTCCAGGCTCGCAACGCCGAGCTAGGGGAGGAGAACGGCCGCCTGCGCGCACGCCTTGGTGAGCTGGAGGGCGCAAACGCGAAGTTGAAGGGGGAGAACCAGCACCTTCTCGGCGAGGTGCGTCGACAGGCGGAGATCTTCTTCCCGTCGCACAACATCGATCCCACACTCCCCTATAAGAGCCCGCGTATCTTCGGCGAGGCCGACCTCGTCGAGAGACTGCGGATCAACTCAATCCAGACCGCCGAGTGCATCCTCGCGATGATGAAGGACTCCGGGGTGCTGGTGGAAGGATGCGGGGAGATCTCTGCTCGGGACCTGATGCCGAGTCTGTTTCCGGCGACGCCGCCCAGCGAGAAGGAAGATAGCCTGGACGCAATGTTCGGGAAGAGCTTCCAGTACCATTCGGGCGACGGCGAGGACCAGTCCGGCGGAGGGGGCGAGGCCAGCTGACAGCCTTGTATTTTTTTTTCTTTTTGCTTTCTTTCCTTTTTTGACTACTCGCCGTGGCGAGCTCCCTGTACATTTGTGAATAATCAATGAAAGTTTTTTGATCATACCGGTGCTCCTTTACTATGCTTGTTGTGTTATGAATGTATGCGAGTGCTTCCTCCCGCGACCTCGCAGGGGACAAGTTCCGTTAGTGGTGATTATGAGAGCGCGCACGCGAGCAAGACGCGCTTGGGGTGTTCGCCGAGCCCCAAACGATTTCGCGGCGAGTTGCCCTCCGCCCTTATCACGACACTATTACTCGCACGCGGCCTCCACCCTTCTATCTGCCTACCTTTACTCGCATGCGAGCCATCCAGGTTGTGCCCGTCGAAGAAGAAATTTTTCAAGCGTAATGTGTGAAGGGGGCGAGGTGTCTTGATCTGGCTTGCTTCCTTTGGCGAGGCCCGGGCTTGCGGCCTACTCGCCAATACCGAGCCGGGATTGGCGAGCCCGAACTTGCCCTGACATGACTCTTCCCCTTTGCTCCCTGCCACGGACTTTGGTCTGTACCTGACGACTTCAAGGTCGACACCATCGAGTGACCTCCAGCCCTGCGAGCTAGATGGGAGCCTGACAGCGGGATCTGCTCGAGGCCAAGGACGACGCCGAGTGACTTCCAGCCCTGCCAGCTAGGTGAGAGCCTAACAGCGGGATCTGCTCGAGGCCAAGGATGACACCAAGTGACTTCCAGCCATGCCAGCTAGGTGAGAGCCTGACAGCGGGATCTGCTCGGGGTCCACTACTACCACCATCGAGTGACTTCCAGCCCTGTCAGCTAGGTGAGAGCCTGACAGCGGGATCTGCTCGAGGCCAAGGATGACACCGAGTGACTTCCAGCCCTGCCAGCTAGGTGAGAGCCTGACAGCGGGATCTGCTCGGGGTCCACTACTACCACCATCGAGTGTCTTCCAACCCTGTCAGCTAGGTAAGAGCCTGACAGCGGGATCTGCTCGAGGCCAAGGATGACACCGAGTGACTTCCAGCCCTGCCAGCTAGGTGAGAGCTTGACAGCGGCATCTGCTCGGGGTCCGCTACTATCACCATCGAGTGACTTCCAGCCCTGCCAGCTAGGTGAGAGCCTGACAGCGGGATCTGCTCGAGGCCAAGGATGACACCGAGTGACTTCCAGCCCTGCCAGTTAGGTGAGAGCCTGACAGCGGGATCTGCTCGGGGTCCACTACTACCATCATCGAGTGACTTCCAGCCCTGCCAGCTAGGTGAGAGCCTGACAGCGGGATCTGCTCGAGGCCAAGGATGACACCGAGTGACTTCCAGCCCTGCCAGCTAGGTGAGAGCCTAACAGCGGGATCTGCTCGGGGTCCGCTACTATCACCATCGAGTGACTTCCAGCCATGCAAGCTAGGTGAGAGCCTGACAGCGGGATCTGCTCGGGGTCCGCAACTATCACCATCGAGTGACTTCCAGCCCTGCCAGCTAGGTGAGAGCCTGACAGCGGGATCTGCTCGAGGCCAAGGATGACACCGAGTGACTTCCAGCCCTGCTAGCTAGGTGAGAGCCTGACAGCGGGATCTGCTCGGGGTCCAAAATACATCACATTCCACCATACAGGCTAGTTACAACAATATCAGAGAGCTTGAAGGAATCTATTATAATCAAAGTGTTGCTTACATGTTTTAGGTAAAAAAGCGTTTGAGGTCGTCACCACTCTAGGTGAGGCTCAGGGTCACGCCTTCTATATTTTGGAGTCGATAGCCCCCCGACCCCAAGGCTACCTTTATAATGAACGGTCCCTCCCAGCTGGGATTGAGCTTTCCCACGGATGCTGACCTCCCTGCTGCGTCTACTTTCTTCAGTACCAAGTCCCCTTCCACGAACTGCTTGACTCTGACATGCTTGTCGAAGTACTTGGCCATCCTTCTCTTTACCTCTTCCTGTCGGATGGCGGAAAGGTCTCTTACTTCTTCCACCATGTCAAGGGAGAGCCTCAGTTCCTCCTCGTTCTCCGCTTGCCATTCCTCACGGCCTTCTTCTGCTGCCACGATTCGCGGCGTTTGGACTTCGAATTCAATGGGGAGCACTGCCTCGCACCCGTGGGAGAGTTTGAAGGGGGTCTCTCCTGTGGCTGTGTTGGGGGTGGTCCTCAGGGCCCAAAGAACCGCGGGAAGCTGCTCCACCCAGCTCTCTTTCAGATTCTCCACCTTCTTCTTGAGGAGGTTGACGATGATCTTGTTTGCGGCCTCCACCTGCCCGTTACTCCTGGGGTGATAGACCGAGGCGAACCTGAGATCGATCCCAAGCTGTTCGCAGAAGCTGGTGAACTCGGCACTAGCGAACTGGGGCCCATTGTCTATGACGATAGCCTGGGGCAGCCCATGGAGACAGATGATCTCCCCCCAAACAAAGTTCCTGATCACCTGGGAGGTCACCTTGGCCAACGCTTTCACCTCCATCCACTTTGAGAAGTAGTCTATCATCACTAGGAGGAACCTTCTCTGGCCGCTGGCTTGGGGGAACGGTCCAACCAAATCCATTCCCCAAATTGAGAAGGGCCATGGGGCCGTGATACTTCGGAGCCGCTGGGCCGGCTACAGCTGGAGAGGGGCAAACAGTTGGCACTTGTGACATCTTCTCGCGAACTCTGCCGCATCTCGGCCCAGGGTGGGCCAGAAATAATCTTGCCTGATTATTCTCCCTTCCAGGGTCCGACTCCCGGAGTGACTTCCACATTCTCCGGAGTGGACTTCCTCCAAGATCCTTTGCGCTTCTTCCTCGGTTACGCAGCGGGCTAGCATCCCTGAGAGGGTCTTCCTGTATAGCTGCCCGTCCTGGAGGAGGTAGTATGCTGACTTGTGCCTCAGCTTCTTCTTGTCCACCCCCTCCGGATACTCTCCTGTGGAGAGAAAAACTATCACTGGATCCATCCATCAAGCTTGCTGATCGATTTCCATGAGCTCTCCTTCTTCGATGGAGCAGCGGAACAGGTCGGTGATGGTGCCCCCCACCTGGGGACCATGCTTAGCCAATTGATCGGCTTGTTCATTCTCTTCCCCGGGCACGTGTCGGATGGTGAAAGTTTGAAAAGTGCCAATGACCCCCTTCACCTTGGCCAAGTACGATCGCAGGGTGGGCTCCCTTGCCTCAAACTCCCCGTTAATCTGAGAAGCCACTACCATGGAGTCAGTGAGGACCTCCACATCTGATACCCCCAGCTCCCTGGCCAGGCGCAGCCCTGCTATCACGGCCTCGTACTCGGCCTGGTTGTTGGTAATGGGAAAGTGCACCACCACTGTTTGCTCAATACGAGTTCCCTGAGGGCTTTCCAGGATCACCCCCACTCCAAGGGAATGCCTCCCTGAGGCTCCATCCACCTTCACCTTCCAAGGAGTCGGTCGGGTAAGTTCTTCCTCTGCTACCTCCACTACGTAGTCGGCTAGGAAGTCGGCCATTGCCTGAGCCTTGATTGAGAGCCGCGGGACGAAGGAGACATCGAACTCGGTCAGTTCCACCGACCACTTGGCCAGCCGGCCTGAATGCTCCACCCCCTCGAAGACGTTGCGGAGTGGGTGGTCGGTCACCACCCGGATTGAATGTGCCTGGAAGTAGGGTCGCAGCCTCCGAGCCGAGATGATTAGGGCGAACGCAAGCTTCTCCAATATCGGATACCGGAGCTCGGCCTTCCTCATGACCCGGCTCACATAATAAATAGGGAGCTGCCTCTTCCCTTCTTCACGAACCAAGACGGAGCTCAAGGCCTCTGCCCCGACCCCGAGATATAGGAACAGGTCCTCCCCCTCCTTCGGCCCTTGGAGCAGCGGGGCCTGTGTCAACTGCACCTTGAGGGCCTGGAACGTCTCCTCGCATTCCTTGATCCATTCGAACCTCTGACCTCCCCTCAGTGTTTTGAAGAAGGGGGAGCACTTCTCCCATGCCCGAGAAAGGAAGCGACTCAGCCCTGCTAGCTTCCCTGTCAACTGTTGGACCTCCTTTATATTCCGCGGGGACCCCAGCTCTAGGATAGCCTTGACCTTGTCTGGATTCGGCTCGACCCCCGCGGGGGTGAGGAGGTGCCCCAAGAACTTCCCCCTGCTGGCCCCAAAGACACATTTTAGAGGGTTCAATCGCATCTTGTACTTGCGCAAGGTGGCAAAGGTCTCCTCCAAGTCCCGGAGGTGGGAGTCCATATCCCAGCTTTTGATCATGAGGTCATCTACATATACCTCCAAATTCCTCCCCCTTTGCTCCTTGAAGACCCTATCCATCATTTTCTGGTAGGTCTCCCCAGCGTTCTTCAGCCCGAAGTGCATCATCTTGTAGCAGTAGCATCCATCCCCTGTGATGAACGAGACATCCTTGATGTCTGGGGGGTGCATCCTGATCTGATGGTAACCTGAAAAAGCATCCAAAAAACTCATTACAGAAAATCCGACGGCTGAGTCAACCAGCGCGTCGATCCAAGGCAAAGGATAACAGTCCTTAGGACAAGCTTTATTAAGTAAGGAAAAGTCGATGCACATCCTCCATCGGCCATCCCCTTTTTTAACCATAACCACGTTGGAGACCCAGCCGGGGTACTGAATCTCAGATACGAAGCCGGCCTTGAGGAGTTTCGCCACCTCCTCCCGGATGGGCTCCGCCAGCTTGTCCGCAGTTGACCTCTTCTTCTGCTGAACGGGGCGTGTTCCCGGGTCCAGGTTGAGGAGGTGGCAAGCCACATCCGCGTCAACCCCCGGCATCTCCGTGGCGTTCCAGGCGAAGATGTCCGCGTTCTTCTGGATGCACTCCAGCATCCTGCCTTGGTCCTCCGGGGTCAACCCTCCGCTGACGCGAACCTTCTCCATCCTTCCTCCCCGGGTGAGCACCTCCAGCTCCACCACTTCCTCTGCTGCCTCCAGCCTGGATTGCTCCCCCCATCCTTCTGCGTCCCCTTCCTCCGGAACGGGGACCTCTACCTCCAGCTCTCCTCCAACGGCCCTCGCTTCGGCCACCTCCTCCAGATCTCCTCCTGCCGCCTTCTTTGCGTAGTCCTTCACTCCCAGCCCCTCTCCTTCTGCTTCCTGCTCGCCCTCCTCCATCCTTCGCCCCATCTCCTCGGCTCCCTCCTGCCAGGAGATGGTGTTCACTGCGGTGACGTAACACTCCCGCGCCACCTTTGGGTCCCCCCTAACCCTGACCTGGACCCCCTCAGCGTTGAACTTCAAACACTGGTGGTAAGACGAGGGGACGCAGCGGAAGGAGCTGATGAGAGGCCTCACGAAGCTGGCGCTGTAGCTGCTGGGGGCGTCCACAATGACGAACTTGCAGTTTCGGGACTGCCCCCCAAGGTGACATGGAGGCCAACTCCTCCCTCTACTTCCTTCCTTTCTCCTGAAAATCCGAACAAGGGGCCATCTGAGGCCAGCACCCTCTTTGCCTCCACCTTCATCGCGTCGAACGCCTTTTTGAAGACGACGTTGACGGAGCTCCCGTTGTCCACGAGGATCCGAGAGACGGTGAAGTTCTCGATGGCCGCCTTGATGACCAGCGCATCACAGAACGGATCCTCGTGGTCTGGGAGATCACTCCTGGAGAAGGTGATCCTCTCCTCCGGTGGCGGGGTTTGGGATGTAGAGGCGACGCTCCGCCGGTACATGGTGTGGAGGCTTTCCTTGCGGGAAGCCTCGATCCCCACTCCCCCGTGGATCACTCTGATCCCTCCTCGGGTCCCCACATCCACACGGTCTTCGCACCGATCCTCCTCCTCCCGAGGCAGGACCTCCACAATTCTTACTTCCTGCCGCCCCTGCTGCTGATGCTGCTGCTCCCTATTCCCTCTCATCTCGAGGAACTCCGGACAGGTGGCCGTGGCGTGCCCCTCTTCCTGGTGGAAGTCGCAATAGGGCAGCTCCACCCTGTCCTCTCTTCTTCTCCTCCTCCATGCTCCCCTCCTTGCTCCCAGGGCTATGGCCATGGCCTCTTCTTGATCGGGGAGTCGGGGCCTCTGGCCCTGCCTCCAGCCCGGGGGGTGGAACTGGTCTTGCCTCCCCTGGTAGTGGTCCCTTCCGTGGTACCCCCTCTGCGGCCCCTGGCCTTGCCACTTAGGCCTCCATCCCAGCCGCAGGTCGGGCTCCTGACGCCCCCACCTCGGCTGTTGCTGCCCTTGGAGCTGCCTCTGCTCCCTCTGCCTGGGCTCCCCTCTTCTCTCCTCCTGTGCCTTTCCTCCTCTCGACTCTTTCTCTTCCTCTGTGGCCCACCTTGCCAGCTTCCTTGCGAATTCCGGGTTCGACGCCTCTCCGTCGACCTCTCTCGCCGCCCTCTCCATCAACTCTTCGTACGAGAGGGGGGGAACTCTCTTCAGCTCCATTCGGAAGAACCCCTACTGCAGGCCCAGGGTGAAAGCCATCATCAAACTATGGCCCGGCATCTCCTGGACCTGGGTAACTTCCTCCTGGAATCGGTCCACATAGCTCCCCAACGTCTCGTTCACCCCCTGCTTTATGTGGAACAAAGACTCGGACTCCTTCTTCCTCTTCTTCGAAGTGGTGAATCTCAGCATGAATCCTCGGCGCAGGTCCTCGAAGCAGTAGATGGAGCTGGCTGGTAGCTGGTGGAACCACTCCCTTGCCTTCTCCCGGAGGGTGATGGCGAAGAGCCGGCACTTGAATCCATCTGACATCTGACGGATGGAGACCACGTCCTCGAACCATTGGACATGCTGGACTGGGTCTCCCTTCCCAGTGTAATAGGACATCTCGGGCTCCCTGAACCGATCTGGAACTGGAGCTGAAGAGACCAGCTCGCTAAAAGGGCTCCCTCCCCCCACTGGGCGAGCTGGCGAGTCTCGCGGGCCCAACTCGCCGAAGCGACCTCGGCCTGTCGAGCCGGGGAAGAGCTCGCGCCCGGGGAGCTCGCACCCTCGGCCTTCCTCTGCTACTTCCTTCCCCGCTCGCCTACCGGGAGCGTCCTCGCCCAATGAGGGGGCGGCCGTGATCTGGTTTGCCGGAGTCGAGCACTCGGCCCGCGTGCTGAGTGCAAACTTGACCAGATTCAGCACCTCGTTTCTGAAGTCTTCGAACATTCCCACTGTTGCGAGAGGCGGGGGGAGGGGGGGGGGCGGCGAGCTTGGCCTGTCGGATCCTTGTCCCATCATTGAGCTCGCGGAAACTTTTCTGCGCTGACCACTGTCCACGCTCACCGCACCAAAATGTTGAAATCGGAACCCGGCTTCCTGTGGAGCTCGCTCTTGGGGAAAGGGGTGGTCTCGCGCCTACTTCGCTCCTGCAAGGAAAAACAACAAGACAAGGAGAAACAGACCCAAGGGCTCGGCAGGGAGGTCCCACCACAAACCCGGAAAATCTCAGAGCGCTTCCCCTCCTTAGCCTGAAGCCGAGCTAAGGTACCCTCAGAAAGCACTTAAAGATTTTGGGGAGAAGAGCACAGGAAGAACCTGCTTTCTGGGGTACCCCTTGGGTCCTATTTATAGCTTTTGAAATCCGGACTGCCAATAACCAAAACAACTGACCTGAAATTACCATAAAACCCCCAGCTGGGTCTGCCAACAGCCAAACTCCGCTGTTCTGAAGGGCTATGGGCAGACCAGCAGGGGTAAAACAGTAAAAGGCACCTCTGACACCCGGGCGAGCTGGGGGCTCTGGCCACCTCGGCGTGCTCTGCTCGCACGCTGCTGCCGAACTCCACTGCAAGGGCGTGAGTTGCAGCCCGCTCGGCGAATGCCTAGCTCGGGGTCGCCGATCGATGATCTCTGGCCGACGGATGCCGAGCTCAGCCTCGCCCCTGCCGCTGCCGAGTTCGCCTGCTGCTCCCAGCCTGATCTGCTCGCCCCCTGGTGACCTTGCTTGCCGGACACGGGGTTGTACAGGACGCTCTATACAATAGGACCTGCAAAACGACCCCTTAGATTATAAGCTTGCGTAAGCGTGCTTATAAGCTAAGGTTATTATTCTATGGTTATATATATTGCTTGCTTGGAAACCAACACCCCAACGTATAAATCAGCATGGAACTTTTTATACGATGGTAGCCCTATAAAAGATCCCTTAACTTATAAGTTTGTATGGACATTCATATAAATTAAGGTTACTTGTTTCTTGGTTTACCTTTCATATACTTACTGCTCTGCTTTACTTTCTACCTTACTGCTATCTTGTACCTTCCTTCATTAGCAGTAAATACATTATAAATAACTACTAGAATAGTTCCACCATTACCTGCCTTGTTTGTTCTCCACCTTCATTACCTTTCCTTTCCTCCTCTCCCCCCGATGCATAGGATCCATGGGGGTAGGGGTAGGGTATGATAGGACTTAGTCTTTTAGACTAACGATTTCAGACCAAATCATTTTAGGGGATCGTGGATCCCAGCTTGTAGGTGCAGCCCCGGAGGTCGCCTCGCTTGGAGACAAGACAGTTTAGCACCGGAGTTCATACAGCTGGGATAGTGAGTCCTGTTCGCTAGTAGTTGTTATAGATTTACTTCCGCGATGAGTGACTTGTAGTGAGGACTTAATGTGTCAGGCATGCGCACTATTTCCAGTACATTTATTATTATTGCTGTGGACATGTGTTAGAGTTCTATTTCATGTACTCTCATAATTTTGCTACTATTATGTGATTGATATGGCCGGCAGGATCAACATTTTGTAGTGATCACCTTCCCGGGTGTGATGGTGTCACCATAAAGCGGTGGTTCTGGTCCTAAGACCCTGTGGTTTAAAAAGAAAAAAAAGGGGGGGGGGGGTCTTATACTGGATCCTCAGCATAATCTGCACAACCTGCACACCACAAACCGATCAACCTCTTCAAACCGCACGGATAAAAAAACCTAAACGCAACAACTTTCTACGAGTTCACTTAATGTTCACTCGATATATCATGATGTGACAAGGGGGAAAATTTATAGGCGCGGAGAGGAGTGTGATCACCGCCCTAGATGATAGGATAACTGCCCTATCTTGCTGCGAGTACCAAGCATATCCGCCAATCTACATACACAAAACAAGCCGTCACGACTAGACGACAACAATACCACAGAGGTCGCACCACCATGGAAGTAAAGCAGCGAAGACGCCAAACCACCAAGACTTGGTTGCCAATGATAATATGTTTGCAGTAAATTTTATTAGGATATTTTCGGGGTTTTAAAGCCAATCATGTCTTGTAAAGTACTTGTTTTGATTCCCCTTTGTATATATTTTTTTCGCTAATGCATTTTTTCTGCTTTTTGCAGGTTTTCACGGCTTTCAGCCGAATTTTGCTGTGACACGCCCCAAGGTCACGCCCTACCAGGGCGTGTACCTAGGGCGTGTAACCCAGAGGAATGAAGCAATTGGTCTGAAACTGCATTCCGTGGAAACTTAGTGTACACGCCCCTCGGTCACGCCCGTGACACACCCGACACGGGTGTGTACTATAGGCGTGTCCCCAGGTTCCGAGGAATCGCCGCAGCACGCTCGTTTTTTCCCGCTCCACCGCCGCACCGAAAGTGTCACGCCCCAGGGTCACGCCTGACCCGGGCGTGACATATGGGCGTGTACTTCAGCAATTCCGCCCGTCACCTCCAGCATTCAATTTCAGCTCCCAAAGTCACGCCGCAAAGAACACGCCCCAGGGTCACGCCCTACCAGGGCGTGACCTGTGGGCGTGTACCGCAACAACTCCGTCAGAATTCAATTCCTGCCCGAAAAAGTCGCGTCGAATGTGTCACGCCCCAGGGTCACGCCCGACCAGGGCGTGACAGGGGGGCGTGACCCGACCCGAAAAATTCTATAAATAGAGCCCAACTCTAGGGGTTTTAGGACAACTTTTCGCTTTGAGAGGGGAGGTTCTGTCCTTTGTATTTCTGAACTTTTTAAGCATGTCTTTCCATTTTTAGTTCGTAGCTCTAGCTTTATGCTTTCCCTGTATTAGCTCCTAGCTTGTTTCTGTAGTATGATGCTAATAATAGTGTAGTTTCCTTTTCATGTTCTTGTAATCTCTGGTTTTCAAACTGTAAGATCACTGTTTCTCTTAATAAAAAGTGTTGTTTTCTTTTTCGTTCCTGCTCTGTTTTCAGTATTTATCTTCTACTCATCCCCCTCTTCCACCTCACCATGATTAACTAATCCTCCATGTACTCGATCTAATTGATCCGAGGTTCGAGTGATTAGGTTATGATGCTTTGAATCTTACCTTTTCTTTTTAGGGTTTAGCTTTGAATTACTCTTGATTTATCACGGGTTGGAGGTATATTATAGATATATACTCTCCACCTTTGCTTTCATTCTGGGCTAGCCGAGAGGCCGAAAGTTTGAAATGAGCACTCAAGAGTAAAGGAAGTTGTTCGCACCCCTCGAGAGAGGCAGACGTTCAAATCTCCCGGATTGGAGTAAAATCCAATAGAGGGGTTCACCGCGTAAAGCGAGTTTTAGGCCTCCGATTTAGGTGAGAGTCGGTCGGACCTTCCTAAACTCAGTTAGGCATGGCCTTCGAGAGAAGCGTGTCAATATTCTTGGAACCTCCACGGTCAAGGACCTTTACCCTAATTAGCTTAGGTTTATTTATCGTATTTTTCTAACCACTCTTGCCGAGGTGATTTCTGATCGAGTGCATTTTCCCTTCATCGTTACTAAGTTTAAGTTAATCGCTCTTTTAGCTCTTTTTATCTTTTCATGCAAGTAGTTCTCTTCATTTAGTACATTTAGTTTTCTTCTTAAAAAAACCTTATTTTTCCGTCGATAAAATAATAGATTTCGTGTGAGTAAGCTTACTCAACTGTTCCCGGATTTCAATACGACACTTGTGTCCCCTAGCTGCATTTCGATAGGTATACTTGCCTTGATGAATTGTTAGTTTGGTATTTTCTCCTTGCAGATATCTCAGAGACAATCAAGTTTTTGGCGCTGTTGCCGGGGAAGCAACGCTTGTTGATAAATTGAAAACGCGAATATATTAATTTTATCACTTCTCTTTCTCAGCCTCCTTCTTAAATTTTTTCCGCCTACTCACTTGAGTTAAATGGCTGGATTTTGTTAAGTGTGCATATATTTTATTTTTCCGCCTACTCACTTGAGTTAATTGGCAGGCTTTATTTCAGTAGAGTGTGTTTACTTTCTGTAGAGTGGGTGTGTTTTAATTTTCTGTCGAGTGCGTGAGTATAGCTTTTAATTTCCGCCTACTCGCACAGAGATAAATGGCTGGATTTTAATTACCGCGTTCTTAATAGAAACACACATCACAAATTTTTCTACACCACCTAATTCTCTCGAAAAGGGCAAAGTGGCTCTAAATGCCACTATCTTGTCTAGTACCTTGCAAACCCTTCACCGGGTAGCCCTTGGGAAGTTCGGGAGTTAAAATATAAAAAAATCTATTTCAAAAAAATTTTTTTCCAACTTCATTAGCTCTTTTACTTTTTAGTCTTGCTTCTCGTTTCTTCTAGTGTATGACCCGCGGTAATCCGTCGGTTACTTTGGACCTGGACCACGAAATTGAGCGTACTCTTCGGAGAAGATCGCGATTTCAAGGCCCTACTACCCAAGTGCCGGTTGAGGATTCCGAGTCATTTTCTACCTTAAGAATGGCAGAACCCAACGTGGAGGAAGTCGTGCAAAGGCCTATGTCCTATTATGCACGACCAAATCTTGAGGGTACAGAAACTAGTATAGTTCGCCCTGCAATAAATAATAATAATTTTGAACTGAAGCCTAGCATAATTCAAATGGTGCAGCAGTATGTGCAATTTGACGGGCTTCAAGATGAAGACCCGAACGCACACATAGCCAGCTTTCTTGAGATTTGTGACACCTTCAAGATAAATGGTGTCACAAATGATGCTATTAGGCTAAGATTATTTCCTTTCTCTCTTAGAATTAAGTCTAAGCAGTGGTTGAACACCCTTCCTAAAAATAGCATAACTACTTGGATGCAATTAACTGAAAAATTTTTGGCCAAGTATTTTCCGCCTGCTAAAACTGCTAAACTTAGGAATGACATTTCTGCCTTTGGACAAATAGACTCAGAGACCCTTTACGAAACCTGGGAAAGATTTAAAGAATTATTAAGACGATGCCCACATCACGCTCTGCCTGTATGGTTGCAGGTGCAGACATTTTATAATGGGCTAAATCAAAGCACGAAGCAAATGATAGACGCAGCTTCTGGCGGTAATTTAAACCATAAGACCCCGAAAGCAGCTCTTGAGCTGTTTGAAGACATGGCCATGAACACTTACCAGTGGAATGTGCCTAGGTCCCGCCCAAACAAACCTGCAGGTCTCTTTGAAGTGGACAACGTCTCACAACTCGCACTGCAAGTTGAAATATTAAGCAAAAAAATTACGGAGATGACTGCTGCCTCCGCCCCTCAGGTATGGGAATCTGCAACTCCTCCCGCTGAACATTTGGATTATGTAAATAATATGCCTAGAACTGCTTTTAATAATTTTTCTGCTGCGAAAAATCATCCTCCTGATTTTAATTTTCCGAATAGTTATAATCCTGCGTTAAGAAAACATCTGAATTTTTCGTGGAGCAATCCATCGAATGTTGTGCGCCCGCCACCGCAAAGTGATTTTTCTGCTCCACCACCACCTCCTCAAAGTTTTCCAAAACCTCCAAATTTGGAGGAAGTGTTTTCAAAATACATGAATGCTAATGACGCTACGATTAGGACCTTAACCGGAAGTGTTAAAAACTTAGAAAATCAGGTAGGATAGCTCGCTAAAATGATTTCTGAGCGACCCGTAGGGTCTCTTCCTTCCAATACCGAGCCCAACCCGAGAGAGCAAGCGAAAGCTATAACTCTTCGGAGTGGGAAGAAAGTTCCTGGTATGGTAAGTGAAGAACCCGAGGCAAGCTCCGCTCCCGTTTTTAAAAATCAAAGCTCCGTTCCCGTTTTAAAAATTCCACCCTCTGCCGAAGAAATTATCACCCCTATCGTAGAAAAAGAACTCACTCCACCACCCACCTTTAAAAATAATTCATCCCCGCCATACCCTTCCGAACTTAATAAACAACGACAGGATGATCAATACACCCGTTTTTTGGAAATGTTTAAGCAAATCCACGTAAATCTGCCTTTCCACGAAGCCATATCCCAGATGCTGAAGTACGCAAAATACCTTAAGGACCTCCTAACTAACAAGAAGAAGTTAGAGAACCTTTCTCATGTCACGTTAAATGCTGCGTGCTCGACGGTTTTGACAAACGGATTACCGAAAAAAATCAGTGACCCGGGTAGTTTCTCTATCCCGTGTGTCTTCGGTGATCTCTTTGTCAAACACGCTTTAGCCGACTTAGGTGCGAGTATTAATCTTATGCCCATCTCGTTGTTTAAAAAGTTAGGAATTGGTAGTCTCAACCCCATACGAATGAGTATCCAGCTAGCCGACAGGTCAGTCAAATACCCGTTAGGAATAGTGGAGGACGTCCTAGTCAAAGTTGACAAGTTCATCTTCCCGGTGGACTTTGTCATTTTAGACATCGAAGAAGACGTCGAGGTTCCCCTGATCCTTGGCCGACCCTTCCTTGCCACCTCCCGAGCTATCATTGATGTTAGCAATGGTAAGCTCTTCCTTCGAGTGGGCGACGATGAGGTAACTTTCTCTATCACCCCCTCGATGAAGAACACACTAGCTAATGATGACTCCTATTTTTTCATGGATACCGTAAGTGAAGAATCCTTCTCTCCCACCTCTGATTTTGAAAAAGAATTTTCCAATTTTTGTTCCTCTCCTACTCTTCCAACTGAATCTCTACACCTAGGTGAAGAATCCTCCACCCGCCCCTCTGATTTTGAAAAAGAATTTTTTGATTTCTGTTCCTCTTCTACTTTTCCAACTGAATCGCTACACGAAGCCTCCATGGCCGCTAGCAACACCCCTTTTAATTTTACATATAAAAAAGTGTACGAGGACATAGTTTTTGAAAAAGAACAAATTTCCAAGACCTCGTATGATGACCCCCCTATCTTGGAACTGAAAGAACTACCAGAGCACCTTCAATACGCTTTCTTAGAAAAGGACTCTAAGCTGCCTGTCATAGTTTCGGCCTACCTCACGGATGCACAAAAGGATAAACTTCTTTCAATTTTACAAAAGCATCGCCAAGCTATTGCTTGGCAGATATTTGATATTAAGGGCATAAGCCCATCTTTCTGCACTCATAAAATCTTAATGGAAGATAATTCACGTAACTCTATACAACCTCAGCGCCGTATAAACCCAAACATGAAAGACGTAGTTAAGGGCGAGGTTATGAAATTGTTAGACGCAGGAATTATCTATCCTATATCCGAAAGTAAGTGGGTTAGCCCAGTACAGGTAGTACCAAAGAAGGGAGGGATAACGGTCGTAAGTAATGAAAATAATGAATTAATCCCGACTCGGACGGTGACCGGATGGCGAATGTGTATAGATTACCGTAAGTTGAATGACGCCACCCGCAAGGATCACTTCCCCTTGCTGTTCATTGATCAAATTTTAGAACGACTTTCCGGACATAGCTTTTATTGTTTTCTCGATGGCCTCTCAGGGTATCTTCAAATCCCCATCTCCCCCGAGGACCAGGAGAAAACAACGTTTACTTGTCCCTTCGGTACCTTCGCCTACCGAAGAATGCCGTTTGGATTGTGCAATGCGCCGGCAACATTCCAACGATGTATGCTCGCCATCTTTGACAAGTACGTAGAAAGCATTATGGAAGTCTTCATGGATGATTTCTCCATCTTCGGGAATTCCTTCGATAGTTGCTTAGAGAACCTCGAAAAAGTCTTAGAGCGATGCGAAGAAACTAACCTCGCCTTAAATTGGGAAAAATGTCATTTTATGGTAAGGGAAGGGTTAGTTTTGGGACATAAAATTTCTGAAAGGGGTATTGAAGTAGATGTTGCGAAAATAGAAGTTATCGAGAAACTGCCGCCACCTACGAACATAAAAGCCATAAGAAGTTTCCTGGGTCATGCGGGTTTCTACTGCCGCTTCATAAAGGACTTTTCCAAAATCACCAAGCCCCTTACCCATCTCTTAGAAAAAGACGCCCCATTCATCTTTGATGACCTCTGTCTAGCTGCCTTCAATTTAATAAAAGAAAAATTAGTTAATGCGCCAATCATGATAGCTCCGGTGTGGGATCTTCCATTTGAAATAATGTGTGATGCGAGTAGTTATGCGGTGGGAGCCGTACTAGGTCAACGTATTTCCAAAAACTTCCACCCCATTTATTACGCTAGTAAAACACTCACATCTGCACAGGAAAATTACACCACAACCGAGAAGGAGCTCTTAGCGGTAGTATTCGCATTCGACAAATTTCGACCTTATATTACTCTTTCGAAAATTATTGTTTTTACGGACCACTCGGCCCTCAAATATCTTCTCTCTAAAACAGATGCCAAGCCTCGCTTGATTCGCTGGGTCTTACTCCTCCAGGAGTTTGACTTAGAGATCCGTGATAAGCGAGGTGCCGAGAATTTGGCCGCCGACCACCTTTCGCGCCTAGACAACCCGTTTATCGAGCAATTAGATGAAAATTCTTTTCATTACTATTTTCCTGATGAGAAGCTGTTCATAATTAACACATCTACTTCTCCTTGGTTTGCCCGCATCGCCAACTATCTAGTGGCTCGTGTGCTCCCAAAAGAGTTTTCATCTCAACAAAAGAAGAAATTCTTTTCTGAGCTGAAGAACTACTTTTGGGAGGACCCGCATCTTTTTAAAGTCTGTGCAGACCAAGTGATCAGGAGGTGTGTTTCCTTGGATGAAGGATTAGATATTATTAAACATTTGCATGAAGGACCGACAGGTGGGCACTATCAAGCTGCTCGCATCGCTCACAAAGTGTTAAGCGCAGGTTTTTACTGGCCTACCCTGTTTAAAGACGCGCATGCCTTTGTGAGTAGGTGTGATAGTTGCCAACGGTTGGGGAATATTTCGAATAAAAATGAAATGCCACAAAATTATTTCCTATAGTGCGAAGTTTTCGACCTCTGGGGGATTGATTTTGTCGGCCCTTTTCCTTCTAGCTTCGGGAATAAGTATATTTTAGTTGCCGTTGATTATGTTTCACGTTGGGCCGAAGCCCAAGCTCTTCCTACGAATGACGCCCGAGTCGTAGTTAATTTCCTCAAAAAATTATTTTCTCGATTTGGTACGCCGCGCGCTATCGTTAGTGATAGGGGTTCCCATTTCTATAACGCACAATTTTCAAAAATCCTAACTAAATATGGCGTTACTCATAAGCTTTCCACTGCCTACCACCCCCAAACTAACGGACAAGTCGAAGTAGTGAATAGAGAAATAAAAAGAATTTTAGAAAAGACTGTTTCAACATCTAGAAAAGACTGGTCCGCCAAATTAGACGATGCTCTATGGGCTTACCGAACAGCGTACAAAACCGCCCTCGGCTGTACGCCATATCGGTTGGTTTATGGAAAATCGTGTCATTTACCCGTAGAGTTAGAACACCGCGCCTTTTGGGCCTTGCGATTTTTAAACTTCGATCCCCACTCTGTCAGCGATTTTAGAAAATTTCAACTTAACGAACTCGACGAGTGGCGCTCTTACGCTTATGAAAATAATAGACTTTATAAAGAGCGGACGAAGCGTTTACACGACCGACATCTTAGGCACCCAAAAATCTTTAAGCCAGGCGACCAAGTGCTTCTTTATAACTCTCGTTTACGTTTATTCCCGGGTAAATTAAAATCACGTTGGTCTGGGCCTTTTACTGTTTTAGAGGTCTTTTCTTATGGTACTGTTTTAATTTCCCACCCTAATAAGGGTACTTTCAAAGTGAATGGTCAGCGTCTTAAACTGTATTTCTGTGATGATGTCAGTCTCAACCCTGTTAACTCTATCTTTCCGGTCCTGACATTTGATTAATCTGAACGTTATTTTTCTCAACAACTTTGACTTTATTCGAACTTTATTTTTAAACTATATTTGGGACATTATTATTTTGATGTGTCGAGCTCAAACGATGCTTTAAATAAAGGGCGCTCTTGGGAGGTAACCCAAGTTATCTTTTTCTGTTTTCCTTCTTTTACACTTTTTCCCCCGACTGGCTCCGGCAAGCTGAAACTTCTGCGATCGCCTGCTCCAACGGTTCTGCTTCCATGCCAAAGTCCGCCGGACGACGTTTCTTGAAGATCCACAACACAGGCATGGAGGAGCGGCATCACTCAACTTGCCCTGCAAAATAAAACCGGGGAAGTACCTGCTTTTCAATTCTGTCTTTTATTTCTGTACTTTACTTTTCTCTCATTCTCCGACCTCCTTCTCCATTGCGGACAATGTAGATTTTAAGCTTGGGGGAGGACTTCCTCCTTCTTTTTGTTTTCTTTTTGTTTTGTAAATATCCCAAAAAAATCCAAAATCCAAAATTTCAAAAAATTTCAAAAACATTATTATATATATATAGCTGCATTTTGGTATTTCAATAAGTACCACATATTTATGTTTTGTTTTTCTCAAACTTCTTTATAAACAACGTAGTTAATTATAATTTTTCTAATCATTCTTTTTAATCATATTTCACAAGTAAAATGTTGGCCATGCTGTGTTTCTAATTCACGGTAGCATGTTAAGGTAAAATATTTCTCTAAACCGTGCATTTCTATTATGGTTTTCCGTTCTTTATTTTTTAACTTTCTCTAAAAATTTATCATCCACTATTTTCCTTTTCGTCTTTAGATGATTTTTGTAAGAACATATTTTGAATAACGTAGTAGATATGAACGATCCAAGTGACATATTATTTTTATTTTCAAGATAATTTCATCAATCTTTTTTTATTATCTCGAACTTGCTTTTTGAAATTTATCGACTCTATGTTTTAAATAAATTTAAAAAAAAATGCGTGAAAATGATTTAGGCCATTTTTGTTTACGTTTGAGCTTTCTTGCCAACCTAAACTCTTTTACCACTAGTTAGCCGCTTTTGATCCTTTTTTCCAAATTCATTTGATAAACTCCACACACCATTTCATTTTCACCAAAGCCCAAATTCCTACATATCTAATCACGCTAATTTTGTTTGATAGGAAATTTTGTCTTATCTGTGGAGATATTGTTGAAAAAGGTGTACTCAAAAGCAATAAATTGAAAAAAAAAATGAATGAAAATAATAGTAAAAAAAAAGAGATAAATAATCATAAAGAGAAGAAAAAAAAACTTTATTTATACATATTTTGTTTAAAATAAATTTTTTTTTTTGAAACTCGTTGTTTTGGTTTAGTGTGATTTTTAAGCCTCTATGTTTATATTTGAATTCCACTCCTATTCATATTCCTAAACCAAACGTTTCGGTCCTATTAAGTCCTTTTGATTCACGCCCTTTTTTTAATTTTATTTAACAACTAAGAAAAGAAGAAAAGTAAATCAGTTTTAGTTTTGGATTTAAACTTAGATTTTTATTATTTAATTGATATAATAATAATGCGTTGCTTGGATCTAGTAATAACTCAATACGTTCTTTTCATTTTCATTACATTGCTCAAATCTATTTAAAGAATTTCGTCAAAATTCTGGATGATTTATTTTTATTAAGTAAAGTTTACAAAAGTTAAACCATACCTAAATAATTGTTTTAGATTTACGTTTTGCATTCTCCCTACCTAGAATTTCGCATAGTACTTGTGTGAGTATGATTAAAACTTTTTGAATTAGTCACTCTTATGATTAGCTAGTCTTTATATCTTTGCTTGGGGACAAGCAAAACTTAAGCTTGGGGGAATTTGATAATACGTTTGCAGTCAATTTTATTAGGATATTTTCGGGGTTTTAAAGCCAATCATGTCTTGTAAAGTACTTGTTTTGATTCCCCTTTGTATATATTTTTGTCGCTAATGCATTTTTTCTGCTTTTTGCAGGTTTTCACGGCTTTCAGCCGAATTTTGCTGTGACACGCCCCAAGGTCACGCCCTACCAGGGCGTGTACCTAGGGCGTGTAACCCAGAGGAATGAAGCAATTGGTCTGAAACTGGATTCCGTGGAAACTTAGTGTACACGCCCCTCGGTCACGCCCGTGACACACCCGACACGGGCGTGTACTATAGGCGTGTCCCCAGGTTCCGAGGAATCGCCGCAGCGCGCTCGTTTTTTCCCGCTCCACCGCCGCACCGAAAGTGTCACGCCCCAGGGTCACGCCTGACCCGGGCGTGACATATGGGCGTGTACTTCAGCAATTCCGCCCGTCACCTCCAGCATTCAATTTCAGCTCCCAAAGTCACGCCGCAAAGAACACGCCCCAGGGTCACGCCCTACCAGGGCGTGACCTGTGGGCGTGTAACGCAACAACTCCGTCAGAATTCAATTCTTGCCCGAAAAAGTCGCGACGAATGTGTCACGCCCCAGGGTCACGCCCGACCAGGGCGTGACAGGGGGGCGTGACCCGACCCGAAAAATTCTATAAATAGAGCCCAACTCCAGGGGTTTTAGGACAACTTTTCGCTTTGAGAGGGGAGGTTCTGTCCTTTGTATTTCTGAACTTTTTAAGCATGTCTTTCCAGTTTTTAGTTCGTAGCTCTAGCTTTATGCTTTCCCTGTATTAGCTCCTAGCTTGTTTCTGTAGTATGATGCTAATAATAGTGTAGTTTCCTTTTCATGTTCTTGTAATCTCTGGTTTTCAAACTGTAAGATCACTGTTTCTCTTAATAAAAAGTGTTGTTTTCTTTTTCGTTCCTGGTCTGTTTTCAGTATTTATCTTCTACTCATCCCCCTCTTCCACCTCACCATGATTAACTAATCCTCCATGTACTCGATCTAATTGATCCGAGGTTCGAGTGATTAGGTTATGATTCTTTGAATCTTACCTTTTCTTTTTAGGGTTTAGTTTTGAATTACTCTTGATTTATCACGGGTTGGAGGTATATTATCGATATATACTCTCCACCTTTGCTTTCATTCTGGGCTAGCCGAGAGGCCGAAAGTTTAAAATGAGCACTCAAGAGTAAAGGGAGTTGTTCGCACCCCTCGAGAGAGGCAGACGTTCAAATCTCCCGGATTGGAGTAAAATCCAATAGAGGGGTTCACCGCGTAAAGCGAGTTTTAGGCCTCCGATTTAGGCGAGAGTCGGTCGGACCTTCCTAAACTCAGTTAGGCACGGCCTTCGAGAGAAGCGTGTCAATATTCTTGGAACCTCCACGGTCAAGGACCTTTACCCTAATTAGCTTAGGTTTATTTATCGTATTTTTCTAACCACTCTTGCCGAGGTGATTTCTGATCGAGTGCATTTTCCCTTCATCGTTACTAAGTTTAAGTTAATCGCTCTTTTAGCTCTCTTTATCTTTTCATGCAAGTAGTTCTCTTCATTTAGTACATTTAGTTTTCTTCTAAAAAAACCTTATTTTTCCGTCGATAAAATAATAGATTTCGTGTGAGTAAGCTTACTCAACTGTTCCCGGATTTCAATACGACACTTGTGTCCCCTAGCTGCATTTCGATAGGTATACTTGCCTTGATGAATTGTTAGTTTGGTATTTTCTCCTTGCAGATATCTCAGAGACAATCAGCCAACCAGTCGAACACTATGGAAAGAATAATAGTCCACACACATGCGAACCAACACCAGTCCGTACATAAGGTGGCTCATCACTATTCCGCACGCGCCTACGGACACAACTCCCGCCCACATAACCCGATCCTCCTGCCAAAAGACAAGACTAACTGCCAAACTCAATGGAAAGAAAACATAGTCCGCACAAACTGCATGAAATACCATACTGTCATCATGGACAGTGCAAATCCAGACTAAGACTACATTACCGGCCAACCCGACAACACAGCAGATAACCATCCTATCTACCCGACTACTTCAGGGAACAAACCGCCAGCCATTGAAAAGACGACCTGTCAAACCATGACCCTTTGTCAGTACTGACCACGCGGATAGACCGCCTAGGCCGCATAGACAGACCGCTTAGGCCGCCCAGGTCACCCACTTCCACTTCAACAAATTCAACACTCCCCCTTGAAGTGGGAAGTGGAAACCAGCCCACACAATACCCGTAATCGAGTAAATGTCCCCTTCGACAACGACTTCGTGAAGATGTCCATGATATTGTCCTCGCTCCGCACATATCCAACCACAGGAGACCCCTCCAACACCTCCCGAATAAAATGGTGCTCAATCTTAATGTGCTTGGTGCACATGTGATAAATTGGATTATTAATCTATTCAAGGGCACTTTCATTATGACCGTGTAGCAGAGTATGATAGCGCACTTCTTCATGGACGTCCTATACTAGCCTCCTAATCCACATGGCTTCCCGAGCTGCCAAAGCCGTAGCGTGGTACTCTGCTTTCATGGTAAACACGGATACTGAATCTTGTTTCTTGCTGCACCAAGAGATACCTACTAATCCACATGTGAATACATAACATGATGTTGACTTCCGGTCATTTGCATCTCCCCCATAATTAGCATCAGTATAGCCATGAAGTTTGAAGCTCGTGTCTCTCCCAAAAAGGAGACCCATATCAGAAGTGGACTTCACATACTTAAAATGCTTGTTGCCGCCATAAGATGAGACTTCTGAGGTTCTGCCATATACCAACTTACTTGGCCTGCAGCATAGCAATGTTTGACCTTTTAATCATCAAATAGATAAGGATCCACACCAAATCATGGAACACTATAGGATCTGGAAGTATCATCCCTTCATCTCATCCAAGCTTGATGCCAATATCAAGAGGAGTAGAGCTACTCTTCCCTTCCTACATGTCGAATCGCTGAACGATCCAATCCGCATAGCCCTTCTAGGAAACGAGTATGCCACTCTCTTTCCTCTCCACCTCGAGTGCAAGGAAGTGGTGAAGCTCACCCAAGTCCTTCATCTCGAACTGAATGGCTAGCTTTGCTCTGAGCCTAGCCACCTCCTCCTTTAAATTTCCCGCAAAGATCATGTCATCTAAGTACAGCAGCACCAAGAACTGAAGTTCCCCTTTCTTCTTGATGAACAAGCTCGAATCTGAGTTCGAGGAAAAATAATAGCAGAATTGGAGGTATTCTGTGATCTTCCCATACCATGCCCGCAGAGCCTGCCTCAAACTGAAACGAGCCTTCCTGAGCTTGCAAACGTATCCTGGATGATCTTTAGACACGTATCCAGGTGGCTGAACCATGAAGATGTTTTTATCAATTTCCCTGTAAAGAAAAGCATTATTTACGTCCAGCTGCCAAATCTTCTAACTGTAGCAGGCCACTAAATCCATCACTACCCAAACTGAAGTCATAATTTCCACAGAACTAAATGTCTCTTCATAATCTTCTGCGTACTGCTGAGAAAAAACTCGAGCTACAAGACGAGCCTTGTACCGCACGATGCTCCCATCTGCCTTCTTCTTTAGCTTGTAGACCCACTTGCATATCATAGGACTAATGCCATCGGCCTTGGACACAAGATCCCACATCTCATTCTTCTAGAGGGTATACATCTCCTGATCCATGGAGTCTTCCCACTCCTTGACTCTAGTAGTATTATTAAAGCTAGAAGGATCTCGCTCGTCTAGAGGGCCTACGAAGAAATAAGAGACCAAGCTCACTCTGTTTACATCGCTATAATAAGCCGATTGAATGATTGTCCTCTTCGATTTCAGAAGAGTCTGACCTTTGCGGATCACCTCTATTTCTTCTTCTGAATCAGCTCCATTATCGGGCACACTTGGAGCATCGCTCCCCCTTCATCCTGAACCAGAATCCTCCACCCCGGAGCCAGAAACACCTGGAGCTCCTGCTGACACATGCAGCTCCATAAGAAGATCCTTAGCAGCCGCCTCCTGCTAGCCATCCAACTTGCTCTCCTGCAGTTACACAGAGAAACCTCCTCCATATGACATTAGCTCATTGAAAACCACGTCTCTCAACACCACAAACTTCTTTGTCACTAAATCCATACACTTCCACCCTTTCTCCCGCTGAAAGTGATAACTCTGATACTAATTCAAAGTGAGGGATTGATCTAACTAACACTAGAGGGCGGTGAATAGAGAATTTTAAAACTTTAAGTTGTTTTTACAATAGATTAAAATAGGTGATATATATATATAAGAAAAGAAATATCACAGCACAATAAATAAAAAGGTAAAGCACAACCAGACAATATAAGAGAATTTATAGTGGTTCCCCAATAAAACTGGGTACATCAACTCTTCTACAACGCTGGTAGGAATCCACTATAGGTTTTTGATCAGGTGCCCTGCCGCCACAGGTTTTTGTTCAGGTGTCGTGTCACCACGAGATCTATTTTCTAAGGGAGATCTAGCAACCCTTTAAGCTTTTGATTAGGTGCCCAAAAATGAAACCAAATCTTTTGATCAGGAGACTTGAGAACCAAAAGGTTTAACTTTTGAACGGAGTTATAACTGTAACATCCCATGTTACTTCTAGACCCCTCAACTTAGATTGGGTTAGGCATGGGGTGAGATTTGAGGAGACCAGCTAGGTTTGACCCCAGGTAGTGGGTGGTAGCCATGTGGGGCCCACTATAAGACCATAGTCAAACTAGGTCAAACTAGCCTAAGTGGGGACCCTAGCCACACCATGACCCCACCACATTGCCCTAACCCTAAAGACAATCTAAGTGGCCCCTAGGGTTTGTCACTGGGTCAACATTTTGACCCCAGTTGACCAAGGTCAACCTTGGGCTTAATTTGGTCAAATCCACACCCATAGGCCTAATTAACCTAAGTGGGGCACCCCCTTGACCCAAACCAAGTTGGATGGTGCCACTAGACCCATTTCCACCAGGTGGGGTCAGTCCACCCACCATAGTTGACCAGTCAACCCCAAAAGTCAAATTGGTCAACAATTTGACCTAAGGAATGAAATGAAGGCCAAGTCACTCCCCCTTGGACCAAGCCCACCAAAATTGGCCCATAGTCAGCCCAAGTGAACAAGACCAACCCTACCCCTCTAAATCAGGAGAGAGAAGGCATGCAAGGGGGTAAAATTGGAAATTTTAGGAGAAGAGGAGAGAGAAAGAGGGATGAAGGAAATGGTGGCCACATGGCCACCCCATCAGCTGACTTAGGCTGCCCAAAACCAAGTGGCTGACCTCCCCTCTTCATTTCCAGCAGAATTCCAGAGCTGAGAGCCACATGGCAGCTGGGTGAAATCTCCAAAGCCCAAAACCGAGCTAGCATTGGAGATATCTCCACTTATAGCCCACCTCAGTCCAAACAGAGCTCACCATCAGCTTCAGAAGGCCGAGAGGAGTGGAATTCGACTACTTACTCATGGAGAACGGTGGAGAATTCAACTTTCGGGGAGGAGCTCGCCGGCGCACCACCACCACGGCAAACCGCCGCCTGACCCGCAGCCAAGCCCCGATTATGGTGCGTTTCACTTCACCTCTACCCGCACTAGCTTCTTAGATCAAATAGGCGAGAGATCGGGCTCAATTGAGCCCGATGCCATGTGAGAAAATCGAGAGATTTCTAAGTTTCTGAAACCGCTTGGGATCGCCGTCGCCGCCGTCTCCCGCCGCCCCATCGCCGGGAAATGATAGCCACCACCACCGTGAAGGTGATGGCACCATTGGCCGGAGGTGGCGACGCCTCAGCTGGCCGGAAACCGCCGGCAAAATCGCTCCAGGTCGGCTCGATCTCAGCCGTTGGCTGGAGGTAGACGATAACCGGATCCCGTCGATTCTTACTTTAAGATTCGTGCGCCGATTATTAATATAAATCAGATTAATATATGAATAGTGTCATTTTCTGTCACACTTAATCAGTACTTTTGAATGTTAAAAGTAGGCCTCCTAGAGGCATTTCCAGACCTTAGACCCTCAATGAAAAATGTAGCCTAGGGTCTTACCTTTAATATGCCACCCTAAACATACATTTTGGAGTAGTGTACAGCCCTGTAGGACATTTCTCTTAGGACTGGTCCTAGACTAGGTCAAAAATTATATTGGATGCCCTGGTCTCAATATTAGTCACCATGACCCCAAATTTTGGGCACATGCATGATTAGGGCTTACTTACCTCCTGCCAAAATTTAGGAATTTTTGGAAAATATTTTCCTATAGTTTTTGGTAAAATATCAAAATTTAAATAAATGATATATATGGAGTTCTACTCCTCCCCATGGCCCCAAATTTTGGTGGTGGGTCAGTGGGGTCACCCTTGGTGCATGATAAAATTCTTAGCACCTTGGGATCACTGCATGTGGGAGAATCCACTTGCATGTGCTAGCCTATGTTAAGGCTTGGTGTGCAAATAGCAAAAATGCAAATTGGTGAATTTAGCCCAATGGTTGCATGCAAGAATTATGAAATTATTTATAGTGGCTCATTAGGGTAAATGTCACTCTTCAAATTAATAATGGAATTTTTGGAATCAAAATTCCATTTATTGGAATTTACTTTATAAATAGCTATTTTGGAATTAAAAATTGGAAAATAGGATTTATTCAAGTACAAATCCAAACAACATTACCAAGGCATAGATTACATCACATTTGACTTAGGAAAATTATGATTTCTCTGTTTTGAAGAACCTTGGAGTAGATACCCTAAATTTTCCCATTTTACCCTTATCATGATAATTCTTGAAATGATATATTTATACCTCTGAAAAATTTGGGATTTATTCTACTGTCATAAAATGTTGTTATTAGTTTATCATGAATTTCTCAGAATTTATTGGATGCATTACTTGTGTTTAATTAGTACAATGGCATTTTGGTAAATACCTTATAATGGAACCCCATAGGCCATCTTACATTCAATTTTGATTATTCTCTGCCAATAGCCATAATTTAGTGTCTTAAAGGCTCTGCAATGTTTCTGGAATTTTTGAGTATATAATGCTTATACTTCATGTGTAAAATGGAATTTATGTGGGATTGTTATTAAATAGAAAATGACAATAAATAATTTAAGGAAAATTATGAAATTCTGAAGGCAGCAATATTTGGTTAATATACATCTCAGGAAAAATTTCCTAAGTCAGAGGATGCTTAGTTAAATCACTTCATGTGTAAAGTGGCCGAGCATTTAAATTAAGAGAATTAATTAAATGACCATTTGGCCAGGAAAAACTGTGAGAATCCTTAGGGTAGTTCCCTTAGTCCATAATACCTTAGGATAAATATTTAGAGGCAAGATGCCTTAAGTTTTGGAAGATCACATTTCTAGGGTAAACATAGGTCATGGTCTGCATATAACACAAATAGGTCTTGCCTTAGGGAATTACCAGGGGACTGATTATCGGCAGAAATAAGAGAGAGTTCAACATATGTAACCCTGGTGGGTAGAGTTTTTCTTAGTGAGGGATCAAAGTGCAAGTCTTAACTAACAACTGGAGTGGGGATCGGCGGAAGACCGTCGGTTTTCCCGGTAATAACTTAAGTCACTAGGGTTATACTAAAGCAATAAGGAGAGCTGGGAAGATACATGGGTAGCCATCAACTAAAATAAATATCCTTGCGAAAGGGAACGCTGGGCGTAATCCCAACACAGTTCCTAGTGCCCCTTGAGAGCCCTTCACAGGGAATACCGGGGGCAGTCCTGGGATTAACCTTAAATCTCTAAGTATAATAAACCGTAGGCAAGAGTAGTTTAATAGGTTAGGACATTGTTGTACCTTCTCGACCGTGTGTGGGCTGGAGAGATTCATGACATATGCTCACCCGTTTTGGGGTTTGAGGGAGTTGGTATAAAGGCACTGATGTGCGTTCTCACCCGTGTTTGGGTTTGAGGGATTCAGGACGGGTTTTGGTCCTGCGAGCGGAAGGCTCGGTATGAATTACTTGCATGTGCATAAATATCGTGGCGGGGCATGCGGTACTGGCCGATCGTCACACCGATGGCAGTACGGTGCACCAGGCGGTTGTGGGAGTTAGAGGGGCCAGTGGGTTGTTTTACACTGCGGTCTGGAGGACGACCCCCGATAACACACATCCGACCCAACAAGACTGACGGGTTTGTCAGCAAAGTACGTACGCGAGACTCTAGAGTGCACCTTGGACGTGTACAGAGGCGTATGAGAGGGGTCTAAGGCTTGGTAGTGTGCATACCGGTCTAGAAGCGGAGACGCCCGCTCCGCTGCTGCCGTAGCCACAGCGGTGGTACCCGAGAGTGATGCTAGCTCTCAAAAAGTGGGAACTAAAGGTCTGTGATCACAGAGTCGTTGTGTGTGAGTTGCACTTGCCTGCGCATAAAATTGCATCATATCATTCATTCATATTAGGTCATACGCTTCATAGATCCTTATCATATAAATTAGTATGGGCTCTTTTATATGATAAGTTAAATTTCCTGGAAATCCTAACTTATATATTTGTATGGGCATTTATATAAGTTAGGGTACGCTTGTGATGATAGCATAGTGGTAGCTTAGCTTATTTACTTGTTCATACTGCTGCTTCTTTACCTTTCATTACTGCACTACTTGTTACTTGTTACTTGTACCGTACATAGAATTGCTAGAGTAGATCTACAGTATTTATTACATCATTAGTTAGATATTGTCACCTGCTTCCACCTTGTTACCCCTTGTTGTCCTCCGCTTCGTCCTCCCGCTCGGTGCCTAGGAGCTGCGGGGCGAGGTGCGGAGGAAACGACTTAGTCTTTTTGACTAATGGTCGGTGACCAACTATTTTTAGGAGCCCGTGGAGATGGAGCACCAGCACGTCGAGGAGGCAGGGCATGAGGAGCAGATACCACTTCAGCAGGCTACTACCACTACTGCGCGCCCTCAGGTGGGACGAGTCTTGATGTTCTAGTTTAGCTTCCGCATTTACCATTTTGTGAGAGAGAGATTTGATGTACTGGGCATAAGCCCTTTTTACTCTTTCTTCTGTACTTTTCTGTGGACTAGTGATGTACTATTCATTTCCTTTATATGATTGTACTGTGACTTGTGGACTGATGGCATTTTATACTCAATTATACTTCTTATTTCTCATATTGGCCTACAGGTTTATGATCGTACTAGCCGGCAGAATCGGCGTGTTGCGGTGTCGACTAACCCGTGAGTTAGTGCCACCGTAAGACGGCGGTTCTGGGCATAAGATCCGGTAGCCCTCCTTGGTAAGGGGGAGGGGGGTCTTACAAACTGGTATCACTTGAACAACGATCATATGAGAAAGAAGTCCACAACATGGGACCACCCCCGCCCCAGCATTAGTTTGCGGACAAACTATGCAGCGGAAGCAGTGGTGTGCCCATGTACAAAAGTCACAGAAATGGTCCACAAAGTACAATTTGATAGGCCAATTTTGCTTTAACCTTACCTTTATGCAACCTCCACAGGTCGCAGCGCCGCAAAATGTGGCTCCTCCCCCTCCAGCTGCCACTCCATTCCTACATACGGAGATGGGGCAGACCCTGACGGCGATTTTGGATGCCTTTAGAGCCCAGCAAGTCCCGGCTCCACAGCCAAATCCGGGGTCGAGCTGGCTGAGTGCATTCAAGAGCCTGTCCCCACCGACGTACCGTGGGACAGAGGATGCAGTGAAGACGGAAGAATGGCTGGAGGCCATACACGAAATCTTAGCGGGCATCAGCTACCCAGTCGGCCAGGCAGTACCTCTAGCCACCTCCGTGCTAGAGGCCCACGCGAAGAGATGGTGGAAGTCAGTCCGGGAGACTACTTATGCGGACTTTGAGTTGTCAGAGATTTCTTGGGAGGAGTTTGGCGATGTGTTCCTGGAGCACTTCGTCTCTGCTACGGACAGGGATGCTTTGGAGGAGAGGTTTTTGAACCTCAAGCAGGGGACCAGATCTGTGATAGAGTACCAGAGGGAGTTCTCCCACTTGGCCAGGTTCGCGGGGATTCAGGACACCGACGACAGGAGGTATGCAAAGAGGTTTTACCGGGGCCTCAGGGATGATCTGAGGCAGGCTCTATTATTCATTTCACATGGCACATCCAGGCAGATCATCGAGATGGCGAAGAAGCTGGAGGCTGACCAGCTGATGGTGCGAGCCGGAGGGAAGAGACCATTTGATGGATCGACATCTGGTGAGAGCAGTAGGGGCTCTCAGAGAGGCAGGACCATCGGATACAGGAGGGGTGGGGGACGTCGTCGTCCCAACTTCAGGCAGGAGCAGGGGCCTCCTCCAGCTTTGGCTCCCCCACCTCTATAGATGCACGATCCGAGGAGACAGGATGACCGAGGCCACCGACAAGTGGTTTGTTATGGGTGCCGCCAGCCAGGGCACATCAGGTCGGAGTGCCCGCACCGATTCCATCCCCCTCCTCCTCCTCCACCTCCAGTGGCCCCTGTACAGCAGGGCCGAGGACGAGGCCGAGGACGAGGCCGAGGCCGGGGATATCATGGCCGGAGACGCGAGCAGGAGCAGATATACGCCTTGGACCTCACAGAGCCGAGGAATCCCGAGGAGGTCATTACAGGTACTTGAAGTTAGTTTTGAGTTTCCTTAAATTTTCCAATGATATATATATAGTACCTGGAACCATAGGATAACAATTAACCTTCACATAAACAAACCTCAGGCATAGTCATGATCAGCGGCAAGCCTGCCCATACTCTTTTCGACACGGGTGCGTCACACTCGTTCGTATCCGAGGCCTTCATCGACGGACTCGAAGGCGTGGAGAGGTTCCCTGGACTAGAGATGAGGGTACGCCTACCCGATGGGTCGGAGCTGCGGACTACTGCACATTGCGACATGGAGGCCGAGATTGGCGGCAAGGCTTTTGAGGCGCCGGCGACTATTCTGAAGCTGCAGGACTTTGACTTGATCTTGGGCATGGCCTGGTTGCACCGGAACCATGCCCAGATAGATTGTCCGTCCAGGAGGATCACGCTGAGACATGGCGACTCTCATGTTATCGTTGAAGGTATCCAGCCTATCTGCCACCTACTATTATCTTCTATACAGGCTGTGAAGGCCCATGAGCAGGGCGAAGAAGTCTATATTGTCTGCTTCGAGATGGTGGGGACAGAGGCGACTATCTCAGATATTCCGGTGGTTCGGGATTTCTCCGACGTATTCCCGGAGAAATTGCCCGGGCTACCGCCTGCTAGAGATTTGGATTTCAGGATCCAGCTAGTGCCGGGAGCGAAGCCGGTGTCCCGAGCACCCTACAGGATGGCTCCTAGAGAGTTAGCAGAGTTCAGAACTCAACTGCAGGAGCTAGTCGAGTCAGGATTTGTACGGCCTAGTTCATCGCCATGGGGAGCGCCTGTTCTATTTGTGAAGAAGAAGGACGGATCACTGCGATTATGTATAGATTACCGGGAGCTGAACCGGTTGACGGTCCGCAACACCTATCCTCTGCCTCGGATAGATGAGTTATTTGACCAACTACAGGGAGCATTCTGGTTCTCCAAGTTAGATTTGCGATCCGGCTATTATCAGCTCCGTATCAGGGAAGAAGACATACCGAAGACGGCTTTCAGTTCGCGCTATGGACTATACGAATTCACGGTGATGCCTTTTGGGCTCACGAATGCTCCTGCTGCATTCATGAGTCTGATGAACCGTGTTTTCGAGCCTTTCTTGGATCGCTTCGTGATAGTATTCATCGACGACATCCTTATTTATTCTCGGACTCAGGAGGAGCATACGGAGCACTTGGCACAGGTCCTGCAGAGGTTGAGGGAGACACAGATGTACGCAAAATTTTCGAAGTGCCAGTTCTGGTTGCAGGAGGTGGCTTTCCTGGGGCACACGATCAGTGGGGCTGGGTTAGCTGTGGACCCAGCCAAGATAGAGACGGTGAGGGATTGGCCACGACCGAAGACCGCATCTGACATCCACAGTTTCTTGGGACTAGCCGGCTATTACCGCAAGTTCGTGGAGGGGTTCTCGAGGATAGCACTCCCCCTCACGTCCTTGACGAAGAAGGATGCAGATTTTGTTTGGTCAGAGCGGTGTGAGACGGCTTTTCAGGAGCTGAAGGACCGGCTCATCTTATCCCCTATTCTTGCGCTTCCATCCGGGAGCGAAGGATTCCAGATCTACACGGACGCCTCTTACCAGGGGATGGGTGCAGTCTTGATGCAGCATGGACACGTTATCGCTTATGCTTCGCGACAGTTGAAGAAGCATGAGCATAACTATCCAGTACATGATCTAGAGCTCGGGGCTGTGGTTTTCGCCCTGAAAATATGGAGGCATTACTTATATGGGATTCACTGTGACATCTTCTCAGATCACAAGAATCTCAAGTATATCGATACTCAGAAGGACCTAAACCTGAGACAGAGGAGGTGGCTGGAGTTTCTCTGTGATTATGATTACAAGATCCACTATCATCCGGGAAAAGCGAACACGGTTGCGGATGCTTTGAGCAGGAGGGCCGGCACTTCTGGACCGGAGCCCCGATTGATGTCCATAGAGCTGCTTCAGATGATGGAGGACATGCACATTACCGTGGTGTCCGAGACCGAGCCAGTGGTATATAGAGAGTATTTGAGCTCAGTGATCAGCTGCGATGATATACAGGAGCGCATCCGAGCACATCAGAGGCTGGATGCTGCGTTACAGCCGATTTTCAGTGCCCTAGAGAGGGGCAAGGTCGAGGACTACACACTACAGGATGATCTTCTTCGGTTCCGGGGGCGCATCTACATAGCAGCAGGGGGCAGTATTCGAGATGACATACTCCGAGAGGCACATTGCTCGAGATATTCAGTGCACCCCGGCATCACCAAGATGTGGGCAGATTTGCGGAGATCTATGTATTGGCCCGGGATGAAGAGGGAGATCACGGATTTTGTGACACATTGCGAGACCTGCCAGCGTGTGAAGGCGGAATGCAAGAGCCCAGGAGGTTTACTACAGCCACTGCCAGTTCCAGAGTGGAAGTTTGAGGACGTTGCTATGGACTTTGTACACGGATTGCCTCGCTCCCACTCCGGACATGATTCTATATGGGTTATAGTGGACAGATTGACCAAAGTCGCGCGGTTTATTCCAGTTCGGAAGGATGCCCCAGTCGCAGTTCTGGTGAGACTATTTGTGGAGCAGTACATCAGATATCATGGTATCCCCAGGACTATTGTTTCGGACCGTGATGGTCGGTTCACTTCGAGCGAGTGGAGGGCCGTGCATGCTCACTTGGGATCTCGGCTTACCTTTAGTACCGCCTTCCACCCGCAGACCGACGGGCAGACCGAGCGGACCATCCGGACCATGGAGGACCTGCTCAGATTATGCATATTGGATACGGGGAGGCCTTGGGAGAGGCTGCTACCATTGATCGAGTTCTCGTATAATAACAGCCACCAGGCTAGCATCAGGATGGCTCCGTACGAGGCGCTTTATGGGAGGAGATGCCGGACACCGCTATCATGGGTACAGGATGTGGACACCAGGGCTCTGGGATCCGATTATATAGAGGACACTGAGGCTCAGATTCGATTGATCAGGGATCGGCTACTGGAGGCCCAGAGCAGGCAGACAAAGTATTATGATGCTCGGCACCGGCAGGTGGAGTTCCAGGTTGGAGACAGGGTATTCTTGAAGATACGTCCGGTACACGGTGTTTCACGGGTGCGGAGGCACAAGAAGCTCAGTCCACGATACATGGGGCCCTACCTGATCCTGGAGCGGATCGGCCCCTTAGCTTACCGACTACAGCTGCCACCGGAGTTGGGTGCACTACATGACGTCTTCCATGTCTCTTCCTTACGGAGAGCTCTCCTTCGGCTGGAGCAGCACATCACTACTACAGCCGGACCGGTGGAGCCTGACAGATCAGTGAGATTGGAGCCGATCCGGATTGACGATACAGCCATCCGAGTGTTGCGGAAGAAGAAGGTCCCCCTTGTGAAGGTGCTGTGGTCCAACCATGGACGGGAGGAGCACACTTGGGAGCCGAGAGATCTGATGTTGGAGCAACACCCGGAGCTATTCGCATCAGGTACATTTAAGTTATGCTTTTAAGATTCTTGATAATTCTTGCAAATAGAACCCCGTAGACCCGAACTTAAATTTCGGGGACGAAATTATTTTCTTGTTTATTGGAATTTGTAACATCCCATGTTACTTCTAGACCCCTCAACTTAGATTGGGTTAGGCATGGGGTGAGATTTGAGGAGACCAGCTAGGTTTGACCCCAGGTAGTGGGTGGTAGCCATGTGGGGCCCACTATAAGACCATAGTCAAACTAGGTCAAACTAGCCTAAGTGGGGACCCTAGCCACACCATGACCCCACCACATTGCCCTAACCCTAAAGACAATCTAAGTGGCCCCTAGGGTTTGTCACTGGGTCAACATTTTGACCCCAGTTGACCAAGGTCAACCTTGGGCTTAATTTGGTCAAATCCACACCCATAGGCCTAATTAACCTAAGTGGGGCACCCCCTTGACCCAAACCAAGTTGGGTGGTGCCACTAGACCCATTTCCACCAGGTGGGGTCAGTCCACCCACCATAGTTGACCAGTCAACCCCAAAAGTCAAATTGGTCAACAATTTGACCTAAGGAATGAAATGAAGGCCAAGTCACTCCCCCTTGGACCAAGCCCACCAAAATTGGCCCATAGTCAGCCCAAGTGAACAAGACCAACCCTACCCCTCTAAATCAGGAGAGAGAAGGCATGCAAGGGGGTAAAATTGGAAATTTTAGGAGAAGAGGAGAGAGAAAGAGGGATGAAGGAAATGGTGGCCACATGGCCACCCCATCAGCTGACTTAGGCTGCCCAAAACCAAGTGGCTGACCTCCCCTCTTCATTTCCAGCAGAATTCCAGAGCTGAGAGCCACATGGCAGCTGGGTGAAATCTCCAAAGCCCAAAACCGAGCTAGCATTGGAGATATCTCCACTTATAGCCCACCTCAGTCCAAACAGAGCTCACCATCAGCTTCAGAAGGCCGAGAGGAGTGGAATTCGACTACTTACTCATGGAGAACGGTGGAGAATTCAACTTTCGGGGAGGAGCTCGCCGGCGCACCACCACCACGGCAAACCGCCGCCTGACCCGCAGCCAAGCCCCGATTATGGTGCGTTTCACTTCACTTATACCTGCACTAGCTTCTTAGATCAAATAGGCGAGAGATCGGGCTCAATTGAGCCCGATGCCATGTGAGAAAATCGAGAGATTTCTAAGTTTCTGAAACCGCTCGGGATCGCCGTCGCCGCCGTCTCCCGCCGCCCCATCGCCGGGAAATGATAGCCACCACCACCGTGAAGGTGATGGCACCATTGGCCGGAGGTGGCGACGCCTCAGCTGGCCGGAAACCGCCGGCAAAATCGCTCCAGGTCGGCTCGATCTCAGCCGTTGGCTGGAGGTAGACGATAACCGGATCCCGTCGATTCTTACTTTAAGATTCGTGCGCCAATTATTAATATAAATCAGATTAATATATGAATAGTGTCATTTTCTGTCACACTTAATCAGTACTTTTGCATGTTAAATTTAGGCCTCCTAGAGGCATTTCCAGACCTTAGACCCTCAATGAAAAATGTAGCCTAGGGTCTTACCTTTAAAATTCTACCCTAAACATACATTTTGGAGTAGTACACAGCCCTGTAGGACATTTCTCTTAGTACTGGTCCTAGACTAGGTCAAAAATTATATTGGATGCCCTGGTCTCAATATTAGTCACCATGACCCCAAATTTTGGGCACATGCATGATTAGGGCTTACTTACCTCCTGCCAAAATTTAGGAATTTTTGGAAAATATTTTCCTATAGTTTTTGGTAAAATATCATAATTTAAATAAATGATATATATGGAGTTCTACTCCTCCCCATGGCCCCAAATTTTGGTGGTGGGTCAGTGGGGTCACCCTTGGTGCATGATAAAATTTTCAGCACCTTGGGATCACTGCATGTGGGAGAATCCACTTGCATGTGCTAGCCTATGTTAAGGCTTGGTGTGCAAATAGCAAAAATGCAAATTGGTGAATTTAGCCCAATGGTTGCATGCAAGAATTATGAAATTATTTATAGTGGCTCATTAGGGTAAATGTCACTCTTCAAATTAATAATGGAATTTTTGGAATCAAAATTCCATTTATTGGAATTTACTTTATAAATAGCTATTTTGGAATTAAAAATTGGAAAATAGGATTTATTCAAGTACAAATCCAAACAACATTACCAAGGCATAGATTACATCACATTTGACTTAGGAAAATTATGATTTCTCTGTTTTGAAGAACCTTGGAGTAGATACCCTAAATTTTCCCATTTTACCCTTATCATGATAATTCTTGAAATGATATATTTATACCTCTGAAAAATTTGGGATTTATTCTACTGTCATAAAATGTTGTTATTAGTTTATCATGAATTTCTCAGAATTTATTGGATGCATTACTTGTGTTAAATTAGTACAATGGCATTTTGGTAAATACCTTATAATGGAACCCCATAGGCCATCTTACATTCACTTTTGATGATTCTCTGCCAATAGCCATAATTTAGTGTCTTAAAGGCTCTGTAAGTTTTCTGGAATTTTTGAGTATATAATGCTTATACTTCATGTGTAAAATGGAATTTATGTGGGATTGTTATTAAATAGAAAATGACAATAAATAATTTAAGGAAAATTATGAAATTCTGAAGGCAGCAATATTTGGTTAATATACATCTCAGGAAAAATTTCCTAAGTCAGAGGATGCTTAGTTAAATCACTTCATGTGTAAAGTGGCCGAGCATTTAAATTAAGAGAATTAATTAAATGACCATTTGGCCAGGAAAAATTGTGAGAATCCTTAGGGTAGTTCCCTTAGTCCATAATACCTTAGGATAAATATTTAGAGGCAAGATGCCTTAAGTTTTGGAAGATCACATTTCTAGGGTAAACATAGGTCATGGTCTGCATATAACACAAATAGGTCTTGCCTTAGGGAATTACCAGGGGACTGATTATCGGCAGAAATAAGAGAGAGTTCAACATATGTAACCCTGGTGGGTAGAGTTTTTCTTAGTGAGGGATCAAAGTGCAAGTCTTAACTAACAACTGGAGTGGGGATCGGCGGAAGACCGTCGGTTTTCCCGGTAATAACTTAAGTCACTAGGGTTATACTAAAGCAATAAGGAGAGCTGGGAAGATACATGGGTAGCCATCAACTAAAATAAATATCCTTGCGAAAGGGAACGCTGGGCGTAATCCCAACACAGTTCCTAGTGCCCCTTGAGAGCCCTTCACAGGGAATACCGGGGGCAGTCCTGGGATTAACCTTAAATCTCTAAGTATAATAAACCGTAGGCAAGAGTAGTTTAATAGGTTAGGACATTGTTGTACCTTCTCGCCCGTGTGTGGGCTGGAGAGATTCATGACATATGCTCACCCGTTTTGGGGTTTGAGGGAGTTGGTATAAAGGCACTGATGTGCGTTCTCACCCGTGTTTGGGTTTGAGGGATTCAGGACGGGTTTTGGTCCTGCGAGCGGAAGGCTCGGTATGAATTACTTGCATGTGCATAAATATCGTGGCGGGGCATGCGGTACTGGCCGTTCGTCACACCGATGGCAGTACGGTGCACCAGGCGGTTGTGGGAGTTAGAGGGGCCAGTGGGTTGTTTTACACTGCGGTCTGGAGGACGACCCCCGATAACACACATCCGACCCAACAAGACTGACGGGTTTGTCAGCAAAGTACGTACGCGAGACTCTAGAGTGCACCTTGGACGTGTACAGAGGCGTATGAGAGGGGTCTAAGGCTTGGTAGTGTGCATACCGGTCTAGAAGCGGAGACGCCCGCTCCGCTGCTACCGTAGCCACAGCGGTGGTACCCGAGAGTGATGCTAGCTCTCAAAAAGTGGGAACTAAAGGTCTGTGATCACAAAGTCGTTGTGTGTGAGTTGCACTTGCCTGCGCATAAAATTGCATCATATCATTCATTCATATTAGGTCATACGCTTCATAGATCCTTATCATATAAATTAGTATTGGGCTCTTTTATATGATAAGTTAAATTTCCTGGAAATCCTAACTTATATATTTGTATGGGCATTTATATAAGTTAGGGTACGCTTGTGATGATAGCATAGTGGTAGCTTAGCTTATTTACTTGTTCATACTGCTGCTTCTTTACCTTTCATTACTGCACTACTTGTTACTTGTTACTTGTACCGTACATAGAATTGCTAGAGTAGATCTACAGTATTTATTACATCATTAGTTAGATATTGTCACCTGCTTCCACCTTGTTACCCCTTGTTGTCCTCCGCTTCGTCCTCCCGCTCGGTGCCTAGGAGCTGCGGGGCGAGGTGCGGAGGAAACGACTTAGTCTTTTTGACTAATGGTCGGTGACCAACTATTTTTAGGAGCCCGTGGAGATGGAGCACCAGCACGTCGAGGAGGCAGGGCATGAGGAGCAGATACCACTTCAGCAGGCTACTACCACTACTGCGCGCCCTCAGGTGGGACGAGTCTTGATGTTCTAGTTTAGCTTCCGCATTTACCATTTTGTGAGAGAGAGATTTGATGTACTGGGCATAAGCCCTTTTTACTCTTTCTTCTGTACTTTTCTGTGGACTAGTGATGTACTATTCATTTCCTTTATATGATTGTACTGTGACTTGTGGACTGATGGCATTTTATACTCAATTATACTTCTTATTTCTCATATTGGCCTACAGGTTTATGATCGTACTAGCCGGCAGAATCGGCGTGTTGCGGTGTCGACTAACCCGTGAGTTAGTTCCACCGTAAGACGGAGGTTCTGGGCATAAGATCCGGTAGCCCTCCTTGGTAAGGGGGAGGGGGGTCTTACAATAACCCTGTACACAGTGAAAGAAAAAAAAGGTTTTGTCTTCTTTGTCTCAATTCTATGAGAAGAATAGTGGATTTTTGTTGATGTTGTCAAAGCTCCCACTGAGTTATAAAAATCTGATCAGGAGAGGAAACTTTACTTCAGGGTGTAGACCTTCAAAGATGAACACTTCTTCTTCCAGTAAATGATTCTGAGAGATTCAGCATTTTGGTCTCAGATTGAATATGTGTTGTTGGAAGAAAAGCTTGAAGAAGAAGAATGATGAACAAGATGTTATTTGTCTTTGTCTCTTGTTCTCTAAATGCTAATTTTTTCATTCTTCTTCTTTTAATTCAGTAATTCTTATTATGGACTTTTTTTTTAACAATCTTCTGTGTTTTTCTGGATTTTTGTCTTGAATGTATTTCCCCAACTGTCCCAGTAATAATGGAAGTTTAATAACTCTGTGAAATCCATAATTAATGCTGTCAGGAACGACTATATTCATAAGAATATTGATCATTAATTAACAGAGTATTACTATATTAACATCTGAAATTATACTGCTTTAGTCTATCTGAGAAACTGAGAAATTTTGTCGAACAGAACCTGGGAGGTGTTAGTCGAACTCAGTAAAGTTTTCATTGACCTGAGCTCCAAGTTCGTCGAGCTGATAATTCTCCTTCCTTGAGCTGAGCTCCAAGATCGTTGAATAGAAAATATACTTGCCAATCTGAGCTCCAAGTTCGTCGAACTGAGAAGGAACTTCGCCGAGCTGAAATTATGATATAAGCTTACAGTTTGTCAACCTTAGCTGGATTTTCATCGAGCTCAATTTAGAGAAGGAACTCTGAGTTCGCCGATCTGAGATCGACGATCATCGAGCTGAGTTCAGCTATCGTCGAACTCCTTTTCTACAATCTTTAAAACTGCCTTGTCTCTAAAGTCTTCTATTCTCTGAAGTCTTCTGAAGGTAAGTTTCAACAATCTAACCTTAAGTGACTGACCTTAACCCTGGAACTAACTTATGACAGTAGACTATACATGGTGGGTCATCAATCCTAATAGTTAACCTAGCCCAAATCACAAGTAGAGTTCCAACAATCTCCCCAATTTGGGTGAGGTCACTATACAAAATAAAATAAAGAAAATCACAAAGCAATAAAAATATCTGACATAATTATAAAACATTGAGCAAATATGAATAGATGTGCCTTATGAATATATAGAACAATAATAAAAGTTCAAAAATACAAAATCAGAAAGCTATGACTGTTTCTTTAAAGAATCTGAAGAAGCAGTAGGTTTTGTGAAAATCATCTTTCTTTTTGGATGAGCAGCTTGCTGTTGAGTCATCTTCGTATCTTGAGCACCAAGAATCTTCACAGATGTTGCTCTGGGCACTACTGCTTCTGGATGCAAATTCATATAAGTATCAACATTGAAAAGATTTTTACCTGATATTTGTCCAATTCCTTGTTCCTATAAGCTGACATGGTAGAAATTTGAGAGGTATCTTTTCCTTCTTCCTTGGCCATCCTTATCTGAGATAGAGTAATCAACTCATTAAACCTGACCATTCTAAAATTAGGATCCAACTCTGGATCATAGGTTGGAGAGGGAGGTCTCTTTGGACTTGATTCTTCTTCCTAACTATCTTGTTCTGTCAGTTAACTACCTTGACTAACATGTTGTTGTTGTTGTTGTTTTCTTTATTGTTATTATTTGCTACTTTAGGAGTTGTGCTATTGTCTACTGCTGCTGTAAGATGGTATGGTATGGTGAGAAGATGTAGACCATTATACTTGAGAAATATTTCCTACTGATCCTGCTACAGGAGGTGGAGGAGGAGCTCTCCTAAATTGTGGAGGTGGAGAGTATCTCCTACTCTTCTTCCTTGTGTTCATCTAATTCTTTGGATATCTAATCCAGTGAGGAGTGTCTGGAGTGAGAATATTATTGTGCAGAATATAGTAGGGTGTATCAGTAGTAGGATAGGGTTTAGGAGCGGCCCTGGGTGGAACCTTCTTCTTGAGTTTTCTCTTTTTAGAACTAGAATCTTCTGAGTCATCTGACTCTTCATCATCATCATCAGATTCTTCAGCAGGGTTATTATAGAGAGCATTGATCTGTTTAAGCATTTCATCAGAAAATACTGGATGAGCTTGTGGCTTTATATTTGTATCTATTATCTCATCTTGTGGCTGTTCAACTACATTTTCTTCCTCAGCCTGAGGCTGTACTTGAACTTCTGGCTATATAATTTTTGTATCTATGTCCTCAAACATGAAATCATCAAGATTGGGCATGGGGGATTTAGCCCAGCCAAAAGTTTGAGGAGAGAAGGCCTTTGGCTTTATTGTAGTTATTTGTTCTATAATATTAACTGTAAAACTTGTACTTAGTTGTTCTAATACTTTAGGACTTATTGGTCTTGTATAGCAGACTATAGCTTTAGAAGTGTTGTGAAAAACTTTAAAACTGCAGTTGGAAATTGTATCAAAAGAATAAAGTAATAAGGAAAGATCAACTGTACGATTAATGACAAAATCAGCAATAGTGATTATTTCTGGATGGAAAAATCTGTTGCTTCTTCTTCTGCATAAACTGGAAGCATTTCTGTATCTTCTTCTTTATTAACTGCCGATGCCAAAGTTGTTGCTTGAACTACTTCAAGGATTGCTAGAGTTTCTTCATTAAATATCTCCCCTTGCTTGGATTCAGAGAGTCCTGAACCCAGGCCCCCAGAAGAAGGGACAGTGGAGAAAGAATCTAGCTATGAAGAGAGTGTAGTGATGGAAGTAGCAAGTGGGGCAATGGCCTCATTTATGAGTTTCTTGAGTGTAGGGGTAATAAGCTCAAGAATATTAGCTGATATAGAAGAGGATGGCATGGAGCAGGTTGGATAGAAGGTGAATTCTTATGGAATGGATGTTGTAGGAATGCCAGTTGGAATGTTGGATGTTGAAACATCAGGGAGGATAGTATCTTCCTGAATATGTGATTGAGGTGGAGATGTATGAATTTGAGGTTATTGAGGACGAGTGTGTTGTGGACATGGAGATGAAAGTAGATCAAAATTGAGAGATGACAGTAGTGGATCTATATATGTTGTGTCATCAATTTGTGTTGGTAGATGTGGTGGTAGATGTGATTGAGGAGGTGGATATGGTGTTTCTTCAGGAATGTAAATTGGTGAGTGTGGATGAGTTGGTGGTTTGGATGGTGAGATAGAAGGGATGTAAGTAGAATGTGTGTCTATAATAATAGTGGATGGTTGTTGAAGTGTAGTAACATCAACAAGGGAAGTTGATAAAGGAAATTTGGAATGATGTGGAGATGGAGGAGGAGGAGAGGGAATATGAGGAGCAGGAGCTTCTTCAGGGGTTGGTGAAGTGGCTATTGCAACCATGGTGTCCTCGGAAGCTATCTTGGAAGAGGAAGCCCTTGAGGGCTTTGGGATAACCCTCTCCCATCTGCCAAAGAGGGCAGAGGTAAGCCTCTTAGAGGAATTTATGAATATGGTATGGGAGGCCAATAATTCTGGAACCTTTGCCTGTAAGAAGATTCCCAGAATTCTACCAAAACTAACATCTTTCTTACTAATCTTCTTCTTAATCGAATCAAACACAATTTCACCCCAGTTTATTGATTTGTGATTAACCATAACACACATCAGAAGGAGTTGGTTTCTGGTAATGTATTGATGGGCAGAGTGCTTGCCCAAGATTACTTTTCCAACAATGTCTGCTAAGAACTTGTATTCAACAGACAAGTTCTTCTTCAGTAATTTATTAGGGTTTCCCTAGGAGTGACCCATTAAAGCTAGCATCTCATCAAACTCAATGCTAGATAGTTCAATATCATCTTCCCCATTGATAAACCAAAAAAATTCAGTTAGAATAGTAGGGGAAAGAGAAACCTGGTGTCCAAAAATTGATCCAGTAATGGTGGTTTGATCTGGAAAGGTTGTTGTGAATACCCTTTCATTGATTTCCTGCACTGGAAGTTTGATCCTTAAATTCATGAACTGTCTCAACTGTGGAGCATCAAATAACTGAAGAATGTTCTTGAAGATTTGAACAGAATGGTTGAATGAATCGATGTCGATGTCAAACCCTACACAAATTTCATTACAGAGAGGGTCGCCGCCGAAATCGCCATTGCCTGCCAAAACAAAAGATCAAGTGCACAAGAACTAGAAAGCACGTGATGGATTTCGATGAAAACCCTATTATAAGTTTTCAGAAGATGAAAAGACGAACTCCGTGCAACGAAAAATAAAAACTTCGAACTCAATTCGACGAAAAATCTCATAAAGAAATAACAGCGTCAATCTAAGTTTGACGAGGGGGAAAATAATTCTACGTTCTTCGTTTGACAAATTTTTTTTTCTAAAACAAGCTTCGGCGATCTCCGTTCGACGAAAAATTTTCTGAAACAAATTCGTCGATCTCCGTTTGACGAACAGTTTCACAAAGGAAGGTTCGTCAATCTCCGTTTGACGAGAACACCTCAAAGAGTTCGTAGTTTGAAGATCTCCGTTCGACAAAACATGAACAGATCGTCGACCACAGACAAAAATTAAATTAAAGCTTCTCCATTAATCATAGCTAGCTGATTTAGGAAGAACATATGTTTGTTTTCATCTACGGGTTTGGTGAAAATGTCTGCTCTTTGTAAATTAGTAGAGATAAACACTGATTAATCAAGGAATGCAGTTTCGGACTGATAGCTTCATTCCTCTGGGTCACACGTCCTACGTGCACACCCGGGTAGGTTGAGACCTTGGGGCGTGTAACAACAAATATTGGCTGAAAGCCGTAAAAACCTGTAAAAAGCAGAAAACACATAAGTTGTTAACCCCCTAAGTCCGCAACACGTACAATATTCAAAGTTCACCTACCTCGTTGGCTGTGGATTCAATTTGGCAGTTCACCCACCTCGTCGAAGCCCCGACATATTTCAAAGGTCCCAGGCTCGTCAGTGGCGGACTCTGTTTGCCAGTCCTCCGAGCTCGGCCGAGCATCAGCATTTCAGCCGTCCCAAGGATGATCCCCTCAGCGGCAGACTCAATGCTCCATCCGCCTAGGTCGGCATGCCTTAAGAGCTCCGGATTGATCCTCTTTTGGCGGATACGGTGATCAGTACACCCATGCCCCGGCCCTCCAGCAGGATCGGGCCTTGTAGGAGCGGATGGAAGCTTCAGCCTGCGAGCCCAGTCCGCCCCTTTTGCGCGGACTGGCGTGTTCTTTCTTTTTGCTTCCTGTCACTGCTGCCCGGTTCTCCTGTACCGCGGGTAGCTGGTTATTTTATCCCTGCCCATTTGATCAGGCCCCGGTACTATAAATAGGGGGAAGTGGTGCACCCAAAGCACGCTGACTTGTACCCTGGAGCCTACCATTTAAAGGCTGCGGACTCGAATCTCAGGCTTTGTGGACTCCAGCTTGCTCATCTTTTGCTCTTTTCCTTAACTCTGTAATCAAACCCTTGTTCAATCAAAGGAAAGCCCGTCTCAAGAGAGGCATTCAGGCTGCGATGGGTGAAATCTCTTATTGTCGGTTCTCACGGCCCTGTTGTTCTTTTTGCTCTCGTCTGCTTAGTAGATTGCTACTTGTAGTTTGACTTTTCAATTCTATTGCCCGGTGCTCGAACCGTTACCTGGTGGTGCTTGACTCCCTTTCCGTTTTCGTGCATCAATAGTTAACATGCGACCTTCAGATCGAGTAGTATTTTGAATTCAACAGACAGACATGTCAGACCGCCGAGCTCGCTACTCAGACCGCTCCAGATCATCAGAAAATTCTCTTTGGGATGCCATTGAACAGGCTCATTATGAGTCTAAGCGATCTCGCAGAGAGACCGATCAACATCTTGATACAATCAGTCAGGCTATGCTTATGTTGACCCAGCAGCTTACACCTCAGGCCGTAGTATAGCCTGCGAACTCGCTAGTCTGCCAGACCCCAGCTCGCCGAACTCCACTTCGGCAATCTCCAGTCACGCCTCATCCTTGCTACCTAGCTCAGTCAGCCGCTCCTCTCTGGCCTCAAGAGGAGCAGTTCACCTCCTTTATGGATTTCTTCAGGGAGGCAGCCAGGGGCACTCCTGCCCGCCAGCTCCACTTCACTGATCTCCAGTCCGCCGAGCCCGCAGACCCTCCTATTCCAGTCCACCCCTTCTATCCAGCCGAGTTTGAAACTCCGTCTACCTTCGTCGATCAAATCTGATGGGAGTCGGCTCCAAGTAACTTCAGAGAACCCCGTCTTCCATTCTACTCAGGGGAGACTGATCCAGTCGCCCATCTTCAGGCATTCGAAGGGGCTGTTGCACTGAGATGCCTCTCCGACGGTATCAAATGCATGCTTCTAGTCACCGCTCTCGAAGGACAGGCGAGAGAGTGGTTTTATGAGCTTCCTTCGGGCGCGATTTCTTCCTTCACTGAGCTTCGCAGCTAACTTTTGCTGAGGTTTGGTACCTCTAAAAAGAGAAAATATGGACCAGCTGCTCTATTTGACATCAACCAAAGGGATAATGAATCGGTTGCATGGTTCGTTGATTGCTTTCAGAGAGAGATCCATGGTGTGAGGAATGTGAACCCAGATTACTATAAAGTTGCCCAGATTCATGGCCTCCGGGAAGGCCCTTTAAAATTCAAAGCAACAATGAAGGCACCAGCAACATACCAGGAATTCGTAGCCATGGTCACTCGCTTCATCGAAATTTAGAATGCCAACCCCACCTACATTTCATCCCTGGCAGCCAAGGCTGAGGGAAAGGATGCTTCTGTCTCTTCTTCCCATAGCAACCATCATCACAACAGACCTCCTCGCCTTGATTTCCAGCCTCCTTCTCAAAGGGGCCGGAACTTCTGCCATAAGAAACCCTTCCTCGGCCATCAACAATTTCAAGATCAGAAACTGTCGTTGGCCGCCACTCCCGCCATACTGCTTCAAGATCTGCCAATTCTTCAGAATGCCCTGCCTGCTCCAAGGCATCTTGACAGCAGCTCCGTGGAGGAGCTTACAGATCTGGGACTCGACATCGATGAGGTCATCCAGATCTTGCAGAAGTGATTAGATGAGAAGAAATAAGGGCCTCAAAGAGAGTGGAGGCCAAGGAACAACACACAGTTCTGCCAGTTTCACAAAGAGAAGGGTCACTTAATTGATGACTGCAAAGTCATTCGCCTGCTGATAGAAAAACTGCTTGTTGAGGGCAAGATTGACTTGAATAAGAAAGACTCTTCTTCGAAGTCGTCTACATCTAAGGGAAAGGAGGTAGCTGAACACTATCAGGAGTGTGTGGAGGTAGAAGATGAAGGCCGTCTAGGGCCAATCAACGTTCCAGTTGAATGCTTTGATGCAGATGATGAGGGAGCCTTGGGGCGGCTCTTCTTCATTCATGGTGGAGCAGGAACCGAGTCAACTCAGAAGTCCTCGATTACAAGGGTCTCTCGACCTGAGATCGCCTCTTCCTATTCCTCTGCTCCACCAAGAGAGGATGTTACTTTTGGCCAAGCTGATCTGCCTCAAACTTCCAATCTATTTGATGATGCTGTCGTAATTAAGGCAGTTATTGGAGATTTTACAGTTGATAGAATTCTCATTGATACTGGCAGCTCAGTCAACCTCTTTTCAAATTAACTTTTGAGGCCCTGAAGACTGGAAAGCCTCTACTTTCCACCGAAGGGCCACTCTATGGCTTCTCTATTGAGAGAAAACAAGTTGAAGGAAGCGTCACTCTATCAGTAAAGCTTGGTTGAGCAATGAAACATATTCAGTTCACAGTGGTTTATGCCCCCAGTAGTCATCATGCCATCTTCGGAAGACCCTTGCTCAACAGATATCAGGCGGTGGTTCTAATTTCCACCTCGCGATCAAATTCTTTACTGATGGTAGAATATGCAGGGTCAGGAGCGACCCAAGGCGAGTAAGGGAGTGTTATGTTCGCACCGTCAATATGACTGAAGTCAGCCATCCCGTTGTTCCAGCAACAGCTGCAGAAGCCTCATCCAGTTCAGAAACTGCTGCAAATAGAGAAGGAGCTCACCTAGAACCTACCCAGGAGACGCAAGGATTCCACATTGCTGAGGGGGAGGAAAGGAAGCTCTCCATCTACTCGGAGTTGCCTGAAGATCAAAAAGCCGAGTTGATCTCTTATTTGCTGAATAACCTGGATGTCTTCGCTTGGTCAGCGAAGGAAATTCCAGGCATTGATCCAAACGTTGCTTGCCATCATTTCAATGTTGATCCCAGTTTCAAGCATGTGCAGCAGAAGAAAAGAGATGTGGCGACGAAGCTTGCTGATACAATAAGAGAGGAGGTCTCGAAGCTCCTCAAAGCAAATTTTATTCATGAACTTCAATATCCCTCTTGGATATCAAACGTTGTAATGGCTAAAAAACCAGGAGGGAAATGGCGCATGTGTGTAGATTTCACGAAACTTAATAAAGCATGCCCTAAAGATTATTACCCCTTGCCTCAGATAGATTCTTTAGTTGATTCTGTGGTAGGGTACTCTTTTATGAGTTTTTTAGAAGCATTCTCTAGTTACCACCAAATAAGAATGCATAAACCCGACATTCCTCACACACCATTCATTACCAACGATGGTTGTTATTGTTATCTTGTGATGCCCTTTGGGCTTAAAAATGATGGTGAAACCTATCAACGCATGATGGATCATGTATTTAAGCAACAAAAAGGAAGAAACCTTGAGGTGTATATGGATGATCTCTTGATCAAAAGCAAATCTTTCTCACTACACCTGCAATATCTGGCAGAGACGTCCGCTACTCTGCGTAGATATAATATGAAACTCAACCCATCAAAGTGTAAGTTTGGGGAGAGTAAGGGGAAGTTCCTTGGCCATCTCCTTACTCCAGGGGGCTTGCCCCCAATCCTGACAAAGTTAAAGCTATTCTTGATATGACTCCTCCCCGTTCACCTAAAGAAGTCCAATAGTTAGGAGGGAGGCTGATAGGTATCAGGAGGTTCCTCTCTCAAGTTGGGGATAAGAGTGCTTCTTTCTTCAAAACTCTTCGAGGAGCGTCCAAATTTGAATGGACAGAAGAGTGTTCTCAAGCTTTCGAGCAGCTAAAGAAGCAACAGACTTCAACGCCCTTGCTTCAGAGTCCTCAGTCAGGGGAGATGTTGTTCTTATACTTAGGGGTTGGCCCTGAAGCGGTCAGCTCAGTTCTTCTTCGTGAAGAGAACAGAAATAAATTCACATTTTACTACGTCAGCCATATTCTGAAAGATGTACAAACAAGATATCCGATTTTGGAAAAGTTGTCCTTAGCATTGGTTATGTCTGCTCGCACACTCCGTCCTTACTTACAGGCGCACTCAATTCAAGTAGTCACTGATCAGCCTTTGAAAAGTGTGCTGGAGAAACTAGAGCATTCTAGCAGGTTGGCCAAATGGGCAATTGAATTAAGTGAGTTTCAAATTTCTTATCTGCCCAGGACAGCTATCAAAGCTCAGGTATTAACAGACTTCTTGATTGATACAGCAGAGTCCAGTTCTGATCAAGCAGAAAGGTCTCCTTTGGCTTAGACCATCTATGTTGATGGTGCCTCAGGCAGAAATTCTTCTGGAGCAGGAGTGGTTCTGATCAACCCAGTTGGCATCAAACTTGAGCAGGCAATAAAGTTCTATTTTCCAGTTACCAATAACCAGGCAGAGTATGAAGCCTGGTTAGCAGGCTTGAGGCTTGCAAGAGAGCTCGGAATGGATCATGTTCATATAAAGACTGATTCTCTGGTGATGGCATCACAAGTTCTTGGTAACTTTGAGACCAGAGAACCAACATTGAAGAAATATCTTACTCTTGTGAAGGTTGAAGTTGGAAAAATGTTTCACCATTGAACACATCCCAAGATCAAAAAACGAGGAGGCAAATGTTCCTGCCAATTATGGACTTCCATCAGGGGGAACAACTTCTGAACTCTTTTGCCCGGCAGTGGATGAAGAAGAGTTGATGTAAATTGATTAGCGTCCCTCCTGGATGGATCCATTCATTCTTTACATTTCAACAGTGAACTTTCATCATTCGATCAAAGATCAAAAAAAGTTCAAGATATAAGCGGCTCACTATTACTTGGTGGCAGGAGTCCTTTACATAAAAAACTTCCTATCTGTGATGGCAAGGTGTGTTTCAGAAGAAGAAGCTCCGACTGTTTTACAAGAAGTTCACTCTGGTGAGTGTGGAAGTCACTCAGGAGCAAGAACATTAGAAAGGAGAATCCTGCGGCAGGGTTATTTTTGGCCTACCATGAAGAGAGATTCTATGGCTTATACAAGAAAATGTGTTCAGTGCCAGAAGTTCGCTCCACTTCAGCATCAAGCTTCTCAGTCACTCAGATGAATCACAACTTCTTGGCCCTTTGCAGTTTGGGGGATGGATCTCATTGGTCCTTTTTCCCATGGCAAGCGGGCAACAGCGCTTTATCATAGTGATGATTGATTACTTCAGCAAATGGATCGAGGCTAAGGCATTGACAAAGACAACAACTCAGGTCGTCAAGAACTTCATTTGGGGGTAGATTGTCTGCCAGCATGGAATCCCAATGGCAATAATCACTGACAACGGGGCACAGTTCAACAATGCAGAGATGCTTGATTTTTGCAAGCAGATCGGAACAGAGCTGTGTTTTGCATCAGTCCATCATCCCAAAAGCAACGGTCAGGTTGAAGCAGCTAATAAGCAGGTGCTCAACTTACTAAAAAAGAGAGTGCAAAATCTCAAAGGCAGTTGGGCTGATCAACTTCCATCGGTCCTCTGGTCCTTAAGAACAACACCTTCATCCGCAACTGGAGAAACTACATTCAAACTTTCTCATGGCTCAGAAGCCCTTATCTCAGTTGAGTTTGAAGTTCCATCACCTAGAGTTCTGCTTGCAAGGCAAGGTTTTGAGGATTGGCATGAGCTAAATAATGAAGAGATGAGGTTCAGCTTAGAGCACATTGAAGAAATCAGAGACAAAGCAGCAATAAGGCAGGAAGAGGTCAAGAGGAGGATGGCCCGATACTTTGTTAAGAACATAAGGATCAAGCACTTTCAAGTGGTAGATCTGGTTCTTATGAAAGTTCACGTTGCTACAAGAGCCAGCTCAGTAGGAAAGCTTAATCCAAATTGGGTCAGCCCCTTCATTATCAAAGAAGTTCTCAAGAGCGGGGCATACTGCTTGCAAACATATGAAGAAGAGGATGTACCACACACATGGAGAAGGATGTTCTAAAGCGGTTCTATTCCTGAACCTCCTCCTTTCATTTACTTCCTATGTAACCTTTTTCAAAGATTATTATTGATAAAGGCTACTTGCTAACATTTCTTCAAGTGTTTTTATCTCTTGAATAGTAACAGTTAGCACATTGAGCAAGGATGATTTCAAAACGGTTCAATCTTTGAACTCTCTTTTCTCTCTTTTGTAAATCATTCAAAAGTTATTATTGATCAAAGACTTCATACTGACACTATTTTAAGTGCTTTCTCTCTATTTTTTGTCTCCTGAGCAACAACTATTGCCTGATACCAGAAGACATTGTCGAGTTCAGCTGAAACCTCCCTTAGAACCGTTGTCATTAGCGTAATACCACAAAGACCATGTGTTGCGGGGAGATTTCGTACCGTATAGTGGGATCTTGCAGGTTCTAGGGTTGTAGGATACTGAATTTTGGATCCCGGCTAGTACCTGACCCCCACCTCTACATTATGGAGGGATAGGGTGGGTGTTAAGCTCTACCATGAAATTTAAGGGATATCGTTACAACTTTGATGATTGCATGTGAAACGCAATGCCGCACCGGCTGCACCTGCCCACGGATCATCTTAGCTTGTGACCCTTGAACAATCCGTGGTACGCTCAAGCAGTGCCTGCAGGAGACCCACAATCCAGTTGATCTTGAAGGAAAGCAATGCCGCTCTGGCCGCACCTGCTAAAAATATCAACTTCTACTATACTCCAGGCAAGAGGCCAGTGAACTGTTCCATTGAGTGTGCACATCTTGAGATCCAATGTGAAAAGAAATGCCGCTCCGGCCGCACCTGCCCACTTGGTCACAAATCTACAGCTCATTCTTCACAGGGAATTTATACAGTGTGGACTATGTTCTGGTGTCCGCTCAGTCCGCTAGTCTTTTTGGGTTGATCGTATAACTTGTGGCCCTGCGAGAAAAGCAATGCCACTCCGGTCGCACCTGCCCAGAAGCTAGGGATCATTTCTCTATTCAGTGCGGACTGTGTTCTTGTGTCCACTCAGTCCGCTGTCTTCTTGGGTTGATCTTATAACTTGTGGCCCTGCGAGAAATGTCGCTACGGCTGCACCTGCATGCATGGTCACAAGCTTTGGATAATTTCTATTTTTTATAGAGTGAGGACTGTGTTTTGGTATCTGCCCAGTCCGCACGATTGGTCCCCGGTTTGTTTTTTCAGTTGGCAGTTTAGCAATAATTATAAGTCCGCAATGTTTATTATCGGTGTTAAGCTTGAAAAAGGTTTTCAATTTTTGCAAAGGGAATTGCGGACTACTAATAAAACTCACCAGAGTCCTCCTTTACGTTATATTATTTTTTCAAGCAGGCAGATGACATTAATCTTAATGTTATGGCGAGCTGTAGTTGGGTTATTTGATAAGGTTTTCTAATTCACAAGTTGAAAACTATATCGCGCGGATATTTTCTACAATGTGCGGACTAATACGCGAAGTCCGCTCTTAACTACATCAGATTGCAATTAAATAAGAAAAAATCAAAGAACATTGCAGAAGACATATTGATCCCAGAATATCCTTTCGTATTTCATCAAAATCAAGTTACAACTTTCATATGTTTTGCGGACTCCAAGCTTAAGTCTGCTGCCTTTACAAAAAATATTAAAAATGAAAATACATTATTCTGCTTCACTCCTCTTCTGCTTTTTCTCTGCAGAGGCTTCAGGGCTTAAACCTTCAACAACAATTTCAGGAGAATAGCCCTCCGAGCCACTTCCTCCGCTGCTATCTGACCTGGTGCTGGCCGCAGACTCGCTATGCGAGCTCTCTATGCCAGCAGAGCTAGATGTAGAGCAGTCGGACTCGGCAAACTGATCTCCACCTTGTTGGCTTGAACCAGTGTCATCAGCAGCAGTCTCGGTGTCACCGCCGCCTTCTTTCTCTTCTTCTTCTTCGCCATCTTTCTCTTCTTCTTCTTCTTCTTCTTCTTCTTTGTCTTCTTCCTCGACAATTACTTCATTGCCTTTTGCAGTCCGCCCCAGGGCCGCGACCTGCTCCTTTAGCTCAGGGAAAAGCTCCAGAAAAGGCACACCATCCAATCCCTCTTGGGAAAAGCCACCGCCAACAAATTGCTCGATGGCAATCTCGACATTCTCTTTCACAAAAGGGAGCATGGGGCCTGGAAGTTGTCATTCTCTAGGTCGTACATGACCTGCAAAAGGTAAACACAAACGTCAGTTCACGGCGGACTTCAAACGAAAACCGCTGCAAATACAATTTACCACCAGCTCTTCTTTCTGCTTAGTGACTATTTTCCCTAGCCGCATATTTCTTTCCTTGAGCAACCTCATTTCTTCCTGAAGTTGCTCATTTTGTTTGAGCAGATCTGTAGTCAGGGAACAAATAAAGTGGTTTGTAACCGCGGTGTTCGCGCTTGCCTGGGAGTCTAGTAGAGCAAGGTCGGTAGGGGTAATCCTCTTCAAGTCGCTCAGGTTGTGCTTCCCGTAGAGCGTGGAGATCGTGACAGGAGCGTTGCGGGTTATCTTCGGTCTTCTCAATGATGACAGTGCTGTCGATAGGCAAACATGCTTGTTTTTACTGTGCCAGTGGATCATCGGGTTACCCCTCAGATCCTTCTGACAGTTGCCGAAACCTTACATTGCAAAGCTTTCGGATGAAGATCAGTCCGCCGCGGGATCCCCTTCCTCTTTCCTTTTCCTTACAATTTCTTGCTTTCTTTCCCTCTGTGTAGGTCTGAGTCCGCTCGGCATTTGCGGTAGCTTTGCGGTCATAGCCAAGGTCGTTGTAAGGAAAGAGAGTTAACATACAGGTCACGGCGGATACAAAACGACAGTCCGCTAAAACTTACTTCCTTCGCGGGTTACACCATCCAGGCTCGCCAATAGCGGGATGTAATGCTCGATGTCTAGCCTGGCCCCTGCGAGAAATCGTACGATGGCGGACTCCACCTCATTGAGCCGGACATTCTTTAAAGCGGAGTCTGCGCGCTCTTGCGGGTAGGTGTCCGCCAACCCGAGGTCGCCCTCAAAGATCAGGAATCTAGAGGTCCAATTGTGGATCTTATTCGGCAGACCCATTACTTTCATCCCTCGACAGTAAAAGTATATAACCCCCTTATATAGGAGGCCTCCATATGGTGTTATCGAGCGGACGGAGAAACGTTTTCGGAAAATATTCATAGAGAAGGCGATCTTCTCAGATCGCAGGTAGGAAATCAAACTATAGATTGCAGCAAGCGTGTTGGGCGCGAGCTGGCACGACACCATCCCATAGTGCTCAAAAGGTTCTCCTATCTCCCATAGAAGAGAGAATTTGAACCCGCTGTCGAAGTGGTCAACGGGTATCGCGATTTGTTTCGCTATTGAAAAATTCAATCTTTCTTCTTCGGCAGGAAGGTGGACAATCAAGGGCGAGTCTGCCATGTGTTTCTCAACAAAGGTGTCGAGATCAGCCTCCGTCAGTGTGCATTTATTGTAGTCGGTAGCATGAAAGGCAAGCGCAACATCAGGTCTGGCGGACACCATATTTTCAGGCCACAAGGTCTTCTACTGCAACTGCTTTCCTACATAGAAGAAATAACAGTGTTGTATTTATAGTAGTGCGGCCTCACAGCTTTTTATCCAGGCCGCATAGCTTGATTCTCTAGTCCGCCAACTTCGCGCCAAATTCAATTTTTCATGCAAGAAAAATAAAAACAATACATACACAATCTTGTGTTCGCTCAGTTCGCTATTTCCAGTTTTCTACACCTGCCAAGCAAACTTCAAAGCATAAATTAAGCGGACACAATTTCAGTCCGCCGAGCTCGCAACATTTCACACCTGCAAATTGATTCACAAGTTCAAATCAAGGAAGCAGACGCAATATTAGTCCGCATAGTTCGTCACAATACGACAATCCAAATCATGCAAATCACATCATTATTCAAACAACAATGCAATTCCAGTTCATACATCGCAGCAGCAGAAAAACAGAGAATTGTTCAACATAAATTATACAACATAGCAATGTTAATCTTATTGCAACCTCAGTGGTCTCGATTCTCTGATCACACAGGCCGCTCGGTTTTATCTCTATATGGATGGGCCGCCTGGTCGCTAATCTGAAGCACTTCACCATACAAACGATAGATATGGTGGTGAATAGAGTTTATAGTCTGGTGCATGTGCGAGGCCTCCCAGTCAACACGGCTCAAAGGAACCACGGGCTCAGTTATCGGCCTTGCTACCTCATTCGCTACGGGCTGACTGCTTTCTGCTGGAGCTGGAACATCCAGTGGAGCAGCGCGATCTGGCGGTCGCGGCCTCTCCTCAATGACCTCAGCAGCCCGCTTGCCTTTATCAGCCCGTATCAACGCTAAGTACTTTCCTTTGTAGAAGAGGACATCATCTACAAGCCGCTTCTTCTCCTGATCAGACCTCTCCAGTGCCCTGGAGATGTTGGCGACCCGGTCCTTCAAGCCTTCTCGCGCTCTGCCGCAGTCTTCTTGCGCTCTGTCATCCTCCTTAACTCCGTTCGGATTTCTTTAATTTCAACATGAAATTTATTTTCTAACACTGCGATTTTGTCCAGGCCGGGCTGCTCACCTTTGGCGGACTCATCAAGTGACACCGTGTCAGCTGCAGTATCCGGCGTGGTCACAATCTCACCACTCTCGATAGAGCCCTATGGCGACTTCTGTAAGACCCCCTTTTTTTTTTCTTTTCGGCACCGGGGTCTTAGGCCCAGAACAGCCGTTTTGCGGTGACTCCTTCACGCCCTGAAGAGTCATCACCACAAAGCGCCGATTCTGCCGGCCATTTCGATCACAGAAAAGTAGCATAAATAAGTAAATGAGAACTAACTGTCCACAGAGAATCACATGTCATAATAAATATAACTCCACGAAGGGAGTGTCCACAGTAAATAACATCAGAGTAGCAAAACGGGCTTATGCCCGGTACATCAAATCCTCACTACAAGATCTCTCATGCAGAAACAAAAGTAGGAAACTGCTCAGGGTCGAGACTCACGGTCCCGACTGTGTGAACTCCGGAGCTAGACTGCCCCACCTCCAAGCGCACCGGTCTCTGGGGCTGCTCCTCCATGCTGGTCTCCGCGATCCCCTAAATGATGCGGTTCGAAAACCGTTAGTCTAAAAGACTAAGTCCTATCATCCCCCACCCCTTCCCCCACGGCACCTAGGCACCGAGCGGAGAGGAAGAAAGGGGAGGACTTGAAGGTGGAGAATGTCAAAACAGATGGCAGCGGTCCTATTCTAGCAAGTTCTATGGTATATAAAGTCGATAAGCTGTAATATGAAATGTAACATTCACTTATGTGAAAAACACATAAGCCAAGGGGTCTGTTGCAAGGCTCCCATCGTATAAAAAGTCCCATATTGATTTATACGCTGGGGTGTCGGTGGTCAAACAGCAGTAACTAAATATATCAAAATTAACCTTAATTTATAAACTTGCCCACACAAGCTTATAGACTAAGGGGTCGTTTAGCAGGTCCTAATGTATAAGCGTCCCATTCCACTTATACTTTAGGTGTCAAGGTTAAAGGTAACGATTATGCCATGACATGCAAGTGGGTATGATGGACATGCAAGTGCAACACACACACCCGACTCTGTGCACACAGACCTTTAGTTCCCCCTTTCTGGAGCCGTAACCTCCCAGGATACCTCCGTAGTGGCATACGGAAGCGGTGGGTTGGGCCTCGCCCACCTCTAAACCAGTAAAGCACTACCGGTCAGACCTATCGTACGCCTCAACGCTTGGTGCACGAAGCGGACTCCTGCGTACTCTTGCCGGCTGGCGCACCGGACTTCTGTTGGCGAAGTGCTAACCACACTTGCCGAGTCAACGTATTGGCGTCGGTGCATCGACCCTCCAATACCGAAGACCCACCACCTTAATTTTCTTTCCTGTTATGCACATGCAATTTAGCGTAATCAAGAATCGAGCCGAAGCTCCCCGGACCAACACGTCCGACTCAAGCAATCGAGCCGAAGCTCCCCGGACCCAAAGTCCGCCTTTTTAACCATCCGAGCCGAAGCTCCTATCCAACCTCTGGTGCCATTAGTGTTGTGGAATGTGCAACCCTAATTACTAAGTTACTCTTTCAGCTTGTTAAACAGTTTACGTTAACCCAGGACTGCCCCCGGTATTCCATGTGAAGGGCTCTCAAGGGACACTAGGAACTATGTTGGGATTACGCCCAGCGTTCCCTTTCGCAAGGTACTTATTTTATTATTTGTTGATTCCCTTACCCTTTATTTTCTCACATTTCGATATGCTAATCCTAGGGTAATTTGACTCCACTCTCCTCGGGTAGGACGATCTTTCGTCGGACCCAAACGTCTATAACCCTAGGCAGATCCACACCTTGCTCACTCATCTTCCAAAGACGCAGCCCATTCCACTTGTCCTTACAACAACCACCATGACTCATCATACTTGCCCTAATTCACATCCAAATGAAATCCTGCAGTTTTGCTATATGCAGACCACTTAAGCTACATGACCCGTAAAAAGGGAAGTACATGAAATACTCATCCAGAACCCTTATGATAATTATTAGAGGTCTATTATGATAAATATAGTCTAAATTCAGAAAATCATATTTTTCCCAATTAATCTACTATTTATTGAATTTTCCTCAAAAACTAGGCCATAGTCAATTTGAACATGAACCATAAGATTTTCTCAGGTAATGGCCTCCTAAAATTTGTATTCACTAAATATCAGAGAAATATTATTGGTTGCCAATTTTCATAATTTTCCAGATAGTTCTTGACCTCTAAAGGATTTATTAAAATAATTCCTAAAATCAAATTTAATGAAGGAAGTGCCACAAATATGTCTCCAATAATTTTGTAAAAATTACTAGGGCTTCATAAGGAGCTAGAAACATCATGATGAAGGAATTAGAATTTTTCAGACAAATTAATTGTCATTATTACATTTACCAAAGTTCCATAGAATTAAATAATTAAAGAAGCAACCACTAAATATCATTCTTCAAAAATTTCATAACAATTTACAGAGATGGGTACCATGATTACAAGCCCCTTTGCTAAGTTTCATCAGGTTTAATCAAGTATATTTTTCTCCAAAAATTCCTAAGTGAAAATTGTAAAACATGACTTTGTGAATAAAGTACCAAAAATATTCATCCAAAATTTATTATAAAATTTCCAGAGATATATATACCCTAAGCAACTACCCATTCAAAGACTCAGGCCTATTCAGAAAGTTTTGGTATTAGATCTTATGGTTTCAAGCTAGTGCCCTAAACTAGGGTTATGGATTTAAGGGGTTTTAAGTCTTCCAAATGCCCTAAAATTTTAACCACAGGACCATAGTAACTCTATGGACATCATTCCCAAGTTTCAAGTCCATCCAAGGTCTTTTGACCCCAATTTCTTCAAACCCTAGAAATTTACCCTAAAGGGCCTACCCTACAATTCTAGGGCTACCCTAGTCCAATCCACTCCAAACTCCATAAGTGAGTGTAAAAAGTCAAGTTATATCAGTGGCCAAAATTTCAGCCTCTGTTGAGGTGATTTGGTCACTCAAAACCAAAAGTGCAACTTTTGACCAAAATACCCTTTATAGGGTATAAATAGGGTTGGGTCAAAACCTATTCAAAACACATCCAAATTAAATGAAATTTTATACAGGTACCTAATTGGAACCCAGGGACCACTCACCAAAATTTGGGAGGGTTTGGAGGTGTTTAGGGCACTTATTTAATTTACCTAATAATTATTAAATATTTACAAAAACTATAGAAATATTTTCTCCATAAATTCCCATTTTTGGGCAGGCCCTAGGTATGTCTAAGATAGACTCTCTGCCAAAATGTCAGCTAATTTGGGCTAGGGGTGAAGAGTGGGCACTCAATTTTGTGACTGCCTAGCCCTAAGGGTATGTCCTACCAAAATGGGTGCCCTGGTCTAACCAGAAGCCTAAATGGGTTCAAACCAATTTTAAAAAAACGTAGACAGGCAGGGCTACAATTCATGTGTTGACCATTTTCCCATACAGAGCATCTGGCTATTTTTAAGAATTTAAAACATTAAATATCAAAAGTGTGACAGAATGAAATAAATATCATTAATTTCCTATAGTTTGATTTTGATGCAGCGCGAATCTTGGCGCAAGGATCAACGGCATCTGGTCATCATCCCCATTGAGCCAACGGCTGAGATTCGTCCCGCCTGGAGCGATTTCCAAGCCCTGCCGCCGGCGATCCAGCCCCTTCCCCGGCCGGCCACCGCCACCAACACCTCCGTTGAGGTGGTGGCTATCGTCAGGCGGCGGCTCCGCCGCCGGAGAGGCATTTTCCGGCGGATAAAGCAAGAGATTTTCTTGCCGAAACCAGGAGAAATCCCGGATTGAATCGGGCTCAATTGAGCCCGAAACTCAAGCCTAATGATTCCTAGGATCTACCCGCGGGTTAAGGAGAGGAGGAGGACCTTCCTGGCGGCCTGGATGCGAGAGGAGCGGCGGGATGCCATTGACGACGGCGGCGGCGCTCGGCTTCTGCAACTGCACAGTGGAATGGCTCGTCTCCTCCAGGTGAACGCTCTAAAATGATCCCCTCGGCTCCCTGAAGGTGTTTAAATGGCAAATGGGGGAGGGGAGAGGCTGGTTCTTCAATAGCCATTAACACCATTAAAGGTGTGGCTCGGGTTGTGTGGAGGGGGGCTGAACCCACCCCTTGGTGGCCGAGAAACGGCTGGAATCAACTCCTCTCCCCTAGAGGAGTTGATTACAGCCATAACTGGTGGTTGTTGGCCTTCCTTGGCCGGCTTCTCTCTTCCCTTTCCTCTTCCCCATTTTCTCTCTCCTCCATTATCATGGAGAGGAGCTCTTTTCTCTCTCCTAGTCACCTCTGGTTGACTAGTCAACCTCACAAGCTAAAGGCAGCCCACTGGATTATGATGGTCATGGGAATGGGTTTAGCCTAAGGAAGAAGTGGCTTGAGCTTGGGTTAGCCCTTTTTGGGCTAAGTTGACTTGACCCTCAATGAGGGTTGACTTGGTCAGTTTGACCATCTAGGTTGACCCCATTGGGTCATGGGTGATTCATTGGCCTCCCCTAAGGTCTATGTAGGGTTGGGTAGGGTTGACTTGGCACCTTAAAGGTCACTTGACCCTTGGTAAGGTCACTTTGACCATTTTAGGGCTAGAGTTGACTTGGGTCAACATGACCATTAGGGTTCACCCCTATGGATCCTTGGTGACCCATTGACTTCCCTTAGGGTCTAGGTAGGGTTATGTAGGGTTACCCTGCACTTTGGAGGTCACATGCCCTTAGTAAGGGTACTTTGACCAGATTAGGGCTTGAGTTGACTTGGGTCAACCTGGCCTCTAGGGCTGACCCCAATGTGTCCTTAGTGACCTATTGACCTCACTTTAGGGTTAGGAGGGCATAGGTGGGGTCCTCTAGAATAGGAGTGGGTCAATTGGCCCTAAGTAGGCTAGGTTGACCCATTCAGGGCTAGGGTTGACCTTGGTCAACTGGGCCTCTTGGGTTGGCCCTAATGGGTCTTTTTGGCTCTAATGGGTCTCCCAAAATGTTTGGGAGTGTTGTGGTAGGGTCTTGGGGCCATGGTGAAGCCCCATTGTCATTCTAAACCATTGTTCAAAATTCTACTATTTGCAGACCATGGTGATCCCTACCTTGGCCTCCTATCTCTTGGCCCATTTCTGGCTTCCTAGGGTTTGTCATGACCTAGTCATGGCCAAAACCACTCTTAGGGGTCTAGTTGGAAATGGGATGTTACAACTTCTTTCCTGCAACAAAGAAGGCCAAGTTCATATTCAAATCCAGTCCGCAGCGGACTCAAAATTCAGAGATAAAAAGATCACTTTTAGAAAAGGCCACAGCGAGCTGGCGACTATCGAACACAGGCCGCCTTGTCCGCTATGGGTCAATCGCACTTAGCCGCTTCCTCCACTTGTGATGAACCGCAATTCTCCTCTCAGCCGCCGAACTTGTCGAAACAACTATATCATCAATTTCTGTGATGATCTTGACTGGCCTCGACTTTCATTACGGCGACCTGTAAAGAAACTAATGCTTAAAGTTTTTAGGCACCAGTTGGAGTTTACCTGTACGCAACAGCTCTGTAGTAGCTTGCAGATCTTCGGTTTCCTTGTCCTCCGCAGCGTGCTTCGAGGTCTCCTCAACTGTAGCGACGTGGGCCGCGACTGCTCCTTCTGCTCGCCAATACTATTCTTCAGGTTTTCCTTCTCTTCTCCCTCAGCAGCAGATGAATAGGGGTGCTCACCAATCTTAACTCCCAAGATTTTTACCTCTGGGTGAAACACCTCCAACAAGGACTTGTTGATGAGATCAAGATGGTCGACATCTATAGAATTCAGTATTTCATTAGTTGACAGACTGACAGTCGAGAGGGAATTATTTCCCTGGATTTAGGCCTCCGGTGTAACGATGTCGCTCTCCGAAACTTCTTTTTCTTGCGGCCTGTGCTGCAAGTTCGCAGTCCCAGTCCGCACGGAGAAGTTTTTCTCTTTCCTCGACCGCAGCTTCTTCTCAACCCGCTTTGCGACGGTGGATTTATCTCTTTTCCTCTTCTTCACAGGAGCCTTTTTCCCAGAGGAGTCGGATTCTACTTGCCCTAAGTCTGGCAGACTCTCACGGAATTTCTCTGGGTTCGCAATAACCAATGCCTATGAAGGCGCATCTTTCCTAAATTCCTCTCCTGCAGGTCGCCTATCTTCATCAAGGTCAATGACGGGTTGCTGGGCATTCGGTGAAGCTACTTTGGCTTTGTTATTTGTACGAACCATGTCTGCTGAGTTCACAGACTTTTGGTTGTCAACGGTCTTTGGTGCACTCAGCGTTTTGTCCGCACTCTTTGATTGCTTAATAGATTGAGATGTAGAGGCAACACCAGTTTTATCGTGTGAAGTATTTTCGACTTGGCGTACTATTTCCGCTGCAGTTTTCTTGCTCTGGGAGCTCTCTCCAACAGAGCGGACTGACGTACCCCTTTGTATTACTTTCTTGGTTTTCATTGGCATTTTTGGATTTACATCCTTGACGGTGAGAATGCTAAAGAATGCCCCGAGTCTCGCAATGCCAGACTGCAAAGTGGAGGCCGCAAGAGGTGAGTAACTCCCCGTGATGTTCGAAACTTCTGAGAATTCTAGGCCCTCCAGTGATATTTATAGCGCTGGCAGCTTTAATGAGGTTTGCGGACTCGGCGGTTAAGCAAACATTTTCGAAGCTTCCAGAAAATTGAAAATATGTGGGGATTATGTTAACCCCTCAGTCCGCAATGCGTAAAATATTCAAAGGTCACCTACCTCGTTAGCCGCGGACTCAATTTGGTAGTCCACACACCTCGTCGAAGCCCCGGCATAGTTCCAAATTCCCAGGCTCATCAGCGGCGGACTCTATTTGATAGTCTGCCGAGCTCGGAAGAGCATCAGCATTTCAGCCGTCCCAAGGATGATCCCCTCAGTGGCGAACTCAGTCCTCCATCCACCCAGGTCGGCATGCCTTGAGAGTTCTGGATTGATCCTCTTTTGGAGGACACGGTGATCAGTCCGCCCAGGCCGCAGCCCTCCAGCAGGATCGTGCCTTGCATCAGCGTATGGAAGCATCAGCCCGCGAGCCCAGTCAGACCCTTTTGCGCAAACTGGCGTGTTCTTTCTTTTTGCTTCCGGTCTCCGCTTCCCGGTTCTCCTGTGCCCCGGGCAGCCGATTATTTTAGCCCTGCCCGTTTGGGCAGGCCACCGTCCTATAAATAGTGTGAAGTGGTGCACCCAAAGCACGTTGACTCGTGCCCTGAATCTTACTTGTTAAAGGATGCGGACTCGAATCTCAGGCTTTGCGGACTCCAGCTTGCTCAGCTCTTGCTCTTTTCCTTATCTCTGTAATCAAACCCTTGTTCAATCAAAGGAAAGTCCGTCGCAAGAGAGGCATTCAGGCCGCGACGGGCGATGTCAATTATTGTCGTGGCTCACGGCCCTGCTGTTCTTTTTTCTCTCGTCTGCTTAGTAGATTACTACTTGCAGTTTGTCTTTTCCCTTCTATTCCCTGGTGCTCGAACCGTTAGCTGGTGTTACTCAACTCCCTTTTGATTTTCATGCATCAACATTAGTGACATTAATATATACAAAAGGAGGTCAATATGAGCACTTAAAAAACATGATTTGTGTTTTAAAAACCGGAAATTACCCTAATATTTTTGATTGCAAAACGTACTATCAAATTCCCACTAACTTAAGTTTTGTTTGTCCCCAAGCAAAGATATAAAAACTAGTCAATCATAAAAAGTGACTAATCCAAAACGTTTTAATCAATCTTACACAACTACTATGCGAAATTTCAAGTAGGGAGAATGTGAAACGTAAAACTAAAGCAATTACTTAAACATGGTTTAACAATTTATAAACTTTACTAACTAAAATAGATCATCCAAAATTTTAACAAAATTCTTTAAATAAATTCAAGCAAAACAACAAAATGAAAAAAATGCATTGAGTTGTTAGTAGATCCAAGGGACACATTATAACTATATCAATCAAATAACAAAAATCTAAATTTAAATCCAAAACTATACTATTTTACTTTTCTTCTTTACTTAGCTAATCAATAAAAATCAAAAGCATGAATCAAAAACAATTATTAGGACTGAAACGTTTGGTTTAGGCATATAATTAGGAATGGAAATCAAAGATAAACATGAATGCTTAAAATCACACTAAACCAGAATAAAAAGTTTCAAAAAAATTCATAATAAATAAACAATTTTTCTTTCTCTCTCTTTTTTTTCAATTTATTTTCCCTTTTTTTTCTTTCTTTCTTCTTTTTTTTTCAAAACAAAATAAAGGCCAAAAATAATTTTCTTTTCAATTTGAAATTGGCCAAACAAGAGTAAATACATCTTTTGAGCATACATTTTTCATAAAGTTCTCCAAAAATAAATCACAAAAATAACCCTATCATAATCATGAAAATTTTTGATGAAACTTAAAAAGGCTAGTGTGATTAGATAGGATGGAAAATTTAAGATTTGGTGAAAATGAAATGATAAGTGGAGCTAATCAATTGAAAAAGGAAAAAGGGCTCAAAATTGGGTAACTAGGAAAAGATTTTTTAGGTTGGCAAGAAGGCTCCTACGAAAACAAAAACGGCCTAAATCATTTTCATGCTTATAAAATTTATCTAAATCGTAGTTTTGAAAAATTACAAAAAGCAAGTACTAGATAATAAAAGAAGACTAATGAAATTATATTGAAAATATAAATAATATGCGGCTTGGATCGTTCACATCTACTACACCAATCAAGAGTTGGCATTACAAAAATTATCCAAAAATAAGAAGGAAAATAGTGGATGAAAGATTTTCGAGAAAGTAAAGAAAATAAAAAACAAAAACCATAATACAAATGCAAGTTTTAGAAATATGTTTCACGTTAACATGCTACTGTGAATTAGAAACACAGTAAGGCCAACATTTTACTTGTGAAACATAATTAAAAAGAACGATTAGAAAGATTATAATTGGCTAATTTATTTTTATGGAATTTTGAGAAAAACAAAACAAAAGCAGGGGGTGATATTGAAATACCAAAATCAGTTAAAATAACATATATATATATATATATATTTTATTTTAAAATATTCTCTTTTTTTGGATTTTTGAGATATTCTCTTTTTTTGTATTTTTAAGATAAATAATTTTTTTTTTATTTTGTATTTTAAAGGAAACAAAATTAAAGACAAGAGAAGGAGGAAATCCTCACCCAAGCCTAAAATAGACATTGTCCTTAATGGAGAAATGAGGGGTATGAGAGAGAGTAAAAAATTAAAACATAAATAAAAGTACAGAATTGAAAAACAGGTACATCCCCGGATTTATGCGTCGCGGATTTTGAGTGATGCCTCTCCCCCATGCTTGCGCTTTAGAACTTATTGACATGTCTTCTTTGGACTTCGTGATGGATACAACAACATTGGACATGGAGATCGCAGAAGCTTCATCTTGCGGAGCTGTCTGGGGTAAATGTCTAAAATAAAGAAAACTGAAAAAATAATTTGGGTTGCTCCCAAGAGCGCCCTTTGTTTATAAAGCTCGTTTGAGCTCGACCAAAAAAAATATTGTCCAAAATATTATTGTCCAAAATAATATTTTAAGTTTTTAACAAAAAAACAAAGTATGCAGTTAGTTAAAGTTCATGTAGAAGAAACTAACATTGTTCGGACTGACATCATCATCACCAGAAAAATAGAGTTTAAGACGCTGCTCATTCACTTTGAAATCACCTTTATCAGGGTGTGAAATTAAAATCGTACCATAGGGAAAAACTTCTTTAACAGTAAATGGCCCAAACCATCGTGATTTTAACTTGCCCGAAAATAAAGGTAATCGTGAATTATATAAAAGAACTTGGTCGCCCGGCTTGAAGGTTTTTGGTTTCCTTAGGTGCTTGTCATGAAAATGCTTCGCTGGCTCTTTATAAAATTTGTTATTTTCGAATGCATAAGAGCACCACTTGTCGAGTTCGTTAAGTTGAAATTTTTGAAAATTGCCGACAGAGTGGGGATCGTAATTTAAAAATCGCAAGGCCCAAAAAGCGCGGTGTTCTAATTCTATGGGTAAATGGCACGATTTTCCATAACCCAACCGATATGGTGAACTACCAATAGCAGTTTTGTACGATGTTCGGTAGGTCCATAGAGCATCGTCTAATTTGGTTGAGCAGTCTTTTCTACAGGTGGAAACAGTCTTTTCTAAAATTCTTTTGAGATATTTGTTTACTACTTCGACTTGTCCGTTAGTTTGGGGGTGGTAGGCAGTTGAAAGCTTATGCATAATGTCGTATTTAATAAGAATTTTTGAAAACTCTGCATTACAAAAATGTGAACCCCTATCACTAACGAAGGCACGTGGCGTACCGAATCGAGAAAATAATTTTTTCAAAAATATAATTACGACTCGGCGTCGTTAGTAGGAAGAGCTTGGGCTTTAGACAATCGTGAAACATAATCTACAGAAACTAAAATGTATTTGTTCCCAAAGCTAGAAGGAAGAGGGCCAACTAAATCGATTCCCCAGAGGTCAAAAACTTCGCACTCAAGGAAATAATTTTGCAGCATTTCATTTTTATTAGAAATATTTACCGACCGTTGGAAACTATCACAACTACTTACAAAGGCTTGTGCGTCTTTAAACAGGCTAGGCCAGTAAAATGTAACGCCTCCACTCGTCACATGGAATATAATGGTGGGTCCGGCCAGGGCCCCACGTTATATTTCACAGACAAGCGGCGGAATTACGTGTGGGAATCAAAATCTACTCATACCCTAACTCAAAACATTCTAGCACAGCATTTTATGTTAGATAAACTTAGCTCAATGAATGTCCACTAATATATAAACTCCACATTTATATATCAAAATCAGGGATGTATACAACTCACACATACACACATGGCCTTAAGGCCTTACAGGTTCCTCTTTACACAAATACGGTTTCATACATCAGCACGCAGGCCAACCACACATGAAATCCAAATACGCTTTCTTTGCAGGGCCTTTAGCAGCAAGCCTCTATTCCATTCAGATCAATTCAATCATCAGCACCTGCAATTAGATATCCACCCAAGAGCGGCAAACAAAGTAACAATTTGCATTAACTGACCAATTATAACGACCCTACCCCTTACCCGGGGCAGTGGTTCCTTCCCTGTATGCATTGCCATCACAAGCTATCAATCTACCAATCACAACCACATCACAAACACCGGTATCCACCAGACGCTCCGTGCACTCAGGTCACCTTATTGGTGTACCGGATGTCCCAGTCGTACACCGCCGATCAGAGGTTCTTCACTTGTTGGTTGGGTGGTTCAATCCTAGTCCACCAATCCCGTGGGATGGCGACATTCCGTCCATACCTCTCAGAGGTACTACCTCACAGCATCCACAAATGTAACCAGAGCAGATCGACCCACCCTAGTGGTGTAGCAAGCCGGGTTTATCGATGCTCCCCAGGCATTACCACCAATTGACCCCTCAACCTATTACTGATCGACCCACCCTTTTGGTATAGGAAGCTGGGTTTAACTCGGCTCCCCAGGCGTTAGCACCAATCGACCCCTCATCTATCCAGATCAACCCACCTTAGTGGTATAGCAGGCTGGGTTTATCCCGCGCTCCCCAGACGTGCTATTAATTCACCTTTCATCACAACCAGGAGCTTACTCAAAGCATCCACACATCCATAAGCAACATCCATACATACATCCATACATCCATCTAACAAAGTATAACCTTTCATATCATCAAATCCATGGAGTGTTCTCCGGTTTACCCATAATCATCACCAATCCATACTATCCGTCCATATGCGCTTCACACAACATGCCTATGCTGTACTCCACATTTTCGGCTCTAGATGTAGACTCAACCAAGGAATCCCTTACGATATCCACCTCTTGGTGGAGGATTCCATTCATATGCATAAAGAAAGGACTTCGATGTCCAAGAAGGAGTTCGTTACCCTTGAAGATCGCTTCGGAGCCATGCCCTAGCCGGATGGAAATCACCGCCTCAACCTTACCTTCATGAATCTGATCTCGGATCTTCGCTCCGCACTCCGCAGCTCCTCTAGCAGCTGGGTTTCTCCTTCCTCCTTTCCTTCCCTTACCGTCTCTCTTTCTCTCTCTTAAGAGAAGAAGAAGAATGAAAATGAGGGAATAATTCCTCATTCTCGGCCTTATATCCACAGGGAAGAAGCCTGGAACTTGCATCCAGGATAAGGAAAACAAACGGCTCAGATTTGCCCAAAAATAGGCTGAACACAGCCTGACACACCCTGTGACACGGCCGTGTCACTTAAGAGACAAGAAACCAACTCAAATCCAACCTGCACACTGCCGTGTGACACGCCCGTGTCACACCCTACACGCCTGTGTCATGCCCGACACGCCGTGTCCAGTAGTCGTGTACTTCATAAAGCACAATCTCCACTTCACCCGAGCGGGACACGACAATGGGATACGCCCGTGTCCCAGGCCTTGTCCTCCAAGACACGCATGTGTCCTCAGACACACGCAACCCTGGCTAATACCCGCAAAGGTCATTCCATGTGACACGCCCATGTCACAGGCCGTGAACTCAGCACTCAACGATCGTCGACCAAAATTCGTCAACCACACACCCACCTCCTCAACACGAGTATGATACGCCCTGGGACACGCTCGTGTCCCAGTCCGTGTCACCCAACCTGAAACCCAAAGTTGAACTTGGGCTATTACAATCCTCCCCTCCTTCAAAAAATTTCGTCCCCGAAATTTGACTCAGCGACCAGCAACAACATAACCACTCACGTTGCACCATACACAATCGCACACTCAAATAAGGCGAGCCAGGTTAGAGCTCAGAGGTCGTACCCCAAGGCTTCGCACAAACCAAACAACACATGCAACACATACACACACACTTATCTCCTCATGTGCAAATATATCCACAATTTTATCAAATGCGATAGATCCAACAAAACACATCATATTTATGGCCACCATGATTGATCGATCACATACATAACACCAAATGTGCACCAATATTTACATAACATATAACATCTATGTACACAACCATCTCCTTATTCGTGCTTTAGATACACCAGTAAGCACATCATCAAGTGATACGAGTCACTTTTCTATGTTTCCTTCCGCTTCATCGCCTGATTAAACACTCGAGGTGTCAAATTAAACACTCATCCCGCAGTCCCTCATCAAAATGGTTCGTCTTTCGCGCTTCCTCCACAAAGATAGACCCCACATATTGCCCAAGTCTGGTAAACTCATGCAGGTATGTATCAATATCAGTCTCACCCTGTACCAAACGTTGAAACTCGTTCTCCATCGCAATCCGCTGCGACACTGGCAAATACTTGGCTAAAAACAATCTGGAGAATTCATCAATTGAGACTTCCTCTAATTCGTGACCTACCAAGTGATGCACTTCCACGCCATCCCACTACAATCTCGCATCTCCTTCTAGCAGAAAAGTGGCTAAGGTAACTTTCTGCCCCTCCGCTGTCTTGATTGCAGTCTGGATCCTCATCACTCTAGCAAGCCAATCTTCCGCCTGCATTGGGGAAATCATCCCACCAAACGTAGGTTGAGGAAATTCCATAAATATTTTCAATGACTCATCGATTGCTTGCTCGTCCACTACAACTTCAGCATGCTCCTGCCTTGCATCAGGCCGTACTGGCACCCCTACAGGCCTTGTCTGCCTAGTAGGTTGTGCCTGTAATATTGCAAGCACTGTCCCCGTAACCATCCATATGGTCGCTGCCAAGGGAGGTGTAGGCGCTTCAACGGGTGCTACACGCTCATAGTACTGCTGGGGCTCAGATTGCCCAACATAACTCCTCGCCACCTATCAATCAATATACAAAACACCATTTATCATGCAGTTCATAATTGCAAATATACATTGATGCACATTCCTAGTGGACATTCGTGAGTTTAATTATGTTATTCCCTCCCAAACAATCTCAACCTGGCTCTGATACCACTTTATAATGCCTCCATTCGTCACATGAAATATAACGGTGGGTCCGGCTGGGGCCCCACATCATATGTCACAGACAAGCGACAGAATTACGTATGGGAATCAAAATCTACTCGTACCCTAACTCAAAACATTTTAGCGCAACATTTTATGTTAGATAAACTCAGCTCAATGAATGTCCACTAATATATAAACTTGATATTTATATATCAAAATCAGGAATGTATACAACACACACACACATGGCCTTAAGGCCTTACAGGTTCATCTTTACACAAATACGGTTTCATACATCGGCATGCTGGCCGGCCACACATGAAATCCAAAAACGCTTTCTTCGCAAGGCCTTCGAGGGCCTTTATCAGCAAGCCTCCATTCTGCTCAAATCAATTCAATTATCAGCACCTGTAAATAGATATCCACCCAAGAGCAGCAAATAAGGTAACGGTCAGCATTAGCTAACCAATTATAACGACCCTACCCATTATACGGGGCAGTGGTTCCTTCCCTATATGCATTGTCATCACAAGCTACCAATCTACCAATCACAACAACAACAACACAAACGTCGGTATCCACCAGACGCTCCGTGCACTCAGGGCACCTTATTGGTGTACCGAATGTCCCAGTCGTACACCGCCGATCAGAGGTTCTTCACTTGTTGGTTGGGCGGTTCAATCCTAGTCCACCAATCCCGCGGGCTGGCAACATTCCGTCCATTCCACTCAGAGGTACTACCTCACAACATCCACAAACATAACCAGAGCAGATCGACCCACACTAGTGGTGTAGCTGGCTGGGTTTATCGATACTCCCCAGACATTAACACCAATAGACCACTCAACCTATTCCTGATCGACCTACCCTTGTGGTGTAGCAAGCTGGATTTAACTCGGCTCTCCATGCGTTGCCACCAATCGTCCCCTCATCTGTAATACCCCAAATCAAGTTAGGTTCAGGAATGGGTGACACGACCTGGGACACGGGCGTGTCCCAGGCCGTGTCATGCTTGGGTTGAGTTGTTGGGTGTGTGGTCAATGATTTTTGCATTGACGATCGTCGAGTATAGGGTACACGGCCTGTGACACGAGGGTGTCACAGGGCCTGTCTCTTTTGGGTTTCCGGCAGGAATCCGTGTATTGCGGGACACAGATGTTTGTGATATGATTGTGATTGGTAGATTTTCTAGATGGATAGTTATGATGATGGAAATGCATACAGGGAAGGAACCACTGCCCCGGGTAAGGGATATGGTCGTTATAAGAGGTCAGCTGAAGCTGACCGTTACTTTTTTTGCCACTCCTTGGTGGAAATGTGTTTGCAGGTGTTGTTCCTTGATTTGAAATGAGCGGACTGGAGGCTTGCTACTAAATGCCCTTGAAGGCCATGAGAAGCATGGTTGGATTTCATGTGTGGCCGGCCTGTGTGCTGATGTACGAAAATGTATTTCTATAAAGAGAAACTTATAAGGCCATAAGGCAATGGGTGTGTGTGTTGTATACATTCCTGGTTTGGATATATAAATTTTGAGTTTATATAGTAGTGGAGATTCTTTGAGTTGTGTTCATGCTAACTTAAAATGCAGCGCTATAATGGACTGAGTTAGGATGCGAGTAGATTTTTATTTCCACAAGTAATTCCACCGCCTGTCTGTGACATATGGCATGGGGCCCCGGTCAGACCCACCGTTATATGCCACGTGACGAGTGGGGGCGTTACATCATCTTTCCATATCAACCTACCTTAGTGGTGTAGCAGGCCGGGTATATCCCGCGCTCCCCAGGCGTGCTACCAATTGACCTCTCATCACAACCAGGAGCTTACTCAAAGCATCCATACATCCATAAGCAACATCCATACATACATCCATACATCCATCCAACAAAGCATAACCTTTCATATCATCAAATCCACGGAGTCTTCTCCGGTTTACCCATAATCATCACCAATCCAGACTATCCGTCCAGATGGGCTTCACACAGCATGCATATGTCGTACTCCATATTTTCGGCTCTAGATGTAGACTTAACCAAGGAATCCCTTACGATATCCACCTCTTGGTGGAGGATTCCATGCATATGCATAAAGAAAGGACTTCGATGTCCAAGAAGGAGATCGTTACCCTTGAAGATCGCTTTGGATCCATGCCCTAGCCTGATGGAAATCACCGCCTCGACCTTGCCTTCAAGAATCTGATCTCGGATCTTCGCTCCACACTCCGTAGCTCCTCCAGCATCTGGGATTCTCCTTCCTCATTTCCTTCCCTTTCCCTCTCTCTTTCTCTCTCTTAAGAGAAGAAGAAGATAGAAAATGAGGGAATAATTCCTCATTCTCGGCCTTATATCCACAGGAAGAAGCTTGTCCCTTGGATCCAGGATAAGGAAAATGAATGGCTCAGAATTGCCCAAAAATAGGCTGAATACGGCCTGATACGCCCTATTACACGCCCGTGTCACAGGCCGTGTCACTTAAGCGGCAGGAAACCGACTAAAATCCAACCATTACACGGCCATGTGACACGCCCGTGTCACACCCTACACGCCCGTGTCATGCCCGACATGCCCGTGTCCAGTAGTCGTGTACTTCCCATAGCACAATTTCCACTTCACCAGAGCCGGATATGGCCATGGTACACTCCCGTGTCCCAGGCCATATCATTTAAGACACACCTGTATCCTCAGACACACAGATCCCTGGCTGAAACCCGTAAAGGACACGCCCTATGACACACCCGTGTCCCAGGACGTGTACTCTGCACTAGACGATCGTCGACCAAAATTCATCGACCACACACCCAACTCCTCAACCCGAGCACGACACGCCCTGGGACACGCCCGTGTACCAGGCCGTATCACCCAACCTCAAACCCAAAGTTGAACTTGGGCTATTACATAAAAACCCTCGCAAAGCACTTTTTGGGTTGTGCGCGCATCTTGATAGTGACCACCAGTCTGTCCTTCATGCAAATGTTTTAAAATATCTAATCCTTCTTCAAAAGAGACGCATATCCTTATCACTTGGTCCGCACAGACTTGGAAAAGATGCGGGTCTTCCCAAAAATAGTTCTCCAACTCAGAAAAGAATTTCTTCTTTTGATGAGAGGAGAACTCTTTCGGGATGACACGTGGCACTAAATAGTTGGCTATGTATGCAAACCAAGAAGAAGGAGATGTACTAATCAAAAGCAGCTTCTCATCGAGGAAGAAATCATTAAAAGATTTTTCATCTAATTTTTCTATATACGGATTATCTAATCATGAGAGATGGTCGGCCGCCAAATTCTCGGCTCCTCGCTTATCACATATTTCTAAGTCAAACTCCTGGAGGAGTAAGATCCAGTGAATCAGGTGCGGCTTGACATCCGTCTTAGCAAGAAGATACTCGAGGGCCGAGTGGTCCGTAAAAACAATAATTTTGGAAAGCGTAATATAAGGACGGAATTTATCAAAAGCAAAAAACAACAGCTAGGAGCTCCTTCTCGGTTGTGGTATAATTCTCTTGTGCTGATGTAAGTGTTTTACTTGCATAATAGATGGGGTGGAAGGTTTTAGATATTCGTTGTCCTAATACATCTAGCACCGCGAAACTACTCGCATTGCACATAATTTCAAAGGGAAGGTCCCACGCCGGAGCTATCATAATAGGGGCATTAATTAACTTTTCTTTTATTGTTTCAAAGGCAGATAGACAAAGGTCATTTAAGATAAACGAGTCGTCTTTTTCCAAAAGATGAGTAAGGGGTTTGGTGATCTTTGAGAAATATTTTATGAAGCGCTGGTAGAAGCCAGCGTGTCCTAGGAAACTTTTTATAGCTTTGACGTTCGTAGGTGGCGGCAGCTTCTCAATAACTTCTATCTTATCTATGTCTACCTTAATTCCTCTTGTAAAAATCTTATTACCCAAAACTAACCCTTCCCTCACCATAAAATGACATTTTTCCCAATTTAAGGCAAGGTTAATTTCTTCGCATTTTTCAAAAAAATTTTGAGGTTTTCTAAACAACTATCAAAGGCATCGTCGAAGACGGAGATATCATCCATAAATACCTCCATAATGCTTTCTACGTACTTGTCGAAGATAGCAAGCATACATCACTGAAATGTAGATGGCGCATTGCATATTCAAAATGCATTCTTCGGTAAGCGATGGTGCCGAAGGGACAATTAAACGTAGTTTTCTCCTGGTCCTCATAAGATATGGGGATTTGAAATTACCCCGAAAGACCATCGAGAAAATAGTAAAAGTTATGGCCGGATAATCGTTTTAAAATCTGATCGATCAATGGCAAGGGAAAGTGGTCCTTGCGGGTGGCATCGTTTAACTTACGAAAGTCAATGCACATTCGCCACCCCATCACTATCTATGTCGGGATTAAGTCATTATTCTCATTACTAACTACAGTTATCCCTCCCCTTTTCAGCACTACCTAGATAAGGCTAACCCACTTATTATCAGATATAGGATAGATAATTCCTACATCTAAGAGTTTCATAACCTCTCCCTTTATGACTTCTTTTATATTTAGATTTATACGACACTGAGGTTGGATTGAATTACGTGAATTATCTTCCATTAGGATTTTTGTGCAGAACGATGGGCTTATGCCCTTGATATCAGCTATCTTCCAGGCAATAGCTCGGCGATGTTTACGTAACATTAGTAGGAGCTTATCATTTTGTACTTCGGTTAGGTAGGCCAAAACTATTACTGGTATCTTAGAATCCTTTTCTAAAAAGGCATACCTAAGATGTTCAGGAAGCTCCTTGTATTCCAGGGTGGGGGGTTCTTAATACTTTGTTTTGGAAATTCTCTCTTTTTCAAAAATAATGTCTTCGTAGACCTTTACTTTATACGGAGAATTAGAAAGGGTGGAGTCCGCCGCCATGCCCGTCTCTTACAGAGATTCATTTGGAAGAGTGGAGGAAGAACAAAAATCAGAAAATTTATTTTTACTTTCAGAAAGGTAGTAGGAAAATTCTTCACCTAAGGCATCTACGAAAAAACATGAGTCGTCATTTTCTAAGGTGTTCTTCATCGAAGGGGTGATAGAAAAGGTCACTTCATCGTCGCCTACTCGTAGGAAGAGCCTACCATTGCTTACGTCAATGATAGCTCGGGAGGTGTCAAGGAAGGGTCGACCAAGGATCAAGGGAACCTCGACGTCTTCTTCGATGTCCAATATGACGAAATCCACCGAGAAGATGAATTTGTCGACTTTAACCAAGACATCCTCCACGATTCCTAACTGGTATTTCACGGATCTATCAGTGAGCTGGATACTCATGCATGTGAAGTTCAGGCTACCAATTCCTAACTTCTTGAATAACGAGAGGGGCATCAGATTGATACTCGCACCTAAGTCGGCCAATGCGTGCTTGACAAAAAGATCACCAAAGACACACGGAATAGAAAAACTACCCAGATCACTGATCTTCTATGGTAAACCGTTAGTTAAGACTACAGAGCACTTGACATTTAGTGTGACATGCGATAAGTTTTCTAACTTCTTTTTATTAGTCAGAAGGTCCTTAAGATACTTATCATACTTTGGAATTTGGGAGATTGCTGCATAAAAGGGTAGATTTATGTGGATTTGCTTAAATAATTCTAGGAAGCGGGAGTATTGATCAACCTGACGTTGCTTGCTAAGTTCGGAAGGGTATGGTGGAGTTGGAATATTTTTAAAGATGGGTGGTGGAGTGAGATCTTTTTCTTTAACAGGGAGAGGGGTGATAACTTCCTCTTTAGTAGAGGGTGGAATGACAAAATATTTCTCAGCGGAGGGTTGATTTTTTAAAATGGGGTGGAGCTTTAATTTTTTAAAATAGAGGCGGAGCTTGACTCGGGCTCTTCACTAACCATACCAAAAACTTGCTTCCCAATCCGAAGAGTTATAACTTTCGCTTGCTATCTCGGGTTGGGCTCGGTGTTGGCAGGAAGAGACCCGGCGGGTCGCTCAGAAATATTTTTTTTGAGATGACCTACTTGATTATCTAAACTTTTAACAGTCCTGGTTAGGGTTCTTATCGTAGCGTCATTAACGTTCATTTATTTTGAAAACAACTCCTCCATACTTGGAGGTTTTGGAAAATTTTGAGGAGGTGGTGGTGTTGCAGAAAAATCAATTTGTGGTGGCGGGAGCATTGTGTTCGAGGGATTACTCCATGAAAAGTTCGGGTGGTTACGTAAAGCGGGATTATAACTATTCAAAAAAGTGAAACCCGGAGCAGGAAAATTTTGAAAAGCATTTCTAGGCATATTATTAACATAATCTAATTGTTCGACTGTAGGAGTTGCAAATTCCCATACCTGAGGGGCGGAGGCAGCAGTCATCTCTGTTATCTTTCTATTTAAAATTTCCACTTGTAGAGCTAGCTGTGAGACGTTATCTACTTCAAAGATAGCTGCAGGTTTGTTCGAGCGGGTCCTAGGCACATTCCACTGATATGTGTTCAGAGCTGCTTCTGGGGTTTTGTGTTTTAAGGTACCACCGGAAGCTGCGTCTATCATTTGCTTTGTGCTTTGATTTACCTCGTTATAAAATGACTGCACATGCAACCATACAGGCAGCGTGTGATGGGGGCATCGCCTTAAGAGTTCTTTAAATCTTTCCCAGGTTTCATATAAATTTTCAGAATCTAATTGACCAAAGGCAGAAATATCATTCCTAAGTTTTGCGGTTTAAGCTGGCGGAAAATACTTCGCCAGAAATTTTTCAGTTAGTTGATTCCAGGTGGTGATGCTTTTTTTGGTAGAGTGTTCAGTTATTGCTTAGCCTTGGTTCTTAGGGAGAAATGGAAGAGTCTTAGCCTAATAGCATCATTTGTAACACCATTGATTTTAAAGGTGTCACAAATCTCAAGAATGTTTGTTATATGCACGTTCGGATCTTTATCTTGATGTACGTCATATTGCACATACTTCTACACCATTTGAATTATGCTAGGCTTAAGTTCAAAATTATTATTAGCTATAGCAGGGCGAACTATGCTTGATTATGTACCCTCTAGATTTAGTCATGCATAATAGGACATAGGACAATGCACGACTTCATCTACGACAGGTTCATCCATTCTTAGGGTAGAAAATGACTTGTAATTCTCAATTGTTATTTGATGAGTAGGGCCTTGAAATCGCAATCTTCTCCGAAGAGTAGACTCAATTTCGTGGTCCAAGTCCAAAATATCCGACGGATTCCCGCATGTCATGCACTTGAAGAAGAGAAGAAGAAGAAAGAGAAATAAATAAACTAGAAAAGAGTTAATATTTTTTTTTGAAATAGATTTTTTTTTGTTTTCACTCCCAAACTTCCCAAGGGATACCCGATGAAGTGTTTGCCAGGTAATAGACAAGATAGTGGCATTTATAGCCACATTGCCCTTTTCGACAGAGTTAGGTGGTATAGAAAAATTATGATGTGGGTTTCTATTAAGAGCGGTAATATTTTTTTTAATTTTTAATTAACTTTTTTTAAAGAAGGAGAGTGAGAAAGAGAAGTGATAAAAGTAATAGGTTCGTGTTTTCAAATTATAAACAAAAGTTTCTTCCCCGGCAACGACGCCAAAAACTTGTTGAGATAATATTCGCAAAGCGAATAAAAACCGAACTAGCAATCCAACGAGGCAAGTATACCTATCGAAATGCAGCTAGGGGACACAAGTGTCGTATTAAAATCTGAGAACCGTCGAGTAATCTTACTCACACGAAAACTATTATCTTATCGAAGATTGTTTTAGGGTTTAAGAGAAATCTAAATGCGATTAAGAAGAGAAATGTAAAGCTAAAAAGAGAAATTCTTACGGGTAAATAGATAGCTATTAAAAGTGATTACAACGAGGGGTTCAGATGATGATAAAGAAGAGCACTCGATCGAGAATCACCTCGGCTAAAGTTGATTAAAAAAATGAGATAATAAACTCTAACTAAATAAGGTAAAAAACCTTGACTGTGGAGGTTCCATAAGCATGAACACGCTTCTCTCGAAGTCGTGCCCACCTGAGTTTACAAAGGTCTGACAGAACTCTCGTCCAAATCGGAGACCTAAAGCTCGCTTTACGCTGTGAACGCCTCTATGGGATTTCACTCCAATCCGGGAGATTTAACGTTTGCCTCCCTCGAGGGGTGCGTTCAACTCTCTTTACTCTTGAGTGTTCACTTCAAACTACGAGCCTCTCGGCTAGATAAGAATGAAAACAAATATGGAAATTATATATTGATGATATAACTCCAAACATGACTTTTCAAGAGTAAATCAAAAGTATAAGCCTTACAAAGAAACAGTGAACTAGATCATCATAACTTAATTAACTCGAACATCGGATCATCAAGATCGAGTACAAGGATGATTGGTTACTCATGGTGAAGTGGAGGAAGAGAGATGAGTAGAAATGCATTAAGAAAACAAAGAAAAGAGCGCACTTTTTATTAACACTGAAAGAGAGCTACAACTTGAAAATAGATGATTACAAGTGCTGGAAATGAAAACCTATGCTAGCATTAACATTTAGCTACTAAGCAATTACAACAACTAATACAAAATGAGTAAACTATGCTATATTAAAAGGCTTAAAATAAGGAGGGAGCGGAGAAGCATGGAAAATTACAAGAAAACTAAAGGGCAGAACCTCCCCTGTCACTCCAAAACTAGCGCTGAACCCTTGGAGATGGGCTCAATTTACAGAGTTTTTTCGGGTTGGCTCACCCCCCCCCCCCTTACATGCCTGGGTCGGGCATATACCTGGGGCGTGACACATTCGATGCAACGTTTTTGCAGAAATTAAATGTTGGAGGTGACGGGCATCGTAGTTGAATTACACGCTCATATGTCACACTCGGGTCGGGCATGTAAGGGAGGCGTGACACATTCGGTGCGACAGTAGAGCGGGAAATATATCGTGCTGTGGCGATTCCTCGGAACTTGGGGACATGCCTCTGGAACACGACCATGTAGGTGTTACACGAGCATTCCAGAGGGCATGTACACCGAGTTATCAAGGAATGCAGTTTCGGACCGATAGCGTCATTCCTCTAGGTTACATGCCCTAGGTACACGCCCGGGTAGGGCGTGACCTTGGGGCGTGTAACAGCAAAAATTAGCTGAAAGCCATGAAAACCTGCAAAAAGCAGAAAACACATTAGTGATAATAATATATACGAAAGAAGATCAATATAAGCACTTACAAAACATGATTTGTGCTTTAAAAACCCGAAAATACCCTAATATTGTTGGCTACAAAACGTACTATCACACTACCTCCACCCCCCACAATTACAACCACATCAGCAACCTGGAGGATCATTCGGGCGAGTTTGTTTTCCATGTAACCAGCCATGCCACATCCAACATTTTTTCCCACAACTAGGTGGAGATGCTCCACTTGTCTTTCCAACTGCAGCTCTGTGAGGATGAGGACAAGGTCATGGTCGAGAATGAGGACCACAAGGAAGGAATCCTGGACCTACTAGAGAGCAAATGTTTGCTTTAGACATGACTCAGGAGTGGAATACTCAAGATGTTATTGCAGGTATGTCATAATTTGATAAATATATTTATGAGCATTCGTCCTTAGCTTGCCTAAGTTGTGCTAGTACCTTAGTATTGAGGTTGTTATGACTTGGTACTTAGGCACCGTGGCTGTTAGTGGGAAATAAACATACGCCATATTTGATACCGGCGCCACTCATTTGTTTGTCTCAGCGAACTTCATAATAGATTTAGATGGCGTGCAATACGTCACTGATATCAGTCGGAGAGTACGTGATGGAGAAGTTATATAGTTTTAAAATAAATCCAAACTAATATCTCAAACTAGGCAAGTGCACCTATCGAAGTATAGTATAGGAAATGTCGTGTTTAAACTCGGGGACCGTTGAGTACTTGTACTATCAAGGAAGAGCTATTTTTTTATCGAATGAAAATTAGTTTTGCGAATTTGGAAAGAAAACGTTAAACTAAAAGGTGAAATACGATGATAGAAAAGCTAGCACTTGATCTAGAATCCCTTTGGGTTAGAATAAATTTCCATGAAATGATAAAACACAAGCATCTAAATTATTAACTTTGACCATGGAGGTTCCATAGCTTCGAAGCGCCTCTCTCAAGAATGCGCATTTGACTAACCTAAGGTTGATCGATTAAGACCTCCCGGCCAGTCGAAAACCCTAAGCTTGCCTTAGGAGGTGAACTTCACTAATGGAATTTGCTCCAATGCGGATGAATTTTGCCTTCCTCTCTCGAGGGGTGCATGAAACTCTCTTTATCCTTGAGTGATCTACTCGTATCCACAACCTCTCGATAAATCTAGGATATGGATCTAAGATCGAATAAACATAATTTGTTACTTATGAATTCGATGAAATTAAAATCAAAGATAAACCGAAGTACATAAAATAGAGTGCTTGATAATTTGAGAAAAAAGAAGAAAATTATTCCATTACAAAGTTCATCATGATCATGTGATAATTGGAAATTATGTACTCATCATGATTGGAGAATTACATGAAAGGTGGAAGAGAGACTTGATTATAAAAAGTACTTGAAATAGTAAAAATAAAAGTTACACTATGAATTGAAAATACAAGAAATAAAGTAAAGAACACAGAACTATAGCTCCCAAAACTCTCATCCTCAGCTCCTGGAATTGCCTGTAATTTATATGCAAGTTTGATGGATGGTCACACCCATAGGTCACGCCCGTGACCTAGGGCGTGTAAGGTTCGGAACCGTTGCCTTCATGTCCTGGTAGCGTTGGCGTGAAACTGCCAAAAATCATTAATTGGAGGGTCACGCCCCTAGGTCACGCCCGTGACCTAGGGCGTGTCATGTCAGTTGCTGGAGACCGCAAGAAGCAGAAATGGCGGGAGTAATTCTGGTCGTTGTTGGAAGGGTCACGGTCGTGGTCACGCCCATGACCAAGGGCGTGTAAGGCAAAAACCGCCAGGCCTTGAAACTGCTTCATTAAACTTGGCACGCCTGGATGTCACGGCTCGAAGACACGTCCGTGACCAATAGGTCACGCCCGTGACTGGGCGTTTAACTTTAATCCGACATGGAGTGGAGGCATGGGTCATCATCCGCGTGTCACGCCTGGTTGACACGCCCGGGTCATAGTGGTCACGCCCGTGACCAATGGGCGTGCAATTTCAATTGACGTGGCAATGAACTCTAGAGCATGAGCTGGGGTCACGTCTGTCGGTAACGCCCGTGACCTGGCGGTCACGCCCGTGACCTGGGCGTGTACTTTGCATTTTTTCATCTTTGTCCAGCTTTGTCTACTGATCAATCCTGTAAACTCCATATTGAAATTTGCAGCACAGATTGAACCTAAAATATGAAAATAAAGAAATTAGATAATAAATTCATAAAATATATTTATAAACTAACTAATTATTAAATAAAAAATATATAAAAATATGGATAAAATTAGAGTTATCAAATACCCCCATACTTACTTGTTTGCTCGTCCCGAGCAAATAACTTTTCATAGAGAGTAGATAGGTTTTAACGCTAGAAATGAAAATTGAACCTAAGGAGTAGAATGTGAAGCCTTATGCCTATGCCCGTAGTTATTTTTGTAGAAAAACCTACTCAGCATACAAATTAGTTTTTACTTTTCTAAAATGTGTTTTTCACTTATTATTTTTACTTCGAAAATGAAAACTCGGTAAATCTTAAAATCACATTTCGGGAGAAAGTAGCGTGCTTACTAAGATAACATTGCACAAATAAAAGATCGAGATACCCTCCAAAGAAGTCCTTCAATGTTGATGGTCATAGGATTGCCCTTTCACACTCTCGCCATTACACTAGTTTAACTTATAAGCACAAATCAGTAGGGCTTAACTAGGTTGAAATGTAGGCTTAGGTTTTTTGGTTTGGAAAATCAAAGATAAAAACGACGGGTAGACACACCAAAACCTAATGAGAGATTGCACAAAAGAAATAAATTGAAGAACTCCGCCAATTCCTAAATCCCTTTGTTTATTTTTCTTAACATGTTGAAGAATTTTCAACTTCCTCTATTTATTTTCATTTTTTATCTATATTGTTTTTCTTTTTCTTTTTGAGGTGGAAGGAAAAATAAAACAAAATTTTTTTCTCAATTACCCGCCAAAAAAAATGGCTCCTAATCTCTCATAAACTGTTTTTATATATATATTTTCAAGCTCAGTTTTTGGTGTGAAATTAGGATGCTTTTTAGGCTTTGGTTAAGTGTTTGGTAGAGCAAAAAAAAAGATATGGTATAGGCTCCAATTGGCTTAGCAAAGATAAAACGCTTACGTACGGGTGTAACTGCTCAAACTTGCCAAAAGAAATGCCCAAATCATATTTATGCTAATAAGTTTAACCTATGCAAAGTCTTGAGAATAGATAGAGGGCAAGTTCTAGACATCGAGAAATAATACCACTTTCTTAATCCGCGAAATTGCGCTCTAATAAACTTCTACACACTCTCCTAAATTATTTTTAGATTATAACAGTTTCGAAGTAAAAGTAAAATAAACTGTTTCTATGCATTTAGAAAAATAAAAAACTAATTGTATGCTAAATTTTTAATTCTACTTAAATTCTACAAACATGTGCACTTGACTAGAATCACATCATGGCCAACAGTTCTATTCCAAAATTCAAAATTCAATTAAAGCATAAAAAATCTTCGAAACACTATGCAAAAGTTGAATACTATGGATGTCACATATGAATAAATATAGAAATAAAGATTTCTATAATATTTAAATTAACACTATTTTTTTTATTTCATAGACTTCCCAAGGTATACCCTGTGAAGGGCTCTCACCAGTACTAGGAGGTAAGATGGGGTGATATCCCAAACGTCCCTTTCTAAGAAATTAAATTTTGATTATCTATTTTTTTTGTAATTTTTTGATATTTTTGTTTTTTTCTAAATTTTTTGTAATTTTGTGAAGAATAAGTAAAAATAAAATTGAAAAATTGAAAACTTTTTATGATTCTTTTGAATTTTTTTTATTTTTTGTATGTTTTTCTTGAGAAATATTCCACCATACTTAAAGTATACATTGTCCCCAATGAAAAAATAAGTAAAAAAAAGAAAGGAGACTTCCATGAAGAGGTCAAATCAGCACCAAAATGTACCTGGAAGACATGACTGAAGCAAAACATAATGTTGACATATTTTTTAATAAAAATAAAAGATACATGACAACAGAAAAGAAAAGGTACAAAGAAAAGATACATGGCAACCGACTACAACTCTCAAGAAAATAACTACTCCTCATCGCTATCATCCGTTAACTCACATGTAATATGCGCCACGAAAGAAGCGTGACTCTGCTCCAGCGCGGCAAAATGTGCATCAAAATGAGTAAAATGGCCGTCAAAATTAGTCTACATCTGATCTATGCGAGTGTGAATCAACCCAAATTGATTATCCCAATAGCTTTAAGGACTGGGTGTTGTGGTAGAGTGTATAGGAGGTGGCAGAATTGGGGGAGAGTGAGGAGCATCGCTGGGACCGACACCGAAATCCAGATCAAGATCCCCGCCACCCATCGCTTGGGGGATAGCCTCAAACTCTCCATCACATCGCCATGCGAGGCCGAGGGCCTAGAGGTTCTGAAACTGAGTGACTTGCAGCGTCTGAACGCAGCTCAGTCGCGGAAGAGTATCCCAAAGGCCGATCTGCTTGGCGAGATAAGTGATGATGTTTTCGCCATACACCGCTCCCAACCTTGCATTTTTGGCTTGGTGCCGAAAGAAAATTGTGAGCATATAACCAAGGTTAAGTGGGACCCGATAAAACATATTATATAAATATAGTAAATCTTCTCGACTCACCACTCCATGGCTGTCGCCACGACTAGAAAGAGTAAAGGTGTGGAGGTTGTGGAGAATGCGCAAGGCGGGGGATATGAGGTGGCTGCCTTTAGATTTCTTTGGGGTGTAGGGAGCGGTGTCATTACTGAGTTCCGCCCAAAAAGTGAGAAGGTTGACATCGGGAGGGAAATCAGTAGGAGACCGAGATAGGTTGGAGATTGGGAGAAAGCCTCCGAGCAAAAGCCCTTGGCGACATTGAGTTGGCGGATGGTGAGCTGATGCATCACCCCACCCATGCAAATGACGATGAAATCGTCATTCGCCGCCCAACGGAAATGAAAGTACGCCAAGAACTCGACGGTGATCTCAAGGAAGGTGGGCTCCGAGATATTAAATAGAGAACTCCATCCGGGGGTGGATAGATATTCTCGTACCAGATCTGTCGCGTCGAAGGTGGAAAGAATCACCCAATCAAGGATCCGGAATACGCCAAATGGTTTGGCGCGCAGACGTTCTCTATGGTCTTGTTGGGTGGAGTTTTCAAAGGAAAGCACAGCCTCCGTTGCGCCGGGATCCGCGGGGTGCTCGAAAGAGGAAGCAGTGGAGCGGGGTGGTGGCGAGTCATTGTGGAAGGAAGGAGGAAAATAGGTTTTCGGGTTAGCTAAGGGAAGGAGGCGGGCTGGATGGTGTGGCGGAAAGAAATGGGGAGAAATCTTATTTATAGGAATTATCAGGTCGGTCACGACCCCGATCATGCCCATGATAGGGGGCGTGTACTTATAAAAATATAAAAAAGAGAATCTGAGGCACCCTGCCTCGAATTTGCTGGTCACTCCCCCGAGACACGCCCGTGACTCTGGGGCATGTAACATAAAAATTGCGGGCTAGAAGTCATCCGAGGAATTGACCGAGTCATTGCCTCGGATTCGTTGGACACGGCTCAGGGTCATGCACGTGACCCTGGGGCGTGTAACAAAAAATGATAAAAAACTTTGGTTTTTGGGTTTAGGGTTTTCCGGATAAGTCAAGGTCATGCCTTTACTATGTAACGGGGTAACATGTAGTGGCATGTGCGTGACTGGGGAAAAATTCATTCCTAAGGACATTTCATCAAACAAGATTCCACGCTAGTCACGCCCGTGGAAATTTAAGTTCATTCCCATGACTATAACGGAAGTCTAACAGAGAACTGCAATCGACGAAAATAAAAAGCGTTCGACGAAATCGGTCTCGACGTTTGTCACGCCCGTGACCCATAGGTCACGGCCGTGATGTCAATGAGAGATGAACAAAAAACCGCGCTCGACGAAACCATTCTCGGGTTTCGCAAGATGAACTAAACACGGCTCTGTTACGCCCGTTACCCATAGGTCACGGCCGTGACATCAGCGTGTACGGAAAAACAATTTCTTGTTTTCTTGTTTTCTTTTTTTGTTTTTCATATATATTTTTTATATTTCTTTTGATAGAAATATAATAAACTAATTAAAAATTACCGACATGAAGGAATCGCATGAAGTTGACGTTCGAACCCGATCGATCGTCATGCCATAAAGATTCTTCAAACCTGCAAAAACTTAAGGATAAAATTAAAATAAAAAGAAATGATAACTATGGGGTCCCTCTTACAAGCGCATTGTTTATTGTCGTTGAGCTTGACCAAAGTGGGGCAATAATTTATGGGTTCGGGAGGTTAATTTCCTCCCGGTTGTTGGATCCCTAGTTGATTTGGGCTAGGTTCACTGACTTAGGATGTGAACCATCATGTATAGTCATGGTCAATTTGTGTCCTAGAGTCTAGGTTAAGTCCTTAGGCTCAACTCCAGATGGACAAGCTTTCAACAAGACCCTCAGAGACTCCAGACTCACAAGTTTTCAAGACTAAGTAAAGTGAGTTCGACGTTCGTCGAACTCAGCTCGACGAAAGGAGTTTTGCGCTCGACGATTGTGAGACAATTCTTAGTGCTGAGCCCGACGATCTATGTTCTCTGTTCGACGAAAACTCAGTTTCTACATCAAGCCAAAGTCAAGAGAACTTCAAACTTTTCTAAGTCCAGCTTCATGCTTCGGTCGACGAATTATATTCTGAGCTCGACGAACTTGGACCTCAAGTTCACAGCTTCTCAGGTCGACGAAGTCAGCTTCTCAGGTCGACGGATGCTATACTTTACTCGACGATTTCTGGACTCAGAGAATCTGTGTCGACACTTAGGGTTTGTGTCGACACCAGACGATCTGTTTCGACAATAGGATTTCAGTCGACACCAGCTTATGTCGACACCAGGATTTCAGTCGACACCAGCTTATGTCGACACCGGGATTTCAGTCGACACCAGCTTATGTCGACACTAGAGGATTTGTGTCGACACCATGATCAATCTGTCGACACCAATTTATGTCGACAGAATATTTCAGCAGAAGCAGAGTATTTTGTCTAAGTCCAGAACTTTTCTCAGGTCGACGAATTTGATTCTTAGCTCGATGAATGAAGACTGTCTATCAGATGAATGAAGATTGTCTGGTCGATGAACTCTATCAAGCTCAGCTCGACGAACTCAATCTCAGCTCAACGAACACAAGTTCAGCTCGACGAATTGTGTTCTTTGTTCGACGAATCCAGATTAGGTTTTCTTCAAGGTTCCCGTTCCGTTTCTTGGCGCTGATTCCTGAACATTTAATGCCAGATATTCTCGGAATGTTACCGTTAGAACGTACATTGACTATGGACGATTACATGCCGTTTTTCCATGGGACAGTTAGAAAAGTCATTGATTGCTGATTCTTTCCAAGGCTGACTGTAATTACTACTCGACATTCAAAAATTTTGAATATTCCTCAGTCAGTGATAGACACAAGAGATACACAGATACACAAAAAATAGTGACACAGTAAGAGAACAGAATCAAGCAGTGATAGAGTTCAAGAATCACAGTACAGAAAACAATCTGACAGACACTCTGAAGCTACGGAAGAACAAAACATTCTCAAATCTAAAGTGCTTGACTGCAATCATCCTTGACCAGAGAACTTTTGAAGAAGAAGAAGAACAACCAAATTCAATCAAGAGTCTTCTTCTTTTTATTCTCAGGACAACTTCAAAGGACAACAGAACTTTATCAGTCAAAAGAAGTTCCTGAAGCAGTTCTGGTCCAGGAATTCTATGTCATTCAAGGCCTATCACCCTGAAGCAGTGCTCCAGTATTCCTGACCAATTCAAGATCTCAGGGGGTGGAAGATCTGTTACATCAATCCACAAGTCTTCTCTCTGACTGTTGACAGAGAAGACACTATCACCCTCTCTTTAATTCTTATACAGGGTTTTAAATCCATTCAAAATTATTCTGGTTGCAAGTCTCCTTCCACAAGACTTGAGGGTTTGGTTTTTGGGGACCTGATCAAAACCCATTGGTGCCCAGGACACCTGATCAACTCATCCTGCAGTGGATTCCTACCTAGGGTGGTAGAAGAGTGGATGTACCCAGATTGATTGGGGAACCACTATAGCTCCTTGTGTCTTCTGGTTGCTTATTTTCTTTTGTTTTCTGGCTGTGGTATGTGATTGCTCTGTGTTTTGTTAGGTGTTGTGTTTACTTTATGTTATTTGCTTCCCTGTTCACTTAGATATACAACAACAGTTGTAAAAAGTTTTTAGCAAGCACCATACTCTATTCACCCCCCCCCCCCCTCTAGAGTATATCAGATCTAACCTGCACTTTTAATTGGTATCAAAGCGAGGTTGGTTAAAATACCAGACCTCAGGTTGGTTAAAATACCACACCTTAGTGGTTGCACAGGCTAACACCTGGACCACAAAGATCCATCTAGTTAGATATATTTTAAGTTTGTTACTAGATTTATTTCTTCACAGAACATGGCCCAAAACAAAGATTATGCTAGCACCAGACCTCCAGTGTGCAATCTATCTAAGTTTGCACTTTGGAAGGCAAGGATTAGATTGTACATGAACTCTATTGATGAAGACATTTTTAATTCTGTTTTGACAGTGTGTCCTAGACCCCCAGAAAATACAAGTACAAGTGTTGTTCCACCTCCATCAGGAATAGATGCAGAAATCAAGAAATGGAAAGTGGCAGATGCTAAGGCAATGAATATTTTAGCCCAGACTATGTCTGATGAAATATTCCAAAAAGTAGCTGACTGCAACTCAGCAAAGGACATCTGGGACAAGTTATCTGAGATAGTCTCAGGGTCTTCTGATGAGAGAAAAGATAGAAGATCTCATCTCATAACCCAATATGAGAATTTCAAGAAAGGAGAAGCTGAGTCAGTAGCAGACATGTATAATAGACTCAGTCTCATAGTCAATGAGCTGAAAACATTGGACAAAGAGATCTCATTGACTGAGCTCAATGATAAAATCCTAATGTGCTTCCCAAGCACTTGGGACTCAAGGATCTGGCCAATCAAGAATGCCAGAAGCCTAAATGAGATCACAACTGAAGCTCTCTTGGGCAAGCTCAGGTCTTATGAGCTGCTCATCAAGAATAGAGAAGAAGTGTAGAAGGCTGCCTCACCAGCTATAAGAAAGGAAAAAATCAATAGCTTTCAAAGCCATTGAAGATCAGCCTGAAGACAAGGTCACAGGCAATGAAGAGCTGCTAAGCCTACTGGCCAAAAGATTTTACAAAATGACCAGGAAAGATTTCAGGAAAAAGTATGCCAGAGGGCATGACACGCCAAGGTATGATAAATCAAATAACAAAGAGATTATTTGTTTTGGATGCAGGAAAACAGGCTACATGGTGTCTGACTGTCCAGAAAATCAGTATAAGGACAAAAAGGACAGGAAAGAAAGAAGAAAAGACAAAGACTTCAGCTGGCGGGAAGCATAAGCAATCACGTGGCCTTATGAGCTCGACGATCTGACCCATGACAAAAAGGACAGGAAGCATAAGCAATCACGTGGTAGTGCATCTCGTACTAGTAATCTGCTAGAAACTCCACCCATTGCCTCCGCCTAATATTCAGCTCCTTCTGTGTGTCCATATACTTCAAATTTTTGTGATCAGAGTAAATGTTGCAGTGAACATTGTAGAGTATGTGCCTCCAGACCTTCAGAGCAAACACGATCACTCGCGTCTCCAAGTAATGAATAGGGTAGTTCTGCTCATGCTTCTTCAGCTGGCGGGAAGCATAAGCAATTACGTGGCCTTTCTGCATCAGCTGACAAGGAGGGAGGTCAAGCTCCTCAACGAGCCAACATTCATGAGAGTGTCTTCCTGTACAGCTGCCCATCCTGGAGGAGGTAGTACGCCGACTTGTGCCTTAGCTTCTTCTTGTCTGCCCCCTCCGGATACTCTCCTGTAGAAAGGAAAGTTACTACTGGGTCCATCCACGAATGTCCTGAGGTGGATCAAGGCGAGCTGACAAGGAGGGAGGTCAAGCTCCTCAAGAAGCTGGTGTGCGGGCTGCGCGAGGTGCATGGGGTCAACGAGACGCTTCAACGCGACTACGCGTGTCTCGCCGACGAGGTGCGAAGTGGCCAGGCTGGCGAGCTGATGTCCCCGTCCCGGCTCCTGGATGAGATAGACGATGGCCTCTCGATGGCGCAGAGAAATTCAGGAAGGATCCGCGAGCTGCTCTGCGCACGGCAGTTTGGGGGGGGGGGGGAGGGGGTCGCGAGGCCGGGGCAGGTAAGAGGGCTGCTCCTTTGCCGAGCCGACCGGTACTCGCACCCTGATGCTCCCCCTGCTCGCGCCCCCCACCCTTCTATTCCTGAACTTGATCTGTAATAAGTAGCTTTTAGGACATTCTTGGACATGCATTATTTATTTAAATAATAGACTGCAATGTTTGACTTAGCCTTGGTGGGGACGTGCCGGAAGTCAGCGAGCTGGGGTGGCGAGCTGGGGTGGTGAGTTGGGCCGATTGGACGGCCTGACCCCAGATTTCTTTTCCTATAAATAGCCCCCCCCCCCCCTCACCAACCCCGTACTGTGCCTTTATTGCTTTCTTTCCCTCTCTTCCTGCGCTTTTCTCTTTCTCTGCTCGCGCCCTACTTTTTCCTCTGTGAATATGGGCAAGACCAATCCTGATGCCGATGGCCGCTCCAAGTGCGCGCAGTACTTCACTGATTATTACTTCTTTGAGGGGCACACCAGCGAAGAGGAGCTCGCGGAGTTCAGGGCCGAGTATGTGCCGCCGGGCTTCGAGGTGCGCGGGCCGAGGCAGGGCGAGGCCATCAACACCTTTTACGGGGACGAGCTCACCTTCCCCATCTCGCATTTCGAGGTGGGGTTGCGCCTCCCCATCTGGCCGGAGATCCGGCAAATCCTGAAATACTACGGAGCCGTGCCCGCGCAGTTAAACTCCAACGCCATCGCGATGATGGTGGCGTTCGCGAGCTACCTCCGACGGGAGAGGATTGAGTTCAACCTCACAGTGTTCGGGAAGCTCTTTTCCTACAAGGCGACGCTGGATGGGGTCGCCTACTTCGACGGCTCACTGATCAAGGTTCGCGAGATCACGAACAAACATCACACCTGGATGACCAAGATCGCCTTCATCAAGGGTGATCTCGGTAACATCCCCTACTCCCCCCAGCAAAAAGGCGAGGAGGTCTACCGTCCCCATGCCATGTCCGGCAATGATGCCGAGCTTCACAGGTTCTTTCTCCACAAGGACTTTGAGGTCGTCTTCCTGCGAAGGGATCTCGACGCGCTCCGCCCGTTCTACCTGGCGAAGGTATTGTTCTCTCCTCATCTTGCCGAGCTCGCCCGATCGCCGAGCTCACCATATTGTTGCTGAATCTCTTCTAATTTTTTCCAAGTATTTTCCTTGCAGGGGAGAGGATAATTCCTGCGAACCCGCCGTTTGCGGATCCGGTATCGCACCCGGAACCGTTTGCCCGCGAGAAGGCGGCAGCGGCGGCCTGCCGAGATGAGGCGGCCCTCTCTCAACCCTCTTCCAGCAAGAGGCGACCTGAGGATGCGGGGTCGAACCCTCCACTCTGCCAGCGACTGCCAAAAAAGATGCGGAGAGCTCTGCTGTCTTCGTGGGGGCAACAACAACAACATCAATCCAGCCCCAAGTACATCAGCTCGTCGGAGACCCCTCCTGACGTGTCGCCGGGGAGCCCGCTGCAGGAGATCACCAGCAAAAGCCGGAAGGGCGACGGGGCCCCTTCTTCTGCGGCGGCGATCTCGCCACCTCCCTCGGCGAAGAGAGCAGCTCGCGAGCACGGGGCGCCGAAGTAGCACCCCCTCTTCAACTTCAGGGGGTGATGAAAGGACTCGGCGGGTGAGCCCATGGTGCAGTGGGATGAGCTGGCCCATCGGGTCTCCATCTCCACCCTGCACCCGTCGTGGCATGACCGTGAGCCCGCCACGGTCCATGCTTATGCCCTCGGCTTCGGCCTCTATGGCCGCAAGGACGCCGCGGCTTACAAGAATATGACCCTCCGGCAGCTCGGCCATGAGGGTCTGCAGGCCCACCTGCTGACACTGGAGCTCCACCACATGCTACTCGCCGCAGCTTCGCCCTCATCAATCAACTCCAAAAGGCTGAGCAGGCTCGCGACGTTGCCAAGGATAAAGTCACTGATCAGGTGAGGCGGCTCGGCATCGCTGAGGGTCTTCTCCCCCAGGCCGCTGATGGGTTGGTAAGCATCAAGCACCTCCTCATTTCCCTTAGAACATTATGCGCTGGTACTAAGCCGGCTTTTCTCTTTGCCAGGATGCCAAGGCCGTGGGGGAGCTTCAGGCTCGCAATGCCGAGCAAGGGGCAGAGATTAGCCAGCTGCGCGCCCACCTTGCCGAGCTGGAGGGGGCAAACACGAAGCTGAAGGGGGAGAATCAACACCTCCTCCGTGAGGTCCACCGCCAGGTGGAGATCTTCTTCCCAGCCCATGACGTCGACCCTTACCTCCCCTACAAGAGCCCGTGGATCTTTGGCGAGGCCGACCTCGCCGAGAGACTGCGTATCAACTCCATCCAAGCTGCCGAGTGCACCCTCCAAATGATGAAGGACTCGGGGGTGCTGGTGGAGGGATTCGAGGGGATCTCGGCCCAGGACCTGATGCTGAGCCTGTTCCCGGTGACGTCGCCCAGTGAGAAGAAAGATAACTTGGACGCGATGTTCGAGAAGATCTTCCCGGATCAGTCGGGTGAAGGGAGGACCGGTCCGGCGGCGGGGGGAGGGGGGAGGATTGAACTTGTAAATCTTCTTTTTTGGTTTGCTCGCCGAGGCGAGCCCCTGTAATCATTTTTGTAAACACTTATTTAATGAAAGAAAAGTTTTAATCATACCCGCGCCATGTCATTTCTTCCCTCTTTTCTTTTATTTTTTGCTTGTTGTGTCTTGTATGTCCGCGAGTACTCCCCCCGGCGACCCCGCGTAGGAAAATACTGCGAGTAGGATGGTCATTAGTACGCGCCTGCCGGTGGATATGTTCTGAATGCTTGCCGAGCTCCAGGCAATTTGGCAGCGGGCTGCTCTTCGCCCTCATCACGCCACCTCATCTCGCATACGAGCCATCCAGGTTGAACTCAGAAAATTCTTCCAAGTAAAATAGACATGGGGGTGAAGTGCCCTGGCCTGGCTCGCCTCCCTTCAGCGAGGTTCCGAGACGTGGCTTGCCACCCTGATGCTAGCGCCGAGCTGGGTTGGGCGAGTCCAAACTCGCTTGTGCAAGACCCCCTTGCTGATGCCGAGCTGGGTTAGGTGAGTCCAAGCTCGCCTACACAGAACCTTTTTCCCCTTACTCCTTGGCACTTGAAACTTCTTGACCCTTACCCGGCGATTTCAAGGCCGATACCATCGAGTGACTTCCAGCCCTGCCAGCTAGTTGAGAGCCTGACAGTGGGATCTGCTCGAGGCCCAAGGATGACACCGAGTGACTTCCAGCCCTGCCAGTTAGGTGAGAGCCTGACAATGGGATCTGCTCGGGGTCCACTATCAATACCATCGAGTGACTTCCAGCCCTGCCAGCTAGGTGAGAGCCTGACAGCGGGATCTGCTCGAGCCCAAGGATGACACCGAGTGACTTCCAGCCCTGCCAGCTAGGTGAGAGCCTGACAGAGGAATCTGCTCGGGGTCCATTATCAACACCATCGAGTGACTTCCAGCCCTGCCAGCTAGGTGAGAGCCTGACAGCGGGATCTGCTCGAGGCCAAGGATGACACCGAGTGACTTCCAGCCTTGCCAGCTAGGTGAGAGCCTGACAGCAGGATCTGCTCGGGGTCCATTATCAACACCGTCGAGTGACTTCCAGCCCTGCCAGCTAGGTGAGAGCCTGACAGCGGGATCTGCTCGAGGCCAAGGATGACACCAAGTGACTTCCAGCCCTGCCAGCTAGGCGAGAGCCTAGCAGCGGGATCTGCTTGGGGTCCACTATCGACACCATTGAGTGACTTCCAGCCCTGCCAGCTAGGTGAGAGCTTGACAGCGGGATCTGCTCGAGGCCAAGGATGGCACCGAGTGACTTCCAGCCCTGTCAGCTAGGTGAGAGCCTGACAGCGGGATTTGCTCGAGGTTCATTATCAACACCATCGAGTGACTTCCAGCCCTGCCAGCTAGGTGAGAGCCTGACAGCGGGATCTGCTCGAGGTCCAAACACTCTCCATTTCTTTACGCAAGCTAGCTGTGACTACTGAAGTGTTAAAGAATTTTATTATAATCAAGGTATCACTAACACGCTTCAGGGGAAAAAACGTTTCAAGTCGTCACCACTCCAGGTGAGACTCAGGGTCTCGCCCTCTACATTTTGGAGTCGATAACCTCCCGATTTTAAAGCCTCTTTTATAATAAACGGTCCCTCCCAGCTGGGTTGAGCTTCCCTATGGATGTCGACCTTCCTGTTGCATCCACTTTCTTTAGTATCAAGTCCCCTTCCGCAAACTGTTTGACTCTGACATGCTTGTCAAAGTACTTGGTCATTCTCCTCTTCACCTCTTCCTGTCGGATGGCGGAAAGGTCCCTCAGTTCTTCCACCATGTCAAGGGAGAGCCTTAGCTCTTCCTCATTCTCGGTCTGCCATTCTTTCCTACCTTTCTTGGTCGCAACAACTCGAGGCGTTTGAACTTGAAACTCCACGGGGAGCACCGCCTCGCACCCATGAGATAGCTTGAATGGAGTCTCCCCAGTAGCTGTGTTAGGGGTGGTCCTCAAGGCCCAGAGGACCGCGGGAAGCTGTTCCACCCAGCTCCCCTTCAAATTCTCCACTTTCTTCTTGAGGAGGTTGACGATAATCCTGTTCGCAGCTTCCACCTGTCCGTTGCTCCTGGGGTGATGAACCGAGGCGAACCTGAGGTCGATTCCCAGCAGCTCGCAAAAATTGGTGAACTCAGCGCTGACGAACTGGGGCCCGTTGTCCGTGACTATGGCTTGGGGCAGCCCATGGCGACAGATGATCTCCCCCCCAAACGAAGTTCCTGATAACCTGGGAGGTCACCTTGGCCAGCGCCTTCACCTCCAACCACTTGGAGAAGTAGTCGATCATTACTAGGAGGAACCTCCTCTGCCCACTGGCCTGGGGGAATGGCCCAACCAAATCCATTCCCCAAATGGCGAAGGGCCAGGGGGTCATGATGCTTTTGAGTTGCTGGGCCGACTGTAGCTGGAGGGGGCAAACAGCTGGCACTTATGGCACCTTCTCGTGAACTCCGTTGCATCATGGCCCAGGGTCGGACAAAAGTACCCCTGTTTGACGATTCTTCCTTCCAGGGTCTGACTCCCAGAGTGGCTCCCACACTCTCCGGAGTGGACTTCCTCCAGGATTCTCTGTACCTCCTCCTCGGCCACGCAACGAGCCAACATTCCTGAGAGTGTCTTCCTGTACAGCTGCCCATCCTGGAGGAGGTAGTACACCGACTTGTGCCTTAGCTTCTTCTTGTCTGCCCCCTCCAGATACTCTCTTATAGAAAGGATGTGAAATTGTCCTTGTTTCCTGCCATGTGCTTTGAGCACCCACTATCCAGATACCATTGCTGGTTTGATGTTGGATCGGTCTTCACCTGCACATAAAGCAATTTAATTGGACCCAAAGTAATATTTGGTGATTCAAACTTTGGACTAACAAAAGGATATGGTGCAGTCCAGATTGGCTCAGTCACATTCAAGAAAGTAGCCGATGTGGAAGGACTGAAGCACAACTTAATCAGTATCAGTCAACTGTATGATGAAGGCTATCAAGTGACTTTCAGCAAATCCTCATGCAAGATCAAATCAGAGGACAACACCATTGTGTTGACAGGTAAAAGGAAAGGTAACATCTATTTAGTAGACTTACTTTCAACTAAAGTAGACATATGTTTGTTCAACTCTATTTGTAGACCTAATGAATTATGTCATAAGAGATTAGGACATGTAAACCTTAGAACCATTGCTAGGCTATTCAAGGACAACCTTGTTAGAGGACTACCTTTTGGCCCGTACAAGAAGGGAGGACTTTGCAGGGCTTGTCAATTAGGCAAGCAAACCAAAAATTGCTTCAAGTCACTTAATAAGAGTGATTCACCTAGGATTTTGTATCTGTTACACATGGATCTCTTTGGACCCATTACAGTACAAAGCTTAGGAGGGAAATCTTATACCTTAGTAGTTGTAGATGACTTCTATAGATTCACATGGGTGTTCTTTCTGACGAAGAAGTCTGATAACTTTAAGTGTTTGACATAGTTTCTCAAATGCATACAGATTGAGTTCAACACTCACATTGCCCTGATCAGAAGTGATCATGGGATAGAGTTTGATTCTCTTCTTATGCAAGAGTTTTGTCAAAATCAGGCATACTTTCTCAGCTCCTAGAACTCCTCAACAAAATGGGGCAGTTGAAAGGAAAAATAGAACCCTTATTGAATCCGCTACTACATTGTTGTCAGATGCTCACCTTCCTCTATCCTTTTTGGCAGAGGCAGTGAACACCTCCAACTATGTGTTGAATAGAAGCTTGATACATAAGCTGAAGGGCAAGACTCCCTATGAATTACTCAAAGGGAAGAAACCTAAAGTATATTATTTTAAAATCTTTGGTTGTATTTGCTACATTCACAATAATGACAAGAGATACATAGCAAATTTTCAAGTTAAAGCTGATGAACGAGTGTTTCTGGGATACTCCATGGTCAGTAAAGCTTATAGGGTATATAATAAATCTACTCTCAAAATTGAAGAATCTATTCATGTATCTTTTGATGAGACTAACATGTCATACAAGGAGAAAGAAATTTCTACCATAAGCTCTTTGCAGGTTCCACCATTGTGTGAGTCTATGGATGGACTGAACCTTACCCAAGAGGTATCAAATCATCCCACTCCACAGGATGCTGAAGATAGTGATGAGGAAAGTCAAGAGGAAGTGGCTGAACTTCCCCCACAAGCTAGTATCATTCCCCAAGAGGAATTAAATACTGAAGCTGTTGCTCAACCAACTCCACCAACTTATCTTGTCACACTTAGAGATCACCCTAGATCTCAAGTGATTGGAAACATCTCAGTAGGTGTACAGACAAGGCATCAACTCAACCAAGACTTGATTCATGCCTGTTTTCTCTCTCAAATTGAACCTCTCACCATACATGAGGCAGAGCAAGATCCCCATTGGATCATTGCAATGCAAGAGGAACTCAATCAGTTTGAGAGATGTAGAGTTTGGGACTTGGTTCCAAGACCCCATAACTACCCAGTTATTGGAACCAAATGGGTCTACAGGAACAAGTTGAATGATCAAGGCAACATAGTGAGAAATAAGGCTAGGCTTGTTGCTTAAGGCTACAGACAAGAGGAAGGAATAGACTATGACCAAACCTTTGCCCCTGTTTCAAGGTTAGAGGCCATTAGGATATTCCTTGCCTATGCAGCTTACAAGAGATTCAAGGTCTACCAGATGGATGTCAAAAGTGCATTTCTGAATGGAATACTTCAAGAAGAGGTTAATGTAGAACAACCTCCAGGTTTTATCTCTCCAACTTAACTATCTTTTGTTTTTAAATTGCATAAAGCTCTCTATGGTTTAAAGCAATCTCCAAGAGCTTGGTATGAGACCATAGCAAGCTTTCTTTTAGAGCATGAATTTACAAGAGGAACCATAGATAAAACACTTTTCACTAGACATCATAAGGACCAAATATTGTTAGTACAAATATATGTGGATAACATTATTTTTGGGTCTACTGATCCCAAATTGTGCAAGAGGTTTGCTGACCTCATGCATTCAAAATTTGAGATGAGTAACATGGGTGAGCTTTCCTACTTCCTTGGTCTCCAAGTGAAGCAGCTCCCAGATGGTATCTTCCTCTCCCAAGCTAAGTATGCTAAAGAGCTTATCAAAAAGTTTGGGATGGGTGATGCTTCAGGGATGAAAACCCCTATTGCTACAAATGATGTTGTGGATTCTGATGTAGTAGGGAAACCTGTGGATCAGAAAAGCTATAGGGCAATTGTTGGATCCCTATTATACCTAACAGCTAGCAGACCTGATATAATGTTTGCCACATGCCTCTATGCTAGGTTCCAAGTGAACCCTAAAGAATCTCACCTTATTTTCCTAAAAAGAATTTTGAGATATATAAAGAGTTGTCCTAGTCTAGGACTCTGGTATCCTGCAGAGTCAGAGTTTGAGTTAACTGGATACTCAGATGCTGACTATGCTGGATGTAGAGTGGACAGGAAAAGTACCTCTGGAACATGCCAGTTGCTTGGTATGAGACTTGTCTCCTGGTTTTGTAAAAAGCAGACATATGTGTCTACATCAACTGCAGAAGCAGAATACATGGCTGCTGGTAGTTGATGTTCACAAATGCTATGGATACAAAACTAACTCTCAGATTATGGTGTCAACTTAAATAATTCAACATTATTTTGTGATAATACTAGTGTTATTGCTATAGCATAGAATCCAGTTCACCATTCTAGGACAAAACATGTTGAAATAAGACATCATTTCATTAGAGATAATGTGGACAAAAAGAAAATTAACTTGATCCATATTCCTACTGATCTACAAAGAGCAGACATTTTCACCAAGCCATTGGATGAGAAAACCCATCTGTTCTTTATAAATCAATTGGGAATGATTAATGGACAAGAGTTAACCCAGATTCTGTCTGCATTCGACGAATTTTCCAGAGTTCGTCGAACGGAGTTCGACGAATTAGGGAAAGTTTGAGACATTCTCGTCGAATAGAGATCGACGAATTCTCTGTGTGAGGAAACAATTTTCGTCTACCAGAGATCGACGAACTTTGCTTCAGAAAGACATTTCGTCGAACGGAGTTCAACAAACTGTTTTCAATTCTTCTGGATGACATCGACGAATTATCTGTCTATAATTTATTTCATCAAGCTCAGTTCGAAGAATTTTCTTTTTCGTGGACCGGAGTTTGTTGATTCATATTCTGAAAATCTTATATCTAGGTTTTCTTCGACCTCCGTCCCACGCTTTCAGTTCCTTTGCTCTTGATCGTCGTTTCTCTCTGTGTTTTTCTTGCAGGACATCAATGGCGATTCCCTCAGGTGCTTTGGTTGCAATGAAGTTTGACACTGGATTCGACATGGACTTTGAGTCATTTCAACACTCTAACTCCATCTTTCTATACATCTTAGAACTACTGGAAGAACTCAGTCTAAAGGATTTCATGACCAGGCGCATTAAACTTCATGGAACGGAAATACGAGAATGGGTATATACATCTACAGTTTCTGAAGAATATTTCTTGACCGGCAATATAGGGAACACTGTTGTTTCCCTCTCTCCTGCAGTTCTCACTGAAATATTTGGATTAGTGAACGGAGAAGACAATCTGGAAATGGACTCTGAGGAATTCAGTGATATGCTGAAACTCATGGGTTTCTCTGGTAACAACCCTAATAAGTTGTTGAAAAAGCAATTATCCGCCGCCTACCAATTTCTGGCAGATATTACGGGAAAGATACTGATGGCCAAGCACTCTGCTCATGACTATATTACCTGTCACCGATTTCTGATAATGTGTGTAGTAGTGAATAAGCGACAGGTTGATTGGAGTAAGGTGTTCTTTGAATTGATCAAGAAGAAGAACAGCAAGAAGGAAGTCTGCTTTGGCAGAATATTGGCAATATTTCTCAAAGAGAAGGCTGCTGAATGTATGGTCTGCCCGACCATCTCCATAAATGCCAGCAAGCGCCTCACTTGCGCTCTGTTTGGCAGATGGGAGAGGACCATCTCCAAGCCCTCAAAGGCTTCTTCCTCCTCCCTCCAAACTTCTGAGAGTACAAGGGCTGTAAAGGCCACTCCCCACCCTGTTGAAGAGGTTCCTCCATCTCAACCATCTCTTCCAGCACCTCTTCCTCCAAAGAAGCCTCCTCATGTACCTACCCCTCCTTCATCTCCACCACTTGACCTGACAAACATTCCATCTTCACCTCCATCTTCCCATCTGCAAGTTAATCAACAACCCACTCCTCCGGATTCCCCTCATGAGACACTACTTCCTACACCTCCACAGTCTTCTCTTCCCCCACACTTATCCACCATTCCATCTTACATTATACCATCAGATACAATCATGCAAGATGCCCCCACTCCATCTGTTATTCCTCATCCCATTCCATCCCCTTCCCCTTCACCATTTGATCCATCTACCCTCATTTCTTCGCTCACCCCTCTCATAAAATCTTTGCTCCAAGATGCAATTACACCTCTTGTGACCTCCATTAATTCCTTATCTGCCCAGCTCTCTCTTATATCTACTGTCCCCTCTTCATCTAGGGGCCTGGCTCCAGGTATTCCTAAACCCAGGCAGGGGGAGATGCTCTGTGATGAAGTTGCAGCAGATGCAGATACAGCAGCAGTAGCAGTCACAGCAGTTCCTTCTCTAGTAGATTCAGATTCAGATGAGGATACAACAATCTTGACAGACTTTGATGCTGAGATGTTTGAGTTAATTCAATTCATGGATACTGACATTGATTTGGATGAGTCAGTTGCACAAATAACTCCTGTTGGTGATTTCTATTTAAATCCCACAGTGATTTATCAGTTTTGTTGAGAAGTTTTGACACTGTATATAAACAATCTCTTCCAGCTGATTTTACTAAGCCATATTTGGCTATGGTACCATATACCTCTCCAGCTAGTCCAGCAGTTGCCAAGCAACTCTGTGACAATTTTGCTCTCTCTGTCTCCAGCTCAAAAGTCATTCCAGAAGATACAACAGTGCTAGTCTCGGCACCAGATTTTATTATGGATGACTCTCCAATGCCTACTCTAGATGAGCTTATTCAAGCAGACATTGAAGAAGAGAATAAGGCAATAGCTGATAGCTCTGTCTCCTTTGTTTCTGAATCTTGTACAGATATTTCTTCTCTTGTTGCTGATAACCCTTTTCCTGAACCTTCTGCCTCTCCTCCAGCAAAGGCTGTTGTTTCTGATAAAGCTTTAAAAGCTTTGGATGCTCTTTATGACATCCCTCAAGGTTCTGAGTCAGAAGAAGATGATGATGATTCTGATGAAGATGCAGCTAGTAAGAAAAAGAGATTGTTGGCAAAGAAGAGAAAGGCTGCTCCTCCTCCAGCTCCCAAGCCAAATACCAATGCAGACACTCCCTATTATATTCTGCACAAGGTTACACCATATAAGGGAATGCCAGCATGGATGTGGCTCTCCAAAAACAAGCAGAAAGATAGAAAGAGAAGCAGGAGATACTCCCCTCCTCTAGTGCACAGATACAGGAAGGATCCTCCTCCTCCTCCAGCAGCTGGTGTCAGTGGCTCTAGCTCCCAGAGATCTGCCCCAATGCAAACTTATCAGAGACAGTCAAGGAGATCTTCTGGAAGTAGCCAGCCGAGGCCATCCTCCTCAGGTAGTCGACAGCATAATCAGCAGCAACAAATTCCTGAAGTACAAAAAGCTGAAAGCCCAAAGAAACCAGACTCCCCTCCAATTCCTTTTGAAGATCCAGAGACTGCTAATACTGCAAGAATGGCTAGGTACCAAGAGCTGATTGGTCTATCTTTGATAAATAAAGCCTAAGTAGAAGGAAAAGATATCTCTGGTCATTCAACAATGTCAAAGTATAGAAAGGAAGAGCTGAAAAGGTTTGACAAAGGCAACAAATTGTTTAATGTTGATGAATATATGAAACTTCACCCAGAAGCAGTTGTCCCTAGGGCTACATCATTAAAAATTATTGGGGCAGCTGATATGACCATGACAGTGGCTCAAGCTCAAGATCCTAACAGAGAAATCATTTTCAAGAAGCCAGGAGAAAAGAAAGCAGAAGACAAACCTCAGCAAAAGAAGCCAAATAAGTAATTTTTCTTGTTATTTCATCTTCTTTCTGTTACTTGTTTTTAAACTATGCTATCTGTAACAAAGCTGTGTATATATATCTGTTGCATGTGTTATAATTCTCTGCCAGATATATCTCTTCTCTTGCTTAGTTTTTCTGTTTTGAGTCTCTGTTAGTGACCTCACCCAAATATGGGGAGATTGTTGGATCCCTAGTTGATTTGGGCTAGGTTCACTGACTTAGGATGTGACCCATCATGTATAGCCAGGGTCAATTTGTGTCCTAGAGTCTAGGTTAAGTCCTTAGGCTCAACTCCAGATGGACCAGCTTTCAACAAGACCCTCAGAGACTCCAAACTCACAATTTTTCAAGACTAAGTAAAGTGAGTTCGACATTCGTCGAACTCAGCTCGACAAAAGGAGTTTTGCTCTTGACGATCGTGAGACAATTCTTAGTCTTGAGCCCGACGATCTATGTTCTCTGTTCGACGAAAACTCAGTTTCTACATCAAACCAAAGTCAGGAGAACTTCAAACTTTTCTAAGTCCAGCTTCATGCTTCGGTCGATGAATTATATTCTGAGCTCGACGAACTTGGACCTGAAGTTCACAGCTTCTCAGGTCGACGAAGTCAGCTTCTCAGGTTGACGGATGCTATACTTTACTCGATGATTTCTGGACTCAGAGAATCTGTGTCGACACTTAGGGTTTGTGTAGACACCAAACGATCTGTGTCGACCCCAGGATTTCAGTCGACACCAGCTTATGTCGACACCAGGATTTCAGTCGACACCAGCTTATGTCGACACCAGGATTTCAGTCGACACCAGCTTATGTCGACACCAGAGGATTTTTGTCGACACCAAGATCAATCTGTCGACACCAATTTATGTCGACACAACATTTCAGCAGATGCAGAGTATTTTGTCTAAGTCCAAAACTTTTCTCAGGTCGACGAATTTGATTCTTAGCTCGATGAATGAAAACTGTCTATCAGATGAATGAAGATTTTCTGGTCGACGAACTCTATCAAGCTCAGCTCGACGAACTCAAGCTCAGCTCGACGAACACAAGTTCAGCTCGATGAATTGTGTTCTTTGTTCGACGAATCCAGATTAGATTTTCTTCAAGGTTCGCATTCCGTTTCTTGGCACTGATTCCTGAACATTTAAGGCCAGATCTTCTCGTAATGCTACCGTTAGAACGTGCATTGACTATGTACGATCACATGTCGTTTTTCCATGGGACAGTTAGGAAAGTCATTGATTGCTGATTCTTTCCAAGGCCGACTGTAATTACTGCTCGACATTCAAAAGTTTGAATATTCCTTAGTCAGTGATAGACACAAGAGATATACAGATACACAAAAAATAGTGACACATTAAGAGAACAGAATCAAGCAGTGATAGAGTTCAAGAATCACAGTACAGAAAACAATCTGACAGACACTCTGAAGCTGCAGAAGAACAAAACATTCTCAAATCTAAAGTTCTTGACTACAAATAGCCTTGACCAGAGAACTTTTGAAGAAGAAGAAGAACAACCAAATTCAATCAAGAGTCTTCTTCTTTCTATTCTCAGGACAACTTCAAAGGACAACAGAACTTTATCAGTCAAAAGAAGTTCCTGAAGCAGTTCTGGTCCAGGCATTCTAGGTCATTGAAGGCCTATCACCCTGAAGCAGTGCTCCAGCATTCCTGACCAATTCAAGATCTCAGGGGGAGCAAGATCTGCTACATCAATCCACAAGTCTTCTCTCTGAGTGTTGATTGAGAAGACATTATCACTCTCTCTAATTCCTTTACAGGGTTTTAAATCCATTCAAAATTATTCTGTTTGAAAGTCTCCTTCCAAAAGACTTGAGGGTTTGGTTTTTGGGGACCTGATCAAAACCCACTGGTGCCCAGGACACCTGATCAAATCATCCTGCAGTGGATTCCTACCTAGGGTGGTAGAAGAGTGGATGTACCTAGATTGATTGGGGAACCACTATAGCTCCTTGGGTCTTCTGGTTGCTTATTTTCTTTTGTTTTCTGGCTGTGGTCTGTGATTGCTCTGTGTTTAGTTAGTTGTTGTGTTTACTTTATGTTATTTGCTTCCCTGTTCACTTAGGTATACAACAACAGTTGTAAAAGGTTTTTAGTAAGCACCATACTCTATTCACCCCCCCCCCCCTCTATAGTATTACAGATCTAACATGCACTTTCACCGGTGCTCCTTAGTAATATCGCCGGAGAAAAATATTTTCTGCAGGTGCCCGTTCACTTTGAATTCGCCTTTTTTCGGGGGCGAGATAGGGATTGTCCCGTAGGGCCACACCTCTTTTACAATATAAGGGTCGGACATACCGGACTTGAATTTTCCCGAAAAAATTCGCAGGCGTGAATTATAGAGGAGAACTTGGTCTCCTGGTTTAAAGTCCTTGGGGTGCTTAATTTTTTTATCATGATAAAATTTTGTGCACTCCTTATAAAGTTTATTACTTTCGTAGGTGAATGAGCGCTACTCATCGAGCTCATTAATTTGGAATTTCCGGAGCTCGGATGATAAATTTTCATCAAGATTTTAAAATTTAAGCGCCCAAAAGGCGCGGTGCTCAAGCTCAACCGGTAAGTGACATGCTTTCCCATAGACTAATCGGTACGGCGTACAACCGATAGCGGTCTTGTACGCGGTCTGATATGCCCAGGGTGCATCGTCAAGCTTAACCGACCAATCCTTTTTATTTGTAGAAACCGTTTTTTCTAATATTTATTTTATATCACGGTTTACTACTTCTACTTAGCCACTAGTTTTAGGGTGATAGGGGGTGGCCAACCTATGTGTAACTCAATATTTAGATAAAACCTTGGCAAATTATGCGTCACAAAAGTGAGTTCCCCTATCACTCACTAGTGCCCATGGCGCTCCAAATCGTGAAAAGAGTTTTTCGAGAAATTGGGTCACAACTCACACATCATTGGTTGGAATGGCTTGTGCTTTTGCCCACCGTGACACGTATTCGATCACTAACAAAATATAATGATTTTCAAAGGAAGTTGGTAGCGGGCCGACAAAGTCGATTCCCCATAAATCAAAAACCTCAATTTCTAAAAATGAATTTAAAGGCATTTCATGGAGGCGGGAAATATTACCTGAGCGTTGGCATTGTTCACAACGACTTACATGTGCGTGAGCGTCTTTGAAGATGCTCGGCCAATAGAAGCCCGCCTCAAGTACTTTCCACGCCGCCTGATTTGCTTTATTGTGCCCGCCGGCGGGTCCCTTGTGGCAATGTTTCAATATTTTGGCGCCCTCCTCATGAGAAACACATATCTGCACTACTTGGTCCGCGCAAAATCGAAAGAGAAATGGATCCTCCCAAAAATAGTTTTTTCAAATCAGAAAAGAATTTCTTCTTTTGTTGATAAGAAAAACCTTTTGGAGAAATCTTTTAGCAAGGAAGTTTGCGAAATCGGCGAACCAAGGGGTGGGGAGAGTCATTACCTTATATAAAGGGAGAAGGCGCTCCTCGGGAAATGCATCATCGATGTCCTCTTCGATAAGCTCCTCCTAGTTGGGGTTCTCTGACCGAGAAAGATGAACCGCCGCCAGATTTTCCGCTCCTCTTTTGTCCCGGATCTCCAAGTAAAATTCTTGAAGAAGAAATATCCACCTAATCAATCTAGGCTTTGCATCTATTTTGATTAGTAGATAACGCAAGGCTGAATGATCGGTAAAAACAATGACTTTGGACAAAGTGAGGTAAGAACGAAATTTATCAACAGCAAAAATAACGGCAAGAAGTTCTTTCTCGGTGGTAGTGTAATTTACTTGTGCTTTGGTTAGTGTTTTGCTCGCAAAATAGATAGGATGAAAATTTTTATTGATGCATTGTCCTAAGACCGCACCAACGACAAAACTACTAGCATCGCACATGATTTCAAAAGGTAGATCCCAATTGGGAACTATCACAATCTCTGCGTTTATTAATTTTTCTTCTATAATAGAAAAAGCTTGCAAACAATTTTCATCAAGAAGAAACGGTGCATCTTTTTCTAAAAGGTGAGTGAGGGGCTTGCTTATTTTTGAAAATTCTTTAGCAAACCGGCGATAGAAACCGGCGTGCCCCAAAAAAGTACGAACGATCTTGACATTTGAAGGGGGAGGTAGTTTTATATTGTTTTTATTTTGGCTTTACCTACCTCTATGCACTTACTAGATATTTTATGGCCTAAAACTAAAACTTCACGTACCATAAAATGGCACTTCTCCCAATTTAACACTAAATTGGTGTCCTCACATCTTTGTAGCACACGGGAGAGGTTTTCTAAACATAAATTGAACGAATCTCCAAAGACGAAGAAGTCGTCTATGAAGACTTCCATTATATCCTCCACTAGCTCGTAAAAAATCGCGAGCATACACCTTTGAAAAGCTATCGGCGCATTGCATAAACCAAAGGCATCCTCTGATAGGTGAAGGTGCCGAACGGACAAGTGAAGATTGTTTTCTCTTGATCCTCGGGCGCAATTGGGATGTGTAAATATCCAGAGAGGCCATCAACAAAACAATAAAAAGCATGACTGGATAGTCGTTCATGGATTTGGTCAATGAACGGTAAAGGAAAATGATCCTTTCGGGTTGCATCATTTAATTTGCGGTAGTCGATGCAATCCCGCAATCCGGTAACGGTTCTAGTAGGGATTAATTCATTTTTATCATTTGGCACTACCGTTAATCCCCCTTTCTTGGGCAGCACTTCGACCTGACTAACCCAAGTGCTATCCAAAATCGGATAGATGAGGCCCGCGTATAATAATTTAATAACCTCTTCCTTAACTACCTCCTTCATATTAGGATTTAGCCGGCGTTGCGGTTGAATAGTTTTGTGAAAATTTTCTTCTAATAAGATTTTGTGTGTGCAAAAGGAGGGATTAATCCCTTTTTGGTCCGTAATTTTCCACGCAATCGCATGGAGATGATGTTTTAAAACATTTAATAAGTTGAATTTTTCTTCATCGGATAAGTACACCGACACAATAACGAGAAGTTTTGAACACTCCGCTAGAAATAAATATTCTAAATGATCTGGCAATTGTTTTAGTTCTAAGGTTGGAGGTTCATCGTAAGAGATTTTTAATCAGTCACTTCCTAGTTCTAGAATTTTAAAAATAGGCTCGTGTGTATCCGATTGATTATCACTATTATCATGAGAAATGAGATCTAAAGTTTCAATATCTTGTTCATGATCAATATATGAATAAAAATTTTCAGAAAATAAAATGGAGTCTTCATCGGTAGAAGCCTCCAAAAAGAAACATGAGTCGTCATTAGCAAGCGTATTTTTCATAGATGATTTGATAGTAAAGGTAACTTCTTCATCTCCGACTCTAAGGAGAAGATTACCGTTACTAACATCTATAATGTCGCGTGAGGTGGCGAGAAAAGGGCGACCGAGAATAAGCCGAACATCAGTGTCCTCTTATATGTCAAGGATGATAAAATCTACCGGAAGGATAAATTTGTCAACTTTGACAAGCACATCCTCAATAATACCCATAGGGTATTTAATAGACCGATCCGCCAATTGGATACTCATTCGTGTTGGATTAGGCTCTCCTAATCCCAATTTTTTGAAAAATGAATAAGACATTAAATTAATCTAGGCGCCTAGATCGGCCAACGCATATTTCACCAATAAATCGCCAAATAGACAAGGAATAGAGAAACTACCCGAATCGGTTAGTTTCTTAGGCAATTTATTAAGTAAAACCGCCGAACATTCCGCGTTCAATTGAACCGTGGAAATATCCTCAAGTTTCTTTTTATTTGTTAAAAGATCCTTGAGGTACTTTACGTACTTCGGCATTTGCTCTATGGCTTCATAAAATGGTAAATTAATATGGATTTGCTTTAATAATTCTACAAATTTACCGAAATGATCATCTGTTCGGTCTTTCTGTAATTTAGACGGATAGGGAAGAGGCGGTTGATATTCTTTAATTTTAGTTTCATTAAAAGTCTTTGGAGGAGGAGGAGGGGATGTAGAATTTGTTACCTCTTGTTCAACCGGATTTGAAGAAGTATGTACTTCCTTCCCGCTCCGTAGCGTAATAGCCTTTGCTTGCTCCTTTGGGTTGGGCTCCGTATTGCCCGGTAATGCTCCTTGTTGGCGATCGGAGATCATTTTAGCGATTTGCCCAATTTGGTTCTCCAAATTAGGAAGAGATCCGGTGAGATTCCGGATATTGGCATCATTAGAAGTCGTATATTTGGTGAACAACTCCTCGAGATTGGGTGTTTTGGGAGCTTGTGGTGGAAAATAACCGGGTGGAATGGTGTTTGGTGTGCGTGCCGCATTCCCTGGATTACTCCAAGAGAGGTTGGGGTGATTCCTTAAACCCGGGTGATAAGTGTTACCAAAATTATTACCCGAATTATAAGGTGGCCGATTCGGATTACCCATGTAATCCACATGTTCGGCAATGGTGGAAGGTTCCCAAAATTAGGTTTCACAGGTAGGTGTAGACGAGGAAGCAGCCATCTTAGCTATTTTTTTTTGTAGTTTCTCAACCTGGAGAGATAAACTCGAAACCATATCGATTTCGTACATCCCGGCCGGTTTAGGTGGACACCACCGGGGTGACTCCACGGATAAGTGTTCATGGCCATACCTTTTATATGTTATTGGGCGGCCGCTGGTGTTTTGTTGTTTAACATTCCACCGACGACGGCTTCAATATGTTGCCTCGTTTGTTGATTGAGGCCATTATATAAGGTTTGGATTTGCAACCAATCGGGGATTGCATGATGTGTACTGAAAGTGAGGTGATAGATCTTAATTTATTCTAAATTAGAATTAAGAGACAAAACGTCACAGCACAAACAAAAAGAAAGAAAGCAAGCAATCCAGATGACACAAGGAAATTTATAGTGGTTCCCCAACCTGGGTACATCCACTCTTCTACCACCCTTGGTAGGAATCCACTACAGGTTTGATCAGGTAACTACCACCAATGAGCTTTTGATCAGGTGCTCAAAAACCAACCCAAGTCTTTTGATCAGGAGACTTGCAGCCAAGGAATCACTTTTGAAGAGAGATGACAACCCTTTATACAGTCGGGGGATAAGAGATTGATGGAAGTCTTCTTTTCCGAAATCAAAATGAGAAGACTATGTGGATTCTGTGATGTTGTCAAAGCTCCCCCTGAGATCTTGAATGGTTCAGGAGTGGAAGCTTTGCTAAGGGTGAGTAGGCCTTCAGCTTTGATGTTGCTCTACAACAGGCTTCTATACTGATATGTATTTCTTGTCTCTTGAAAGCATTGGAGCAGATGAAGAGGATGAAGTTGATCTGTATATATTTCTGTCACTTTATGATATGTGTTGTATCGTTTAATCTTCCGTATATATATATATATATATATATATATATATATATATATATATATATATATATATATATATATATATATATATATATATATATATATATATATATATATATATATATATATCCCTTGGACTAATTTAAACATTTGAATTTTTTGTCTTGAAATGGCTGAAGCCTTTTCCCGAGAATGGTAATTTTTTTGGGAATCATTGGCATTTAATCTCTGATTTAATTCATAATTAATGCAACCTCCAAAGGGCTGTATTCTTAAGAATATATAGCATTAATTCTGATAGCTATAAATGCCTGCAATTAAGCCTTAATAAACTCTGCCAGCTATAAATAAAATTGTCTGAAAAACTACACAGGAAATCGCCAAACTTTATTTTAAAGCTTCTTCATTATGCATTCTGCGTTCAGAGAATTCTGCATTCTGCGTTCAAAGAATTTTGCATTTTGCGTTCTTCGTTCAGAGAATTCTGCATTCTTCGTTCAGAGAATTTGTGTTCTTCATTCAGAGAATTCTGCATTCTTCGTTCAGAGAATCTGTGTTCAAAGAATTCTGCATTCTTCGTTAAAAGAATCTGCGTTCAGAGAATTCTGCATTCACTCCTTCTGAAATACTTTTGAGGCATACCTGGAGAATCCTATGACCCATGACTATACATTTTGGGTCAATCTAATAAACCCTAATAGTGATCCTTACCCAAATCCAAACTAGTGTTCGAACAATCTCCCCCTATTTGTGTGAGGACACTATTCATATAAAACAAAACACAAAGCAAAAATAATCTGCCTGAATTAAACTTTTTTTAGTAGATGTACAAGGGTATTTTGAGAAATAAAATACATGAAACAAAAATCTACTGGAGAATCCTAATAAGCAATTTTCTTTACAAATAAAATAGACAATCTCCCCCTATACAGTTACTGATGTATCCTCTGTATTTCCCGAAAAGAGAGGTTAGGAGTTCTAGACCCAGATTACCTTGTGTCCTATTTTTCTTTCACAATAATAATTTGAAATAAAAGAATAAAAATTTCTGTTTTGAAATTCTGAGTTCGACGAAAAATATTTTCGTCGATCTGAGTTCGAGGTTCGTCGTTCTCGGTTCGACAAAGGGTATTTATTTCGTCGATCAAGATTTTCTGACCAGAAATCTCTATTTAGAGATCGTCGACCTGAGTTCGACGAAGAGTGTAGTTTTCGTCGAGCTCCATTCGACGAACTATGTTGAACATAAATTTTCTGAAATTTTTTAATTTGTTTTGGTAAAAATTCAGTTATGTTGCCAAAATCAAGGGAAGAGATAACCTGATCCTCTTCTGATTTACATTCTGATTCTTCATCATGTCTGCTGTATGAAGCATTTATTGCCATTAGGCAAAACTCTCTTGCTCTTGACTCTTCTTCATCTTAAGTTGCACAGGATGAAGCTTCAGAGTCACTCCAAGATTCAGCATTTAATGTTTTTACTTTTATTGATCCAGCAGCCATTGTTGTGAGGGAGTCGCAGATGTCTTTTGCTGAAGTACATTCAACAACTCCTTCAAAAATATCATCAGACATTGATTGAGCAAGGATGTTCATTGCTCTTGCATTAGTAATCTTTAGCAATTTTTGAGCTTCTGTCCATTGAGGTGATGGAGCAGCATTCATGCTTATTATTTCCAATGGTTGATAAGGACCTGTCAAAATAGAATTAAAATGGCTTCATCAATAGAGTTCATAAAAAGCCGAATCCTTGTCTTTTATAGTGCAAGCTTATCTAGATTGCACTTAGGAGGTCCAGTGCTTGAACATTCTTCATTTTGTGCCATGAAAAACTCTTAAGAAATTTAAGATCTATCAGATTTTTTGGTTCAGGTGTTAGCCTGTACAACCAAATAAACACCCCTCTGATACCAATTGAAAGTGAGGTGATAGATCTTAATTTATTCTAAATTAGAATTAAGAGACAAAAAGTCACAACACAAATAAAAAGAAAGAAAGCAAGCAATCCAGACGACACAAGGAAATTTATAGTGGTTCCCCAACATGGGTACATCCACTCTTCTACCACCCTTGGTAGGAATCCACTATAGGTTTTTATCAGGTGACTGCCACCAATGAGCTTTTGATCAGGTGCTCAAAAACCAACCCAAGTCTTTTTATGAGGAGACTTGCTGCCAAGGAATCACTTTTGAAGGGAGATGACAACCCTTTATACAGTAGGGGGATGAGAGATTGATGGAAGTCTTCTTTTCTTAAATCAAAATGAGAAGACTATGTGGACTCTGTGATGTTGTCAAAGCTCCCCCTGAGATCTTGAATGGTTCAGGAGTGGAAGCTTTGCTACGGGTGAGTAGGCCTTCAGCTTTGATGTTGCTCTACAGCAGGCTTCTAGACTGATATGTATTTCTTGTCTCTTGAAAGCCTTGGAGCAGATGAAGAGGATGAAGTTGATCTGTATATATTTCTATCACTTTATGATATGTGTTGTATCTTTTAATCTTCTGTATATCATAAATATATATATCCCTTGGACTAATTCAAACATTTGAATTCTTGTCTTGAAATGACTGAAGCCTTTTCCCGATAATGGTAATTTCTTTGGGAATCAATTGGCATTTAATCTCTGATTTAATTCATAATTAATGCAGCCTCAGAAAGGGCTATATTCTTAAGAATATATAGCATTAATTCTGATAGTTATAAATGCCTGTAATTATGCCTTAATAAATTCTGCCAGCTGTAAATAAAACTGTCTGAAAAACTGCACAGGAAATCGCCAAACTTTATTTTAAAGCTTCTTCAATCTGCATTCTGCGTTCAGAGAATTCTGCATTCTACATTCAGAGAATTTTGCATTCTGCGTTCTTCGTTCAGAGAATTCTGCATTCTTCGTTCAGAGAATCTGCGTTCTTCATTCAGATGATTCTGCATTCTTTGTTCAGAGAATCTGCTTTCAGAGAATTCTGCATTCTTCATTCAGAGAATCTGCGTTCAGAGAATTCTGCATTCACTTCTTCTGAAAAACTTTTGAGGCATACCTGGAGAATCCTATGACCCATGACTATAAATTTTGGGTCAATCTAATAAATCCTAATAGTGATCCTTACCCAAATCCAAACTAGGGTTCCAACATGGACAACGACGAAGCATTTCCTTAAATCGCTCCCTAGTATCATATAACGTTTTCATATCAACTTGGGAGAATTATGTAATATCATTGAGCAACTTGGCCGTTTTTGCAGACGGAAAATATTTTTTGAGAATTTTTTTCGTCATCTCGGCCCAAGTAGTGATGGAGCCTCTTGGTAGAGAACCCAACCACTGCTTGGCCTTGGTGCACAAAGAAAAAGGAAAAAGCATTAGCCGAATGGCATCATCGGAAATCCCGTTAATTTTAAAAGTATCACAAATCTCTAGAAAGTTAGAAATATGTGCGTTGGGATCCTCATCTTGAAGCCCATCAAATTGTACATATTGTTGTACCATCAGGATGATGCTTACCCTCAATTCAAAGTTATTGTTCGCAATAGTGGGTTGAACAATACTTGATTGAGCATTATCCAAATTTGGTCGTGGATAACAAGACATAGTATGTTGATCAGCCATATTTTGATTTCGGATACCCAAAATAGAAGAAAATTGAAAAGATGAAGAAGTAGAAGAGGATGAAGAAGAATAGGAAGAAGAAGTAGAAGAAAAAGAAGCAGAAGAAGAAATGTCACCTATGGATTCCTCAATCAAATCTAGAGAATTGAGATCACGGAGTCTTAGACATCGCCGTAAGCTTTGCTCGATCTCGGAATCCAAATCAAGTAGATTGGACGGATTCCCTCGGGTCATACACAAAGATAAAAACAAAATAAATACAAAATAATATATTTTTTTATTTTGATATTTTAAATCAAAAATAAAATGATAAAATTAATAGATGCTTGCTTTCAAAATATCAACAGATAGTTCCCCAGCAACGGCGCCAAAAACTTGATGGAGAAGTTATATAGTTTTAAAATAAATCCAAACTAATATCTCAAACTAGGCAAGTGCACCTATCGAAGTATAGTATAGGAAATGATGTATTTAAACTCGGGGACCGTTGAGTACTTGTACTATCAAGGAAGAGCTATTTTTTTTATCGAATGAAAATTAGTTTTGCGAATTTGGAAAGATAACGTTAAACTAAAAGGTGAAATACGATGATAGAAAAGCTAGCACTTGATCTAGAATCCCTTTGGGTTAGAATAAATTTCCATGAAATGATAAAACACAAGCATCTAAATTATTAACTTTGACCACGGAGGTTCCATAGCTTCGAAGCGCCTCTCTCAAGAATGCGCATTTGACTAACCTAAGGTTGATCGATTAAGACCTCTCGGCCAGTCGAAAACCCTAAACTTGTTTTAAGCGGTGAACCTCACTAATGGAATTGGCTCCAATGCGGAAGATTTTTGCCTTCCTCTCTCGAGGGGTGCATGAAACTCTCTTTATCCTTGAGTGATCTACTCGTATCCACAACCTCTAAGAAAATCTAGGATACAGATCTAAGATCAAATAAACATAATTTGCAACTTATGAATTCGATGAAATTAAAATCAAAGATAAACCAAAAAATATAAAATAAAGTGCTTGATAATTTGAAACAAAAAGAAAAAATTTATTCCATTCCAATGTTCGTCATGATCAAGTGCTAATTGGAAATTATTTACTCATCATGATGGGAGAATTACATGAAAGGTTGAAGAGAGATATGATTATAAAAAGGACTTGAAAAAACAAAAATAAAAGTTACACTATGAATTGAAAATGCAAGAAATAAAGTAAAGAAAGAAGAACTATAGCTCCCAAAAATCACCTCCTCAGCTTCTGAAATTGCCTGCAATTTATAGGCCAAGTTTGTTGGATGGTCACGCCCCTAGGTCACGCCTGTGACCTAGGGCGTGTAAGGTTCGGAACATTCGCCTTCAAGTCCTAGGAACGTTGGCGCGAAACCGCCAAAAATCATTATTTGGCGGGTCACGCCCGTGACCTAGGGCGTGTCATGTCGGTTGCTGGAAACGGCGGGAAGCAGAAACGATGGGAGTAATTCTGGCCGTTGTTGGAAGGGTTACGCCCGTGGTCACGCCCATGACCAAGGGCGTGTAAGGCAAAAACTGGCAGGCCTTGAAACTACTGCATTAAACTTGTCATGCATGGATGTCACAGCTCGAAGTCACACCCGTGACCAATAGGTGACGCCCGTGACCGAGTGTGTAACTTTAATCCGACGTGGAGTGGAGGCCTGGATCATCATCTGCATGTCACGCCTGGTTGACATGCCCGGGTCAGAGTGGTCACGCCCGTGACCAATGGGCGTGCAATTTCAACTAACGTGGCAATGAACTCTGGAGCACGAGCCGGGGTCACGCCTGTCGGTCACACCAGTGACCTGGCGGTCATGCCTGTGACCTGCACGTGTACTTTGCATTTTTTCAGCTTTGTGCAGCTTTGTCTCCTGATCAATCCTGTAAACTCCATATTGAAATTTGCAACCCAGATTGAACCTAAAATAAGAAATTAAAGAAATTCGATAATAAATTCATAAAATATATTTATAAACTAATTAATTATTAAATAAAAAATATATAAAAATATGGATAAAATTAGAGTTATCAGTACACCTCCCAGATGGCTCCAAAATGACGTCGTCCACCAAGTGCGACTTGGAAGTATATATTGGCAGAAATATTTTTGAAACCCTTGCAACAGTATTGAGAATGCTAGAGTTCGATCTGATCCTGGGAATGGCTTAGTTGGATTAGTACCATGCCAGGATTGATAGTGCGGCAAAGCAAATTACCTTGAGGTATGGGGACTCTTAAGTCACTTTCCAAGGTATTAAACTCTCACCTCGAATGTTATTATCTTCAATCCTGACCCTTAAGGCCCTTATGAAAGTGGAAGAGGTATATATGATATGTTTCGAACTGTAAGTGATGGTGTCAAGTATGAAAGATGTGTCGGTGGTGCGGGATTTTCCTGAGTGTTCCCCGAGAAGCTGTCAGGATTACCGCCACATAAAGAAGCGGATTTTCATATTAAACTAGTACCGGGAGACAAGCCCATCTATCGAACCCCTTATATAATGGCTCCAAAGGAACTTGCTGAGTTTAGAGTTCAGTTGTAGGTTTGGTGGAATCAGGTTTTGTTCATCCCAGTTCATCACCCTGGGGAGCCCCGATTTTGTTTGTTAAGAAGAAAGATGGATCCCTACGGTTATGCATAGACTACTGAAAACTCAACTGACTGACGATGTAGAACACCTATATGTTACCCCGGAACGATGAGTTATTTGATCAGTTGGTAGGATCGCATTGGTTTTCAAAATTGGATTTGCGCTCGTGGTTCAATCAATTGAGGATTCAAGAGGAAGACATTCAGAAAAAGACGTTCAGCTCGAGATACGGTTTATACGAGTTCATGGTGATGCTGTTTGGCCTCACGAACGCCACTTCCGTGTTCATGAGATTGATGAACAAGGTGTTTGAACCTTATTTGGACGTCTTTGTCATTGAAAGATATGGTACCTAAACACCTAGAGGGGGGGGGGGGTGAATAGGTGACCTAAACCTTTTTAAGTTTTGTTTGACAGCATAACAGTTTATCACAGATTATTACAGTTAACAGCAATTTCAGAAATCACACAGAAAAGCCACAACACAGCACAGCACAGCAGACACACTAAATTTTATAGTGGTTCCCCAATCTTTGGGTACATCCACTTTCCCCCTTCGCCTATCTAGCAGTGTACTAGATTCGGCCAAACTTCTCCACTAGCTCAGAACCCAACAAGGTTCCTACCTCAGGCCCAAAGCCTTACACTCAGCCAAAAGGCCTACACTCAGCCACCCAGGCCTACACTCAGCCAATCAAAGGCCTACACTCAGAGTTCCTCAACTCCTACACTCAGGCACCAAGCCCTACCCTCAGCCTTTATAAAATAGGCTTACAATCACTCAGATCCAATGGATCTTACAAGTTATAATAGAAATTACAAATTCTAACTCTACAACTCAGAAGGAATGAGAGGAGTTGAGAGTTTCTTGGAGAGTTCTTGGAAGAACTCAGCTTGATCCAAACTGACTTAGCTTTCTTCAAAGCTTCTTGAGTAGAACTGAATTAGTCTGAATCTTCTGCAGTTGATCCTTGATCTCTGCTTCTTAAAATCCAGATGACTCTGAATTCTTCTTCTCAGTCCTTAGTTCCAAAGACTGAATCCTTGGTTGGAGCTCTCTCTCTCCAACTACTTAGATCTGCAGTTGGACTGCCTGATCTTCTTGTGTTGATCTTCTGTATATCACTTCTTGATTTAGTCTGATCAACTACTTCAATCACACCATGTAATGTTTGTGAACTTCTTAATTATTATATCTACACCCCCTTTTCTGTAGACTGTGGGTGCCTATTTATAGGCTTCCTTCATGGTAACCGGCTGATCCGGTTTATAACAGTCTTTTGACTTTGCTGACAGTTGCTGTAGACCGGCTGGATTGGCAGCTGTCATGTCAACCAGTCACTTCTTGAAATTCTCTAACTGTCAGTTAGTGTCGAGACTTTCTGTTCTTAAGTGTCGACACCTATAGACCAAGTGTCGACACATGTTGTGTAAGTGTCGACACAAGTCTTCAAGGTGTCGACACATTCCCTTGTATGTCTCGACACAGTTTCTTCTGCATGTGTCGACACTGAAATTGAGTGTCGACACAAGCACTTGTACCTCATTCTTTCTATATTCTTCTAAGTGTCGACACATCTCCTTTGTGTCGACACATCTTCATGTGTAGAAACTGTCAAGTGTCGACACGGCTTCCTGGTGTCGACACAAGTCTTCATTCTTAGTTCTTCAGCTGAGTGTCGACACATTCCATTAGTGTTGACACTTATACTTAGAATATTTTACAAGTTTTCTGTTCTTTGCTAAGTGTTGAGTCTTCTGGTTATGTGTCGACACATTGTGCTGAGTGTCGACACATTCTTTAAGTGTTGACTTCTTTGAGTGTGTGTCGACACATTGTGCTGAGTGTCGACACATTCCTTTAGTGTTGACTCTGCTGAATGAGTGTTGACACATTGTGTTGAGTGTCGACACTTGTACTTAGTCTCTGCAGAATTATGCTGAGTGTCGACACAACTCCAAGTGTCGACACTGTCTGGTGTTGACTCAGCTCTTCAAGGTGTCGACACTTCTGCTAAGTGTCGACACAGCTCTTCTGCATCCTTCTACACTGAGTGTCGACACAGCTCCAAGTGTCGACACTTTCTGACTGGTGTCGACACTTCTTCCCAGGTGTCGACACAATGACTCCAAATGTCGACACTGCTTGTCTGGGTGTCGACACAAGCTTTCTCAAGTGTCGACACTTTGCCTCTGGGTGTCGACACATGGACTTAGAAATTTTCAGCTTCAGTCCAGTGTATACCTAACCTGTACAAATAACTCAAACAAACATCAAATACATTCTGATGTATATCATTGAGTTAGGTGAGGCTTCTTCAAATCAGGTACATTTGACCAATGTACCCAACAATCTCCCCCTATTTGGAGAAGTCATAACCCTTAGTCAATGATATACACCACTCATGATGTAAAACATATAAATGACAACAGGGAAAACTTGAACATGTAATAAACCACACATGTATACTATTTAAACATTGCAGAACAATTAAGAAACACACATATTTCAGAACATTCAAACTATATTTATCATATACTGTTCCAATAATGTTTCTTATACATTTTCAATGAAGTATTACAATGTTTTTCTCTTAACAAAATTACAATAAGCAACAAGTTAATTCCTAATCTAGTGCTGATCAGGTTCTTTGATAACAATCCCTTTTCCAGCTTTAACTTGAGCTTTCACAGCAGCAGCAGCAGCAGCAGGCTCAGCTTCAGCAGTCTTCTTCCCTTTTAGATCTTGCTTATCTGCCTTGATCTTTTGCCTTTCAAAATAATGATAAGGCTTGGGAAAGTACTTGCTAGGCTCCACAGCTGTTGGAGGTAGCTTTCCTAACTTGGCCTTCCTTCTGTGTTGGACAATGGCTTCTTGTCTAATTTCATGCTTTCTCCATTCAGCCTCTGAGAACCACTTGTTTCTCTCATGGGCATTATCCTTGGCTGCTTTCCAGGCTGTAAGAATTATGTTTCTAGAAGTAGGGCTCCATTGTTCAAAATCTGGCTTTTGCTCAGCAATTTCCCTAAACTTCTTCTTTGACAGCCTAGTTTCTTCTTCTTTATCCAATGCCTCTTGCATAGCAGCTGTGATAGGTTGAACAACCTTTTCTAGAATAACATTTGGCTTGCCAGCAGTTGGACTATACATAGTGCTTACATCAGCATGAATCATTTCAAAGTCTGGAGGTGGATAGATGACATCAGCCACTGGTTGTTGCTCACCTCCAAGAAATGTTCCTTGAATACCAGATTCACCTACTTCATTGTCATCACACAGGGGAGGGTATCCAAGTGTAGCCCTTATAGAATTTGAAATCCATTTTGCATGCTCAGAACTGGCCTTGACTAACACTCTCTCCCCCTTTATGACTTCTCGAGCCATATGATCCCTTACATCATCTTTCTGAAATCGGATTTGGCTATCCAAATATCTTATGCCCTCTTTAAAGAAAGGTCTAAGCTTTGTAAGCTGTTCTGATATGACCTTCTGTGAATCTGTAATGGCATTCTTAACAGCAGCAATCTCTGCTTGAAATAGCTTATCAAAATCAGCTTTGGCAGCAGCTGAGGAAGTTGAAGGTTCATCTGACTTATTCTTAATTTCAGTGACAATTGCATTGTGAGATGCAGTCAAGTTATCATTCATCCTCAACTGATTCTCAAGCACATAGCCTTGTTTGACTGCTATATCATCCACTTTCTCTTTAATGTCTTCTTGATGTTTAGCTAGATAGACCACAGCATTAGCACCCTTGGTAAAACAATCAGTCATTGCTGTTTTATTAAGGTTCATTTCAAACCTTATAGACTTGATTTCCTGGCCCAGATCAGACTGTAGTGCTTTGTGCCCTTCATCAACATAAGTTTCTAAGGCTTTTCTTTGTTCATCCATCTTAATTTGCATTGCAAGCAGTAGAGCACTATAATCAGTGGATGGAGCTTGTTGAACTAGTGAATGCTGAGCAACTGTTTGTAGAGCCTTCTTATAGCTTTGGCTCCTCCTCTTGAATACAAAGAACTTCTTTTTCTTAGCTTGCTCAGCTTCCTCATCTTCAGAGTCAGATGTACTTGCTATATCCACCCTATCCTTAGGGCTGGATGTTCTTTCAGTATGCACATCTTGTGCCTGCTCAGAATCTAGCCTTATAGGCTCTTCTATTATATCCAAAGTCTCCCCCTCAGCAACAGCATCCTTCACTGCATCAGCAGCAGTCTTTTCCATATCAAAATCTTCTTGATCCAAGTTCAAAAACAGATCTTCCATGGTATACTCTGGGGGAGACTGTGCAGGAGATGTCCTTGGTTCTTCTACCACTGCATCAGGTAACACAATAGATGTGTTTGGATAAACAACATCTGGTTCTGGGTTTGCTGGCTGATTTTGCTGATGATCATCAGACAAATCAGAATTTGTTATACAAAAATTCAAAGTGTTAAGATCAACAAGTACCTCTTGAATGATGAGAGTAGCCTGCTCACTATCCAGTGTAGATGGATGTTCTACAGCTGGAGGCTCCCCCTGGATATCAGCTGACTCCTGAGGAGCAGGTGATTTTTCTGCAGCCACATCAACTGGAGTTTCAGGAGTGAAGACCACATGTTCTTCACTGCCTGAGCTGCTGGAGGTCTCTTGAGCCACAGCAGCTGTCTTCCTCTTCTTCCTGGGAGGAGAGTCTGTCTTAGAAGTTTGTTTCTCAGGGGTGGCCAAGTCCTTTGACACCAGCACCCTTTCCCATCTTGAGAATATTCTGGAGTCCATTCTCCTCATATGATTTATCTTTGTTCCTGCAGCAGTGCTCATTACCTCTGGAATGGATCCAGCCAGGTAGAGACTAATAATCCTGCCCAGATTGGGCTTCTTCAGGCTTTCCTTCACTTTCTCATAAACCACCATTGACCAATCTGTCTTCAGAGTGAAGATGATTCTGGTCATTACTTCAAACATGGAGGCAGACACCCTGTCATGCCCTCCTGGTTTGCACAGAATTACCTTGCCCACAACTTCTGACAAGAACTTGCCTTGATTGTTCATCCCCTTCCTATTGAAGACTGATCCCACCTTCATCTGTGAATCCAGTCCACACCAAGTAAGAGCTTCCCTGGTCTTAGAAGCAGTTACCTCCTCTTCTTCTTGAATCTTAGGTAGCTGAAGTACCTTTCTCAAAGATTTGGGGGATAGTTTGACTTTGGTGCCATGCACCCTGGACTTGATTCTGAATCCAGAGTCGTCCACAGTTGCTTGAGTAAGAAATTCAATTACTTCTTTCTTCCAGATTTTCGTTGGTTCTGAAACCAAGAATTCCAGTCCTGAATCGCTGACTAGGGTAATCACCGATTTGAATTCCTGATCGCTGTCGTCAAATGCGCCTCGCACGAGCTCATAGCCCTCGTTGACGTTCTCTTCCAGCTTGGGAGCCATTAGGGTTTAAAGATTTAGTCTTGAGATGAGAGAAATGTCGACACAAGAGTTTAGGTCTCGAAATTTTGAAAGCGTGTCGACAATCAAAGACAGAACCCTATTTATACCTTTCTTGTTTGAAGACGAACAGGCGGGAGGAATTTCTAATGATGTGTCGACACTGTCAATTAGTGTCGACACTGACTGATAATGCCTCGACACTCATGTGTCGACACTACAAACTTAGTCAACAGATTTTATGTGTCGACACTTGGTTAAGTGTCGACACCACTATACTCGACATGTGTCGAGACTTTACTTAGAAAAATTCTGAGTAAAACTTAAGTGTCGACACCTTAGTGGATGTGTCGACACCTACTCGACATGTGTCGACACTAACATTCTGAAGTGTCGACACTAACTTCCTAGATGTGTCGACACCATTTTTCTGAAGTGTCGACACTTACTATTCTGTGTCGACATAGACCTTGTCTATGTGTCGACACCTTTTTACTTAGCCAATTTTTGTTCTGTATACTTAGTCTAAGTTTATCATACCTAGTTCAATTTTGAACTTATTAAACTTAGCTTCATCTAAGGGCTTAGTGAACATATCAGCTATCTGATTATCTGTTTTAACATATTCAAGTGCAATATCATTTCTTTCTACATGCTCCCTAAGAAAGTGATATTTTATCTCAATATGTTTAGTTCTACTATGAGATACAGGATTATTAGCTATGGAAATAGCACTAGTAGAATCACAATAAAGTGGAGTTCTACTTACCTGACATCCATAGTCTTCTAGCTGATGTTGAATCCATAGAAGTTGAGCACAGCAACTTCCTGCAGCTATATACTCTGACTCAGCTGTGGAGATGGCCACACTGGTTTGCTTCTTACTACTCCAAGAGATAAGTCTTCCACCTAGGAATTGACAGGATCCAGTTGTGCTTTTTCTATCTTCCTTGCATCCTGCAAAGTCTGCATCTGAATAGCCTGTTAGATCAAAATCTCCATTCCTAGGGTACCAGAGGCCTAGATAAGGTGTGCCCTTTAGATATCTCAAGATTCTCTTGACTGCAGTCAAGTGAGACTCTTTGGGGCAGGCTTGATACCTGGCACAAACACATGTAGCATACATAATGTCAGGCCTACTTGCAGTCAAGTATAGTAAGGAGCCAACTATCCCTCTATACAAGGTTTCATCTACAGGTTTCCCTGCATCATCCTTGCTTAGAGACATACTTGACCCCATAGGAGTCTTCATGGTACTGGAGGAATCCATACCATATTTCCTTATGAGTTCTAGGGTGAACTTAGACTGACATATGGAAAGACCACTTTCAGTCTGTTTAACTTGGAGACCCAAGAAAAACTTCAGTTCTCCCATACTACTCATTTCAAATTGACTCTGCATAAGCTTTGCAAACTTTTTGCAAAGGCTACTTTCAGTAGACCCAAATATAATGTCATCTACATATATTTGAACAAGTATTACTTTGCCTCTAGACTCCCTAAGGAATAGAGTCTTATCTATTTTCCCCCTTGTGAACTTGTTCTCAATGAGGAAACTAGATAGGGTTTCATACCAAGCTCTAGGAGCTTGCTTTAACCCATACAATGCTTTCCTAAGTCTATAGACATAATGTGGAAAAGTAGAATCAACAAAACCTGAAGGTTGCTCCACATATACTTCTTCTTTTAAATTACCATTAAGGAATGCTGACTTCACATCCATTTGGTATACTTTGAATCCTTGGTAGGTTGCATAGGCCAAGAACATCCTTATGGCTTCCAGTCTGGCTACTGGAGCAAAGGTTTGATCAAAATCAATACCTTCTTCTTGCCTATATCCTTTTGCAACCAATCTTGCCTTATTCTTAATGATGACTCCTTGTTCATCTAACTTGTTTCTGTAGATCCACTTTGTTCCTATCACATTGTGATCTTTAGGCTTAGGAACTAAGTCCCAAACCTTGCACCTCTTGAACTGGTTTAGCTCTTCCTGCATAGCTTCAGTCCACTGTGGATCTTGTATAGCTTCTTCAAATTTCTTTGGTTCTATTTGAGACAGAAAACTTGAATATATTGCAGCATTCTGATTTCTGCTCCTTGTCTGAACACCTTGTCTTGGATCTCCAATGATCAGCTCCACTGGATGATCTCTTAGATGCCTGTTGGCTGGAGGCATCCTCACTTCTGGTTGTACTTCTTCATCATCTTCATCATGCTGAGTTCCTTGAACTTCTTCAGCTCCTGGTACATGTAGTTCTCCCCCTGGACATAAGCCATCTTCTTCTACTTGCTGTCTTGCAGCAGGTACATCTTTTATGGTTAGCTTGTCCATCTTCTTAGAAAGACCTGTGGGGCTGCACACACTACTAGACAACTCATTGTTAATAAGAAGTGTCTCATCAAAAACTACATGCACAGACTCCTCTACAACTTGTGTAGTCAAGTTGTAGACTCTATAAGACTTACTATTACTGCTGTACCCAACAAACACTCCCTCTTGGGATTTGGCAGCAAACTTAGTTAAGTAAGTCTTCCCATTGTTAAGTATGAAGCATTTACAACCAAAAATCCTGAAATAGGATAGGTTTGGTTTCCTGCCTTTCACTACTTCATAGGGGGTCTTGTTTAACCTTTTAGTTATGGTAGCTCTATTTATCACATGGCATGCAGTGTTTACTGCTTCAGCCCAGAAAAATTCTGGTAGTGAAGAATCACTTAATAGAGTCCTACCAGCTTCTATCAAGGTTCTATTTTTCCTTTCAGCAATGCCATTTTGCTGAGGTGTTCTTGGTGAAGAGAATTCTTGAAATATCCCATAGTCTTCACATAGTTTTGTCATGCTTTCAGATTGAAACTCTGTACCATGGTCACTTCTAATTTTGACCACTGTACAGTTCAATTCATTCTGAATTTGCTTAACAAAACTGTGGAAGACACTAGGTGTTTCAGATTTCTGCTTTAAGAAGAACACCCAGGAAAACCTTGAGTAGTCATCAACAACTACAAAGGTGTAGACCTTCCTACCTAAGCTGTGAACTGGCATTGGACCAAATAGATCCATATGCAAGAGATATAAACATCTCACAGCATCCTTGTTGTCAATGCTTCTAAAGGTGGATTTAGTCTGCTTGCCCTTTTGACAAGCTGAGCAAATGCCATCTTTGACACACTTAACTTGAGGACCATTCCTCACTAACTCTTCACTAAAGAGTTTGCCAATAGTCTTGTAATTAAGATGAGCAAGCCTCTTGTGCCATTTGACACATTGAGAGACTGTCTCATCTGCTACAAGACAAACTGGAGAACTATTGTTCTCAACCATAATGTCTAAACAATAGACATTTCTCTTCCTATAACCTGTCAAAATGATCTTTTGATCACTAGACCTCATGATATGACAACCATTTTTAACAAATGAGATGTCATACCCTACATCACTTAATTGACTTATACTAATGAGGTTATGTTTCAAACCTTTAACATAAGCCACTTGAGTAATGGTAACTAAGTTAGAAGATATGTTACCAAACCCTTTGATGATTCCTTTTTCTGAACCACCAAAGGTCACCTTTGGACCATTCTTGATTGGAATGAAATCCTTCAGTAGTCCCCTAGTTCCAGTCATGTGTCTGGAACATCCACTATCCAAGTACCATGTTGGGGTATGGCCACTTGGATTCTCCTGCAAAACAAATTACTGAACCTTAGAACCCAATGGTTTCTTGGGTCCTTGGTAACTGTTAGCTTGCAACTCAACAAGGCTACCTACTGGCTTTCCACCAGGTATCTTGTTACTACCTTTGGCACTAACATTGTGCCAACAGTCCAAAGCAAAGTGGCCAACTTTGCCACAGCACCAACATTCAAATTTGTTGTACCTTTGCTTAGGTACAGACTTGGCTGTCTTAACTACAGCAGTCTTAGTGAATGTTAGAGCTTTGCCCTTGGACCTGGACTGATTCTGAACAGTCCATGCTGGATTAACAAATCCCAGTCCAGTCTTTCCTTTATGATGAACAAAATCATCAATCAAGGGTAGCACTGATTTAGGTTTTGAAAACCTAGCTACTAGCTCTTTCTCCTTCTGAAGATTAATCTCCAATTTCTTAATTTGATCATTCTTAAATGTAATGGTACCCATCTGAATCACAGTAATGTGTTTCAGCCTGGCCACTTCATTTAGTTTTTGATCATAATTCTTCTCATAATCTATTGCAGCTGTCTTGAGATCAGCAATTTCCTTGGCCAAATTTTTGGCTAGGGTCTTGCTTTTCTTATAGGCTAGCAATAGTACTTGATATTCATCTAGGAGTTGATGAATATCTCCCTCAGACTCAGACATATTCTCATCACTTGATGAAGAATACTCTGACTCTGAACTTGAACTGGAATCAGAACTTTGAGTTAAGCCTTGTACCTGACTGGGTCCTGGCTGCTCCAGGTTTTTGGTACTTTCAGTCAAAGCCATCAGTCCTTGGCTTTGACAGTCTTCTTGCTCATAGATAGATTCCATGATCTGCATGAACTCTTCTTCTTCTTCAGCAAATAGCCCAATATAGGCTTCAGCATCTGTCTCTGTGTCTGAAGAAGACATATCTGAAAGAGTCTTCTCATTCTTTGCAACAAAGGACTTCTCCTTCTTTCCTTTGAAGTGAGTTTTCTTCTTGTCACTGGATTCCTTCCTTCTTTCAGGACAGTCTGCAATAACATGGCCCTGTCTATTGCAGCAGTAACAAATTATCTTGGATCCAGTTGCCTTACTTGTCTTGGTCCTTTTCTTGTCCTTCTTTGAAGGCTTCTTTTCCAGATACTGAACCTCTTTCCCTTTGGAAGATGAAGGTCTAGACCTCCACTGTTTCTTCTTAAGGAACTTCTGAAAATGTCTGGTGAATGCAGCAAAGTCTTCATCACTTTCACTGCTTGTAGATTTTGTACTTTCAGATTCTTCAGATTCTGATTCAACTACCTCAGGAGGAGGAGTTGATGACTTGGTCCTGCTCTTTCTAGGTACATCTGACTTAAAGGCAACAGTCTTTTCTCTGTATTCAGTCCTTGTTGACTTTTCTTCTTCTTTTCTTACTGACAATTGCATCTCATAGGATAACAACTTGCCAAAAAGTGTGGGAGGAGGAATTTCTCCCAACTTTGCCATTTCTCTGATGGCACAAATCTTGGTGTCCCAGTCTTTGGTTAGGGACCTTAAGAATTTGTCATTCAACTCATAGTTTGTGAACTCTCTTCCATATGACATGAGTTCATTTACAATTCTATAAAATTTCTTATAGCATTCAGTGATGCTATCTCCTCTTCCTTGCCTAAAACTCTCATATTCTTGATTAAGCAAGGACTTCCTATCTTGCCTTACTTCTTCAGAACCTTCCATGTAGACAATGAGGGTATCCCACATTTCTTTTGCAGTTTTACAGTGAATAAGGTTCTGGAAGGTGGCATCATCAATTGCACTGACTATGATGTTCTGTGCCCTTTTGTCCATAGTTGCTAGGACAATCTCATCCTTGGTCATTTCAGAGAAATCCTTTGGAGTCCTCTGATTTGCATCCAAAACTGAAATCTTCATAGGCACATATGGCCCTTCTTTGACTGTGATGTATATTCTAGGGTCAGAGGCTTCCATAAACAGCCTAACCCTCTCTTTCCAGATCCCAAAGATCTCTTTTCTGCATATAGGTAGTTTCATTGAACCCAACTCCTTATGATTCTCTGAAGAACCCATGTTCTTGATTTTCTTGAAACTGTTTCCTGTTTCCTGACTTTAACTGAATCTGCCAAACTGGATCTCCTCAGACAGTTAGTTCTGATTTTGAGGAACCTGGCTCTGATACCACTTGAAAGATATGGTACCTAAACACCTAGAGGGGGGGGGTGAATAGGTGACCTAAACCTTTTTAAGTTTTGTTTGACAGCATAACAGTTTATCACAGATTATTACAGTTAACAGCAATTTCAGAAATCACACAGAAAAGCCACAACACAGCACAGCACAGCAGACACACTAAATTTTATAGTGGTTCCCCAATCTTTGGGTACATCCACTTTCCCCCTTCGCCTATCTAGCAGTGTACTAGATTCGGCCAAACTTCTCCACTAGCTCAGAACCCAACAAGGTTCCTACCTCAGGCCCAAAGCCTTACACTCAGCCAAAAGGCCTACACTCAGCCACCCAGGCCTACACTCAGCCAATCAAAGGCCTACACTCAGAGTTCCTCAACTCCTACACTCAGGCACCAAGCCCTACCCTCAGCCTTTATAAAATAGGCTTACAATCACTCAGATCCAATGGATCTTACAAGTTATAATAGAAATTACAAATTCTAACTCTACAACTCAGAAGGAATGAGAGGAGTTGAGAGTTTCTTGGAGAGTTCTTGGAAGAACTCAGCTTGATCCAAACTGACTTAGCTTTCTTCAAAGCTTCTTGAGTAGAACTGAATTAGTCTGAATCTTCTGCAGTTGATCCTTGATCTCTGCTTCTTAAAATCCAGATGACTCTGAATTCTTCTTCTCAGTCCTTAGTTCCAAAGACTGAATCCTTGGTTGGAGCTCTCTCTCTCCAACTACTTAGATCTGCAGTTGGACTGCCTGATCTTCTTGTGTTGATCTTCTGTATATCACTTCTTGATTTAGTCTGATCAACTACTTCAATCACACCATGTAATGTTTGTGAACTTCTTAATTATTATATCTACACCCCCTTTTCTGTAGACTGTGGGTGCCTATTTATAGGCTTCCTTCATGGTAACCGGCTGATCCGGTTTATAACAGTCTTTTGACTTTGCTGACAGTTGCTGTAGACCGGCTGGATTGGCAGCTGTCATGTCAACCAGTCACTTCTTGAAATTCTCTAACTGTCAGTTAGTGTCGAGACTTTCTGTTCTTAAGTGTCGACACCTATAGACCAAGTGTCGACACATGTTGTGTAAGTGTCGACACAAGTCTTCAAGGTGTCGACACATTCCCTTGTATGTCTCGACACAGTTTCTTCTGCATGTGTCGACACTGAAATTGAGTGTCGACACAAGCACTTGTACCTCATTCTTTCTATATTCTTCTAAGTGTCGACACATCTCCTTTGTGTCGACACATCTTCATGTGTAGAAACTGTCAAGTGTCGACACGGCTTCCTGGTGTCGACACAAGTCTTCATTCTTAGTTCTTCAGCTGAGTGTCGACACATTCCATTAGTGTTGACACTTATACTTAGAATATTTTACAAGTTTTCTGTTCTTTGCTAAGTGTTGAGTCTTCTGGTTATGTGTCGACACATTGTGCTGAGTGTCGACACATTCTTTAAGTGTTGACTTCTTTGAGTGTGTGTCGACACATTGTGCTGAGTGTCGACACATTCCTTTAGTGTTGACTCTGCTGAATGAGTGTTGACACATTGTGTTGAGTGTCGACACTTGTACTTAGTCTCTGCAGAATTATGCTGAGTGTTGACACAACTCCAAGTGTCGACACTGTCTGGTGTTGACTCAGCTCTTCAAGGTGTTGACACTTCTGCTAAGTGTCGACACAGCTCTTCTGCATCCTTCTACACTGAGTGTCGACACAGCTCCAAGTGTCGACACTTTCTGACTGATGTCGACACTTCTTCCCAGGTGTCGACACAATGACTCCAAATGTCGACACTGCTTGTCTGGGTGTCGACACAAGCTTTCTCAAGTGTCGACACTTTGCCTCTGGGTGTCGACACATGGACTTAGAAATTTTCAGCTTCAGTCCAGTGTATACCTAACCTGTACAAATAACTCAAACAAACATCAAATACATTCTGATGTATATCATTGAGTTAGGTGAGGCTTCTTCAAATCAGGTACATTTGACCAATGTACCCAACAGTCATTATCTTCATCGATTTCATTTTGGTCTACTCGAAGACAGAAGTGGAGCATGCTGAGCAGTTGGCCTTAGTTTTGAAGAAACTAAAAGACCATTCTCTGTTTGCTAAGTTCAATAAGTGTATTTTTGGCTCCGAGAAGTTGCATTCTTGGGCCATGTGATTAGTGGTGCTGGATTAGCATTACACCCGGACAAGGTGGGTGTCGTAAGGGAATGGTCACCTTTGAAGTCGGCCAACGATGTACGAAGCTTTCTTGGACATGATGGATATTATTGCAAGTTTGTGAAGGGATTCTCGAAGATATACCTTCATCTAACCGCTCTGATGAAGAAAGGTGTGCCATAAGAGTGGACACCCCAATGTGAGGCTGTATTTCAAGAACTAAAGGATCGACTTATCTCCGCACTGATCCTAGCTCTTCCATCAAGGAAAAAGGATTTCAAGTTTACACTGATGCCTCCAATCAAGGGATCGGAGCAGTGTTGATGCAGCATGGGCATGTGATTTCTTACACTTCAAGACAGTTGAAGAAGCATGAGGCAAATTACCCAATTCATGATTTGGAATTGGGGGCAGTGGTGTTTGCCATATAGTTTTGGAGACATTACTTATATGGAATCCACTGCGAGTTCTTTTCTGACAATAAGAATTTGTAGTTTGTATATATCGAGAAGGAGTTGAACTTGAGGCAGTGGTGGTGGTTATAATTTTTGAGTGATTATGAATTTACATTAAAATACCACCCTGGGAAAGCAAACTCCGTAGCTGATGCATTGAGCAGAAAGGTACTAGTATCGAGCCTTGAGTCTCGGATAATGGATATGGAATCTGCTCGAATGATTGAAGAGATGGAGATTAGGCTGGTAAGCAAAGATCATTCTGAGATATATATAAAATAACTAGCTGCAATGATCATAGTTTGTGACATTCGAGATGTAATTCGGGAAGAGCAAGGGAAGGATGCTGCTTTGTACCCGGTGTTTCAAGCTACGGAGAAAGGATAAGCAGAAGGTTATATTATAAAAGAATACCTAATTTATTTCCATGGCAGGCTATACATTCCCACAATCGGTGGAATCCAGGAAGATATTTTGAGAGAGGCTCATTGCATTAAGTATTTGGTGCACCCTAGAATTGCCAAAATGTATACTGACTTGAGAAAGACCTTGTTTTTGTCGGGGATGAAGAAGGATGTCAAATATTATGTTACACACTGTGAGACTTGTCAGAAGGTGAAGGCAGAGTGCAAGAGCCCTAGATGATTGCTATAATCTTTGCCTATTCCAGAGAAGAAATTTGAGGATATATCTATGGATTTCGTTCATGGTCTTCCTCGATCACGATTATAGAATGACTCAGTTTGGGTTATTGTGGATTGCTTGACCAAGGTTACCAGGTTTATCCCAATGAGAAAGGAGACGTGTGTAGAGTATTGGTACGTGATGGGCCCGCGAACAGACTCTTACTGTGGTTGGTTCGGTGAGTCGATCGTCGCGGGCTCGCTCGGGTAGGCAAGTGCACCTATCGTAATTAGTACTCGATATTCGGGGGAATACCGAGGTCGTATTGTTCTCGGGGTCGCGTTGACTATTCTTACTCCTCCGGGAGGACTATTATTTTACTGAAAGTAAGGTGGATTTTTTTACTTAATAAAAGACGGAAAAGCAAAGGAGCGAAAAAAAACAATTTAGAAAATATTCGATGAATGGTTAACGCTCGGCATCGAATCGGATTAAGACTAAAACAATTTTTAATAATTATAGGACTTAGTTTTCAAATTAATAATAAGGCAACTTGGACGTGGAGGTTCCACAAATGTGAGCTCACCTAGCTATAGGGATATTGCTCACCTAAACGTTAAGACTATTCGACCGAACGTTAGTCCGCCCCAGGTCACGGGCGTGACGCTGGGCGTGACTGTTGGTGTCGACACTCGACGATCGTCGAGATGAATTCGTCGAGTGGAGTGAACACGGGCTTGGGTCACGCCCCGTGTCGGGTGAGCTGGAAAGGTCACGCCCCAGGTCACGGGCGTGACTATGGGCGTGTCAGTTGGTGTCGACACTCGACGAATGTCGAGCGGAAAGTGTCGAGTCGAAATCGTCGAGCGCAAATTGAGTCACGCCCCAGGTCACGGGCGTGACGCTGGGCGTGACTGTTGGTGTCGACACTCGACGATCGTCGAGATGAATTCGTCGAGTGGAGTGAACACGGGCTTGGGTCATGCCCCGTGTCGGGTGACACAGGCGTGTCGCCAGGCGTGTCAAGCTTGTACTTCAGAAATCGTCTGATTTCACGGGAAATGCAATGTCACGGCCCGATCACGGGCATGACCAAAGTGTTACGGGCGTGTACTGCCCAATTTTGGCAGATTTTGAAATTTTTCTGCAAAATAAAATAAAACAAGTTAGAAGAAAATTTACAAGAATAGGAGCATTTTATTGAACAAAAATAAGTAAAAACAATGAAAATAAATGAAAATTACTAAATTAATGTGCACAAAAATACGCATATTTACAAGTCATCAAATACCCCCATACTTAGGCTTTTGCTATTCCAGAGCAAAAGTTTGAGGTGAATCTATAAGGAATAAAAAAAACTCTAAGTTTTAGCTACCGCTTAATCAATTATAAGAGAGATCGAAATAAATATACGGGGTGTAAGAGTTAAGTCCTAAAATTATGTAGATGATTTAAATAGCGTAAAAGTTTTGGCCAAAAGACTTCTTGATGTAATCAAATAGAAGGCAACATTTGTAATGGTTAGATTAACGAAAATAGTTTGGAATTATAAGAACTCTAGCTTATACGAGTGCTACTGGAAATAATACAATTTACTAATTATGCTCTCAAAACGATTTTTGAATTATTTCTAGAATCGTGTAATTGGCTAAGCGGGTAGTGGGTTTATGAAGAGGGTTTTGATTTTTGAGGCGAGATAATTTTTCTCGAACCTCCATTTTTTTGGATTATTAGGAAAACGAAATCTTATTTTCCTAATATGAATTTTGTTTTTCAACTTCAATAGAATAAAATTAACCCAATGTATATTTGTAGGAGTAATGAATTTTATCCTCTTACTCCATATATAATCTTTTTTAAATTATTGGGTGCCTATGTTTACGGAACGAAATCTTATTCCCATTGACATAGGATCTTTTAAGGCTAAAATTTTTTCTTCATGCCAAGTAGGTCATGAAAGGTAAGGGGAGAAAGGAAAACTAGATTTTAATCCTAAAAATTTTTGAGAGCAACCTTAATAATTTGTACGTTCCAATTTTTTTCAGAAAGCTAAAAGTAAGTATAATTGAATTCTATAGTCGTTATTTCCTAACATAATATACGTGCTTCTATCAATGAAAAATTAGAAGTAGTGCCTAAAACGAGTTCACTATTTTTAACAAAGCATAAAGAATTCTTTAAAACTTAACCCCGGGTATTTAAATTTTTCAATCAATAATTAACAAACGGGTAGTGAACAAAGAATTAATCAAATTCGCATATAAATAAACTCAAAACTGAATTTTTGGATAGCAGAAAAGTTAAGGATGGAATATTTGATTTATTTGTTTCAAAATATTTTTTTTATTTATTTTTATAGTTTTTGTTATCATTTTTTTGGTTTTTCATTTATTATCTTTTTTTGTATTTTTGTTTTGTTTTACTTAATTTTTTTTATTTTTGAATTATTATATTTTTTGTATTTTTGTTTTAAGAGAATTTTTATTATATGTACAAAAAAAAGGGAGAAAAAGAGAGGTTTTTACAAGAATAAGGAAGGGGGAGAGAGAAAAGAGTATGTACAAAAAATGAAAAATATTTACAAAGTGAAACTAAATATAATTTTTTTGTTGTTTTTGAGTTTTTTGGAAAAAAAGAAAGAAAGTTTACAACAACAAAAAAAAAATTTGGATTTTTCATTTAAAATTTTTTCATTTTAAGATGTTTTTTAATTAATTTTTTTGTTTTGTTGTTATATGTATTTTTTTGTATTTTTGAAATGCAGAAAAAAAAAATGAAGTGCAGAAAGTAAAGTACGAAAACACCCTCATACTTAAGTCCAACATTATCCCCAATGTTGTATCGTAAGTATGCGGAACACAAAAAAGTAAAGACAATATATACAAAGAAAAGAAAGGGAAGGGGGTAGAAGCTTCCCTGAAACGCGTAGGGGGAGGACGATCAGAAACCCTGCGTTTATTAGAAAAAAACAGCAAAGGTAATAAGGAAAGAGCGAAAAAGATAAGCGAGGGGTGCCTCCCAGGAGCGCTTTGTTTATAGTCGTGTAGCTTGACTATTTTGGCGGGTTTATAATGTGGAGGAAAGTTATGCTTTCGCTAAAACCGATCACTGGGTCGCCTGCTATATAAGACTTTAACCGATGACCGTTTACTTTAAAAGAACCTTTGTCCGAGTGGGAGACGAGTACGGTTCCATATGGAAAAACTTCTTCAACTAGGAAGGGACCGGACCATCTAGATTTTAATTTACCTGGAAAAAGCCTAAGACGTGAATTGTAAATAAGGACAAGATCGCCCGGAGAAAATAATTTTTGGGACTTGATTTTTCGATCATGATATAACTTAGAGCGCTCCTTATAGAATTTATTGCTCTCGTAAGCGTTCGCACGCCATTCATCGAGCTCGTTTAGTTGCAGTTTTCTATTTTGAGCGGCTAAGTTGGAGTCAAGGTTTAAGAGTTTTAAAGCCCAAAGAGCGTGATGCTCTAATTCTACGGGTAAATGACACGCTTTGCCGTAGACTAACCAGAACGTCGTACATCCAATTGCGGTTTTGTATGTCGTCCGATACACCCACAACGCATCGTCGAGTTTAACGGACCAATCTTTCCTATTTAGCGAAACGGTTTTTTCTAAAATTCGCTTAATCTCTCGATTTACTACCTCGACTTGGCCACTTGTTTGCGGGTGGCAGGGGGTGGCAAGCTTGTGCGTGACTCCGTATTTAGCTAACGTCTTAGCCATAAGAGCGTTACAGAAATCCCTTCCCCTATCACTAACAATTGCGTGAGGCGTGCCGAAGCGAGAAAATAATTTTTTAAGAAATGTAACGACGACTCGCGCATCGTTGGTGGGGAGAGCTTGCGCTTCCGCCCACCTTGATACGTAGTCGACCGCCACTAAAATATACAGATTTTTGAAAGATGGAGGTAGGGGGCCAACATAATCTATGCCCCATAAATCGAAGACTTCGCACTCTAAAAACATGTTTTGGGGCATCTCGTCGCGACGAGAGATGTTACCCGACCGCTGACAGCTATCGCATGCGCGCACAAAATTATGCGCGTCTTTGAAGAGAGCGGGCCAAAAGTAGCTCGCCTCTAGCGCCTTCCGAGCGGTCCGGTTGGCTTGATAATGCCCACCGGCTGGACCCTCGTGGCAGTGCTTAAGAATTTGTAAGCACTCCACACCCGCAACGCATCTTCGGACCGCTTGGTACACGCAGATACGAAAAAGAAATGGGTCCTCCCAAAAGAAATTTTTCAAGTCAGAAAAGAATTTCTTCTTTTGATGACTGGAAAACTCTTTTGGAAGGACCCGCGCTACTAAGAAATTTGCAAAGTCTGCGAACCAAGGCGAAGATGACGAAGATTTATTAATTTCAAGAAGGCGTTCCTCGGGGAATCTGTCATTTATTTCAGATTCGACGAGCGCTTCCGCACCCGGATTTTCTAAACGGGAGAGGTGGTCCACCGCTAGATTTTCCGCTCCCCGCTTATCTCGGATCTCCAAATCAAACTCTTGTAGGAGGAGAATCCATCGAAGAAGGCGGGGCTTCGCATCATTTTTAGCTAATAAATACTTAAGCGCGGAGTGATCGGTAAAAACGATAACTTTAGATAGCGTTATATACGAGCGAAACTTATCAAAAGCGAAAACGATGGCTAAGAGTTCCTTTTCCGTTGTCGTGTAATTTACTTGTGCGGAAGTGAGCGTCTTGCTAGCGTAATAAATAGGATGAAAATGTTTTTCTACGCGTTGGCCAAGAACGGCACCTAAGGCAATATCACTAGCGTCGCACATTATTTCAAACGGAAGGGACCAATTAGGGGCCACTAAAATTGGTGAAGTGATAAGTTTTTGTTTTATTAAATTAAAGGCAGACTCGCATTCGCTACTAAAGATGAAACGTGATTCCTTTTCCAAGAGGTGAGTTAGCGGCTTTGTTATTTTTGAAAAGTCTTGAATGAAGCGTCGATAAAAGCCCGCATGGCCTAAGAAACTCCTAATAGATTTTACGTTTGTTGGATGCGGAAGTTTTTCTATAATTTCTATCTTGGCCTTATCCACCTCTATCCCCTTAGACGAAATCATATGGCCGAGGATCAAACCTCCTTGAACCATAAAGTTGCATTTTTCCCAATTTAAAACAAGGCTTGTGTCCTCGCACCGTTGAAGGACACGATCTAAAATGTGAAGGAAATCGGGAAAAGAGCGTCCGAAAACAGAAAAGTCATCCATAAAGACTTCCATAATGTCTTCTACTAGCTCGCCAAAGATGGCTAGCATACATCTTTGGAATGTAGCTGGCGCGTTGCAGAGTCCAAATGGCATTCTTCGATAGGCGAAGGTGCCAAACGGGCAAGTAAAAGTTGTTTTCTCTTGATCATCGGGGGAAATGGGGATTTGGAAAAACCCCGATAAACCATCAAGAAAACAATAATACGGATGACCGGATAAACGCTCTAAAATCTGGTCCAAAAATGGCAGAGGGAAATGGTCCTTGCGGGTGGCATCATTAAGTTTTCTATAATCGATGCACACTCGCCAACCCGTAACAGTACGAGTTGGGACGAGCTCGTTATGCTCATTCGCCACTACGGTAAGACCGCCCTTCTTGGGAACGACATGCATGGGACTAACCCATGCACTATCCTAAATAGGATAGATAATCCCCGCATCTAATAACTTAATGATTTCGGCTTTAACGACGTCTTTCATGTTTGGGTTAAGACGACATTGCGGCTGAATCGTTTTGCGGCAATTATCGTTAAGGAAAATCTTATGGGTGCAAAAGGAGGGGCTAATCCCCTTTAAGTCAGAGATTTGTCACGCAATTGCGTGGCGATGTTTAAATAAAACTTCCAATAAATCGGAAGTCTCCGAATCACTCAAGTCCGAAGAAATGATAACGGGAAGCGTATCGCCTTTTCCCAAAAATGCGTATTTGAGTGATGCGGGTAAGGGTTTGAGGTCTAGGATGGGCGGTTCTTCTAGGGAGGTTTTAATACCTATGTCTTTCTTACCAATTGGTTCGAAAGGCAAGTCTAAAGAAGTATCCTCATCGCATTTAAAATTTTCGAGCGCATAAACATCGTCGTTTAAAAATACGGACTCGAAAACGGGAGAAGAACGATCTCCAAAAAAGGTATCTGAAGTGTAGCAGAAATCGTCGCTCGATGACAAATTGTCCATCGAGGGATTAATAGAGAAAGTAACCTGATCATCGCCTACTCGGAGGAGAAGGCTACCATTACTAACATCTATTAGTGCGCGGGAGGTGGCGAGAAAAGGGCGACCGAGTATTATTGGTACCTCGGCGTCCTCCTCGATATCTAAGATGACGAAGTCTACCGGGAAGGTAAACTTGTCGACTCGGACAAGGACGTCCTCCACTACCCCGATAGGGAACTTAACCGAGTGATCCATTAATTGGATGCGCATATTCGTAGGACTAGGAGTACCCAAACCTAAACGCGAAAAGAGCGAGAACGACATCAGATTAATGCTAGCCCCTAAATCAGCTAAGGCGTACTTTACTAATATATCGCCAAAAAGGCACGGGATGGAAAACCATCCCGGGTCGTTTTGTTTTGTGGGCAATTTATTAATAAGGGCCGCCGAGCAGATAGCGTTGAGAGATACATGCGAAATATCCTCTAATTTACGTTTATTAGAAAGTAGTTCTTTTAAAAATTTCGCATATTTGGGCATTTGCGAGATAGCCTCGCAAAAAAGAACATTTATGTGAATCTGTTTTAATAATAAAATAAATTTTGCATATTGCGCGTCCTGACGCTCGTTTTCTAACTTATGCGGATATGGGAGAGCCTTGTTTAAAATAATTTTTTCTTTTGTAATTGGTAAAGGCGGCGTAAGCGAAGAAAGGGGAAGAGGGGTCGGAGGTGAAATATGTACCTGAGGGTCGGTCCGTTTTGGATCGACCACCTCCTTTCCGCTTCGAATGGTTATAGCATTGGCGTTCTCCCGCGGATTGGGCTCCGTGTTTCCCGGCAGTGCCCCGAGCGCGCGCTCGGACATCATCCTCGCCAGCTGTCCAACCTGTTGTTCGAGTGTTTTTAGCGATCCGGTGATGTTCCGGATATTTGACTCGTTGGACGCAGTATACTTCGAAAAATTTTCCTCCATCGGGGAGGGTTTCGGAAGAGGAGGAGGAAGAAGAAATCCGGGCGCATAAAAAATAGGGGGACGCTGAGCATTATTCGGGTTGCTCCACGAGAAGTTGGGGTGATTCATCCAACCCGAATTATAGTTATTACTATAAGGGTTGTTGTTGAGGTTGAAAGGAGGACGACCCAAATTTCCCATGAAGTCCACGAACTCTTCATCTACGCAGACGTTAGGGGGAATAAAACAAGGCGGAGTGGAGGAGGAAGCAGACATCTCCGCCACCTGCTTTGTTAACCTTTCAACTTGAAGGGTCAAGAGAGCAGTGGCATCCACTTCAAAAAGACCAGCCGCCGGCTTTGGCCGTCCCCACGGGACGTTCCATTGATAGGCGTTCATAGCCATCTCTTCGAATAAAGCCTGGGCGGCCGCGGGGGTTTTGTTGTTAAGCGTACCCCCGGCAGCCGCGTCAATCATTTGACACGTCTGAAAATTCAGCCCATTACAAAAAAATTGAACTTGCAACCACGTTGGCAGCGCGTGGTGCGGGCAACGGCGGAGGAATTCCTTAAACCGTTCCCAAGTCTCGTATAAAGACTCAGGATCGTTTTGCACAAACGAAGAAATGTCTGCCCGCAACTTTGCAGTTTTTGCGGACGGAAAGTACTTCGTTAGGAACCGTTCCGTCAACTCAGCCCACGTGGTGATACATCCTCGCGGGAGGGCATTCAGCCACGCCTTGGCTTTGGACTTAAGGGAAAAAGGAAATAAGCGCAAACGAATGGCGTCATCAGTGACGCCATTAATCTTGAAGGTGTCGCATATCTCCAAGAAATTGGACAAGTGGACATTCGGGTCCTCATCCGGCATTCCATCGAACTGCACGGCGTTTTGGACCATTTGAATGACACTTGACTTTATTTCGAAATTATTATTCGCCACCACAGGGCGAACAATACTCGACCCAGAATCATCCAGGTTAGGCCGGGCGTAATAGGACATAGTACGCTCGGCCGTCGGGGGAGGGTTAGGCGCAGCCATAAGTACAACAGTAGGTTCTCCGATAGATTCCTCGGGATCTAAAGAAGGATTTCGGCGTTGAGATCGAATACGTGCAAGAGAGCGTTCGATCTCAGGGTCGAAGTCAAAATCTTCAGACTCTGAGGGTTGTCCTCGGGTCATACACCCAAACAAAAATAAAACAAAATAAACTTCTTTTTTTTTAAATAAAGTTTTTAGTTTTTTTTATAGAAAATAAGTAAAAGTAATAGACTCCGGAATTCGAAATAGCAACTCGAAAAGAGAGATCCCTGGCAACGGCGCCAAATACTTGATGGGCCCGCGAACAGACTCTTACTGTGGTTGGTTCGGTGAGTCGATCGCCGTGGGCTCGCTCGGGTAGGCAAGTGCACCTATCGCAAGTAGTACTCGATATTCGGGGGAATACCGAGGTCGTATTGTTCTCGGGGTCGCGTTGACTATTCTTACTCCTCCGGGAGGACTATTATTTTGCTGAAAGTAAGGTGGATTTTTTTACTTAATAAAAGACGGAAAAGCAAAGGAGCGAAAAAAAACAATTTAGAAAATATTCGATGAAGGGTTAACGCTCGGCATCGATTCGGATTAAGACTAAAACAATTTTTAATAATTATACTACTTAGTTTTCAAATTAATAATAAGACAACTTGGCCGTGGAGGTTCCACAAATGTGAGCTCACCTAGCTATAGGGATATCGCTCACCTAAACGTTAAGACTATTCGACCGAACGTTAGTCCGACGAAGGATTCCTCTTAATGCTCGCTTTACGCTAAGAACCTCGCTATTGGGTGGGGAAAATAATCCGGTAGAATTACGCTTGTCCTCTTTCGAGGGTATGCACGCAACTCTATTTACCCAGGGGTGATCGGTCCATATGCACGGTCTCTCGGCTAGCTAGCATATGGACTACGGAAATAGAGCCCACACATCGATATGTGGTCCTACGCGTCGTAAACCCGGGGTAAACCTTAAGTCCTTAAATTAAAATGAAAATAAAGAGCTTCAATTATTAGAAATCATTTTAAATGTCTCAATGATCTTCGATGCCGAGGCTAATAGCGATTAGCCACACATCGGTATGGGGACGGCTTATAATTTAGTGAGGCGCAAGTTCGAAATTAAACACTAAACGATTATAAGAAGGGGACATAAGAAAAATAACAAACATTTAGAAAACTGAAAAATTAGCTAAAACAAGAACTCACGCACACTCCAAATTATAAATTAAACAGGAACTAAGTTACACATGAAAGAAATTTGCGTATTTAAAATTTGCGAGTCCTACTCAAACGAGTGGCGGCGGTAAATAAAAGCTGAAAATTGCAAGTCCTACTCGAACGAGTAGGACTGAAATGAAAACGAGTCCTACGCAAATGAGTAGGAGAAAATAAATGCGATTACAGGGCGATAAAATCCGGTCATTTAACTCAAGTGAGTAGGCGGAAAAATAAAGAAAGAAAAATTACAAATCCTACTCAAACGAGTAGGCGGGAAATAAAGTCCGGCCATTTGACTCAAGTGAGTAGGCGGAAAAAAAAAATAATAACAAGTCCTACTCAAACGAGTAGGACTGAAAATGAAAACGATGTGCTATTTAACTCTTAACGAGTAGTCGGAAATAAATACACACAGACACATACACTCCATAAGAATTTCAAGTAAGCAATAAAGCTAACACCTACACTCACACACTCTACAAAATTTGAATCAAAGCATAAAAGTTATACACCTACACTCACACACTCTACATAATTTGAAGAAAGCATTAAAAATTATACTCATACACTCACACACACAACATGAAAATTTAAGAAGAACAAAAGAAAGTTTATTCTCATACACTCACACACACTAATAACAAAGAAAAATCAAAGTTGCTTATAAATGAAAATAACAAGATTTCTACTCCTAAAACTTACCCAAAACACATAAAAAGAACAAATAAAAAGAGAATGAGCAAAAAGTTTTACAAAATAAAGTCAAAATCAAAGGTGCTCAAAAATTAAAATTAAAACTTTTTCATTCTTAAGAATTTATAAAAGTGATAAAAAAGGTGAAGAGAAAATGAAAAGAACAAAAGATGTTTTACAATCCTAAAAGAAAAACTAAGTAAAAAAAGAAGAACAAAATCACTTTTCAAACCTCATTCATAAATTCATAAGAATGAAATCCTATTACTTTCAAGAAAAAGACATGGTGAAAAAGAGGAAAACCTATCATACCTAAGCACGAAAACAAGTTAAAAATATGTAAAGTAAATAAATTACACTCATACACACACACACACATTTCATAAATGAAGAACAATGATTAAACCAAGGATAAAAAGGAGAAGGAAAGTGGGCACAAGTGTTCATTCCAAAGCCAAATGTGAAGAGAAAGTCTAACATTTTATTGATTAAATGAAACTATTACAAGCTATTACAAGAGCTAAAGCTAAAGCAAAAAACAAACATGAAAGAAAAGAGGGAGAAATCTCCTTACATAGCTTTAGAAATCACGGATGCAGCCCACAAAAAGACACTAAAATGGCCCAAAAATCTGAACCCTTGGACCTTACAGAACTGGGCAATTTATAGGCAAAAAAATTCTAAGTACACGCCCTAGGTCACGGGCGTGTAGGGGGGGAGTGACAGTACTATTCATGAAGGCGGCCGGCGATTGGACAGGAAAGTTGACTTCGGGCTGAGTTCGCGGCATTCACGCCCCAGGTCACGAGTGTGACTCTGGGCGTGTCGAGGAGGTAGAACCGGGCGCGGGTTGCGCCGAAAGTCTTCGGCAGCATCTTGTCGGGCTAGCTGGAAAGGTCACGCCCCAGGTCACGGGCGTGACTATGGGCATGTCAGTTGGTGTCGACACTCGACGAATGTCGAGCGGAAAGTGTCGAGTCAAAATCGTCGAGCGGAAATTGAGTCACGCCCCAGGTCACGGGCATGACGCTGGGCGTGACTGTTGGTGTCGACACTCGACGATCGTCGAGATGAATTCGTCGAGTGGAGTGAACACGGGCTTGGGTCACGCCCCGTGTCGGGTGAGCTGGAAAGGTCACGCCCCAGGTCACGGGCGTGACTATGGGCGTGTCAGTTGGTGTCGACACTCGACGAATGTCGAGCGGAAAGTGTCGAGTCGAAATCGTCGAGCGCAAATTGAGTCACGCCCTAGGTCACGGGCGTGATGCTGGGCGTGACTGTTGGTGTCGACACTCGACGATTGTCGAGATGAATTCGTCGAGTGGAGTGAACACGGGCTTGGGTCACGCCCCGTGTCGGGTGACACGGGCGTGTCGCCAGGCGTGTCAAGCTTGTACTTCAGAAATCGTCCGATTTCACGGGAAATGCAATGTCACGGCCCGGTCACGGGCGTGACCAAAGTGTCACGGGCGTGTACTGCCCAATTTTGGCAGATTTTGAAATTTTTCTGCAAAATAAAATAAAACAAGTTAGAAGAAAATTTACAAGAATAGGAGCATTTTATTGAACAAAAATAAGTAAAAATGACGAAAATAAATGAAAATGACTAAATTAATGTGCACAAAAATACGCATATTTACAAGTCATCAGTACGTATCATTATGGAACATTTGTACGGAACCATGGGATGCCTAAGACAATAGTCTCAAACCGTGATAGGCATTATACCTCGAAGGAATGGAAGGAAGTTCAAGAATATAAGGGCACTCGCCATACCTTCAGTACATCTTTTCATTCTCAAGTGGATGGCCAGTCTGAGAGAGCCATTAAAACCACGTAAGATTTGTTAAGAATGTGCATATTGGATAAAGGAGAGCTATGGGAATGGCTCTTACTAGTGGTGGAATTCTCATATAACAACATTCATCAAGCTAGCATCGAAATGGCACCCCACGAAGCGCTTTATGGGAGGAGGTGTAGAACACCTTAATCATGGGTGTAGGATGAAGATCTGAGGATTTTGTGAGTACAGTATATTGATGACGCCAATGTTATGGTTAGGGTGATACGAGAACGCATGTTAGAGTCTTAGAGTCGACATGCAAAATTTTATAATGTGAAGAATAGGATGGTGTAACGCCCCCGATTTTTTTTCGATGATTTTATTTGATTTGATATCGTCATATTTATGACGTCAGGGCGTTACCCTTTTTACATCGTGTTGTCTGCGTTGTATCGTTAGTCCGTTTTCGCGTCCGTTTGGTCTGATTGACCAGATTTTTGTGATTTTCGACGAAACTGAAAGTTTTCGAGTTGATAAGTTAAGTTTTGTGATTTTGGATTTCGCCATTAAATTTGTAGCGTCAGTGTTCTCCTTCGGTGCAAGGTTCGTTTAATTCGGCAGGCGTTTGGGCTTCCGTTCTGAGTCTTCTCGAGTAGTTATGGCTCTACTCGAATAGCCCGTTTCAGATTTTGCTCGGATGTTGTTTTGATTGTCAAAACGGCATTGAATCAAAAAATGATTAACATGAAATGTGTTCGTATCGTCGAGAGCTGCAACTTTCATGTTGACCAGCTTTCGATTTGAAGTCATTTTGAACCCCAAATATCATTTTTGTTGTTGGAACTCGAGTGGTTCATGTTGCCACTCGAGTAGGTCGTTCCTGTCTGTGTTCGGGCGCCATTTTGAGAGTCAAAACGGCATCGTATCAAAAAATGGTTAACATGAAATTTGTTCATCTCGACGAGATCTACAACGCTCATGTTGGTGACGTTTCGATTTGAAGCAGTTTTGAGCCCCTAATTTCATTGTTTCTGCTGGAACTGGAGTGTTGAGCTGCTACTCGAGTATATTATGCTACTACTCGAGTAATGATCTGCTACTCGAGTATATTATGCTACTACTCGACTAGGTAAGCTTCTACTCGAGTAGGTATGCTGTTACATGAGTAGGTATGCTGCTACTCAAGTAAATATGTTGGAACTCGAGTGGTTCATGCTGCCACTCAAGTAGGCCGTTACTGTTTGCGTTCGGACGCCGTTTTGAGGGTCAAAAAGGCGTTGTATCAAATAATGGTTAGCATAAAATTTGTTCGTCTCGACGATATCTACAATGTTTATGTTGACAACCTTTCGATTTGAAGCCAACTTCAACCTCTATTTCTATTTTCCGCGCACCCGCTCGTAAATAGTCTGTTTTTAGACAAAACTTTTTATAAATACCTATATATATATATATATATATTCTTAGAATTAGAACCAGCCCCACTCTTTCTTTAGGACTTCTTCTTCTTCTTCACTGAATTGAACCAGAACTGAAGAAACGTGAGGACGGCGATGGCGGAGCGTGAGATTTCGTGAACCTTCCGGTCGCCGCCGACGAAGTTCCGGTGCTCGAAATCTTCATTCGAGCATAGATTTGAAATGCTCTCGGTGAGATCTACGTCACCGTGGTAATTTTTTCCCATTTCTTGAGATTTCTCGTTAGGGTTTTTTGGCCCTGACTTCTATTTCGTTCACTCTTGTCCAGCTTTCGGCTTCTCTCGTCTCACTTAGTCCCGATCTGCGACGAGGTGTGATTTATAGGCTTTCTTTTGATAAAGCCAAGGCAAGTGGCTCCTTTCCTCACATTTTTCTTAAGTTCTTATGGTAAGACTTTCACCTTATATTAATGTTCCTGGTTCCTTTACACTATAAGATGTTTAAATTTTTTTAGGGCTTACGCTTAAGGAAAATTTTTCGACGCCGTTGAGCGTACGATGCGTTGCGCTTAGTATAGGTCGATTATAAGTCGTGATCTTCGATTTAGTTTTGTAATACTTAGGTGTTGTGCCAATTTTGAGATGGTGATGTTGAGGGTATGAGTGTTGGTTGTGGTTAGCATACCCCAACCGGGAGGCCCCTTCTTTCTGTGGATCATCACAGTGGGGGTATGCTTAGTTTCTCCTTTCTTGGACTGTTGGGTTCTGGTTGGCCCGGTTTGGCCATATTTGTGAACCACAGTACCGACTGTGAGACGGTTGAGGATTCGGAGTTGGGCTTAGGTCGCTTGAGGTCGTCGCCCTCTCCGGCCTGCAACGCAGTCATACCATGTGTTGATGATCCACCCTCTTCCGAGTTGTATTGTGATCAGTTGTTTTTTTGTGGTTTATGCCACAGTTTTGCTAAATTTTGCTGGTTGTGCCCAGACTTGTTCACCTTCGCACTTGGTGCATTCTTTTTAAATTTAGAGGTTATTATAATGGCTAACCTTCCTCTATATATTCTATTTGGCTAATTGTTGTTGTTTTCTTTTGCATTCTTCCTCCTTTGGTTGGGTTTGGTACACCCTCCTTTGTTCGGCTTACTCACTTGCTTACCTATTATTTTTCCACTTATTTTTTTTTCTGCTTGCTGAGGTGTTCTTCTCTTGAATGCCTCAGGTTCAGGGTTGTAGCCGGTGGTGCGGCTGAGTAGTTTTATTGCTGGGTTTACTGAGGGTGCCTTGAGGTTGCGAGGTAGCTTTTGTTCTTTTGTAGTATGCTTCAGACTTGAGAACTTTTAGTGGGTTCGTGTCAGGTGTTTGACGCCCACTGATTGTTTATTGTGGTTCTTGGATATTTAGCTAGTTGCTAGTGTCTACTTTTGTGTTAGTAGTTCTTGCTCTCTGGGAAATATTTATGCTAGGATGCGTATAGGTATTTTCAACTATAAAACTAACTAATATTACTATATCATGCACATCATGTTTTAAAACTCTAAATCACTATATTTAAATATCATACAAAGTACTTCGATATTATTACTATAAATTTAGGGTAATGCATGCCTTGAGTTTTTTTTGGATGCTAGACTCATGTAGGATATCTAACCTATTTACTATAGTATTTTCCGCAGCGTTTAATTACTTTCCTTCTGGTGGACTCGTGAGCCACTAAGCCGAGGGATACGGCTTATTGCCTAACTTAAAATAAACTCCTTCAATAAAACATTTAAATCATATTTTTGTTTATTGAGTTGGAGTGTTGCTTGAGCATCTGCAGTTATCCCCTGCTGACGTGACATTTTCCCTTACTCAGATATTTCATCGTTGTTGCGAAAATGCGGGTTGTGACAGTTGGTATCAGAGCCAGGTTTTGCAAGTGGGGAAGTTGGTGTGGCAGGTTGGTCGAACAACTTGCCCTCAAGCAAAACAATCATCGTGTCATTCATTGCATACACACACTGGTATGTCATTAGTAGATCTTGATGGAAGCATGAACACTACACTCATAGCACAAAAGAAGAAGTATACGGGGCATATTATATAGTATAGGATGCATAATATGTGTTTGTATATGGATCCACCATAGGTGGTGACATGTGACGGTTATGTAGTATGGGATGCATAACCACCATCACATGGATTCCCATTAGCACGTTTTACCTTTTTCGTTACATATATTATTATGTAGTATGGGATGCATAACATTGTATGTGTACGCCACTCATACTTGCATTAAGGCTTTTCTTTAGAATGCATAGCACTGCATACATATCATATCATTGCATAAGCACACGTGCCAAGTTAAAGATCTACAGGATGACATATGTACACACATAATTTGAAAAAAAAAGGTAATCATTCATGCACTCATATAATAGGCACAAGAGTTATAAGGATGAGGGTGTTTCCCCCTAAGTAGGATATGCCATCATTTATTTTAAATCCCAGAGCAAGCTAGTAGCATGAACAAGTATCTAACTTTTTATGTCTGAGCTAAGTTGTTAGTCTAGCATGTTACACTAGGTGTTGATAGATCGTTTATTTATTGTTTAGAATGTCTCCTAAGCGTTCGGCGACGAGGGTTACTCCCCAGTCGGAGGGAGAATCTTCTGATGCCCAGAGTGAGGCCGTGATAGAGGGATTGCGATAGAGCAATGAGGCCCTGTCGAGGCAGATGCTAGAGATGCAGTCGCAAATTCAGTCATTGTTGTCAGTCATGGTGAGTCAGCCGCAGAGGGCGCAAGAGCCTGCCGTGGATCTAGCTGTTCTCGTTCCCCCCGCTCCTCTGGTGCCCCCGGCGTTGTTGCCACTAGAGATGACTTTCATTTAGCACTTTCAAAGGTTAGGACCCCATACGTATGATGGCAAGGCATATTTTATGGCATTAGATGACTGGATGATTTCCATCGAGGAGATGTTCACCTAATCTGGTATCTCTGCAGACTAGAGCGTGATGGTTGCCGCTTATCAACTCAAGGTCATGTACAAGAGTTGGTGGTTGAGGGAGAAAGAAAGCTTGAAGGATGGATGATCTTGGGAGTCCTTCAAGGAGTTGTTATTGAAGAAGTTATTGTCGTCTGTGGAAAGAGACCGATTGATGAATGACTTCCATCACTTAAAGCAGAGGCAGCTTACTGTCAGTGAATACGAGGTGGAGTTAAGTAAGCTAAGCCGCTTTGCTCCTGACTTGGTATCTTTAGAATCCAACCGAGTCAAGGGATTTCTGGGTGGTCTTCGGAATGACATCCAGCAGCTTACCAGTGCCTATGGATCCGGGACTTATTCGGAGGTAGTATAGGCTGCTCTGAAGGTGGAATCCATTGACAATGCCAAGGTCAGAGGTCAGCAGATGAGGAAGGATAAGAGGAAGTCAGCTGAAGGTAACGAATCATTGGAATCTGGGACTATTGGGAAGAAAAGAGGCAAGGAAGTGTGCAGTTTTTATGGTTGGGCAGGCCACCCGTTCGAGGGATGTTACCAGAGACTGGGAGCTCGGAAGCAAGAGCAGGTGCACGCGATTCAGGGCGCCCCCAAAGAGAGACTAGTTTTTTCCAGTTACAACAAGACGGGGCATGATGCAGCCCATTGCTGGAAGGACAAGACCTGTTATCTATGTAGGCGGAAGGGGCATGTCAAGACCCATTGCCCGCAAGCTCCACCCCCGTTGCAGCCAGTGCCACTTCAGGACTGGCCGCCACCGCAGCTCTTGGACAAAGGGAAGGGCAAGTTGAATGTGGTGTCCGCGGATGAAGCTCAGACGTCGACCCAAGTTATTTCAAGTTAGATCCTAACCTTATTTTGTTTTCTAGGTATGATCTTAATGTCAACGTTCTTTTCCCTTAGTCGTATATTTAATCTTATAGGAAAGTTTAAGGTAAGTAACTGCTGGGCTCGTATCCTTTTCGATTCCAGTGCTACCCACTCATTCGTGGCTAGATATTTTGTAGAGCATCACCGTTTGAGCTCAATCCGGTTGGCGGCCCTTTCTGTGTCAAGTTCCCCTCTGGTGATTCCGTTGTGTCAGATCAGGGAATTCAGGGTTGTCCAGTCCAATTGGGAGATTTTATCGCAGTTGCGGATCTAAAAGTTGTAGACCTTGAAGATTTTGATGTAATGCTGGGCATGGATTGGCTATCGAAGTACGATGCAGTAATCCAGTGCAAGGTCAGGCAGTGGACTTCAAGATGGATGACGGTCAACGCAAGAGCGTTTATGGTTATTCGCGTCAAGATTCTCTAATCATTTCCGCGGTAAGTGCTCGAAAGCTTTTGAATTCAGGATGCTTTGCCTATTTAGTTTCAGTGTTGGCGACCGTTGTTAGTTTGCCGCTTGTGGAGGAGATTGTTGTAGTGCCCGAGTTTCCTGATAATCTTCCAGGTCTTCCGCCTGAGAGAGATGTTGAGTTTGTCATAGATTTAGAATCGGGTACCCGTCCTATTGCTAAGGCTCCATACCGTATGGCTCCGCGTGAGTTGGGAGAGCTGCGTACCCAGTTAGACGAGTTGTTGCAGAACGGTTTCAATAGGCCAAGTTCGTCACCTTGGGGTGCTCCCGTTCTGTTTGTAAAGAATAAAGATGGTTCAATGAGGCTGTGTATAGATTACAGAGAATTGAATAAAGTGACCATCAAGAACAGATATCCCTTGCCGAGAATCGATGATCTGTTTGACTAGTTGCGTGGTAGCTATGTATTTTCTAAGATTGACCTGCGTTCGGGTTATCATCACTTGAGGATTCGTGAGGCAGACATTCCACGAACTGCTTTTCATTCACGACATGGACATTTCGAGTTCTTGGTAATGTCTTTTGGATTAATTAATGCACCCGCCGCATTCATGGATTTGATGAATAGAGTATTCAAGGACTTCCTGGATCATTTTGTCATCGTGTTCATAGATGATGTTCTAGTCTACTCCCGTAATACTTAAGAGCATGCGCAGCACTTGTGATTGGTTTTGTCAACTTTGAGAGAGCATAAGTTGTATGCTAAGTTGAGCAAGTGTGAGTTTTGGTTACCTCAAGTCTCCTTCTTGGGCCATGTGGTGAATAAAGATGGGATAAAGGTTTATCCGGAGAAGATAGCTGCAGTGATGGATTGGAGTAGGCATACCACTCCCAAGGAAATAAGAAGTTTTCTAGGGCTGGCAGGCTACTAAAGAAGGTTTGTGGAGGGATTCTCTACATTATTTGCGCCTTTGACAAAGTTAACGCAGAAGCATGTAACCTTTATTTGGAGTGATAAGTGTGAAGAGGCGTTGCAGGAGCTGAAGAGGAGATTATGCACTGCACCAGTTTTGACCCTGCCTACTGAAGGACTGGAGTATGTCGTGTATGTGGACACATCGCATGTTGTGCTCGGATGCGTGTCGATGCAGGAGGGCAAGGTGATTCCGTATGGGTCTAGGAAGCTAAAGGTTCATGAACGGAATTACCCTATGCATGACCTGGAATTTGCAGCAGTGATCTATGCTCTCAAGTTGTGGAGACATCTGTTATATGGCGCTACATGCAAGATTTACACTGATCATAAAAGTTTGAAATACATCTTCATACAGAAGGAACTGAATTTGCGCCAGCGTAGATGGCTGGAGTATATGACAGACTATGATGTTGAGATCCTGTACCACCCGGGAAAGGCTAACGTGGTAGCTGACGCCCTGAGCAGGAAGACAGCTAAAATTTTTAATCTTTCGGTGGATTCACTAGTGGAAGAATTTCTACTAATGGGAAATTCAGTGGGAATTGGCAGCTCGACTAGTGAATTAGAAGTGTCAGAGCCTTCATGGATTACGCTTACTAGATTGCATCAAAAGAGGATACAGATTTGTTGCATCTTTATAGTAGAGCTGCAAAGGGTGAGTTGCCAGAGTTTTCTATTGATAATATCGGAACCCTGAGATACCATTGTAGGCTTTGCATTCCCGCTGTTAAGGATATTAGGTATCAGTTGTGTTAGGTGGCACATGGTTTTAATGTGGCCTACCACCCCGATTTGACCAAGATGTACCAGGATCTGGAACATATTGTTTGGTGGATGGGTATGAAGGGTGATATAGCAAGTTTTGTATCTAAATGTTTTACCTGTATGCGAGTTAAGGCCGATCATGGAAGGCCTGGAGGCAAGTTAACACCTTTGGAGATCCCGAGTTGGAAATGGGAGAGTATCTCGATGGACTTTATTACTGGATTGTCGAGATCTCCCAGAGGGCATGACTCAGTTTGGATGATCGTGGATAGACTGATGAAGAGTGCTCACTTTGTGCCATTCAAGATTGACTACTCCATGAATAAAATAGCTGAATTGTATTTGGACGAGGTCATCAGTTTGCAAGGAGTACTTGTCAGTATTGTATCTGATCGAGGCTCCAGGTTCACGTCCCGTTTTTGGAAGAGCTTGCAGGAGGGGTTGGGTACCGACTTGAGGTATTCCACCACCTACCATCCTCAGATGAATGGACAAATGGAAAGATTAAATCAGATCATGGAGGACATGATTAGATGTTACATTTTGGACCAAGGTGGAGCGTGGGATGAGCGTTTGAGGCTAATGGAGTTTGCCTACAATAATAGCTACCAGGAGAGCTTGCAAATGGCTCCATTTGAAACTTTATATGTGAGACGTTGCAGGACCCCTTTATTTTGGGCTGAGGTTGGCGAGAGGCCGTTGCTAGGTCCAGAAGCCCTTGAAGAGATGGAAATTTCAGTTAGGCTCATCTGAGAGAAGCTTCTGGTAGCCCAGGAGCGCTACGAAAAGTATGACAATCGGTGCAGGACCGATTTGGAATTTGCTGTCGAGGATATGGTTTTCCTAAAAGTTTCCCCGATGTCTGGTGTGAAGTGATTTGGTAAAAATCATAAGTTGGACCCGAGATATGTGGGACCCTTCCGAATTGTTGAGCGGATTGGTGTTTCAGCTTATAGGCTGGACCTAACCGGCAAATTTTCCCGGAGTGCATGATTTTTTCCATGTGAGTAAGCTGCGGAATTGCACGTTGAGCGACAGGCAGATTCTCATTATTGTGCCCTAGTTGGAGCCAAACCTTTCTTTTGTGGAGGTGTCTGTTCGTATTTTGGAGTCTCAGGATCGAGTGCTGTGGAGAAAGACAATCCCCATGGTCAAGGTTCTTTGGAGAAATCAAGACGTCGAGAGTGCGATGTGGGAATTGGAGTCGGCAATGAGGAAATCTCATCCGCATCTTTTCCTTTAGTTTTGGTAAGTCTCCTTATTTTTGCGATGTTTGATTCTATCGTTTTGGATTGGTTTTGGTGTTGTATTAAGTTTCGGGGCGAAACTTCTTTTTAGGGGGAGTGAATGTAACGCCTCCGATTTTTTTCAATGATTTTATTTGATTTGATATCGTCATATTTATGACATCAAGGCGTTACAATTTTTACGTCATGTTGTCGGCGCTGTACCGTTAGTGCGTTTTCGCGTCCGTTTGGTCTGATTGACCAGATTTTTGGGATTTTCGATGAAACTGAAAGTTTTCGAGTTGATAAGTTAAGTTTTGTGGTTTTGACTTCGCTGTTAAATTTATAGCGTCAGTGTTCGCCTTCGGTGTAAGTTTTGTTTAATTCGGCGCACGTTTGGGCTTCCATTCTGAGTCTTCTCGAGTAGATATGGCTCTACTCGAATAGCCCGTTTCAAATTTTTCTCGGACGCCATTTTGAGTGTCAAAATGACATTGAATCAAAAAATGATTAACATAAAATTTGCTCGACTGGTCGAGATCTACAACTTTCATGTTGACCACGTTTCGATTTGAAGCCGTTCAGAATCAATAATATTGTTTTTTCTGTTGGAACTCGAGTGGTTCATGCTGCCACTCGAGTAGGACGTTCCTTTCTGCGTTCGGGCGCCATTTTGAGGGTCAAAATGGCATCGTATCAAACAATGGTTAACATAAAATTTGTTCGTCTCGACAAGATCTACAACTTACATGTTGGCCACTTTTCAATTTGAAGCAATTTCAAACCCATAATTTCATTATTTTTGCTGGAACTCGAGTGTTGAGCTGCTACTCGAGTATATTATGCTACTACTCGAGTAATACATGTTGGACCTCGAGTAATGAGCTGCTACTTGAGTATATTATGCTACTACTCGAGTAGGTAAGCTGTTACTCGAGTAGGTATGCTGTTACTCGAGTAGGTGATATAAAGTTTCGGAGAAGGGGTTATACGTGGTGAAGACAAAGTTAAGGAAGGAGAAGGTGAATGTGTGATTGTGAGACGTTCTCCGATTCTATATTCGATGAAGGCACGTTTACCTTATCGCATATAGTATAGGATATTAAATTTCATATCAAGGTCGTATTACTCGAGGAGATTTGAGTACTTCTACTTCAAGGAGTTACTATTATCTTATCAAATAAAAGTTGTTTTGGGGTTGCTTACTAAATTAGAGAAGTGAGAATGTTTTACTTTAGAGAAAAGTTAAATGATAATTAAGCGATAGTACTCGATCGAGAATCACCTCGGCTTAAGTTGATCAAAACATGCAATAATAAACTTTTTAAATTTATAAGGCAAGAGACCTTGACCGTGGAGGTTCTTAAAGCAAGAACAAGCATCTCTCGAAGTCATGCCCATCTGAGTTTAGGAATTAAAAAGATAAGTGGAGCTAATCAATTGAGTAAGGAAATAGGCTCAAAAGTGGCTTACTAGGGGTAAAAAAAAATTAGGTTGGCAAGAAGGATCAAACGAAAACAAAGACGGCCTAAATCATTTTCATGCTTCTAAATTTATTTTAAAGCATTAGTTTTGAAAAATTTCAAAAAGCAAGTCCTATGTAATAAAAGAAGACTAATAAAATTATCTTGGAAATAGAAATAATATGTGTCTTGGATCGTTCACATCTACTACGCCAATCAAAAGTTGATATTACAAAAATTATCCAAAAATGAAAAGGAAAATAGTGGATGAAAGATTTTCAAGAAAGTAAAGAAAATAAAAACGAAAACCATAATAAAAATGCGAGTTTTAGAAAAACATTTCTCTTTAACATGCTACCGTGAATTAGAAACACAGTAAGGCCAACATTTTACTTGTGAAACATAATTAAGAAAAATGATTAGAGAGATTATAATTGGCTAAGTTGTTTATATGAAATTTTGAGAAAAACAAAACAAATGCAGGGGTACTAGTGAAATATCAAAAAAATTATTTTGAAATATGCCTTTTGTTTTCTTTTGATTTTTAACGGAGATAACATGAAACAAAAATTAAGACAAGAGAAGGAAAAAATCCTCCACCAAGCTTAAAATAGACATTGTCCTCAATGAAGAAAGAAGGGGGTATGAGAGAGAGAGAAATTAAAACAGAAATAAAGTACATGATTTTAAAAACAGGTACTTCCCCGGATTTATGCGCCGCGAATGTTGATTGATGTCGCTCCCCCATGCTCGCGCTAATGTCTTCTTCGGACTTTGTAATGGATTTAGCAGCATTAGCGGCGGTGATTACAGAAGCTTCAACTGGTGGAGCCGTCTGGGGCAAAAAGTGTAAAATAAAGAATACAAAAAAATGATTTGGGTTGCCTCCCAAGAGTGCCCTTTGTTTATAAAGGTCATTTGAGCTCGACCAAAAGAATATTGTCCAACAATAAGAAGTTTTAAATTATTATTATTACTGTCCAAATGAAGGCGAAAAGAAAAAGTTCACGAGTTCGATAACATTAATTGTTCCGTCGCAGTAGGAAGTAAATCGTTAGGCAAATAGAGTTTTAATCGCTGACCATTTACCTTGAATTCACCCTTATCCGGGTGCGAAATGAGAACCGTCCATACAGCCAAGCCTCTTTAACAATAAAGGGGCCAGACCATCGCGATTTTAATTTTCCTGGAAAGAGGCGAAGCCGAGAGTTATAAAGAAGGACGAGATCGCCCGGCGAAAAAAATTTAGGAAATTTAATATTTTTGTCATGGTACAACTTTGTTCGCTCTTTATAAAGCATATTACTCTCGTAAGCATTCGCCTGTCATTCGTCGAGTTCATTGAGCTGAAATTTAAGGTGTTCGACGGTTAGGGTGGGATCTAGATTTAATATTTTAAGGGCCCAAAACGCACGGTGCTCTAACTCAACTGGAAGGTGGCAAGCCTTACCATAAACCAATCGATACGGCGTGAAGCCGATGGCTGTCTTATATGTCGTTTGATAGGCCCATAGGGCATCATCTAGTTTTAGTGCCCAATCCTTGCTGTTTAAAGATACTGTTTTCTCTAAAATACGTTTCAATTCTCGATTAACAACCTCGACTTGACCGCTCGTCTGGGTGTGATAGGCGGTGGAATGTTTGTGCATTACTCCATATTTTGCCAAAATTTTGGCAAACTGGCTATTGCAGAAATGGGTTCCCCTATCACTAAGTATAGCGTGTGGCATGCCAAATCGAGAGAATAATTTTTTTAGATATTTTACTACGACTCGTGCATCGTTGGTGGGGAGAGCTTGTGCTTCCGTCAACCTGGATACGTAGTCGACAGCTACGAGAATGTATTTATTTTGATAAGAGGGAGGGAGGGGGCCAATGAAGTCGATGCCCCAAGGGTCAAAGATTTCACATTTGAGGAAAATATTTTGAGGCATCTCGTCCCGCCGTGAGATATTGCCTGCCTGCTGGCAACTATCGCAAGTACTCACTAGGGTGTGAGTATCCTTGAATAGCGTGGGCCAATAGAAACCCGCCTCCAGCACCTTTCTTGCATGCGGTTCGCTTGATAATGACCACCTGTTGGTCCTTTGTGGCAATGCACCAATATTTGCACTCCTTCCTCACTCGAAACGCAATGCCGCACTACCTGATCGGCACAGACTCTGAATAAGAAAGGGTCTCCACAAAAGTAATTCTTTAAATCAGAAAAGAATTTCTTCTTTTTCTGACTTGAGAATTCCTTTGGCAAGACCCGAGCCACTAAATAATTGGCAAAGTCGGCGAACCAGGGCACGGGATAATCTTTTGAATTTTCGAGAGCGAAGAGGCGCTCTTCAGGAATTTATCGTTAATGTCGGCTTCCACTAATATTTCACTGGCAGATTTTTCTAAACGCGATAAATGGTCGGCCGCCAAATTTTCGGACCCTCTTTTGTCCCGGATCTCTAAATCAAACTCCTGCAAGAGGAGGATCCATCGCAAAAGGCGGGGCTTTGCGTTCGCTTTGCTAAATAAAAAATGAAGGGCTGAGTGATCCGTAAAGACGATTACTTTGGAGACGGTGATATAAGACCTAAACTTATCGAAGGCAAAAACAATTGCTAGGAGCTCTTTCTCGGTGGTGGTGTAGTTGGCCTGTGCAGACGTGAGTGTCTTGCTTGCATAATAAATCGGTGGAAGAATTAATCCACCTGCTGGCCTAAGACCGCGCCCACCGCAGTATCACTAGCATCGCACATGATTTCGAAAGGGAGCGACCAATCCGGAGCAACTAGAATTGGAGAGTTTACTAATTTTTCTTTTATTAAATTGAAAGGAAGAAGACAATCGTTGTTAAAAATGAAAGGTTACTCTTTCTCGAGAAGACGGGTTATCAGCTTCGTTATTTTGGAAAAATTTTTGATAAAACACCGATAAAATCCTGCGTGCCCAAGAAAACTACGAATGGCTTTAATATTCGTTGGAGGGGGGAGATTTTCAATAATTTTGATCTTGTCCCGGTCGACCTCGATCCCCTTGCTTGAAATCTTATGGACGAGGACCAATCCCTATCGGACCATAAAATGGTATTTCTCCCAGTTGAGGGCTAAGTTAGTTTCCTCACAACGAATAAACACACGCTCGAGATTTTTTAACCAATTCGCAAAAGAACTACCAAACACCGAGAAGTCGTCCATGAAAACCTCCATCACTTCTTCTACCAATTCGTCGAATATCGCAAGCATACATCGCTGAAATGTAGCTGGCGCGTTACACAAACCAATTGGCATCTGTCTGTAAGCGAAGGTGCCAAAGGGACAGGTAAAGGTAGTCTTCTCTTGGTCTTCAGGTGAAATAGGGATTTGAAAGTACCCCGAGAGACCGTCGAGAAAGCAGTAGAAGGAGTGACCGGAAAGTCGTTTGAAAATTTGGTCGATAAAGGGGAGTGGGAAGTGGTCTTTTTGGGTGGCATCATTGAGTTTTCGGTAATCAATGCACATCCGCCAACCCGTAATAGTACGGATTGGAATTAATTCATTATTTTCATTGTCCACTACCGTGACTCCGCCTTTCTTTGGCACGACCTGTACTGGGCTTACCCAAGTACTATCGGAGATGGCATAGATAATTCACGCATCTAGAAGTTTAATAACCTCAGTATTGAAGCCAAAATTTGACTTCGACAAATGTTCGCAAACTAGGGGCGTAGCCGGTACCTACTTGGCCTAAGCTCCGACCTCCGACTGGTCGTGAAGGACTAAGGAAAACTGGCCCAAAGCCGCAGCAGGGAGGTACCACCGCTTACCCGAAAGGTCACAGAGAGCTTCCCCTCCAAAGCCAAAAGCTGGGCTTGGAGTTCCTCAGAAAACAGTGCCGATGATTCCCCTTCGGAGTCTGAAAAAGTCCCTTCTAAAGAACCCCTATGGGCTTATTTATAGATTTCTGAATCTGAACTGTCAATAACAAAACTGCACCGGTCTGAAATTATTGGGGTACCCTTGGCTGGGTCTGCTATCAGCCAAACTCCGCTGTTCTGAGGAGATATATGCAGTCCACTAAGGGTAAGAGGGTAAAAATACCCGGGGTAGAAGAGTAAAAACCCCTGTTTGACAGGGAAATATAAAAAAGGCCTCTTCATGCCCTGGCGAGTGGAAAAGCACCTGCCGGCGAGAGGGACCCCACTCCCGTCTCGCTGGCGCCTCTCGCCCTTTGCTGTGAGATCTCCTTGCTGCTGGAGGCTCTCTCACCCATGGAGGCCCTCTCGCCTATGGTTGGGGTATCTTGCCCATTGGAGAGTCCATCATCTCGCTGCTTGCGAGCGGGCCCCCCTGGTCCTATTTGCCCATCTTGACCTATTTGCTTCTTGAGGGCTCATTGCGAGCCCGAGGTTGTACACAATCCCCGCTCTTTTTGAGGTTGTTCTAACCTCAAAAAGAATGTTCAACCGAGGCTCGTTATTTAAGGCGCATTTAAAAAACGTATTTATGAGGAATCTTCTGAGGCCCCCACCGGGGCCTATAAATATATGACTCCTGCCCCGCACACCTGGCGCCCTGCTCTGCATATTCTTCTTCCCTATTCTTGAGTCTTTTGGAATGACGCACAGCCAGAGCTTCCGTGAACGTCTCGCACTGGTGCGAGAGCAACATAAGGCCAACGTGGCTTCTTTTACCTCTTCTTTAGTTCGCCCTCTCGCCCCGTCATCTCACCTAAAAAAGATGAAGGCTGGGGGTCCGTCACCTGCCGCAGGAGATCTGTCTCGAGTCGCTTTGGAAACCATCCCCACTCCTCCTGCGTCTTCCAAGGAAAAAGAGGTGGGTACTTGCTTTTACCACTGTTATCTTCGTGATCGGGTGCTCTCTTTTGTTGACTAGTGTTTTTTCAGGGGGCTCTCATGGTTCCGCAGCATCTGAAGAGTCCGTGAGATGGTTCTGCCACCCACTGCGAGGAGCTCGATTCGCAGCCCTCTTCTACTCCCTTAACTACTCCCGGCGAGAGGAGGAACGACCCTTCCCCGGCCGCCGTTACCTCTCGCCCTCCTGGTAAGGGACCTTCCCTCGCCCTTGTGAATCCCCTTCTCTATTCTCACTCCCTTCTGCGAGTGCCTCTTCCACCTTGCCTCTGCACCCCTTGCGCAGATTCTCGGGCCAACTCTCCTGCTGAGGAGCAGCCAAAGCGACTCTCCATCTCGCCTCCTCCTATAGACGGGATTGAAGATTATCTGGGTGACCATTCAAATCCAGCGGAGATGAAGCGCAAGACGACTGAGCTTTTTCGGAAGCACGCGCGCATTATCCACTCCTTGACGCTGGATAAGCAGGTCGGGAGAAGCGCATCGAATTGCTGGAGAACGAATGCGCTCGCCTATCCTACGGAGCTAATGCCGAGCTAGATGTCGATGGTACCAACCCTGAATCCATCATTAATGAGACCGATATGCAGCTCCGTCTCGCGCTCCGCGGTCTTGAATCCATTCGCTCCTTCCACTCGCGGAGTAGACCCCCCTGTGGGGGAGCTCGCGGTGGCCGCTGGGAATGGCACCCGTACTGAAGGATGTCCGTCTCGCTATTTGTCCTTGTCTTTTTCTTCTTCTCGTGAAAGTTGTAATAACGGTAGTCTCGCCAAAGTATGTAGAGAACTTGGTCCCCGCGGGACGATCTTGAACATATATTTTTATTGCTTAATTTTTCATTCCTTTTTTTAACTCTCCTTTTAATTTATGCAATATATATATATGTTGGGTATTGTATCCACAATTACCTGGATTTGAGGAGGCCACCTGTCAAGCTAAGATGAATTCACAATGTATTTGATGAAACCTCTTAAGTTGTGCTTGCAGTTCTTCCACGCTAAGTGCACACCAATGTCAGGGTACAGTAGGTCAATATACACGGGTCTGCACGACGTAATCTCTCGTTGAGCAGATCAGTGTGTTGGCCTACGTGTACTCTCTCTATTGGAGTGCACTTACTTTCAAGTACAGGGCCATGTTTATGCAAGAGACGACAAGGAGCAAGGATGGGTCAAGGAGCAGCTCTTGGGTGGAAAGACGAAAATTCTTCTAAGTGGAATTCGACGAGAATCACCAAGTGATTCTCGCCGATTCGGCGAGAATCACTAGTGATTCTTGCCGAATCGTCGAGAATCATTAGTGATTCTCGCCAACTCCTTCCGACTGCCTCAAAACGGCGCCAAGTAAGATTCGGCGAGAATCACTGGTGATTCTCGCCGAACCCATCGTTGAGCAGATCATGAATACCAAGTTATATTCGTTGAGAATCAACAAGTGATTCGTCGAGAATCACTAGTGATTCTCGACGAATCGTCGAGAATCACTAACTGATTCTCGCCGATTCGTCGAGAATCACTTGCGATTCTCGCCGATTTTTACTTGGTGTTTTCTCTGGATGCTGCTGGACCGGATTCTGCCGCTGGACTATTTTGAACCGGTTTTCGAGTTTCTACGTGTGGGACCCACAATGGTCATATTGTAAGGGTCTACAGTGTATAAATACATGTGTATTTTTGAACAGTATGCCAGTGAAGAAGATAAGAAAATACGCGAGCCGCGATTTGACCTAGATCGCCGCTTCCGCTCCGCCGCCGCCGCCGCTCGCGTCAAGTTGTTCGCCGGTTGATCGTGGTTTCTTCCAGATCTCCGGTCGATAGAAGCTTAGCTAAGCTCAGCATCTCACGTGTCTAACCGGAGATCTCTTGTCTCTCGATTTGTAGATCGGGAAAATCTTCCCCATCCGAATCGATCGAGACGACTGATCCTAGTGTGACCGTTGGTAGACCTAGCTTGCTTCGCTACGAAGTTTGGATCTCAAAGTACAGCAGCCGCGCACCGTCGTTGCCGCCGATCCCGATCCAAGCCGCCACTCGTATTGCCGCCGCCGGTTCCGGGGAGATCCTCTCCAAGAGAGATCTAGGGTTGTAGACTCTTCGTTGACTTCACGAACACGTCGTCGAACGAAGAGGAACACCGTAGTCTCCAAACGAAGTTTGTATCTCGTGTAAATTCTATTTTACTTTTGTTGTAAAGGAACGTTTGTTACGTGTTGTAAGGATTGGGTGCAACCCGGTTTGTGGGAGTGTTGACTCCTACGTGTGGAAGGGTTCCTTCCGATAGTTCAAGGATTGGATTTCAATCCTGTTCGAGAAGTGACCGAGTCGTCCCTTGTTGGGAGATAGGTCGAAGGGGGAAAGTGGATGTACCCAAGTCGGGGAACCACTATAAATTGCTTGTGTACTATGTTGTGATGTGTCGTTTTATTTTTATTGTGCAGGTACAATCTTAAATTCCGCAAAAACGCTGCACGTCACCTATTCTCCCCCCCCCCATAGGTGAATATAGTTGACACTAGGTGGACTTTCAAGTGGTATCAGAGGGAGGTTCCTCATCAAAAAGGTTTACACCTTGAGTAGTATCCTGCCACCAGTGTTAGAAGCATGGAGCTGGATTATGAGATATCGCCACTCAGACTCCCCGCATGTACAAAGGAGTTTTATCCCGTCTGGAGGATGAGAGTGTCGTATCACTTGGATGCCATCGATCCTCGTGCATCTTTCATCCTGGAAGAGGGTCCTTTTATTCCTATGAAGACCTCCGACTCTGGAATTCAAGTGCCCAAGTGCATTGCTGAGATGTCGGAAATGGAGCTTTCATTCTTTAATTTGGATAAGAGGATTCGTCAAATTATCATGGATATCTGGTCTGGAGCTTCTCGCTCTAGATTGGAAAAATGTAGGATGGCTAAATCTCTATGGATGATGATCTCAGATCTGATGGGGGGTCAGAGAAAGCTGGAATCTGCTGTCAATCAGAGGATGAAGCGTATGTGGGGGTCCTCACTTCTGAAGATGAAGGCAAGGATCTCTCGGACTGCATCAGAGCTCCAGTGTCCATGTCAGAGACTGAAGAGGCCAGCGAGGAAAGTAGCTCTGATGAGGATGACACAATGGTCACTGGCTCTAATGACAATATCGCTGAGGAGCAGGTAACTTCTTCGTCCTGCCCCGTATCTCTTGAAATTTCTGAAGACAGGAACTGCCCTCCTTCAGAAAATGCTGATTCCCTGAAGAGAGCCCTTCAGACAAGCAACCTACTTGCTGAGGAGCAAGCTCAAGAGATTGCTCGACTGAAGATCTTATTGGTTCTCCAATTATCGTCCAACAAGGCCAAGGACCCTAAAATCTCAGCTCTAGAGAGTAGTCTAGAGAATGAGAAAAGAATAGTATCAAACTTTTCTAAGGTTGATGCTATAAAGAGAAAGCAAGAAAATGGGTGGATCTCCCGGATTATCAATTCGTGGAGAAATGGGGAAACGGTATTCCGACCCCCCACTCCAAGCAGGAAGGCAACTCATCATGCCTTCAGGTATGACCACAGGAATAATCGTGGTCACTGCATGGGTGATCTGTCATCATGTGGAGACACCCGTAGTGCACGGGCCTTCGTGTCCACCCATGAGAGAATACCTAAGGCTCCTTCTGAGCCCTTTGTATTCACTGCCACTGCCTCAACTCAGTGTGAATCTGCATGTTCCAGCTCACAGAAGACCTCTCACCACCCGAGGACACAGGATAGGGAGGTTAGAAGTCATGGTGTAAGTTCTCATGGGGCCTCCGGAAGGGGGATGCCTGAAAGGAAGGCACCATCTCCCCGGCCTCATGACGCTCGCAATATGCATTCCTTCCACCCTTCCACATGTCACGGTGGAAGAGAACATTTTGTGAGAAGATCATGCCCTATCCCGTTTAGACCTAGGACCGTGACTACCTCAGTCACTAGATCAGGTCAGAAACGGTGATACAACATTCACCCGTGTTGGTACTGTGGCAAAGTGGGACACTTTGCCATCGACTGTTGGCACAACCCCTCTGTGCCAAAGGCAAGGGCCTATCCACATTCTCTGAGCAGAGGTAGCCTTCCTGACAGGTTTTCTGAAGGAAGGCAGTCGAGTGCTTTTGCTAACAGGAACCTAGGACCCAATATGATTCGGGTTCCTAAGGTGAGGTAATTCTTTCTTGCAGGGTGGTCTAGGTTCCCGTAAATATGAGGGGAACTAGACAGTAGGTGTTCTAAGACTGAATCGGAACATGCATCTGGAATAACAGAAGTGATATCTATATAAGCCTACTCACATCGAGCACCTGGTATGCTATAGTCAGAGAGGCTTACTGTTAACTCTCATAATCACAGGTACTTTTGATCAGTTCAAGGACTTGAGTCATACTGTATCCACATTTACATATACATATATATATATATATATATATATATATATATATATATATATATATATATATATATATATATATATATATATATATATATGTACATTTCTACTTATGCTTATACATATATGTGTGCACATCTCAGGATACGTCAACATGGTAAATACGAAGATTATATACATCATTAAAGAGTTATCGGCAATTCCACTGGTAGACTCGAGATCTAATATCTATAGGCTTAAATTAGCTCACTAAAAACTAGCGAAGATTGTCATCAAGAAATGTATGGAAAAGCTGGTTCAAAACCCAAATAGATTGACTTTAAGATACATACATATTTATAATTTTTAAATTGACTTGACATCAGAAGAATTCGAAAATGCTGCAATGCCTATTAACTTGAAGATTCCTAGTGAAGAAACCTTTCAATTTCAACTTAGACAAAGAAACCCTTCGATTTCAACTTAGACAAATTCCCACCGACTCTTAGAAAAGGGATCCCTTTATAACTTGTTAAACCCTTAATATAACCTGTCGTCAACGCAAAGAAATCCAGCCGACCTCTCATTTCCGCGGGAAACTTACCACAGAATACTCGTCGAATGAGCAGAAATCCTGCCGATCCTTTATATAGTTAGAATCCTGCCGAAGGAGCAAACTCTCCGAAACCCGCCGACTCTTCACATTCTGCAGGAATCCCGCAAAATCTCTTCCGCCAACTCTTCCCATACCCGCCGACTCGCCGAAGCCCGTAGGAAAGCTCGCCGAATCGCCTCCTCCGCTGGAAACTCGCCGACTCCTGCAAGATTCTCGCCGAACCGATCTCCATCGAAGGTCTCCCGTCGAATCCCGCTGGAATCTCTCCTAATCGTCTTCCCCTTTCATCGCTTCTCACCGCACGTTTCCCGCAGGACGCTCACCTTGCTCTTGGACGCTCTTCCGGTTTCGATTCTAGCTTCCAGGAATTTCTCCACGTGCACTCATCGGGTGTCCCTCGTCTTCATCGAAATAACTCACCGTCTACACCTTTAGGTAACCACCCCCTCACCCTTACTTGGACTTGATCACTAGTGTCGCTTCCTTTTTGATTTTTTTTAATTAAGCGTATAGTAGGGCTTCTCTCCCTAGATCTGCAATGGCTCCAAGGACAACTGCTGGGTTGGTCACTGGTTGCGAGCTAGTTCGAACTGGGTTCTCTCACGCCTCTGACGAATTCAGAAACATCATTCTGATGCTAGAAGAGGCTGGGTTATCATTCGTCCTGGAGCACCCGTGCAAAATACTGGACAAGGAGGTGCTGGAGTTCTTTGCAACCGCAAAGCTCCGGAATGGCGACTCTCTAATCAAAAGCAAGGTGGCTGGGGCAAAGGTCAAGATGTCTGCCAGCAAGCTGACCCGCTACCTAAAGCTCTCTAGCTCGGAGCATGAGGACTATCTGGAGGACGAAGACAAGACCAGGACTCTCTTATTCTGTGGTCTCCCACGAGGAACTCGATCGATCAAGCGCAAGAATATGAATGAAGAAGGGAAGCTTCTGTCTGACATAATTGGAAAGGTACTCATCTACAAGCCAGGATCTCATGACCATATCTCTGCGGATATGTTCAAGATCCTGGTGGCTATTGTCTACCGAAAAAGATTCAACTGGGGGTCATTGCTGTTTGAGAAAATAAAGGACACCCTGAGATCTCCGAGCTTTGGCCGAATCATAAGTCTGTATCTCAATCAGCTGAATGGAGACAAGTTTGACATGAGTACAGGTGTTCCTCTACACTACCTGAAGAAAATGGACGCAAGTGTCTTTGACAGATGGGAGAGGCGGATTGGGCAGACTGCCGTGGAAGAACAACAGGACGTATCTCCAGCAGAAACCCCAAGTAAAATTCCTGATACTTTGACTGCAGGAATTGAGGGGGAGCCTCTACCCACTCATGCTGATATAGTATCTGACATCTCCCAGGTGGCCAGGGATGCTGTGGCCGAAATACAAGAAGAAAGTGAAACTGTGCCGGAAAATGAGGAGGCCCTGAACCGGAACGATCAAGGAGCCGAAGCTGATGTACAGGGGACTGCTGACCAAGAGTTGGAAGAGGATGCTGATGCAGATGATTTCATGGATGATGAAGGAGAGGATGATGGCAATGAGGGACAAGACAGATTGGAGACTCAGAATCTCATTGAACCTCCATCTGACAAGCACGCACCTGAAATCATTCCTGAACATATTGATGCACGAGTGGAGGGGGAGTCCGAGAAATCTGCAGATGCTGCAAGCATTCCCCCAGTAGAGACTGTGCTGGTGTCTAGCTCTACAGAGGCGTCTGCTGAAGAGCAAGGCCAAGAAGTGCCTCCGGCTCTTCCATTACGAGATGAGCTAGCCACTCACACTGTAAATGTCATTCAGGGCATAGTGAATGAACTTAAAGCCTCCTTTGATAAAGCTCAGAATAAAATGCTGCAAAGGATTAAGAAGTCTGAAAATCTCATGCTCAAGAATATGGTGGAGATCAATTATAAAATTGATGTGATGGACAAGAAATTTGAAGAAAAGTATAGCGCGGCCGGCGAAGCTGTCACACTTCTTATGGCTGGATTGAAAAAGAACACCGATACTCTTGCGGTCGTGAATCAAAATGCTCATGTTGTAGCAAACAACATTCAAAAGTTTGACGGTAATATGGTAACCCTCAACGCCAATCAGCAGGCCTTGGTCACTGAATTCTCCAAGACTACCACGCATATTGATGACTCACTGCACTCATATGCAAATTCCATCGCAGTCGAAGCCAAAAAGGGGGAGAAAGAGTATCTAGCTAAGATGGCCGAGCTTCAAGAAATCATGATCACAAACTTCGAACAGTCGAACAAATATGTCTATGAGAGCTGCTGGTGGATGCTCCAACAGGCGTTAGGCACGTTAGGCATCGTTTTGCCTGACAATCCTGCAGGTATTCATGCTCCTGAGACTTCTATGGCTGCTGCGGGAGTAAGTGTTGCTGAGGGAGTAAGTGCTGCTGATGCTCCCATGAGTGAAGCTGATGCTAGGGCCATTTCTAAAGCAAAACTGAGGAGCATGTTTGACCAGAAGGCCCTAGCAAAAGCCATGGGCAAGCGAAAAGCTCAAGAAGGGACCTCCAAGGAGACACAGGTTGAAAAGAGAACTCGACTGAGTGAGGAGGAGGTAAGAAATGAAAAGTGGAGTCCAGTTTCAAAGAATATCATCCTGGACACCTTCTGGCTACAGGAAAAAGGAGAAATCAATCGAAACGAAGTATACAGCCAGTTTGAGTGGGAAATGGACAAGACGTATGAAGTGAAACGAAACATCTTCTTTAGAAACAATACAGATGCAGATAAAGTTCCTCCTCCCAGATATTATCCAAAGCCTAAAGAGTATATGGAGAGGCAAAGGAAGAAGTATTTGGCACAAAAACTCAAGGATGACTTAGCTAAGGAAAAATAGTCAACAATTTTGAGCTTGTCATTTTCTCTTAAGAACATTTAATGCTTATTGTTATTACATGAACAATTCTAAGATTATATGTGTATATATATATATTGATATATATATTTGAATTTGTGAATGACTCAAGTCTTGATCTGTCTGCTTATATTCTCTTGTGCTACATGTTTAGATTCTGAATGCTATTTTTATTATTTGATTGGTGTTATTCATCTTAGCTAGTAGGGTTTTGGCTTCGTCAAATAGGGGGAGATTGTTGGGTATTGTATCCACAATTACCTGGATTTGAGGAAGCCACCTGTCAAGCTAAGATGAATTCACAATGTATTTGATGAAACCTCTTAAGTTGTGCTTGCAGTTCTTCCACGCTAAGTGCACACCAATGTCAGGGTACAGTAGGTCAATATACACGGGTCTGCACGACGTAATCCCTTGTTGAGCAGATCAGTGTGTTGGCCTACGTGTACTCTCTCTATTGGAGTGCACTTACTTTCAAGTACAGGGCCGTGTTTATGCAAGAGACGACAAGGAGCAAGGATGGGTCAAGGAGCAGCTCTTGGGTGGAAAGACGAAAATTCGTCTAAGTGGAATTCGATGAGAATCACCAAGTGATTCTCGCCGAATCGTCGAGAATCATTAATGATTCTTGCCGACTCCTTTCGACTGCCTCAAAACGGTGCCAAGTAAGATTCGGCGAGAATCACTGGTTATTCTCGCCGAACCCATCGTTGAGCAGATCATGAATACCAAGTTATATTCGTTGAGAATCAACATGTGATTCGTCGAGAATCACTAGTGATTCTCGACGAATCGTCGAGAATCACTAACTGATTCTCGCCGATTCGTCGAGAATCACTTGCGATTCTCGCCGATTTTTACTTGGTGTTTTCTCTGGATGCTGCTGGACCGGATTCTGCCGCTGGACTATTTTGAACCGGTTTTTGAGTTTCTACGTGTGGGACCCACAACGGTCATATTGTAAGGGTCTACAACGTATAAATACATGGGTATTTTTGAATAGTATGCCAGTGAAGAAGATAAGAAAATACGCGAGCCGTGATTTGACCTAGATCGCCGCTTCCGCTCCGTCGCCGCCGCCTCCGCTCGCGTCAAGTTGTTCGCCGGTTGATCATGGTTTCTTCCAGATCTCCGGTCGATGGAAGCTTAGCTAAGCTCAGCGTCTCACGTGTCTAACTGGAGATCTCTTGTCTCTCGATTTGTAGATCGGGAAAATCTTCCCCATCTGAATCGATCGAGACGACTGATCCTAGTGTGACCGTTGGTAGACCTAGCTTTCTTCGCTACGAAGTTTGGATCTCAAAGTACAACAGCCGCGCACCGTCGTTCCCGCCGATCCCGATCCAAGTCGCCGCTCGTATTGCCGCCGCCGGTTCCGGGGAGATCCTCTCCAAGAGAGATCTAGGGTTGTAGACTCTTCGTTGACTTCACGAACACGTCGTCGAACGAAGAGGAACACCGTAGTCTCCAAACGAAGTTTGTATCTCGTGTATATTCTATTTTACTTTTGTTGTAAAGGAACGTTTGTTCCGTGTTGTAAGGGTTGGGTGCAACCCGGTTTGTGTGAGTGTTGACTCCTACGTATGGAAGGGTTCCTTCCAATAGTGCAAGGATTGGATTTCAATCCTGTTGGAGAAGTGACCGAGTCGTCCCTTGTTGGGAGATAGGTCGAAGGGGGAAGTGGATGTACCCAAGTCGGGGAACCACTATAAATTGCTTGTGTACTCTGTTGTGCTGTGTCGTTTTATTTTTATTGTGCAGGTACAATCTTAAATTCCGCAAAAATGTTGCATGTCACCTATTCCCCCCCCCCCCATAGGTGAACATAGTTGACACTAGGTGGACTTTCAATATATATTTTTTTAACTCTCCGGAAGGCTTGGGCAACCTATCCGCGCGGACTACGCGGACAGGGTTTGCGGACTGCTAAGTCGGCAGGGATGTTGCAGGCGGTTTGCTCTGTGGCGGCTTGGGCAGTCTGTTCACGTGGACTACGCGGACAACAGCAGCGGTCTGACAGGTCAGTTTATGCTCAGCAGGCGGTTGACTCCCAGAAAGTAACCGGGCGGATAGAAATGCTATCTGCGGAGTCCGGCATGAAGCGGACTGAAGAACTGGAGCTCGGCAGACCGGTTTGGCTGTTGTCTTGGTCTTGCTCTAGTGAAGCGGCAAGTGGAAGCCGCGGAGATCGCCGGTCAGCGCGGACAGAAACTGGAGGTCGCCCGGTATGGCGGGCTAGATCCAGTGTCTGCCAGTAAGTGTGGGCTGGCCCATGTGGCCAGTGGACTGGACTTGGTGTGATCTGAACCAAGTCCAGGATGGCTCAGTCCGGGGAGATCGCGCAGTGGAGCGCGGGCTGGTTTCTCAGTCCGCCAAGCGTAGTAGAAGTGTTGTTGAGTTGTTTGCTAGCTTGGGAAATGCGGACTGGAGAATTGCTTGTGCATGAGCGTGCGGACTGGAGCCAGAGTCCGCTGAGTCCGGTTTAGCCTTGTGATGAGGTTATGAACTCAGGGATGCGGACTTGAGTCTGCTGTTAGCAGACTGGATTGGCGTGTCCGCTGAGTCCGGCGGTGCCTTGGAGAGAGGCAATGGACTCAGGAGGTGCGGACGGAAGCCGGGTGTCCGCTGAGTCCGGCAGGTGCCTTGATGGCGAGGCTGCGGGCTCGGGGTTTGCGGGCTGATGCCTTGTCCGCAGATTGGCGGACACAGCTGTTGTGGAGTCCGGCTGTGGTGGTCCTGGCTTGGCCTCTGGCGGTAAAGCAGGCTGGATATTGGAGTCCGGCCTTGGAGAAGCTGGGGCAGACTGGCTATCTGCACAGGAGCGGCGAACTGGAATGTGTGTCCGCGGGCTGGCGGACACACTTGTTCTTGCTGCGGGATGTGGCGGTGATCCTATCAGCTAGGGCGGTGACCATACTCATCATCGTGCCTATAAATAGGACCCATGTCACATCAGGAGTATGGAACCTGGACCGAAGTAAGTGAACATTAATTGAGCTCGCATAAGTTGCTGCAGTCTGGACTTTGGTGTCCGCGCGGTTTGAGAGTTGACCCGGTTGTGCTGTTCAGGTTGTGCGGATAGCGCTGGAAAGCCAGGACTTGGCTCTGATTGCGGTCAGGGACAGTGCGGACTCTGCGGTTAAGCAACAGGCGGTAAACAGCAGGTCGCGGATAGTGACCAGGCAGTCTCCTCTTTGGCAACTTGGTTCGGGGTTCAGGAAGTCGCCTGCTTCAGGCGGACTGTTCCATTCGGTGACGCAGCTTGTGCGGTCTGGCGGCTAGGCGACCTCGCGGTAGGCGGCCTGCAGATCGGCGGTGAAGAGCTGGCATTTGAAAGGGTGAGTCCGCGCGGCTTGGGTTGCGTCTGGCGACCTGGCGGACTGAGCGGACTCCACAGCAGTAGACCGGCGGCTTGGTGGTTGAGTCCGCGCGGCTTGTTTTGCTTTCTTGTCTTTGTAACCGTCTCTGCTCTCCTGGTTTGGGTTTTGGTGAAGCATGTCTCGCCATGTATGTCTCGCCTTGTAAAGAAGTTTGCTTTTGATCAATAAAGAAGCTTGTGATGCATGCGTTGCTGGTTGTTACTACTTTATTGAGATAACCCCTACTAACTCCACGATCCGGGAAAACTTTCAACATTATAAGTGGGCGTATCCTCCTCCGGTTTGTTGAGTTTTCAACAGGGTATCCAAGGGGGCGTCTGCGGTTTGTTGAATTTTAACACTACCTGGGGCCGAGCCGAGCTCGGGGTGCCGATGAAGATCTCAAACCAAAACCTATCCCCCACAGGCGAGCCTTCGGACCTGCCAGCTAGATGAGAGCCGGCGCAGCGGGTCTACCTGGGGCCGAGCCGAGCTCGAGGTGCCGATGAAGATCTCAAACCAAAACCTATCCCCCACAGGCGAGCCTTCGGACCAGCCAGCTAGATGAGAGCCTGCGCAGCGGGTCTACCTATGGCCGAGCCGAGCTCGGGGTGCCGATGAAGATCTCAAACCAAAACCTATCACCCACAGGCGAGCCTTCAGACCTGCCAGCTAGATGAGAGCCTGCGCAGCGGGTCTACCTGGGGCCGAGCCGAGCTCGGGGTGCCGATGAAGATCTCAAACCAAAACCTATCCCCCACAGGCGAGCCTTCGGACCTGCCAGCTAGATGCGAGCCTGTGCAGCGGGTCTACCTGGGGCCGAGCCGAGCTCGGGGTGCCGATGAAGATCTCAAACCAAAACCTATCCCCCACAGGCGAGCCTTCGGACCTGTCAGCTAGATGAGAGCCTGCGCAGCGGGTCTACCTGGGGCCGAGCCGAGCTCGGGGTGCCGATGAAGATCTCAAACCAAAACCTATCCCCCACAGGCGAGCCTTCGGACCTGCCAGCTAGATGAGATCCTGCACAGCGGGTCTACCTGGGGCCGAGCCGAGCTCGGGGTGCCGATGAAGATCTCAAACCAAAACCTATCCCCCACAGGCGAGCCTTCGGACCTGCAAGCTAGATGAGAGCCTGCGCAGCGGGTCTACCTGGGGCCGAGCCGAGCTCGGGGTGCCGATGAAGATCTCAAACCAAAACCTATCCCCCACAGGAGAGCCTTCGGACCTGCTAGCTAGATGAGAGCCTGCGCAGCGGGTCTACCTGGGGCCGAGCCGAGCTCGGGGTGCCGGTGAAGTTCCCTCTTCCTGTCATCGGGACTTCTTAATAAACAAAAAAATAATAATTCGAGAAGTATGTTATATTGATCATGCTTTGAGTACATATCTACCGCTCTCCCTTCTCATGGGTAGAAGCATTTTAAGTCATCCCCACTCCAAGAATGGTTCAAGGTCTTACCCTCCACATCCTGGAGGTAGTAACCCCCCGCTTTCAACACTCTCTCTACAATATAAGGTCCCTCCCAATTTGGATTGAGCTTTCCCACCGGGGCGAACCTCCCTGACGCATCAACCTTTTTTAGTACTAGGTCTCCTTCCGCGAATTGCTTTATCCTGATATGCTTGTCGAAGTGTTTTGCCATCCGACGCTTGATCTCTTCCTGTATGATGGCTGCTACGTCTCGCAGCTCCTCTGCCAGGTCTAGTGAGAGGCGCATACCTTCTTCGTTTTCCATCCTCCACGCCTCGTCTCCATCACCTGCAGCCGCAACTCGTGGGGATCGGACCTCGAACTCCACCGGTAGTACGCCTCACAACCATGGGAAAGCTTAAAAGGGGTCTCGCCAGTGGTCGTGTTCGGGGTTGTTCTCAGAGCCCACAGGACCGAGGGGAGCTGCTCTACCCAATTCCCTCTCAGATTCTCCACCTTCTTCTTTAGCAAGTTAACGATAATCTTGTTTGCCGCCTCCACCTGACCGTTGCTCCTAGGGTGGTGGACGGAGGCAAATCTGAGGTCGATTCCCAGCAGAGTGCAGAAGCTGATGAATTCTTCACTAGCAAACTGGGGGTCGTTATCCGTGACAATGGCCTGAGGCAGCCCGTGCCTGCAGATGATCTCCCCCCAGACGAAGTTCTTGATGACTTGGGAGGTCACCTTTGCTAGCTCCTTAACCTCCAGCCACTTGGAGAAGTAATCTATCATAACTAGGAGGAATCATCTTTGGCCACTAGCTGGAGGGAAAGGCCAAAATAAATCCATTCCCCAAATGGCGAAAGGCCATGGTACTGTGATGCTTTGGAGCCTTTGAGCCGGCAAGAGCTGGAGGGAGGCGTAGAGCTGGCATTTTCGTCACTTCCTTGCAAACTCTGTCTCGTCCTTCCTCAGGGTGGGCCAGAAGTACCCCTGTCTGACCACCCTTACTTCCAACGTCCTCCCTCCGGAATGACTACCACATTCCCCGAAGTGTACCTCCTCCAGAATGTGTCTGGTCTCCTCCTCCGTCACGCATCTAGCCAGGAGACCCGAGAGCATCCTCCGGTGTAGTCCTCCTTCATGCATGAGATAATGAGCCGCCTTGTGGCGGAAGTTTCATGCCTCCTTGACCCCCTCGGGGAGGGTTCCTGCCAGAAAGAAGGTAACGAAAGGATCTACCCATGAGGGCCGTCGATCCACCTCCATTAGCTCCCCCTCTTCGATCGCTGGATGGAACAAATCAGTCAGGGAACCCCCTTCCCAAGGTCCGAACTTAGCCAATCGATCGGCAGCAGTGTTCTCTTCTCTGGGGACGTGCTGGATGGAGAACGTTCGGAACCCCCCGATGATTGTCCTCACCCTGGACAAATATTTCGCAAGGGTGGGCTCCCGAGCCTCGAATTCTCCACGTATCTGAGATGCCACCACCAATGAATCTGTGAAAACCTCAACGTCCTTAATCTCGAGCTCCTTAGCCAAGCGAAGGCCGGCTATCACTGCCTCGTACTCTGCTTGGTTGTTGGTTGTGGGGAAATGCAAGGCAACTACTTGTCTTATGGTCACCCCCTGAGGACTTGTTAGTACCACCCCTGCTCCAAGGGAGTGCTTTCCCGAGGCCCCGTCGACCATTATCTTCCATGCTTCCGGTGGCCGCGGCTCCTCAGCCCCGACCTCCGCGACGTAGTCTGCCAAGAAGTCGGCCACCACCTATACCTTAATGGAGAGCCTCAGTACAAACGAAATGTTGAATTCGCTCAACTCGACAGACCACTTGGCCAGCCGACCCAAGTGCTCTACTCCTTCAAAAATCTTTCGGAGAGGATGGTCTGTCACCACCCTAATCGAATGTGCCTGGAAATATGGCCGGAGCTTCCTGGCTGAAACAATCAAGGCGTATGCCAGCTTTTCTAGGATAGGGTAACGAAGCTCCGCCTTCCTTAGGATCCTGCTAACATAATAAATGGGCAGCTGCTTTTTTCCCTCTTCTCTGACTAGGACGGAGCTCACCGCCTCTGCTCCCACTCCTAGGTACAAGGTCAGATCTTCCCCCTCTTTTGGACTTTGAAGCAGAGGAGCCAGGGAGACCTGCTCCTTCAGCTTTTGAAAAGCTTCTTCGCACTCCGCGGTCCATTCAAATCTCTGATTCCCTCGTAGCACTTTAAAGAAAGGTGAGCACTTCTCTCTTGACCTGGAGAGGAATCTTCTAAGGCCAGCCAGCTTTCCTGTCAAGCGCTGCACCTGCTTAGCATTTCGCGGTGATTCCATCTCTCGAATTGCTTTTACTTTATCAGGATTAGGTTCTACCCCTGCCGGGGTCAGAAGGTGCCCAAGGAATTTCCCACGACTTGCCCCGAAAACACATTTTAAGGGGTTCAACCTCATTTTGAACTTCCTCAAGGTGGCGAACGTCTCCTCCAGATCCTGGAGATGCGAGTTCACTCCCTTGCTCTTTATCATGAGATCTTCAACGTAGACTTCTAGGTTCCGACCCCTCTGGCCCTGGAAAACTCGATCCATCATCCGTTGGTATGTCGCTCCCGCATTTTTTAACCCAAAGGGCATCATGTTATAACTAAAGTACCCTTCCCTTGTGATGAAGGAGACGTCCTTGACGTCAGGAGGGTGCATCCGGATCTGATGGTAACCTGAAAAAGCATCCAGAAAACTCATAACAGAAATCCAACGGCTGAATCAACCAGCGCGTCGATTCGAGGCAGGGGGTAGCAATCCTTAGGGCATGATTTATTTAATAAAGAAAAGTCAATACACATTCTCCATTTTCCTCCCCCCTTCTTCACCAATACTACATTGGAGATCCAGCCTGGATACTGGATCTCTGAGATGAAGCCCGCCTCCAGGAGCTTCTTGACCTCCTCGCGAATGGACTCCTCCAGCTTGGTGGCGATGGCTCTCATCTTCTGACGTATGGGGCGCGTCCGAGGGTCCAGATTTAGGCGGTGGCAGGCCACATCCGCATCAATGACTGGCATGTCCGCCGCGCTCCAAGCGAAGACGTCGAAGTTGCTCTGAATGCAGGCCCGCATCCGCTCCTGGTCTTCGGGGCCCAAGCCCCCGCTGATCCGCACCCTTTGTACCTGTCCCTGGCTGGTGTGGACCTCCATCTCTACCACTTCTTCGGCCACCTCCAGCCGCGACTGCTCCCAGTCGTCCCTTGCTTCTTCTTCTTGCTCCGGCTCTTCATCCCCTCCTGCTCCCTCAACTTCCATCACCTCGTCCTGCTGCAGTTCAATTTTCATGCCCCTTCGGGCTTCGTCCTCAGCCTCTTCTCCTCCCACCTCCTCCCGCCTTCCCTTCTGTGGCTCCAATTCCCCGCTCCTCCGGACCTCCTGCACACCTCCTCTTCTCTACTCCCCCTCAATCTCCATGGCCCCCTCCGGGCTCCCTTGCTGCTGCTCGGCCTCTACACCCCCCCTGGGCCTCCTGCACATCTCCTCCTTGCTGCTTCTCGGTCTTCTCTCCCCCGACTTCGTCCTCGGTTCCTTCTCTCATTTCCTCTGGGCTCACCTCCTTTTCCCCGACTGCTTCTTCATGCGCTGCTATCTCTTTTTCCAACCTCTCCGCTTCTGCTGTCACAACCCGCATTTTCTCAACGATAAAATCGTATCAGAGCAAGAGAAAACACGTGCCGTGATGCCACGCCGTGCAGGGGATAACTGCACGCGCTCAGGCAAAACTCCAGACCTTAGATTTAGGGAAAAACGTTGATTAATTATGAAAGAAAAGCAGTTATGTTGATTGGCCGTATCCCTCGGCATGGTGGATCAGCTAGTCCACAGTTAAAAGTATAAGTATACGCAGCAGAAAATAGTTTTGTTCAATTAAATTGACACCCTAGTGAGCATAAGTGTCCCCGAGGGACAACTCATGGTATGCACAACTCTAAAGTGAATATAATAGATATAAAAAAGTAATCTTTTTACGCTAAGGAAATATAGTGACTTTGTTTTATAATTATGCTATGCATGATATACATATAATAATGCTTTTAGGGTTTAAAATATCTAACATGCAACCTAGCAAAAATCCTTCCCAGAAGCAAGTAAACAACCACTAAAAGGCAAAAACAGCAGTTTAAGTTCATACCCAGCATCGCAAGAAGCCACCAGTGGGCGCCAACAACCTGACACGAACCCACTGGTGAGTATGTATGTCTATACAGAAAAGTAAAGAACTACCTCACAAAATCGAGATCAGCTGTCTCAGCTACCCAAGAGGCCACAAACCAGCCCCTCCAAAAGAACTAGCCGCTGAACCGGCTGCAACCTGGACCTGAGGCATTCAAGAAAAGAACACCTCAGCAAGGAAATAATCAAAAGTGTAAACAAAGCATTAGAGTTAAGAGCAAAAAGAAGGGTTTACCACCCCGACAACAAGCTGCTATAAGCAAAAGAAAGAGCATGACAGTAAGAAAAGAGCACTGTCTAAAGCACAGCAAAGCACACCAAGTGAGAGCAATAAAGCAACATGCTCCACAAAAGAGTCTAACATTCCTAATACGTGGGTAAGTGGCAGTGGTCAAAAAAAACATGGATCTGAATACATAACCAGAATCAGATCCAAAAAGGGCTAAGGGGTCGCCAGTGGCAGCTTTAGGGTCCCACACCAACCCAAACCAGGGCAAACAGGTCGTGGCCACAGCTCTCCACATCAAAATCCACCCCTCTTAGAGGCCACTAAACATGCACCACTTGCCACAACCCAAGAGTCGGCAAGCAAAAATTTGCCGAACACCCAATACCACCCCCTAAAGGAAGGGAAGAGTCACACTAACAATCCTAAGGTACACAAGAACTCAAGACAGGAATGTCGAGCCCACTCGACACAGCGTTGAGTAAACTCCACTCACTTGACGCCTAGAATACTTAGCCGCAAGTCCTAAGCTAGGTGACGGCGTGGAGTGAGCTCGGCTCACTCGACGCTGTCAGCGCTTCCCACTTAGGGTAAACGTAAGTCTCGCTAAAAATTGCAGCCTAAGCTCTCTCATTGCGAGCAAGCGGAGAGTTGGAAATTTAATCCCAACCCTCCGTTCCGTCCTAACTACTCGGGACTATCGCAACCGAACCTGAACCACCTCTACCGCAGCCTCACCCTAACTCTAGCTACCCACAGAACACCAAACCTCCGACAAAAGAGAACATGATTGAAATTCCAGAAAAGAAAATAAAGGATCAGCACTTGATTAGAAGCTTGATGAAATGATTCAACCTGCTGCCCTAGGGAGGAAAAAACAAGGTGAACAGAGCTTATGCACAAGAAATAAAAACAGATCATAGGTTAGAAATAAATTTGGCAAGGGCAAGGGGCCACTTGCCTCTACCTCTTCGAAAAACAAACAACAGCCGCACCACGGCTTGGCTCCGGCGGCAAGATCGGCCACCTAGAAGACCAACGCTGAAACTTGAGGGAAGAAAGAAATCAGATATTTAGAAATTCCTGGAATCGAACCCTAAATCAAGAAAAACTTACATGGAAGGGAAGATCTAGCCGAGAGTAAACCGAATCAGCTATCACACGAGAAAAACGAGCTCTAACCTTCCCGAAATCGCCGGCCAAAACAACCACCGCCTCCTCTCAAAACCCTTCCGCTGGAAGCTCTCCAGACTCGGGAACGATGAAAAATGAGGAGGAAAACAGTTCACGGCAACAAAAGACGATTTCAGGAAAAAGGTACGGAACACGCCCAAGACACGCCCGTGACACGGCCCGACACGCCCGTGTCACGGGGCGTGTACTCACACACTCGACGAACGTCGATCTCTACTCGACGAAAACACGGGACACGCCCCCCAGACACGCCCGTGATACGGCCCGACACGCCCGTGTCACGGGGCGTGTACTCACGCACCTACCCACTCGACGAAAGTCGATCTCCGCTCGACGAAGCAAGGGACACGCCCTGTGACACGCCCGTGTCACAGGCCGTGTACCAACTCGAACACCGCCCGACGATCGTGGAGCGCCGATCGTCGAACAGAGAGACACGCCCCAATGTCACGCCCGTGTTCGACACGACACGCCCGTGACAGGGTCGTGTTCTCACTAAACACCGCCTGACGACCATCGAGCGCAGCTCGACGAATCGAAGGAGGACACGCCCGTGACACGCCCGTGTCACGGCCGTGTTCCAACAAAAACCCTATCGACCAAAAATTCGTCGACTGGAGAAACGGGAGCTCTACCCGAGCACGACACGCCCTGGGACACGGGCGTGACCCAGGCCGTGTCACCCAAACTTACACAGAAAAGAAACCTGCTAACACCTAGCAAACAAGATACAAGGCACCAGCCTACAAGCTCAGGCACAACAGGCCACGCACAGCACAGCAAACATAACAAACATGCAGCTAACAAAACAACGCCGAAACGACGCGAAGGCAAACGATCTCGGATTTCGACCAAAACTCGCACCGTAGCTAAACAACCAAGCCACGAAAACAACGGCGAGGTCGAAAACAACATCCGACGATCGAACACTCGGGCTAACACCTCCCGAAGCCAACACACAAGCATTTCCCTAAGAGGCCCAACCGAGTCACCAAAACAGACTCCGGCTAGCTGGGGAAACTTGCCAACTGGCTACAACCCGGCTACACAAGGAACCTACAGAGCTAGGACCGCGCTCTACAATGGCGAAGGGCCGGAAATGCATCATCGTAACGCCAATCCACAATCAAACAAAACACAGAAAAACCGGGGGCGTTACAGCCACTCCCCCTAAAAGAAAGTTTCGCCTCGAAACTTTACTCACAACACTCCTAAGAAGAAGGAGAGAGAAAGAGCCAGGAAAGGGCTATATAATCATAAATAAAACAAAACATACCAGGCACAAGCTCAGGGAAACAGATGAGGGTGAGCCTCCCTCATAGCCGACTCCAACTCCCAAGTCGCGCTTTCTACATCCTGATTCCTCCATAAAACTTTAACCATCGGAATAGACTTCTTCCGCAGCGCACGAACTTGAGAATCCAGAATGCGGACAGGCACCTCCACATAAGAAAGATTCGGCTCCAACTGAGGCACAGAATCCAAAACCTGCCTGCCATTTGATACACATTTCCGCAGCTGACTGACGTGGAAAACATTATGCACGCCAGGGAAGTTTGCGGGCAACGCCAGCCTATAAGCTGATATCCCAATCCACTCAACAATCGGAAACGGCCCCACGAACCTCGGGTCCAACTTCCTGCTCTTGCCAAAACGCTTGACTCCGATCAACGGGGAGACCTTTAAGAACACTGAGTCCCCCACCAAAAACTCCAAATCCGATCTACGCCGATTGGCATTCTTCTCATATCTCTCCTGGGCTATCCGAAGCTTTTCCCGAATAAGCTTCACAGCAGTTTCCATTTCCTCGAGTGCTTCTGGACCCAACAAAGGTCTCTCGCCAACCTCAGCCCAAAACAAGGGAGTCCTGTAGCGCCTCCCATACAAAGCTTCGAAAGGAGCCATTTGCAAGCTTTCTTGATAACTGTTGTTATACGCAAATTCCATAAGCCGCAAGCGCTCATCCCACGCTCCTCCGTGCTCCAGAACATAGCATCGGATCATATCTTCCACAATCTGATTTACTCGCTCCGTCTGACCATTGGTTTGGGGATGATAAGCTGTGGAATATCTCAAATCTGTACCCAACCCTTCTTGAAGGCTCTTCCAAAAACGAGACGTAAACCTGGAGTCTCGATCTGATATGATACTCACGGGTACACCATGCAATCTAATAACCTCATCCAAATACAGCTCGGCTATCTTCCTCATCAGATAATCGATCTTAAATGGTACGAAGTGAGCACTCTTCGTCAATCTGTCCACGATCACCCAAACTGAATCATGCCCTTTAGGAGATCTCGGTAAGCCTGTAATGAAATCCATCGAGATACTCTCCCACTTCCACATCGGAATCTCTAAGGGAGTTAGCTTGCCACCAGGTCTCCCATGGTCGGCCTTCACACGCCTGCAAGTGAAGCACTCAGAGACAAATCTGGCTACGTCCTTCTTCATCCCATACCACCACGCAATCTGCTTTAAATCATGATACATTTTGGTAGACCCTGGATGGTAGGCAACACTAGATCCGTGGGCTTCTCTGCACACCATATTCCGGATATCTCCAACTGCGGGAATGCAAAACCTGCCACGATACTTCAAGGTACCCGCATCATCTATAGAGAAATCTGGTAATTCACCTTTCTCAGCTCGAAGGTACAAATGCAAAAGATCGGGATCATCTTTCTGATGCAGTCGCGCAAGCGCAATCCACGAATGTTCTGCCACTGCCAGGCTACTCTGCGAATCGCAGCTTCCCACAGAAATATCCATCAAAAGAAACTCTTCCACAAGACGCTCGGCGGAGAGATTAAAAATCTTTCCTGACTTCCGACTTAGGGCATCGGCCACCATATTCGCCTTACCCGGATGATACTGGATTTCAGCATCATAGTCGGCCACGTACTCCAACCACCGCCGCTGGCGCAGATTCAACTCTTTCTGAGTGAAGACATACTTCAAACTCTTATGATCCGTGAAAATCTTGCACTGTGCGCCATACAGCAAATGCCTCCACAATTACAACGCATAGATCACAGCTGCAAACTCCAGGTCATGCGTAGGGTAATTCCTCTCATGAGTCTTTAGCTGCCTCGACCCGTACGCAATCACCTTCCCGCCCTGCATCAAAACGCAGCCCAGTCCGACGTGCGACGCGTCCACATATATATCATACTCACTATCTTCAGTAGGCAAAGACAAAACTGGAGCTGAACATAACCTTCTTTTTAATTCCTCAAAAGCCTCCTCACACTTGCCATCCCATATGAAGGCTGCATTCTTCTGCGTCAACCTGGTCAATGGCGCAGACAAAGTAGAGAATCCCTCTACGAATCTCCTATAATATCCAGCCAAGCCCAAGAAACTTCTGATCTCCTTGGGAGTAACGGGCCTCACCCATTCCATAACAGCAGCGATCTTTTCTGGGTCCACTGATATTCCCTCCTTATTCACCACGTGGCCGAGAAAAGAAACTTGAGGCAACCAAAATTTGCACTTGTTCAGCTTGGCGTATAGCTTATGGTCTCTCAGAGTCGCCAAGACCAGACGCAAATGCCGATCATGCTCCTCCGCATTCTTAGAGTATACCAAAACGTCATCTATAAAGACGATCACAAACTTATCCAGAAAATCCTTGAAAACTCTGTTCATCAGATCCATAAAAGCTGAGGGCGCATTAGTCAAACCAAATGACATAACTAAAAACTCAAAATGCCCATGATGAGAGCGGAACGCCGTCCGCGGAACATCTGACTCCCGAATCCTCAACTGGTGATAGCCCGATCGAAGATCTATCTTGGAAAACACGGCACTACCACGCAGTTGGTCAAACAGATCGTCAATCCGAGGCAAAGGGTACCTGTTCTTAATAGTAACCTTGTTCAGTTCTCTATAGTCGATGCATAGCCTCATCGACCCATCCTTCTTTTTAACGAACAGCACTGGTGCACCCCACGGTGAAGAACTCGGCCTAATGAACCCTTTTGCCAACATCTCATCCAGCTGAATTCGCAACTCTTCCAGCTCTCGCGGGGCCATCCGGTACGGCGCCTTGGCAATAGGACGCGTGCCTGGCTCCAAATCTATAGCAAACTCGACATCTCGATCGGGTGGAAGACCGGGAAGATCATCAGGAAACACATCGGAGAAGTCACACACCACAGGGATCTCTTGCAAACACGGCACTCTAACAACAGCCCCTACAAGAGAGACCACACAGGCAGAACAACCAGAATCAAGCAACTACCGAGCACGCACCGCAGAAATGACTGGAGACTCCTGGAGAGAATACCCATAAACGCTCCCTGGCTGACCGTTGTCCTTGACGAAGTCCAAGCGCTTACCCTTGCACTGGATCACAGCATCGTACCTTGACAACCAGTCCATGCCCAAGATCACATCGAAGTCCTCCAGGTCAATCACCTTCAGATCTGCCTTGGCTAGAAAATCCCCCAACAAAATCGGACAATCAAGGACACCCAGGTCCGTAACCACAGAGTCACCGGAGGGGAACTTAACGCAAAAGGCACCACCAACACGATCTAGGCCCAAACTGAACCGCTCCACGAAGGCTCTAGCCACAAACGAGTGGGTAGCGCCTGAATCGAAGAGAACGCGCGCCCAGCGGTTCTTTACCTTAAATCGTCCTGAGATAACCTGGGTCGAAGTCTGCGCTTCGTCTGCCGAAAGCACATTCAGCTTCCCCTTTCCTCTATCCAATTGCTGAGGCGGTGGCAAAGCCTGGAGGGGTACTGGCTGCAGAATAGGCTGAGACTGTGGGCACTTTGTCTTGAGATGACCCTTCTGCCCACATTGAAAACAGACTTTATCTCTCAACCAGCAACGAGCAGCCTCATGCCCCTTCCTTCCACACGAGGCACACACCAAGTCTCCTCTGGGAGCACCCTGAATTGCGTGCACCTGTTCCTTCTTCTGCGCTCCAAACCTTTTGAAACACTTCTCTAAGGAGTGGCCTGGTCGGCCACAGAAACTACAAACCTCCTTGCTCTTCTTTCTCGAGACCGCATCGGGTTCCTGAGGGCTCTTCCCTCCACCGGACTTTCGCTTATCCTTCCACAACTGCTGACCTCTATTCTTGGCATTCTCAATGGCCTCAACCCTCAAGGCAGCTTCGACCACGCTGGCATAACTGACTGCACCGTAGGCATTCGCTAACTGCTGAATGTCGCTTCTTAGTCCACCCAGAAATCGCTTAACTCGGTCTGCTTCAACACTCACCAGACCAGGAGCAAACCGACTCAACTTACTGAACTCAATCTCATACTCACTGACCGTGAGTTTCCTCTGCTTCAAATGGAGAAAGTCATTCATCAGCCGGTCCCTTTCGACTGAAGGCAAAAACTTACTCAACATCATCCCTTTAAATGACTCCCAAGAGCATCCTGCCACCAAGCTCTCTTTCTCCCTCAACCACCAATTCTTTGCTAAGCCCTTGAGCTGGTAGGCAGCGAGCATCACTCTCTGATCATCCGAAATCCCCGAATAAGAGAACATCTCCTCAATAGTAATCAGCCAGTCATCCAAAATCATGAAATCTGCTTGCCCATCATAAGTAGGGGGTCTCAGTCGCTGAAACTGGGATATAAACGCCATCTCCGGGGGCACCACAACCAAAGGCACGGGAGGAGCAGGAGGGGCAGGAACAGCTACCCCCACAGCGGGGTCCGGAACTCTCGGGGCCTGTCCCGCCACCACTGCCACAAGGGACTGAATCTGAGCCTGCATAGCCACCACCTGCCTCGATAGGGTCTCATTACTCTGCCGCAGGTTTTCTACCAACGCCTCGCTCTGCGCTCCTGACGTCTCACCCTCGGATTGGGGGGTCGACCTCATTGCAGGACGTCTCGCCATCCTATAATCGCACAAACTGTAGACGAAACTTAGCCCAACAGCTAGAACAAAACTACCCGGTACAGACAAACACACTTAAATATGAACTTCAACTGCAAAACTTGCTCTGGGAGTTGTTTTATCATGATGATGTTATGCTTAACCTAAGATGGTTCACCACCATCACACTAACTCAGGTGCCTAAACCATGAATGCATGTATTTGTATTCTTTTTGACTCAAAACATGGTGTGTACATATGTCATCTTGCAAATCTTTAGCTTAACACGTTGTGCTTATGAATGTTATGCTATGCATGATGTGCTATGCATTCTAAAAAAAAGGCCTTAATACATGCCATGGGCGGCGTACACATGAAAATGTTATGCATCCCATACTACATAACATTCCCATGCAACGAAAAAAAGAAAACGTGCTAGCCGCATCCATGTGGTGAGGTTATGCATCTCATACTACATAACCCTCACATGTTGCCTCCTATGGTGGATCCATATACAAACACATATTATGCATCCCATACTACATAATATGCCCCGTATACTTCTTTATGCTTATGAGTGTAGTGTTCGTGCTTTAGCCAAGACGTGCTGATGACATATCGGTGTGTGTATGGTATGACGCTAACCACTAATGCAAACGAGGAAAAGGTTGCCCGACCATTTGTCAAGCAACCTGGCTCTGATACCAACTGTCACAACCCGCATTTTCTCAACGATAAAATCGTATCAGAGCAAGAGAAAACACGTGCCGTGATGCCACGCCGTGCAGGCAAAACTCCAGACCTTAGATTTAGGGAAAAACGTTGATTAATTATGAAAGAAAAGCAGTTATGTTGATTGGCCGTATCCCTCGGCATGGTGGATCAGCTAGTCCACAGTTAAAAGTATAAGTATACGCAGCAGAAAATAGTTTTGTTCAATTAAATTGACACCCTAGTGAGCATAAGTGTCCCCGAGGGACAACTCATGGTATGCACAACTCTAAAGTGAATATAATAGATATAAAAAGGTAATCTTTTTACGCTAAGGAAATATAGTGACTTTGTTTTATAATTATGCTATGCATGATATACATATAATAATGCTTTTAGGGTTTAAAATATCTAACATGCAATCTAGCAAAAATCCTTCCCAGAAGCAAGTAAACAACCACTAAAAGGCAAAAACAGCAGTTTAAGTTCATACCCAGCATCGCAAGAAGCCACCAGTGGGCGCCAACAACCTGACACGAACCCACTGGTGAGTATGTTTGTCTATACAGAAAAGTAAAGAACTACCTCACAAAATCGAGATCAGCTGTCTCAGCTACCCAAGAGGCCACAAACCAGCCCCTCCAAAAGAACTAGCCGCTGAACCGGCTGCAACCTGGACCTGAGGCATTCAAGAAAAGAACACCTCAGCAAGGAAATAATCAAAAGTGTAAACAAAGCATTAGAGTTAAGAGCAAAAAGAAGGGTTTACCACCCCGACAACAAGCTGCTATAAGCAAAAGAAAGAGCATGACAGTAAGAAAAGAGCACTGTCTAAAGCACAGCAAAGCACAATAAGTGAGAGCAATAAAGCAACATGCTCCACAAAAGAGTCTAACATTCCTAATACGTGGGTAAGTGGCAGTGGTCAAAAAAAACATGGATATGAATACATAACCAGAATCAGATCCAAAAAGGGCTAAGGGGTCGCCAGTGGCAGCTTTAGGGTCCCACACCAACCCAAACCAGGGCAAACAGGTCGTGGCCACAGCTCTCCACATCAAAATCCACCCCTCTTAGAGGCCACTAAACATGCACCACTTGCCACAACCCAAGAGTCGGCAAGCAAAAATTTGCCGAACACCCAATACCACCCCCTAAAGGAAGGGAAGAGTCACACTAACAATCCTAAGGTACACAAGAACTCAAGACAGGAATGTCGAGCCCACTCGACGCAGCGTTGAGTAAACTCCACTCACTTGACGCCTAGAATACTTAGCCGCAAGTCCTAAGCTAGGTGACGGCGTTGAGTGAGCTCGGCTCACTCGCTCACTCGACGCTGTCAGCGCTTCCCACTTAGGGTAAACGTAAGTCTCGCTAAAAATTGCAGCCTAAGCTCTCTCATTGCGAGCAAGCGGAGAGTTGGAAATTTAATCCCAACCCTCCGTTCCGTCCTAACTACTCGGGACTATCGCAACCGAACCTGAACCACCTCTACCGCAGCCTCACCCTAACTCTAGCTACCCACAGAACACCAAACCTCCGACAAAAGAGAACATGATTGAAATTCCAGAAAAGAAAATAAAGGATCAGCACTTGATTAGAAGCTTGATGAAATGATTCAACCTGCTGCCCTAGGGAGGAAAAAACAAGGTGAACAGAGCTTATGCACAAGAAATAAAAACAGATCATAGGTTAGAAATAAATTTGGCAAGGGCAAGGGGCCACTTGCCTCTACCTCTTCGAAAAACAAACAACAGCCGCACCACGGCTTGGCTCCGGCGGCAAGATCGGCCACCTAGAAGACCAACGCTGAAACTTGAGGGAAGAAAGAAATCAGATATTTAGAAATTCCTGGAATCGAACCCTAAATCAAGAAAAACTTACATGGAAGGGAAGATCTAGCCGAGAGTAAACCGAATCAGCTATCACACGAGAAAAACGAGCTCTAACCTTCCCGAAATCGCCGGCCAAAACAACCACCGCCTCCTCTCAAAACCCTTCCGCTGGAAGCTCTCCAGACTCGGGAACGATGAAAAATGAGGAGGAAAACAGTTCACGGCAACAAAAGATGATTTCAGGAAAAAGGTACGGAACACGCCCAAGACACACCCGTGACACGGCCCGACACGCCCGTGTCACGGGGCGTGTACTCACACACTCGACGAACGTCGATCTCTACTCGACAAAAACACGGGACACGCCCCCCAGACACGCCCGTGACACGGCCCGACACGCCCGTGTCACGGGGCGTGTACTCACGCACCTACCCACTCGACGAAAGTCGATCTCCGCTCGACGAAGCAAGGGACACGCCCTGTGACACGCCCGTGTCACAGGCCGTGTACCAACTCGAACACCGCCCGACGATCGTGGAGCGCCGATCGTCGAACAGAGAGACACGCCCCAATGTCACGCCCGTGTTCGACACGACACGCCCGTGACAGGGCCGTGTTCTCACTAAACACCGCCTGACGACCATCGAGCGCAGCTCGACGAATCGAAGGAGGACACGCCCGTGACACGCCCGTGTCACGGCCGTGTTCCAACAAAAACCCTGTCGACCAAAAATTCGTCGACTGGAGAAACGGGAGCTCTACCCGAGCACGACACGCCCTGGGTCACGGGCGTGACCCAGGCCGTGTCACCCAAACTTACACAGAAAAGAAACCTGCTAACACCTAGCAAACAAGATACAAGGCACCAGCCTACAAGCTCAGGCACAACAGGCCACGCACAGCACAGCAAACATAACAAACATGCAGCTAACAAAACAACGCCGAAACGACGCGAAGGCAAACGATCTCGGATTTCGACCAAAACTCGCACCGTAGCTAAACAACCAAGCCACGAAAACAACGGCGAGGTCGAAAACAACATCCGACGATCGAACACTCGGGCTAACACCTCCCGAAGCCAACACGCAAGCATTTCCCTAAGAGGCCCAACCGAGTCACCAAAACAGACTCCGGCTAGCTGGGGAAACTTGCCAACTGGCTACAACCAGGCTACACAAGGATCTTGGAGACCGTAAAGCATTTCCCTAAGAGGCCCAACCGAGTCACCAAAACAGACTCCGGCATCTACAATCACGAACCGGCAATTCCGTGACACGCCCCCCAACCTCACGTGCAGCCCTACTCCTCCTTCCACTTCCTTTCTCTCCCCGGAGAATCCGAACAACGGTCCATCCGAGGCCAAGATCCTTTTGGTTTCCACCTGCATCTCATCGAAGGCCCTCTTAAAAATCACATTTACGGAACTCCCATTATCCACCAGGATCTTGGAGACCGTAAAGTTTTCCACCGCTGTCTGGATAACCAAGGCGTTGCACAACGGGTCCTCATACTCTGGCATATCCTCTGAAGAGAAGGTAATTTTTTCTAGCGGGGGTGGGGTTTGGGAGGTTGAGCCTACCCCCTTCTGGAACATGGTCTGGAGGCTCCCCTTCCGGATGGCCTCGATCCCAATCCCCCCGTGAATGGCCCCGATTCCCCCCCCCCCCCCCCCCCCCCCGGGTTCCCACATCCACCCGGTCCTCGCACCTATCCTCCGCCTCCCCTTGCTGCATTTCCACGATCCTTACCGGCAGATCTTGCCTCCTCAATCCTCTGGCCTCTCTCATCTCCAAGAACTCTGGGCATGTGGCCGTTGCGTGACCTCCCTCCTGATGGAAGTCACAGAAAGGCAACGCCACCCCACCCCTTCTTCCTTCTCCTCTTCCTCTTCTTCCTCCTCGAGCTCCTCTTCCTCGACCGATCCCCATTGCCTCTTGCTGATGCTGAAAACGATCCCTCGCTCCCTGTCTCCATGCCGGTTGATCGAACCTCCTTGTCTCCCGGAAGTTATCTCTTCCCTGGAAGCCTCCTCCTAACTCCTGGGGGCGACCCTCATGAGGCCTCCAACCTATCCGGTTGTTCGGCTCTCGGGCCCCCCGGTGATTCTGTCCTTGGTGTCCCTGGCCTCGGGGTTCCTCCCTCCTTCTCTCTTCTCTCTGCTCCCTTTGCTTTCCCGCTCCTATTTCCTTTGCATCGTCCTCCGCCAACCTGGCTAGCCTCCTTGCAAACGCCAGATTGGCCCTCTCAAAATCCATCTCCTTCGCCGCCCTCTCCATAAGCTCCTCAAAAGAGGGGGGGCACCCTTTTCAACTCCATGCTAAAGAAACCTGGCCTCAGTCCCAGGGTGAATGCAAGCATCAGCGTATACCCAGGGACCTCCTGGACCTGGAGGATCTCCTCCTGAAACCGATCCACGTAGTGTCCCAACGTTTCATCCTGGCTCTGCCTTATCGAGAACAAGCACTCCGCCTCCTTCTTACGCTTCTTCGATGTTGAAAACCTCAATAAGAAACCCCTCCGCAGATCCTCGAAATAATAGATCGATCTTGCCGGCAACTGATGGAACCAGTCTCGCGCCTTCTCCTTCAAGGTGATGGCAAACAGTCGACACTTAAACGCATCCGTCATCTGTCTTATCGAAACCACATCTTCAAACCACTGCACATGTTGTACAGGATCATCCTTCCCTGAGTAGTAGGACATGTCGGGCTCCCGGAATCCCTCCGGCACCGGAGCCGAGACGACGAGTTCACTGAACGGGCTCTCGCCGCCTGCTTGCCGAGAGGGCACGTCTCGCGGCCTCGGCTGGCTGGCCCGATCCGCGAGACCGTGCCCAGGGAAGAGCTCTCGCACAGCTGCCTCCTTCTCGCCGTCTTCTGCAGGGATCTCCTTCCCGGGACGCTGGCCTGGGAAGAGTTCTCGCGCCGCCACGTCCCTCTCGCCAGCCTCCGCGGGGACCTCCTTCTGCGGGCGCTGACCAGGGGCGTTCTCGCCTAAGAGCGGGACCGCCCCGATCGGGACCTGAGGCTTCGCCCACTCATTCCTTGCCGAGAAGGCCAAGCTTATGGTTTGCATGACCTCTCGCCTGAAGTCCTCCAGCATTTTCCTCGTCGCCTCTTCTGCCCGGGAGGGGGAACCTCCAGAACCAGATCCTTCTCCTTCACCTCCTGCCATAGGACCAAACTCAAACTTTTCCTGAACCGGCTACCTCCACGCTCACCGCACCAGAACTGTTGAAGCCAAAATTTGACTTCGACAAATGTTCGCAAAATAGGGGCGTAGCCGGCACCTACTTGTCCTAAGCTCCGACCTCCGACTGGTCGTGAAGTACTAAGGAAAACTGGCCCAAAGTCACAGCATGGAGGTCCCACCGCTTACCCGGAAGGTCACAGAGAGCTTCCCCTCCAAAGCCAAAAGTTGGGCTTGGAGTTCCTCAAAAAACAGTGCCGATGATTCCCCTTCGGAGTCTGAAAAAGTCCCTTCTGAAGAACCCCTATGGGCTTATTTATAGATTTCTGAATCTGAACTGCCAATAACAAAACCGCACCGGTCTGAAATTACCGGGGTACCCTTGGCTGGGTCTGCCATCAGCCAAACTTCGCGGTTCTGAGGAGCTATATGCAGTCCACTAAGGGTAAGAGGGTAAAAATACCCGGGGTAGAAGAGTAAAAACCCCTGTTTGATAGGGAAATATAAAAAAGGCCTCTTCACGCCCTGGCGAGTGGAAAAGCACCTGCCGGCGAGAGGGACCCCACTCCTGTCTCGCCGGCGCCTCTCGCCCTTTCCTGCGAGATCTCCTTGCTTCTGGAGGCTCTCTCGCCCATGGAGGCCCTCTCGCCTCTGGAGGCCCTCTCGCCTATGGTTGGGGTATCTTGCCCATTGGAGAGTCCATCATCTCGCTACTTGTGAGCGGGCCCCCCTGGTCCTATTTGCCCATCTTGACCTATTTGCTTCTTGAGGGCTCTTTGCGAGCCCGAGGTTGTACACTCAGCCTTCACAAAGTCTTTCATGTTTGGATTTAAACGTCGTTGTGGCTAGATAGTACTACGAAAATTATTATCTAAGAAAATCTTGTGTGTGCAAAATGATGGGTTAATCCCCTTAATATCGGATAACTGCCACGCAATTGCATGGCCGTGATTTTGCAAAACTAGAGTCAACTCAGAAATTACTGAGTTGCTCAGATCCGAAGAGATAATAACCGGTAGCTTAGAGTCATTTTTGAGGAAACGATACTGCAGATGAGGGGGGAGTTTCTTAAGCTCCAATATAGGTGGTTTCTCGTAAGAGGTTTTGAATTTTTTGGTATCCGTGGGAAGCGATTCGGGGAGGGTAGTGCAAGAGACTTCTTCTAAGCAGAAGATCTCAGTGATAAGAGATTCATCAAATGATGAAGAAACTAATTCAAAAGGCACAAAAAATTCATTTTCAAAGAATTCCTCTACATAAAAGCAGGAATCAACTTGCTCTAGGGTGTTACGCATGGAGGGATTAATGTTGAAAGTGATTTCATCATCTCCAACCTGAAGGAGGAGCTTTCCATCACTAACATCAATAATAGCGCGGGAGGTGGCAAGGAAGGGGCGGTCGAGTATCAGGGGTACATCAGCATCCTCTTCGATGTCTAGGATTACAAAATCCAACGGAAACATGAATTTGTCCACCTTGACCAAGACATCCTCCACAATCCCTATCAGATATTTCACAGAACGATAGGCTAGCTGAATGCTCATACGAGTGGGGTTCGGAGATTGTAGACGTAATTTCTTAAAAAGCAAAAAGGGCATGAGATTTATGCTTGGTCCCAAGTCCGCCAACGCATGTTTGACCAATGAATTACCGAATAGGCACGGGATGGAAAACCTTCCCGGGTCATTCACTTTACGGGGTAATTTGTTGAGAACAACCGCGGAGCATTCTACATTAAGGAAATATGCGAAATATCCTCGAGCTTTTTCTTATTTGATAGAAGCTCCTTGAGATATTTTGCGTATTTCGGCATTTGAGAGATAGCCTCGCAGAATGACACATCTATATGAATTTGTTTTAGAATTTCTAAAAATTTTTTGTAACTTTCTTCGGCGCGTTCATTTTTACGTTTAGACGGATACGGTAATTTTGAATTAGACGCATGTGGCGCAGGCGTAGTAGGAAAATTTGAAGCTAAAATAGCAGGAGGAGAGAGAGGAGAAGGGAGAGGTACCATGGGTTCGCTTGGTATAGCAACTTCTTTTCCACTGCAGAGGGTAATGGAGTTTGCACTTTCTCTTGGATTTTGCTCGGTATTGCCTGACAAAGCTCCTTGTTGCCGCTCGGAGATTATCTTGGCTAGCTATCCAACTTGGTTTTCCAAGTTTTTGATGGACCCGGCGATATTCCTGATATTTGTTTCATTTGTAGCAACGTATTTGGCAAAGACCTCTTCAAGTGAAGAGGGCTTTGCCTGTTGTGGTTGGAAACCAGGTGGATTTAAATTTAAGGGGGGAGCTAAATTAAATGTTTGGTTATGATTATGAGGGGGGTTATGGGGGCATTGAGCATTTACTTGGTTACTCCATGAGAAATTCGGATGGCTCCTATAACCCGCATTTTAAGTGTTATTGTACGGTGCGTTGTTCGGGTTATAGGAGGGCTGAGGAGCATTTCCCATGAAGTCAACCTGCTCTTCTATAAAAGCAGAATTATTATAATTATTAAACCAAGGAGGAGTGGCGGAGGAAGCAGTCATCTCCGCCACTTGCATTTTTAACCGCTCAACTTGGAGGGCAAGATTTGAAGTAGCGTCAATTTCAAAGACTCTCGCTGGTTTGTTAGCCCGCACGTAGGGCACATTCCATTGGTACGAATTCATAGTCATTTCCTCAAAAAGTTCCTGAGCGGCCACTGGGGTTTTATTATTTAGAGTTCCCCCAGCGGCCGCGCCGATCATTTGCATTGTTAAATAATTTAAGTCGTTATAAAATATTTGCACTTGTTGCCAATTTGGAAGCGCGTTGTGTGGGCACCTTCGCAGTAGCTCCTTGAAGCGCTCCCATGTATCGTAGAGAGTCTCCGAGTCTATTTGCATGAAGGATGCAATATCCGTGCGCAATTTGGCGGTCTTCGCAGGCGGGAAATACTTGGTAAGAAATTTTCCTATCATCTCGGCCCATGTGGTGATGGACCCTCTAGGAAGAGAGCTCGGCCACTGCTTGGCCTTTGACCGCAAAGAGAAAGGGAAGAGACGTAATTGAATGGCGTCATCTGAGACTCCATTGATTTTAAAAGTATCACAGATTTCGAGAAAATTCGCAATGTGACAATTTGGATCCTCGTCTGGGAGACCATCGAAGGTTACTGACTGCTGCACCATTTGGATGATGCTGGAATTGATCTCAAAGTTATTGTTCGCCACTGTGGGGCGAACAATACTTGATTGTGTACCCTCCAGGTTCGGCCTCGCATAATAAGACATAGTCCTTTGCTGCGTCTCATTTGGGTAGGGCGGATTAGGATCCATTGTTTTTGTGGCAATGTCCCCGATCGACTCTTCGATGACCAAGTGTGATTCCTGATCACGAGAACGGAGGCGACGCAAAGCGGTGCGCTCTATCTCAGGGTCAAAAGGAATAATCGAAGAGCTTTCTCGGGTCATACACTTAAAAGAAAGAATGGTGGGGGAGAGGTAATGAGAAAAACTAAAGCGAGAGCGAGAGAGAGATGATAAAATTAATAGCTATCCTCTTTTCAAAATATCAAAACAAAAACATCCCCAACAACGGTGCCAAAAACTTGATATAAATTTTCGGAGAAGGGGTTATACGTGGAGAAGACAAAGTTAAGAAAGGAGAAGGTGAATGTGTAATTGTGAGACGTTCTCCAATTCTATATTCGATGAAGGCAAGTGTACCTTATCGCATATAGTATATGATATTAAGTTTCATATCAAGGTCGTATTACCCGGGGCGATTTGAGTACTTCTACTTCAAGGAGTTACTATTATCTTATCAAATAAAAGTTATTTTGGGGTTGCTTACTAAATTAGAGAAGTGAGAATGTTTTACTTTAGAGAAAAGCTAAATGATAATTAAGCGATAGTACTCGATCGAGAATCACCTCGGCTTAAGTTGATCAAAACATGCAATAATAAAATTTTTAAATTAATAAGACAAGAGACCTTAACCACGGAGGTTCTTAAAGCAAGAACATGCTTCTCTCGAAGTCATGCCCATCTGAGTTTAGGAAGGTCTGACCGAACTCTCGTCCGAATCGGAGGCCTAAAACCCGCTTTATGCTGTGAACCCCGTCATTGGATTCCACTCCAATCCAGGAGATTTAACGTCCACCTCTCTCCAGGGGTGCGTGCAACTCTCTTCACTCTTGAGTGCTCACTTCAAACCATCGTCCTCTCGGCTAGCCAAGAATGAAAGCTAATGATGGAAAATATATATCGATAATATATTTCCAAGCAAAGGTAAATCAAGAGTAAATCAAGGTATAAGTCTTACAAAGAAAAAGAAAACTAGAGCATCATAACTTAATCAACTCGAACCTCAGATCATCAAGATGGAGTACAAGGAGGATTAATTACTCATGGTGAAATGTGAAAAGAGAGATGAATAGAAATGCGTTAAGAAAGCGAGGAAAATGACAAACTTTTTATTAACACTGAAAGAGAACTACAACTTGAAAATGAAAGATTACAGGTGCGGGAAATGAAAATCTATGCGAATATTGCCCTTAGCTACTAAGCAGTTACAACAACTACTACAAAATAAGAGTAACTAAGCAAAATTACGAAGCTCGAAATGAGGAAGGAGAGTGGAAACATGGAAAATTACAAGAAATACAAGAAAACTAAGGGGAAGAACCTCCCCTCTCACTCCAAAACTGCATGTTGAACCCTAGGAGAAGGGCTCAATTTATAAAAAATTTTCGGGCTGGGTCACGCCCCACTGACACGCCCGACCCGGGCGTGTACCTGGGGCGTGACACATTCGGTGCGACTTTTTGGGCTGAAATTGAATGTTGGAGGTGACGGGCGTCGTAGTTGAGTTACACGCCTATATGTCACGCCCTACTAGGGCGTGTCCGTGTGGCGTGACATATTCGGCGTGTCGGTGGATCAGGAAAAACTAATGCGCTGCGGCGATTTCTCTGGACTTGGGGACACGCCTCTGGAACACGCCCGTGTCGGGCGTGACACGGGCGTGACAGAGGGCGTGTTCACTGAGTTTCCAAGAAATGCATTTTCGGACATGTTGCTTCATTCCTCGGGGCTACACGCCCTAGGTACACGCCCTGATAGGGCGTGACCTTCGGGCGTGTCACAGCAAAATTATGCTGAAAGCCGTGCAAACCTGTAAAAAGCAGAAAACGTATTAGTGACAAAAATATTTACAAAAGGGGTCAATATAAGCACTAAAGATGGAGTACTAACCGTAAAGGACCGGTTCTGACGCAAAGTGAAGCGTGGACATAGCCGGAAGCTGACCGCTGGAAGAAGGATGACCTAGCTGCAAATTATTGTTCTAACGAGACCTTTGCCACTATCGGGGTTGGAGATAAGATGAAAGATCGCCTCGGCAAGGAGGTTATGAAATGGCACTACCGCAGGGAGTATATTCAAGTGTCTACCGCCCATCACTCCTGGAGAAGCAACTAGGTTACCCAACATGCCCGCGCGGTTACCTGGGCCTTTTATGGAAAGGAAATTTGGCCAACCTACAATCGGTCCCGATCGAGAAGCTCCCAATGCTAGCTACCCAAGTTCACCGAAGGAGTCCGGCTACAGATTACTTCATAGCCAAAAACTATTGTCGAACTTATTAGGGAAAATGAGCTGCTAGAGGAGGAGAATCACAAGTTGAAGGAGAAGCTGAAGGAAGCTAGTGTGGTAAGAATCTATCTGGCGAGCTTTGTGGTTAGCTTTAACTTAACTGCATTTTTTTACCTTATTTCCTCCTTTTGCAGAAAGCTTATGATATAGAAAATCCAGCCTCCCTGAATGAGATTACCGGCCAATTGCGAGAAGGCGGGGAAGAAATTTTGGAGATTTTGAAGTAGTGGCAAACATTCAATATCGAATTTGAAAATGTTACTTTTGAGGAACTCTTTGCTGGCTTTAAACTTGCTAAGGCCGTAAAATATTAACCGACTAATGATGTTGTGGTTAAAAGTGAAGAGGAGGATATCGTGGAAGAAGATGAAGATCAAGAGGAAGAATCTCATAGCGAATAAGAGAAGCTATCCGCTGAAGCCACCAAAGACAAATGCCAAAGCAGTGATGGTGATTTTGATGGCAAATATATTGAAGATGATAGGAGAAGCAACTCTTCCTGTAGTTTCGACTCTTCTGATTGGACTAGCCCTTTGAATTTTGCTTCCTCGACGTGCTCTTTGCGTTTAAAGAAGAAGAAACCCAAACTAATGTAAATTTCTTTTTTAAGATTCGGCGGCCTCCTTATTGTAATCTGCATGGGTATACTTGATATAACGATTTTATTGGAATAGAAAGACAAAATTTCTGCTTTACATGTTTTCTTTACATTGTATGAATGTCAATCCGTGTGATATCATTTTTTTTATATGCCTGCGAGTAAATAAGTGATCTTGAAACTAACCGAATAGTAGTTCATATAGGCAAATACTTGGATCATGCCAAGTAATGATAAAAATATATGGCCAAAAAGATGTTGTCGTATTGATGAATGTGATAAGAGTTAAGACCGCCATGTTAATCACATTAACCGCAAGTTCCAACTTGAGTAATTTCAGAAATATAGTTAACCAACTATGAAGAAATGAGAGCTTAAACCACAATGTCAACAACATCAATTATAGTGTGCTGCTAAATATATCTTTACCTTGTGATTAACCGCTTTAATCGAGAACATAAATTTCAGGAGATTCTAATACAATTAACTAACTATGAAGAAATGAGTATATTGGGTACATTTACCACAATGTCCCAGATTTGAAGAATACCCACATGTCAAAAATATACAAAATCATGTATTTGATATATGTCTAAGTTTACATGTGCAGGATATTGGTAATTATATGATTAGATAGGCTGAAAGTATCAGAAGTATGGTTGAAAAGAAGTTAGCATGGTCAAGAAAGTCAGGAAATTGATGATGTACAAAAACATTGAGGGACAAAACATCACTCAACGTCCGAGGACAAAAAGCATTGACAATTTAACTACCACTCAAAGCCTTAGATGAGGAGCTCTGAAATCTATTTTAGTACTAAAGCATTGATTGAAGGACTTACACACGATGCCTTGTCAAAGAAAGGCTGTTAAGTTCAAATGCATCGAGTGAAGGACTTACACTTGACGCCCTCTTAGTAAAATCAGTTTAAGTACAAATGCGTCGAGTGAAGGACTTAAACTCGACGTCATCTCAAAAATGGTTCTTTAGTACAAAAGCGTCGAGTGAAGGACTTAGACTCGACGCCATCTCAGTAAAATCTGACTAAGTGAAAATGTGTTGAGTGAAGGACTTGTTAATGTATATTTGGACGAATAACGGGTTCGGAGGCATAATGGGTCAGTTCGGACACGTGTAGATCCGATAACCGTAGAAACTCCTTGGGTTTGCCTATTTATACCCGCCTAGGGGCAACGAGTAGGGGATTCCAACTTTGATCCCCATCCGGATGCTTCGAGCAACACACATTCTCGAAGTTACGCCCCCCTTGTTGCTCGTAACTGCTCACGTTTCCATAGCGAAGGAAAAGCTCTCCCGTTCTCTTCCCGTAACCGCTTGGATTTTGACGTCGCTGCTCTCGATTTACTGTAGCCCCTGTGATCGAGAAGGACGCCGCCTCCGCTGCTTGATCACGAAAAAGGGCAACAAGAAGGAACCACGCCGTCGTCGTTCTAGGTCGCAACAGGGACAGGTGATCGGAGCGGGAGAAATAATCCCGTCCGCCGGATCCGCCGCTGGGTTTGATCGGAAAAAAAAGAGAGGTTTTGATGGTGATCGAGAAGGAGGAAGAGGCATTCGAAAAAAAACCCCTGTTTTTGGCGTGAAGGTTGCCGCTGGCTTGATCGAAAAGGCCGTTGTGGTCTGCGATTTTTACTGCCGCCCTTTGTCTCGCCGGTTGTGCCGCTATTCTCCCGATCCCTCCGCCTGGAATAGAGAGGAAGATCGGCGCCACCGCTGCTCGTTTTCATTTCGAACCCGCACCGCCAACAGTGGAGGTTCACGCCTCCGCCATTAGAGGTCTGGAGGAAAGTGTTTTTTTTCACCTTTGCAGCGGTTCTCTCAAGCGAAGTAGAAGAAGGGATATCCTGCGTCGCTGGTACTGTCTCGTGAAGGAAGAAAGGCCGCCTGGCACTTTTCTGCCGCTGTTTTCTGACAAAAACAAACTAATAAAAAAGGAAGAGACGGATTTCTCTTTGCTGCTGTTACAAATCAAGGAGGAAAAGCATCCATCCATTGTCACTCCTTGATCGACTTCCCAAATCACATCTCTAGTCGTGAAGAAGCTCCATTGTGCTGGTGTTGGTCGCTTTACTGGGTAGGACTCCTCTCTAAACGATGATGATGGGAAATTTTTCATCCCCAGTCCAGATGATAAAGCTGGAAAAATTCACGGCGACTGAATTTAATGACTGGAAGCTGAATACCCAGTTTGGGATGAAGTACCTGAACGTGTTCTATACTATTCAGTCTGATCGTGCTGATGTTATGGGGACTGACGATGAGGTACAGTGGATTGTTGACGAGGACTTCTGCCGTGACTACCTGCTGAACTGCTTGTCCTCCAGTCTGGCGAAGACGTACATCAAAATGAAGACCGCCAAGGAAATCTGGGAGGCACTGGAAGAGCACTTCAGGCAAGAGGAGGGTCTGTCCAAGACATACCTGGTGGACAAATTCCACTCCTTCATGTTTGACGAGGAGAAGACGATTCTCCCTCAGGTATCAGATTTTGAAGCTTTAGTAGATTCTTTACATAGTGAGAACATTTCTCTGCCAGACAGTTTTGTTGCTGACACGATCATTTTTAAACTGCCCTCTACATGGTACAACTTTAAAACTGAAATGTACCGCAAGAAGATGCAGGTCGGTCGTAATGACTTCAAGCGATTTATTCGCATTGAGGATGAAAATAGGACTCGACACGCTTTAGAAACTGTTAGCAAGCAGAATGCTGCAGCTAACATGCTTCTTAGTTCTAAACACATGCCGAACCCTAAGAGGACCAGACCCTCCCATGGTAGCTCCCAAGTTGCAGGCCCTAACAAACGTAATAAAAAATTCAATGGCAAGTGTTTTAACTGCAATAAGTGAGGACACATCGCATTTGATTGCAGGCTCCCTAAAAGGGAAAGAACCAAAGCACCACAGGATGGCAACCAAGCCAATATGGTTAGCCAAGCTAAGCCTTCCGACTTTGTTGCAATGGTCGAAAACGCTAAGGCCAGCACCCAGTGGTACTTGGATTCGGGGGCGATGTGCCACGTTTGCAACAATTCTGCTCTTATGACAGGCCTCACTACTGTGAAAGAGTCTATGACGGTGGCCAATGGCTCGTAACATTGCTGCTATCCTCAGGTAAGTCCTTAATTTTAAAGAATGTCAAATTTATTCCTTTATTAGCTGTTAACTTAGTGTCTATTAGTCTATTATGTGATGATGATATGCCATTTACTTTTTGTAGCGGTTGAGTAACACTGTCAATTAACTCACACTATTTTTGATGTGCATACATCCAAAATAGGATGTACCGACTAAGTCTACCAAACGAATTAGTTCAACAAGTTCAAACAAACCTATTTAGCCCTAAGACTCTACATGAGAGACTAGGACACGTGAACTATAGGAAAATGTTCCAAATAGCTAGAACTCACCAGATCACATTAGACACTAAGTCACAGCCTGAGAAATGTGACGTGTGTGCTCAGACTAAGATCACTAGGAAACCTTTTAGTGTGGTTACTAGGAGCACAACACCTCTAGAGCTTATATATTCCGACATATGTGACTTTAAAAGTTTTGTCACCAGAGGAGGAAGGAAGTATATGATCACATTTATAGATGACTGCTCTAGGTTCTGTCACATCTATCTTCTTAAAACTAAAGATGAAGCATTTGAAAAGTTTTGTCTTTTCAAAACAAGGGTAGAAAACCAACTAGACATGAGAATAAAGAGGTTTAGAAGTGATAGAGGAGGAGAATACATGTCTAGTGAGTTTCGGGGTTTCCTTGCCTCTCAAGAGATCATAGCAGAAACCACTGCTCCTTACTCACCCCAATCGAATGGTATAGCCGAGTGAAAAAATAGAACGTTAACAGAGATGTTGAACTCTATGTTGCTCACTGCTGGCATGCCTACTGCCTATTGGGGACAAGCAGTTTTAACTGCAAAAATCATTCTGAACAAAGTCCCTCATGCTAAGTTAGACGTCACACCCTATGAGCTTTGGTTTTAGAGACCCCCGACATTGACTAAACTTAAGACCTGGGGCTGCATAGCCTATGTCAGGGTCTCTGACCCTAGACGGTCTAAACTTGGACGTAGGACCAACACGTTTGTCTACTTAGGTTGTGCTGAAGATAGTGCTGCAGATAGATTCTTAGACCTGTCTAATAATATGATTATTGAATCTAGAGATGATGTGTTCTTTTGGGATAAGTTCCTTAAGGATAAGAACTTGACAATCCCAGGTATGCAAGCAACTATTACTGAGGAAGAACCTGAATCAGTACCGAGCACCTCATATTCAGTCCCTGTAGACAATAATGTCCTAGAGTCTAGAAGGACTTCGATGAGAGAGCGAATTCCCAGAACCTTCGGTAGTGATTTTGTTACTTACCACGTTGAGGCTGATCCATCCACCTATAAGGACACGATGAGATCAAGGGATTCCCAACTCTGGAAAGTGGCCATTGATAAAGAGTTGAACTCTTTGCTTCAGAACAAAACCTGGACGTTGGTTGATAAGCCAAAAGGGGCTAAAACTATAGGGTGTAAAAGGGTTCTAAAAAAGAAGCTCAATCCTGATGGTAGCATAGCTAAGTGTAAAGCGCGCCTGGTGGCTAAAGGTTTCACACAAGTTAGTGGGGTGGATTACTTTGATGTATATTCACCAGTGTGTCACTTAGCAACCATTAGCATACTCCTTGCTATTGCGTCTATTGAGAACTTTATTGTTCATCAAATGGATGTTAAGACTGCGTTTTTGAACGGAGATCTGACCGAAGAAATATACATGAGCCAACCTGAAGGTTTCATAGTACACGGTCACGAATCTAAGGTCTGTAAGTTAATCAAGTCGCTATACGGACTAAAACAAGCACCAATATTATGGCATGAGAAGATTGGTTATAGTGTAAGGAACATGGGATTCATGTCGAGTCTCTCGGACAAATGTCTTTACATACGTCATAGATCGAACAATGTCGCTATAATATGCTGGTATGTGGATGATATGCTGATTCTTGGTTCTGATCAATCCGTGGTGGATGACGTTAAGTCAGAACTAATGCAGACGTTTAACATTAAAGACCTAGGTGTAGATGAGACTATCCTAGGCATGCAAGTGAGTTTTGGGAAAAATGACATTTCCCTAAGTCAAAGCCACTACATAAAGTCCTTGTTGGACACGTGGGGATATAGTGAATGTAGAGCAGTGGAGATACCTTACGATTACAATAATCACTTGAAGCCCAATGATGGAGCTGCGATTAGACAGTTAGATTATGCTAAACTGATTGGTAGTCTCATGTATGCTATGGTCTGCACAAGACCTGACATAGCCTTTACGGTCGGCATGTTAAGCATATTCACTAGTAATCCTAGCCAAGACCATTGGGATGCCCTCGATAGGCTGATGCGATACCTAAAGCACACCCAAAAGTATGCTTTATGTTACCATGGTCATCCTCCAGTCTTGGAAGGATATTCTGATGCATCATGGTGCTCAGAATTAAACGACAGCAAGTCCACTAGTGGATTTATATTCACACTAGGAGGAGCAGTTGTAGCCTGGAAGTTTAAGAGACAATCCTGTATTGCATTGTCTTCTATGGAATCCGAACTCTACGCTCTAGCTTCAGTAGGAGAAGATGCAGAGTGGATAAGAGATTTGGTGATGGACATTCCACTGTCGAGCCTGAAGTTGAGTTCTATTGCAGTTTACTGCGACAATCAGGCTACTAAAATGATTGCTACGAACACGTTGTTCAATAGCAAAAGAAGGCAGCTACGGATGAAACAAGCCTGGTTGACCTCCCTTACGAGTCAAGGGATTGTGAATCTCGTTGATGTGAGGTCAAAAGATAATGTTGCAGATGCCTTAACAAAGGGCCTAAATAGAGTTCTCACCATTAAAACATCGGGGGAAATGAGATTAAAGTTCATAGAAATATGAAACTTCCTCCTATGTTTATGTTTTTATAGTAAGAACCTATAGTCGCAACATTCAAGCATCTAATAACAGACTGAAAACCCCAAATAATTTCTTAATGAAAGCTCAAGATGGTTAGATGCTAGTCATTCCACACCTGATGACTTAACATCTTTCTCGTTGTAAACTGATTTGAGAATTATTCAAATGGGAATAGAAAATCGTTGTATGTGTTAATCTAACATTAGTGATCATAGCACATTATTCCACATTTGATAATGTTGCAAATGACTGTGTCCCAAGTCATATAATGAGGTACATAGTGGTCACTAATGCGTAAGATAACAACGTTTGATTTATTAAAATCAAAACTTGAGTGATCGTAGCTAGACTGGATAGAGATGCTGACAATGTTACTTCACTACTGCTACAAGTGCTAAGCTCATTTAGGTATAGCTAGTTTACTTTGATACGTCACTGCATATGTTTATGAATTCATAGAGTCTGTCTCATGAAATTCCTTGCAGGCACTGGTGAAGATGGAGGAGAGAAAGTGGATTTTGACATAGATGATGATGATCTACTCTCTGAGTAGAATTGTTACACGTTTATCTGTAGTCATTTTTTATTTTCCAGACTTATTTATTATAGAGTAGCATATTTATATTTTTTGTGATGTTTTATATTATTGTTTAAAACTTATGCTCATATTTTATGTTAAAAATCTGCTAACTCTTATGTAATGTGTAAAGTCGGAAATTTATTTTGATATTCTCCACTTTCTGCACTCTGAAACGTACACGTTATTTGTCACAAATATAGGAGGAGATTGTTAATGTATATTTGGACGAATAACGGGTTCGGAGGCATAACGGGTCAGTTCTGACACGTGTAGATCCGATACCCGTAGAAACTCCTTGGGTTTGCCTATTTATACCTGCCTAGGGGCAACGGGTAGGGGATTCCACTCCTTTTCAGTATAAGTGTTAAAGGACAAATATGTCGAGTGAAGAACCTTCGCTCAACGCCTCAGCAGAAGACAAAATTTGGCTTAGTATAAATGCGTCGAGTAAAGCCTTTGCTCAACGATTCTGGAGTTTTCTCTCAAAGCATTAATTCATCGAGTCATATGAGATCACTCAATGCTTGTAGAGATTCAGAAATATTCCAAGTAATTGGATCCGTGTCAAATCTATTGATGTCATCCTTAATTCAAATCAATGCAAATCTCATGCTAAAAGATAGAGATCGTCGTAATGGTCTCACAATGATATCTTGATATGAATCAACAATTAAAGTCTGCTATGCCGCTTACCAAAGGTGGATATAGATGTTGTTGATGTCGAGATATAAAAGCGATATGGGTGATATTTTTACAAGAACTTTTGCAAGAACTTTTAGCAATCTTTCAAAACCCTAGTTTTGCAAAAGTCGGCCGACAGAGCAAAATAAATTACTCGTCATTTTCAAGTCTGTAATTCTACACAATGTACATCATTCTCAAGCTTGAAGAAGAGGAACAATGTTAGAATAACACATTACAAACTAAGTAAATTCTGAAGAATCATCTTCCTTTAGTTGTGCTGAAGAAAGGCTATCTTTTCATTCAGCCAAAGAAGAAGACTCCAAGATTTTATGTTGAGTCAAATTTCTCAAACACTTATTTTTCTTGTAGTATCTCTCTGAGATCTGAGTGTAGGCCTATTTTATAAAGGCTTAGTGAAGGACTGTGAGCAGTCTGAGTTGTAGGAGTGTGATGCACTCTGAGTTGTACGGTCTTGGTTAGGATCTGAGGTAACGCTTGCGCCTGTGGTAGGATCTTTATGAATATCTTAGGTAGGAGACCAGCTGGGCCTATGAGTTGTTGGAGTTTGAAGACTCTGAGTTGTTGGGTATATTTTCCTGATTATAGGAGACCAATGTTGTCCCTGAGGTAGGACTATGATCAGTCTGAGCTGTAGGAGTGTCGCGCACTCTGAGTTGCAAGATTGTGGGTGAGATTTGAGGTGTAAGATCTGTTTGATCTGAGTACTAGAGGAGTTTGCTGAATCTAGTTCAGTGCTAGATATGTGGAACCATTATAAATTATGTGTGTTGTATGTGTTTTTGAAAATTAACTTATAACATAAACACACAACAAGATAATACTTCAAAATAACTAAAAGATTCCAAAAGAAACTTATTCCCCCACCCTAAGTGTTTAACTATCCTTAAAAAGACTTTCAAGTGGTATCAGAGGTAGGCTATTCAACAAAGACCTAAAATTCTAAACAAGATCTCCAAGGGTAGGAGAAGTTTATCATCATGACTTCTCATGAGAACCATAAATAGCTCAGTTCCGTGAAGGTACCGGTATGCAGAAAAGAGAACTTTGGAATATGGAAGAAAAGGGTGAGGCTATTCATAAAATACTCAGACCCTACGATAATCATCATCATGGAAGATAGACCTTTCATCCCCATGACGGTCTCAGTAATTGATGCCAACATCAAGACTCCAAAGAAATATTCTGAAATCACAAAAGATGAGGTGGTACTGACAACTATGGACAAGAGGGGCTAGAAAATCATAGTGAGTGTCATTGATGACTCAAACTTTCAAAATCTTGTCCAATATAATGCTACAAAGGAGATGTAGTACTCTCTGATAGTCTACATGGAGGGGACTGAGGAAGTTAAGGATGATAGGAAATCTATTCTTAACCTATAGCGTGAGGCCTTCGAATAAGGCAAGATGGATTTAATAGCAGAGTGCTATGAGAAGTTCTTCAAGATTGTGAACAATGTGATTACTTGTGGTAGACATTTCTCTAATTATGAACTGAATGATACGTTCCTGAGATCACTCAATAAAGAGTGGGACATCAAGATCTGTGCCATATGGGAGGTAGGCAACTTGGCCAACACACTGCCACAAAATCTATTTGGCAAGTTGTTATCACATGAACTTCAGCTGAACTCCAAAAAGGCTGAAGAGGACGCTGCCAAGTCTCTCAATAGAGAAAAGACTGGGGCATTTAAAGCTGAAACATCGAGGAAGAGCAGGGAGAAGACTCCCCCAAGAAGGGCTCCTGAGTCAGAAAGTTCAGATCCCAGCACATCTAGAGAAGAACTATCTGATGAAGAACTAACCTTATTCTCCAAGTAGTTCAAAGAGATGTCGAGCAGAAGAAGGTAGTACAAGAATAAGGGCTCATCTAGCTCTAGCTCAAGGAAGCCACTAGCCAAACTTAAAAACTCTAGAAAATACCCTTTTGGTGATAGGTATTTAAACAACAAAAACACTCTAAAACTGATGTGGTTTGTTGTTGCTGCAATAGTTCAGGACATATCTTTAACGTCACAATTCGTGCTAGGCCCCTTGTGCGCACTTTGAAGTCAGGAGAGTTGACTTGGGCTCAGGGAGTGCTGGCAGTTAGGCTTGCACTCGTGAAAGGGAGGTGAAGTTGGTCCAGAGTAGGACACGGGTAGTGACACGGGCGTGTCCATACCCGTGTGGTTCCCTGGTGCCTCTGTGTCTTCATTATGAAATCTCCAGAGAAGGATACAGGTAGTGACACGGGCATGTCACTTCCCGTGTGTATGTGTTCATCGAGAAGAGCTCGACTAAAACTATCAATCGTGTTCCTCCCGAGTAGGACATGGTTAAAGACACGGGCGTGTCCCTACCCGTATGTGTCCAAGTTGCAGCCCGACGAATCGTCGACCGTGTTCCTCCCGAGCAGGACACGGGTAGTGATACGAGCGTGTCCCTACCCATTTGTGTCCAAGCAGCTCGATGATTCGTCAAGTAGAGCTCGACTAATCCTCGACCACATTCTTCCCTAGCAGGACACATGTAGTGAGATGGGCATGTCCCTACCCGTGTAGTTCAATTACGTGTTTTAATGAATTTTCCGGCCGTGTCATTTCGAAGGGACTCATTTATTGAGTTGATTGGCGGTACAATGATAGGCCGAAACTGGTGCAGGCTAGTCCTTTTGGGCGTTATGGTGATCGACTAACTAACACAACGCTCTCCGATAACCCTCACGCCATGCTCAAGCCTTAAACGCAGCAACACCACAATTTGTGTTTTCAATATTCAGAGATTATGGAGAGTTCGCAAAGCCCTTCAAGATAATACCAAGGCGATAGGCCAAGGTCCTCTCAAGCGAAAGGAACCCACACGGTTCGGTCGAGCGTTGTTGTACCAAAAGAGAATCCACCGAAAACAATAGATTCGGACAAGGGTGGTTCTCTCCCAACAAAATAAAACGAGGGCCACCATGCCTCACGAACTTAAATGGAAAAAGAAAACACCAACAAGATCTATGAAGAAATTAACCACGAAAATTCAAGCGTTTCACAAGCCATGCAACACACATATACCATAAGATCTATCAAGAGGGAAAATCACAGAGTATAAGATATATTCGTTACCCAACCAGAATGGATGATTCCGATTACTCTCTACTTGATTCGACCTTCAACGGCTCCACCGGAGTCACGCTGCATGGAGAGGAACTTGTCCTCCTTCGTCGCTTCACGCCGGGGTTCAAGAATCCACAACAACAAGCCTTTGGCCTTGGCCGAATTTCTTCAAGGAAGGGGTTGATCGTTTTTTTTTGTGAGGGGGAAGGTCGTGGTCGGGTTTGTATTGAGGAGGATATCCTTCCTTGGTGTGGTTGATGAAGGTGCCGGTTTTGGGAGAGGTATTGAAGGCTTTGGTCGAATATTTGAAAGGAGGAAGTAGAGAGCTGGGAAAGAAAGGGGGAGGCCGAAATTTTGGAGAGGACGAGAGGAGAGGAGGAGGAGGAAACAAATTTTCCAAGAGGGGAAGAGTGAGGAGGGGGGAAATTCAAATTTTGAATCCTTGGTTTTCAATTTTTTCATTCTCTACTCAATCCTTCATGAAAAGGACTATATATAGGCTACACCACTCAATCTCCACCATACAATATTAAACCACTCATGATGGCTAATCACACCCCTCATGTCAAAACAAAATAATAATTAATGACATTAAATAAAGATAGCAATTGATGGTTATAGACAGCCATCATACATGAAATTAAATAACATTGCAAAATAAAATAATAATAAAACAAAACATAAAAAGTGTCTTAATAATCAATAATAATTTATTAATAATAATTATTAATTATTTATATATTGGTTTGCGCCGCGGGCGGATATTTTGACGTTGCTCCACATGGTCGTCACGGCGCCGCAAGTCTTTATCTGGAGGCTGAGAATATCTTTCGTAAGCACGCCGTCATCGTATTCAACATGTTGAGGGCCATCGTCTCCATCAATCCTCCCCCGCTCAAAAGTACTCATCACCGATGAGTAGATCTGATTGTATAGGTGCGGTAAAGCATCATCCATTAGAACCACGAAGCGGCACACATCAACACTAGGAGAGGAGGGCACAACAACCTGGAGTATCCTGTCATGCAAAAATATGTTCCTAGGGAACCATGGCAATGCATTAGGCAATAAAGGAAAACAAAATTCATCATCAACAACCAACGTACCTCCAGTGAAGACCGATGAAGATAGCGATCCAAGCACAAACTCACTACCCAGACCCAAAGAGAACAAAGTGGAAAATATATACAGAAAGGTAGATATTTCAAGTGGCATAGAAGCATGAAGCGTAAAATATGAAACGATGAAAATAGAAGCTATGCCCCAATCAGTGGAAAATTCTAAAAGAAATATCATGTTTTCAAACTCCCTTAAGATTCACAAAGGATGGACTTGTCGATTCATTAATATTTTTAAGGTGCCCGGGGGCATCCGTTGTAACATCCCATTTCCGACTAGACCCCTAAGAGTGGTTTTGGTCATGACAAAATCCTAGGAAGTCCAAGGGACCAAGTGAACAAGGCCAAGGTGAAAATCACATTGGTCTGCCTATAGCTCAGCCTTATATCAGCAAGGGGAGATTTAAACCATCAGATCCCATAGGAAGAAATAAACAGCCACACAAATTCCCTGAAAACAGCTCTTCCGGGTCTGACACACCCGTCTCGGCCCAGACACGCCCGTGTTGCCAAGCGTGTCATCAACTCGATGATCGTCGAGCTCATTTTGTCTACCAAAGGGGATCACGCCCACCCGACATGGCCGTGTCGGATGATACACACCCGTGTCGCCAGACATATCCTCAGCTCGACGATTGTCGAGCTCATTTCATCGACCAGAGGGGAACACGCCCACCCGACATGCCCGTATCGGATGATACACGCCCGTGTCGCCAGGCGTGTCCACAACTTGATGATCGTCGAGCTCATTTCGTCGAACAGAATGGAACATGCCCACCCGACACGCCCGTGTCGGATGATACACGCCCGTGTCACCCAAAATTCGAACATGGTGAGTAGGAGAGAGAAAGCTCCATTTTCCCCCAATGTGGAGGAGAAAGAAAGTGGCCATTCATGGCCATTAAGGTGATACCCCCTCGATATCCCTCCATTATGCTCCCATTCATCTTCCATGATGAATTAGAGGGGATTCCAGTAGTTTCCAGAGACATTTAATGAAGGGGGGATGCATATGGTCGGCCTTGGGAGGGGAAGTGAAGAGGTCAACCATGGACAAGAGAATTAAAGCCCCCCACACCCCCAACCGACCCCTCCATCATCTTTAGAGACCTATGAGGAGTAGATTTTCCCATTTTCCCGAACATCTAGAGCTCTCGGAGGAGGAAAATCCATGGCACCGAAAGCTTTGAGGAGGAGCAATGGCGGGCGGCGACTGGAGCAAGGAAACGCTCCAAATGAGGTCCATTCCTCTTCCTCTCTGTCTGTGCTAGATCTATATCGGTCTAGGTAGAGAAATCAGGCTCAATTGAGCCGGAAGGGGAGCTTGTATTTTCGGATTTTTCATGGAAAAATGGTGGTGTGAGTTCGCCGGAAACCGCCGCCTCCAGCGGCATGGTCGCCGCCAAATGCTAGCCACCACCTCAACGGAGGTGGTGGTGGTGGCCGGCCAGGGAGGTGGTTGGGGTGGCCAAAAATTGGACTGGAAGAGGCTCCAGGTCGGGCCAATCACGGCCCTTGGCTAGAGGTTGAGGATGAGCGGATGTCGTCCGTTTTGATCAAGATATTTTATATGATATTAATGTTATTCAATTTTCTGGGAATTATTAGCTGTCGATTGTTGTAATTATTAAAAATACCTCGAGGCCTCTACTTTAAAAGTGGCCAACATGAAAATTGTATTGCATGAAGTCTAGTTTATTTTAAAATTTATTTGAACCAATTTGGAAACATGGTGTGATTACAACACTCGTTTTGGTGCAACCTATACATAGGCATGACCAGACATTAGAATGGATGCCCAATCCCAACCAGACCTCCAAAAGACTTGAAATTAGGGGTATAGGCTACTCTTATCTATATCTAGGAATTATCCAAAAAGCTGAATTTTTGGAGAATAGTTTTCTATAGTTTTTAGAAAAATTTAATAATACATGAACAAATTAATTAGGTGTCCTAAACATCTCAAAACTCCCCCATATTTGGGTGGGTGGTCTTGGAGGTCATGCTAAGGCTCTGGTAAAAACTTCACCTCATTTGGAGATGTTTTGGTTAGGTATTGATCCAACCCTAGGTATACCCTTATAGGGTTATTTAGGTCAAGAGTTATTTCTGATGTTTGGATGGCCAAATCACCTCAACAGAGGCTGATATTTTGGCCACTGATTTTATATGGCATGTAACACCCTTAGATGAGATTTGAGGTGGCTTGGTGTAGGGTAGCCCTAGAACCCTAGGGTAGGTCCCTTTTTTTGGAGATTTTTAGGGTTTGAAGGTCATGGGGTCAAATGACCTTGGAATGACATGAGAATTGGTGGAAGCGATCATAGGGTGGCTATGGTCCTCTGGTTGAAGTTTGTTGAATTTGGAAGCCTTTAACCCCACTCAAATCCCTACCGTAGTTTAGAGCACAAAACCCAATATTTTGGTTTAGGCAATCAAAACACCTCACAATAACTTGACACTTGGGCAGGGTATTTTTCTAATAAAAAGAACTGTAAAATAATTTTGGTGGAATTTTTGGACTAAGAAAATTAGTACTTCCTTTATAACCGTAGCTGTGTTCTTAAGTTTATTTTGCTTGCTATGACATTTCTGTCCACTGAAAAGTTGTGAAATTTAGTATTTAGAAGTTTTGCATCACGTTAGTCCCCTCTGTATTTTCATTGAAATTTTTAGATGATTATTTTAAGTACTTGTTTTAGAAATTATGAATTGTGGATTTCTGATCAAAAATAGATTTGGAGCCCAATATTGCTATGAAAATTATGAAACTTGGTCAGGGAGTGTTCTATGTCAATATGTAGGCTCTGGAATTTTCGCAAAATTTTTAGGTAATTAGAAATAGTACTTACTTCACAAGGTTATAAATTTGGGAGATTAATTTTAATTAGATTCATAGCGCCTCATGTATTGGAAAAATTGCAAAACTTGGTTAGTGTTAGTCTTAGATCATCAACTATCTCCTGGAAGTTTGTTATAATTATTAGTTGAATTCTTACAGTACTTACTTCAATAACCAATGGTTATGAAATTATTGAATTAAAATTAAATTAAGGGTTACTATTCACTTGAAAAATTAGGAGAGTACCTTTAGGGTGTTTTTAGGCCATGATGGTCTTACTGAATTTTTATCATAATTTTTAGAACAATATTGCTGGCCTTTGCTTCTTAAAATGGTATTATCAATTTTATGTTCTAAATTGTGAATTTGGGGCCTAAACAATTCTGAAAATTCTTAGACCTTGGATTTGTTGTATAAATATTACCTAGTATTTATCATAATTTTGTGGTGGCATGATACTAACTTAAAAGTGAATTTCATGTTCAAAGTAGGGCATCCAGAGTCTTAGGGTAATTTGAATAAATGCCCAATTAATTAGGAAGTTTATGAAACTCTGGAGTTAGTCTAAATAGGTCATGGTAGACTCCCAATAATTGTTTTGCTTCTGTTGGATGAGTAAATGGAGTACCCCTTTGTGGGAGCATCATGTAACTTAGCACGGTCTGCATATAGTACATAGAATTGAAATAGGCTAGCTCGGAGAACTTGAACACACTTAGGGGAGCCACACTGAAATAAAAGAGAGGATTGGTCAAGGGTAGGAATCAATAATATTAAGTGTCTTGCGAAAGGGAACTTTGGGCGCAATCCCATCGTAGTTCCTAGTGCCTTTGAGAGCCATTCATGGGGAATACCTTGGGCAGTCCTGGGCTAACGTAAACTTTAGGGATAATATGGACAAGAGTAACCTCAATAATACCTCCACCTTGCACTCACACTTATACACGTGGTGAGACAAATTGGTAATGAATGGATAGCATAGACCCATGGTCGATGGGCTTACTGGTAGAGTTTAAGGGACTTGGAACTGTTTTTGTAGTCCGGGGAGCTGTATGCTCGAGGGCTAGTTTTTAGACTTGATTGTTTGGTGAGCTGGGGGCTCGGGGATTTAGGAGAGGTATAATATACAAGCTTGCATGTGCATAACAGTGGTGGGTCCTCGGTATTGGACGATCGATCACACCATCGTCGGTACGTTGACTCGGGGAGACTAGTTGGTTTGCTAGGAATAGTACGGAAACATACGAGAGGGGCTAGGCTGGGTAGTGTGATTACCAGTCTAGGAGTGGAGAGGGCCAACCCACTGTCTCCGTTGGCCACGACGAGAGGCTCCTAAGAGTTTAGCTAACTCCGAACTGGGGAACTAAAGGTCTGTGCGCATAGAGTTGTATATGTGTGTGTTGTACTTGCATGTTCATACCTTAGCATACTTGCATGTCATAGCATAGTCATTACATTTAACCCCCGACACCTAACATATAAATTGGTATGAGACAGTTTATACGATAGGCCCTGTTGAACGATCCCTTGGTCTATAGTGGTAATCCCTATAAATCAATGGTTACTTATTACTATTTGTACAGTTCTTACTTTCAGTTCTTCATGCTTACCTTACTTCTCTGCATTACCATTTATTGATTAACTCCTGCTGCACTTTTAATGTTATAACACTCCTATTAGGATAGTTATCATCTGCTTGATTACGCCATACTATTTGGTCCTCCTTTTCACTTCCTTCCGCCCGGTTCCTACGAGCCACAGGTAGAGGGGTGAGGGATTGTTGACTGAGTCTAGTTTGACTGACGGTCGTTTGACCACCACATTTTAGGCACTCCGGATGGGAGACAGGGAGCAGCCGCAGGAGACGGAACACCAGAGGAGTACGGTGTAGATTGAGACAGGCCAATGTAGTTCGGGTGGACAGGCATCCAGATCAGTGAGTGGAGCTGAGTAGTAGTAGTTTTAATTTTATGAGTGGCTTGTAGTGAGGTCTTTATGTACCGGGCAAAAGTCCGTATATCATGGTGTGGACTCTATATTTGTCATGTGATTTCCTCTTTCTATGTTGTGGACTTGATTGTTTTTAGCTTTTCCAATCATTATACATTCTCTCTTATTGATCAAAAAGGCCGACAGAATCGGCGTTTTGTAGTGGCAGCCTTCGCGAGAGTCGGGGCCACCGAAAAACGGCGATTCTGGGCATAAGACCCCGGTGGTTGTTGCAAAAAAGGGGGTCTTACAAGTGGTATCAGAGGGAGGTTTCGATCCTCCGACCTGTAGTCAATTTACTAAACTTAAGACAGTCTTTTTGTGGGGTGCAATGAATCCTCCCCTGCTGCAGGGGACACCTCCGGCCCCGAATGTGATTCCACCACCGCCGGCTCCGACCCCGTTGCAGCAGACGGAGCTGGGACAAACTTTGATGACCATCTTGGAGGCCTTTACGGCATAGCAGGCTCCGGCTCCTCAGCCGAACCCCGGAGCGAACTGGTTGAGTGCATTCCGGGGCCTTGCCCCACCATCATACTTGGGGACGGAGACGGTAATGCGCATGGATGAGTGGTTAGACATTATGCACGAGATGTTTGTGGGAATACAGTGCCCGATGGACCTGGCAGTATCTTTGGTGGTTTCTTGTCTGGAGCCACATGCGAAGAGGTGGTGGAAGTCGGTGATGGACACCACTTATGCGGGAGTGGAGATCGCGGACATTACTTGGGAGGAGTTTAGGGCGGCACTACTGTAGCAGTTTGTGCCGCAGTCCGCAATGGGCGAATTGGAGGATAGATTCTTACAGTTGAAGCAAGGGAACATGACAGTTTTGGAATATCACCGGGAGTTTACTCATTTGGCCCGGTTTGCGGATTCTTGCAAGCTGGATGATGTGGGTTACGCCAAGAGGTTCTACAAGGGCCTCCGTGATGACTTGAGGCAGGCCCTCTTGTTCGTGTCTGATGGTACCATGGCCAGGATCTTGGAGATGGCCAAGAAACTGGAGGCGGACCAGCTTGCAGTCCGGGGCAGGAAGAGACATGAGGATGATGTAGTGCTAGGAGGGAGAAGGGACCCGCAGAGAGGCCAGGTCATGGGAGAGAGAAGGAACGGGGATCAACCCCGTCAGGAGGAAAGGCAGGAGCCAAGGGAGTAGGTAGTGCTGGCACCGCAGCCGCTACAGATGAGGGACGTGCCCATGATAAGACAGGGACCACCTACACCACAACTGTGCTATAACTACCATCAGCCAGGGCACATTCAGATTAATTGCCCTATGAGAAATGGGGACACTCCTACTGCAAGGGGTGGCCCACTGGCTCACCAGATGGGAGGTCGTGGATGTGGTCGCGGATGAAGATTTCAGGGCGCTGAACACAGGCAGGATGGGAAGCAGATCTACGCTCTGGACTTAGCGCAACCCCGAAACCCGAACAGGGTTATTGCAGGTATGAGAGTAATTTTAAGTATTGATAGATGAGTTGTTCGATCAGCTGGAGGAAGCCCATTTTTTCTCGAAGCTGGTCTTGAGGTCAGGCTACTACCAGCTACGGATCCAGGGGGAATATATCCCGAAGACGGCCTTCAGTAGCAGATATGGCCTGTATGAGTTCACTGTGATGCCCTTCGGGCTCACGAATGCTCCATCGGTGTTTATGAGCCTCATGAACCGGGTCTTCGAGACTTATTTGGATGTGTTCATCATAGTATTCATAGACGACATCCTTATCTACTCTAGGATGTAGGAGGACCATACACGACATCTGGCACTGACTTTGGAGAGATTGCGGGAGCATCACCTCAATGCGAAGTTCAGCAAGTGTCTGTTCTTGTTGAAGGAGGTGGCTTTCCTGGGCCACATTATCAGTGGAGTCGGGTGAGCGGTGGACCCGACAAAGATACAGGCAGTCAGGGATTGGCCATCACTGAATACGGCCATGGACGTGTGGAGTTTCCTGGGGCTTGCTGGTTATTACTGGAAATTTGTGGAGGGGTTTTCTCGGATCGCCCTTCCACTCACTTTGCTGATGAAGAATGATGTGCCCTTTGTATGGACGCCACAGTATGAGGCAGCCTTCCAGGAGCTGAAGAACCAACTTATCTCAGCCCCTATCCTGGCCCTTCCGTCTGGGAAGGAAGGATTCCAGGTGTACACCGAAGCATCATATCAGGGGATGGGTGCGGTGCTGATGTAGAACGGGCATGTCATAGCGTACGCCTCCCGCCAACTGAAGACCCATAAGAAGAACTATCCAGTACACGACCTGGAGATGGGAGCAGTCATGTTCGCACTGAAGATATGACGACACTACCTGTACGGAGTCCAGTGTGATATATACTCAGATCATAAGAACCTTAAGTACGTGGACATGCAGAAGGAACTGAATATCAGGCAGATGAGGTGGGTGGAGTTTTTATCGGATTATCAGTACGAGATGCACTACCACCCGGGAAAGGCAAATGTGGTAGCGGATGCACTGAGCAGGAGAGCCGCCACAGCCGGAGCAGAGTCTTAGTTGATGTCTATGGAGCTATTGCAGATTCTAGAGGACATGCATATTACTCTGGTGTGGTCTGACGAACCCGAGCTCTATGAGGAGTACTTGACCGTGATTGGCATCACTAATGACATTAGAGACCGAGTCAGAAAAGGACAGAGGCAGGATGCCAAACTAGTGCCCATCTTCCAGGCCTTAGAGGCAGGCGCTGCGGGAGACTACACACTGAGGGATGGCCTATTGTGTTTCATAGGACGAGTTTATAGACCGGAGGGAGGCCAGATCCGGGAGGAGATTATGACGGAGGCGCACTGCAGCCGGTATTTGGTGCACCCGGGAATCACGAAGATGGTGGCGGATTTGAAGAAGATGATGTATTGGTCGGGCATGAAGAAGGATATCACCTACTTCGTGACTCATTGAGAGACATGTCATCTAGTGAAGGCGGAGTGCAGGAACCCCGCAGGACAGTTACAGAAACTCCCGGTGCCAGAGTGGTAATTCGACGACATAGCCATGGATTTCATACATGGGCTTCCCCGGTCTCGGACGGGGAATGAATCGATCTGGGTGATCGTCGATCGGCTGACAAAGGTGGCTTGATTCATACCGATCAGGAAGGACGACTCAGTCGGAGTGCTGGTGCAGAAGTTTGTGGAGCAGTTCATTCACTACCATGGCGTGCCTAGGTCAATAGTGTTAGATCGTAATGGGCGGTTTACGTCCAGGGAGTGGCGGTTAGTTCAGCCATATTTGGGCTCCCGCCTGACTTTCAGCACAGCCTTCCACCCTCAGACGGACGGGCAGACAGAGAGCACCAACCGGATATTGGAAGGTCTGCTACGACTGTGCATTCTAGACCGAGGGAAGCCATTGGAGAAGATGATACCACTCGTAGAGTTCTCATATAACAACAGCCATCAGTCCAGTATAGGCATGGCTCCCTACGAGGCTTTGTATGGGCGGAGGTGCAGGACACCGTTGTCATTGATACAGGATGAAGACCCAAAGGTCCTGGGCTCGGAATTTGTGGAGGACACCGAGGCCCAGGTGAGACTGATACGGGACCGGATGTTGGAGGCTCAGAGCAGACATGGCAAATATTACGATGCGCGGCATCGACATATGGAGATTCAGGTAGGAGACAGAGTGTTTTTGAAGATACATCCGATGCACGGAGTCTCTCGAGTTCGCGGACGGAGGAAGAAGCTCAGCCCAAGATACATCGGGCCCTACAGGATCCTGGAGCGGATCGACCCCTTAGCATACATGCTGGAGCTGCCGCCGGAGCTGGAAGGCCTGCACGATGTTTTCCATGTATCCTCCCTCAGGAGGGCTCTAATACGTCCAAAGCAGTAGATAGACACCACGGATGGGCCGGTAGCATCTGATCGGTCAGTGCACATGGAGCCGGTCCGGATGGACGACGCGAATATGGGGGTCTTGCGCCGCAAGAAGGTCCCGCTGGTCAAGGTCCTTTGGAGAAATCACGGCCAGGAGGAGCACACCTGGGAGCCACGGGACTTGATGCAGCAGAGGTACCCGGAGCTCTTCGCCTCAGGTAAAATTTTTTTTAGTTAAATATTGGGATGTTACAATTAATACTCTCGTAGAACACCGCAGGGCTAACCTTTATTTCGGGGAAAAATTGTTTTTTATTATGTGTTGGGATTTGTAACATTCAATTTCCGACTAGACCCCCAAGAGTGGTTTCGGTCATGAAAAAAAACTAGGAAGCCCAAGGGACCAAGTGAACAAGGCAAAGGTGAAAATCACCTTGGTCTGCCTATAGCTCAGAATTATATCAGCAAGGGGAGATCTGAACCATCAGATCCCATAGGAAGAAATAAACAGCCACTTAAATTCCCTAAAAATAGCTCTTCCGGGTCTTGCACGCCTGTGTCGGCCAAGACACACCAGTGTCGCCAGGCGTGTCGTCAACTCGACAATCGTCGAGCTCATTTCGTCGACCAGAGGGGATCACGCCCACCCGACACACCCGTGTCGGATGATACACGCCCGTGTCGCCAGGCGTGTCCTCAGCTCGACGATCGTCGAGCTCATTTCGTCGACCAGAGGGGAACACACCCACCCGACACGCCCGTGTCGGATGATACATGCCCGTGTCGCCAGGCGTGTCCTCAGCTCGACGATCGTCGAGCTCATTTCGTCGAATGGAAGGGAACACGCCCGTGTCGGATGATACACGCCCGTGTCACAGCTGTGTCACCCAAAATTCGGCCATGGTGAGTAGGAGAGAGAAAACTCCATTTTTCCCCCAATGTGGAGGAGAGAGAAAGTGGTCATTCATGGCCATTAAGGTGATACACCCCTCGGTATCCCTCCATTATGCTCCCATTCATCTTCCCTGATGAATTAGAGGGGATTCTAGCAGTTTCCAGAGACATTTAATGAAGGGGGATGCATACGGTCGGCCATGGAAGGGGAGGTGAAGAGGTCAACCATGACCAAGAGAATTAAAGCCCCCAACACCCCCAACCGACCCCTCCATCATCTTTAGAGACCTCTGAGGAGTAGATTTTCCCATTTTCCCGAACACCTAGAGCTATCGAAGGAGGAGAAACCATGGCACCGAAAGCTTTGAGGAGGAGCAATGGCAGCCGGCGATTGGAGCAAGGAAACGCTCCAAATGAGGTCCAATCCTCTTCCTCTCTGTCTGTGCTAGATCTAGATCGATTTAGGTAGAGAAATCGGGCTCAATTGAGCCTGAAGGGGAGCTTGTATTTTCAGATTTTTCATGGAAAAATGGTGGTGTGAGTTCGTCGGAAACCGCCGCCTCCGGCGGCATGGTCGTCGCCAAATGCTAGCCACCACCTCAACAGAGGTGGTGGTGGTGGTGGTGGCCGGCCAGGGATGTGGTCGGGGTGGCCGGAAAGTGGACTGGAAGAGGCTCCAGGTTGCGCCAATCACGACACTTAGCTGGAGGTTGAGGATGAGCGGATGCCGTCCGTTTTGATCAAGATATTTTATATGATATTAATGTTATTCAATTTTCTAGGAATTATTAGCTGTAGATGGTTTTAATTATTAAAAATACCTGGAATCCTCTACTGTAAAAGTAGCCAACATGCAAATTGTAGTGCTTGAAGTTTAGTTTATTTTAAGAATTTTTTGAACCAATTTGGAAACATTGTGTGATCACAGCACTCGTTTTGGTGCAACCTATACATAGGCATGACCAGACATTAGAATCGATGTCCACTCCAAACCATACCTACAAAAGACTTGAAATTTGGGGTATGGGATACTCTTATCTATATCTAGGACTTATCCAAAAATCGGAATTTTTGGAGAAAATGTTTCTATAGTTTTTAGAAAAATTTAATAATCAATTAATAAATTAATTAGGTGTCCTAAACATCTCACAACTCTCCCAAATTTGGGTGGGTAGTCTTAGAGGGCATGCTAAGGCTCTGGTAAAACTCTCACCTCATTTGGAGATGTTTTGGTTAGGTATTGATCCAACCCTATGTATACCCTTATAGGGTTATTTAGGTCAAGAGCTATTTATGATGTTTGGATGGCCAAATCACCTCAACAGAGGCTGATATTTTGGCCACTGATTTTATTTGGCATGTAACACCATTAGATGAGATTTGAGGTGGTTTGGGGTAGGGTATCCCTAGAACCCTAGGGTAGGTCCCTTTTATGGAGATTTTTAGGGTTTGAAGGTCATGGGGTCAAATGACCTTGGAATGACTTGAGACTTGGTGGAAGGTATCATAGGGTAGCTATGGTCCTCTGCTTGAAGTTTATTGAATTTGGAAGCCTTTAACCCCCCTCAAATCCCTACCCTAGTTTAGGGCACAAAACCCAATATTTGGGTTTAGGCAATCAAAACACCTCACAATAACTTGAAACTTGGGCAGGGTATTTCTCTGATAAAAAGAACTCTAAAATGATTTTGGTGGAATTTTTGGACTAATAAAATTAGTACTTCCTTTATAACCCTAGCTGTGTCCTTAAGTTTATTTTGTTTGCTATGATATTTCTGTCCACTAAAAAGTTGTGAAATTTAGTATTTTGAAGTTTTGCATCATGTTAGTCCCCTTTGTATTTTCATTGAAATTTTAAGATGATTATTTTAAGTAGTTGTTTTATAAATTATGAATTGTGGATTTATGATCAAAAATAGAGTTGTAGCCCAATATTGATATGAAAATTATGAAACTTGGTCAGTGAGTGTTCTATGTCAATATGTAGGCTCTGGAATTTTCTCATAATTTTTAGGTGATTAGAAACAGTACTTGCTTCACAAGGTTATAAATTTGGGAGATTACTTTTAATTAGATTCAGAGCCCCTCATGTATTGGAAAAATTGCAAAACTTGGTTAGGGTCAGTTTTAGATAATCATCTATCTCCTGGAATTTTATATAATTATTAGTTGAATTCTTATAGTACTTGCTTCAATAACCAATGGTTATAGAATTATTGAATTAAAATTAAATTAAGGGTTACTGTTCACTGGAAAAATTGGGAGAGTTCCTTTAGGATGTTTTTAGGCCATTATGGTCTTATTGAATTTTTATCATAATTTTTAGAACAATATTACTGGCCTTTGCTTCTTAAAATTTTATCATCGATTTTATGTTCTAAATTGTGGATTTGGGCCCTAAACAATTCTAAAAATTCTTAGACCTTGGATTTGTTGTAGAAATGTTACCTAGTATTTATCATAATTTTGTGGTGGTATATTACTAATTTAAAAGTGCATTTCATGTTCAAAGTAGGGCATCCAGAGTCTTAGTGTAATTTGAATAAATGCCCAATTAATTAGGAAGTTTATGAAACTCTGGAGTAAGTCTAAATAGGTCATGGTAGACTCACAGTAATTGTTTTTGTACTGTTGGATGAGTAAATGGAGTACCCCTTAGTGGGAGCATCATGTAACTTTGCACGGTCTGCATATAGTGCATAGAATTGAAATAGGTTAGCTCGGAGAACTTGAACACACTTAGGGGAGCCACACTGAAATAAAAGAGAGGATTGGTCAAGGGTAGGAATCAATAATATTAAGTGCCTTGAGAAAGGGAACTTTGGGCGTAATCCCATCGTAGTTCCTAATGCCTTCGAGAGCACTTCATGGGGAATACCTTGGGCAATCCTAGGCTAACGTAAACTTTAGGGATAATATGGACAAGAGTAACCTCAATAATACCTCCACCTTGCACTCACACTTGTACACAAGGTGAGGCAAATTGGTAATGAATGGATAGCATAGACCCATGGTCGATGGGCTTACTGGTAGAGTTTAAGGGACTTGGAACTGTTTTGGTAGTCCGAGGAGCTGTATGCTCGAGGGCTAGTTTTTAGACTTGATGGTTTGGTGAGCTGGGTGCTTGGGGATTTAGGAGAGGTATAATATACAAGCTTGCATGTGCATAACAGTGGTGGGTCCTCGGTATTGGACGATCGATCACACCGTCGTCGGTACGTTTACTCGGGGAGACTAGCTGGTTTGCTAGGAATAGTACGAAAATATACGAGAGGGGCTAGGCTGGGTAGTTTTATTACCAGTCTAGGAGTGGAGAGGCCCAACCCACTATCTTCGTTGGCCACGACGAGAGGCTCATGAGAGTTTAGCTAACTCCGAACTGGGGAACTAAAGGTTTGTGCGCATAGAGTTGTGTATGTGTGTTGCACTTGCATGTACATACCCTAGCATACTTGCATGTCATAGCATAGTCATTGCATTTAACCCCTGACACCTAACGTATAAATTAGTATCGGACAATTTGTATGATAGGCCCTGCAGAATGACCCCTTGGACTATAGGGGTAATCCCTTTAAATCAATGGTTACTGATTACTATTTGTACAGTTCTTACTTTCAGTTCTTCATGCTTACCTTACTTCTCTGCATTACCATTTATTGATTAACTCCTGCTGCACTTTTAATGTTATAACACTCCTGTTAGGATAGTTGTCATCTGCTTGATTACGCCCTGCTATTTGGTCCTCCTTTTCACTTTCTTCCGTCCGGTGCCTAGGAGCCACGTGTAGAGGGGTGGGGGATTGTTGACTGAGTCTAGTTTGATTGACGGTCATTTGACCACCACATTTTAGGCACTTCGGATGGGAGACAGGGAGCAGCCGCAGGAGACGCAGCACCAGCGGAGTACGGTGCAGATGGAGACAGGCTAGTGTAGTTCAGGTGGACAGGCATCCAGATCCGTGAGTGGAGCTGAGTAGTAGTAGTTTTACTTTTATGAGTGGCTTGTAGTGAGGTCTTTATATACGGAGCATAAGTCCGTATATCATGGTGTGGACTCTATATTTGTCATGTGATTACCTCTTTTTGTGTTGTGGACTTGATTGTTTTTAGCTTTTTCAATAATTATACATTCTCTCTTGTTGATCAAAAAGGCCGGCAGAATCGGCGTTTTGTAGTGGTGGCCTTCCCGAGAGTCGGGGCCACCGCAAAACGGCGATTCTAGGCATAAGACCCCGGTGGTTGTTGCAAAAAAGGGGGTCTTACATCCGTTCAGGGGTGAGACAAGCCAAAACCAAATCATCCACATAACGGTGGGAGACACTCCGATACAAACTAGCAAGTAATTTAAAGGATGCATTTTGATAAACTAAGATGTTAAGAATGCGCCTAATTAATTTAAGACCATGAGGGGTGAACCCATGTGCAACATGACTTGAGTTAACAGTAGAAAATAACGGGACTAAGTCTGGTGGCACGAGTGCTTTAAATTCATTAACGATTTCTGTGGAGTCCAACGTCGTAGTTTTAAATTTAGATTTAAATTTTGATTTAAAAATTTTACAAAGAAATACCTGTGAAAAACGCTCATCACCAACTATAGAGTTGGATGCTCCCAGAGTTTAAAGGTAGTGCGGGAGACACAACTCAACATACCCAATTACGTTCACTAAAGTGTGCATGCACGGATCATCAAAAGGCGGAGGATAAATGCAAGCGACCGGGCTTGGCAAATAATTGTGTCTAGGGGACACAACATCAAAACATACCATCGCCATGGAATCACTAGTAGTCCAAAACGAAGCCTTACCCAACGCCAAGCGGACAGATGAACGGTCCATTTTAGGAACAACATAGTCAGATCTATGAAAAGTAGTGGAAATACGGAACGCGATAACTAACAAATCGCTCACACACATCCATCTTGGTAAGTTTAATGGGGGAGTTAGATAAATAAACATCTTCAGATAGCTCGGGCTAGAAATGGCAAGCTCGTTCCCTAACAAGTCATCTAATCGAGTTAAGTTAACCAGAGGAGGAGTCGACATGGTCGATTCTGAAGGAGGAACTAAATCATACTCACCGTCAAAACACGGATTTAACGTAAAAGAAAAATCCTCCGGGTGCAAGCCATCAAAATCAATGGAAAAATCAAATAGTAGATTCGTTCTTAATGAAAACTCAGCCGGATCGTCATCATCTAACTATATATCAGATAAACATTCATCACGGGGTGACTCTACCAACTCAGACGACATGTCTTCCAACCGACTAGGTAATTCGTCCAAATCAGAATCAGTATTGTTCTCAAAAGTAGGCAAAATCGTACTCGACAAAATTTCTAATCCATTTTGGGCTTCTGGCGAAGGAGCTACCATCAAAGAAATGTCTATCAGGTCCTCAGTGCTACCGTCATCCACAAATAGCCTTCCCACACAGGTTAAATCTTCCAAAATGTCACATCCTTCGCTAGCCAAATCTTCCCACGAAGTAGGTACATTGTCTAAATCATGATGGAGGGTTGGGCAAATCGAATCCCGGGGAGAATCTAAATTATTATGACACTCAAGCAATGATGATAATATCAATGAACTATCTCACGGATGTGCACCACTAAGATTATCCCAAGATAAACATCCATCCCAAGGTGCCTTTTCCAACACCGTTGAAACATCTACCAATCCTGGATCAATCATTATAATATTATGATCCTCACTCGCACTTATCCGACTGGATTGATCTAACGGGGAAGCTAAATAAATGGCACCTCAATATGTTCCGGGCTAGAAGGAACTAGCTCATGTTTTAGCAGGTCATCACCTAAATCAGTAACAGGTAAGCTCTCAACATAGGGTGACTCAGCCGGAATGTCTTCTGACTCAGGGTCATCAGAAGACTCCATAACTATCAAGGGAGACGCCTCAGAAACAATGCCAAAAGGAAGAGGAGACGATTCCTCAGAGGAGAAATCCTCATCCAGGTCACTAGGGTAACCAATCTCCCCATCATCACTCAAATCGCCAGCATATTCAGCCTCATCCTCAGTGACGGGCATAGTCGTAGACACTGCCTCAGACTCAACAGGAGAGTCAACAACTAATTCATGCAAGTCGGGAGAGACTTAATAGGTCCTAAGGGCATAATCGGGGTAGGATGCTCAATAGAGCGAAGATCAGGAGCGCTACTTGACAGATATGTTGTAATCATTTGCCTACCTTTACGGGTAGGACTACTCTCACCCCCGTGCTCATAGCAGTCCTAACAGTCACATGTACAGAACTCGGGATAGGGTACCTCACTGTTTCCCTTCCTCTATAGGTGGGTGCAGGAATGCTAGGGGTAGCTCTACCAACCTTGGGAAAGGACCTATCTTGGGATAATATATCACTCATATGATCTGGCTTGGTTCTAGTGTCATAGCAATACTGGCTATCGGGTGTCGGGTTAGTACTAAGGTGGTAGGGGGAATCAAATTTTGCTGAGAGAATTCTTCGCATGTGCGGCCAAGCATAAGGATAGCTACCAGCACCACGCTCTTTCTCTTCGTTCAGCCAAAACTCGCGGGCTCGACCTCTTAACCGCCCTCAGACTACACTAACCTTTAAATATTCGCCCAATTGGTTATATTCGAAATAGGTTTCTACCCCCTCAAGCCAGTATCTAAAATACTTGGGATCCCCATAACCATCATAGGTAAAAATATTAGTGTGTAGATAAGTCAGGGGATGATTGGAAGCATTAACATCGAAAGCCATTTCAGTGTGAATCGGAGAGGACACTCGATCCAGATTTTGTGCAAATGCAAAGAAAGGGTACCTGAACAACTAATTCTAGGAAAGATAGAATAGTTCCCGCTTAGCCACTAAGATTATAATTATATAAAATATATTTTCTTACTCGAAAAAATATGAGGTTTATTAAAAATTTTTTTTTAAATTTGACTGAAAAATAAGAAATTTACAATGCTATTGGAAGACCACAAAAATTTTTTTTGTTACATTTTCAAATAAACGAACTAGAAACGTACGTGCCGACGTGCAAATAAAAGGGGGAGGGTGCCAATTAAGAAATTGACATAAAACTCGCTTTGATACCAAATTGATGCAGGCTAGTCATTTTGGGCGTTATGGTGATCGACGTAACTAATGCAACGCTCTCCGATAACCCTCACTCCACGCCCAAGCCTTAAATTTAGTAAAAACACAATTTGTGTTTTCAATATTCAGAGATTACAAAGAGTTCGCAAAACCCTTCAAGATAATACCAAGGCGATCGACCAAGGTCCTCTCAAGCGAAAGGAACCCACACGGTTCGATCGAGAATTGGTGTACCAAAAGAGAATCCACCGAAAACAAAAGATTCGGAAAATGGTGGTTCTCTCCCAACAAAATAAAACGAGGGCCGCCACGCCTCATAAACTTAAACGGAAAAAGAAAACACCAACAACATCTATGAAGAAATTAACCACAAAAATTCAAGCATTTCACAAGCCACGCAACACGCATATGCCACAGATCTATCAAGAGGGAAAATCACAGATTAGAAGATATATTCATTACCCAACCGAAATGGATGATTCCGATTACTCTCTACTTGGTTCGACCTTCAACGACTCCACTGGAGTCACGCCGGATGGAGAGGAACTTGTCCTCCTTCGTCGCTTCACGCCAGGGTTTAAGAATCCACAACAGCAAGCCTTTGGCCTTGGCCAAATTTCTTCAAGGAAGGGGTTGATCATTTTTTTTTGGTGAGGTGGAAGGTTGTGGTCGGGTTTGTATTGAGGAGGATAGTCGTCCTTGGTGTGGTTGATGAAGGTGTCGGTTTTTGGAGAGGTATTGAAGGCTTTGGTCGAATATTTGAAAGGAGGAGGTAGAGCGGGGGGGGGGGGGGGGGAATAAAGGGGGAGGCCAAAATTTTGGAGAGGAGGAGAGGAGAGGAGGAGGAGGAAATGAATTTTCCAAGAGGGGAAGAGTGAGGAGGGGGGGGGGGGGGAAATTCAAATTTTGAATCCTTGGTTTTTAATTTTTTTAATTCTCTACTCAATCCTTCATGAAAAGGCCTATATATAGGCTACACCACTCAATCTCCACCATACAATATTAAACCACTCATGATGGCTAATGGAATGTAACACCCCGGATTTGTTTGAGTGCGTACGCTTGATTGGCGTTACGTTGGCTTTGACCGTTGTTCGAGCATGATTTTTCCCGCGGGCTTGCGAGTGGCTGTTTTGGTAGCCGAGTTGCACGATTCCCCAGCAAACCGGAGTCCAAAGTGACGACTCGGTGAGGCCTCTTAGGGAATGTTTGCACTTTTTAGCGCCCGAGAAATGTTGCTCAAAACGGGTTGCTTGTACAACAAACAAAAAAAGGTAAAAAGTTCTTAAGGAAAAAATGGTCTAGGACGACACAGAAACATTTTTCAAAACAGGGAAAAATAGTCATTTTTGTGCGTGACACGCCCCCCCCCCCCCCCCCCCCCCCCCGACACGGGCGTGTCGGGGCGTGACCCAGGGCGTGACCTGGGCATGACCTCCTTGACTCGACGAATTTTTCTTGTGTCGAGTTGAGCTCGACGAATGGGGTACACGCCCCGTGACACGGGCGTGTCACGGGCCGTGTCCCGCAGTGTCGAGTGTTGAGTGTCGAGTGTCAAGTGTCGAGTGTCAAGTGTCGGGTGTTGAGAGAGGGGACACGGCCTGTGACACGGGCGTGTCACAGGGCGTGTCCAGCTGTGTCGAGTGTCGACACTTTGTGTCGACGAGGTGTCGAGACATGGGCTATATGCCCTAAGTCACGGGCGTGACCGACCCGTCACGGGCGTGTACTCGGCCGTGTACCGTGTGGATAAACTTGGATTTGCTGACTTTCTACGCCGCTTAAGGTACACGCCCTGCATCACGGGCGTGACACATGGCGTGACAGGGCCGAAAATCGACTTTTTCCAGTTTTTTTGTGCCGTTCATTTCCTTGATTCTGCATCTAACAGTCCAGCTCTGTTCTAGAGGAAATAAGGCCGAAACAGAGATTTGTCCTTCTCATTTTCACCTTCTTCTTCATCTTCTTCCTCATTCCAAAAGGAACTCAAGGGAGCAAGGGCTAAAGCAAGGCAAGGAAAGAGAGGAGCAGCCGTCGCGACATCGTCTCGGTTCAGGCAAGCGGTGTTCTTCACCCTTGCCAATCTTATTTCTTGTCTTTGATTGTGCAAAATAGCTAGTTTTTCTCTTTCAATTTTCCTATCTTGTTCTTCTTGTTTTGTGTTATCCCTCACTAGCCTTATGATGCTTTTGAATTTCCCTATGATCCATGATTGTTTAGGATGATTCATGTAGTTTATCTTGTTCATGTGATTCATGTAGCTAAGTTGATTCATGTTCATGTAGCCATTCTAATTTATGTGCTTCTTTCTTGTTCATATCAAAAGCATGTAATTCTTTCTTGGTATGTAATTAAGTTAATCAAGCTCTATCAAGTTTGACATAACTTTGGCCATTTGTAGTCATGTGTGAGGATGAAGGAAGGAAACATGTGTACTTGGGTTATGGTGAGATTTGCTTGTGGTGTTAAGGTTAGGTTCGTTTATGGTGAGTTTTGCGATGCGAATGGTGAACCATGGCAGAAGCGTTTGTGTGAGGATTCGGTAAGGGGTGGTGTGGTTTAAGCCTTTGTGGCCACCGGGTTTGGATTTGTGGTGTAGAGCACCATTTTGGCCCCGATTTGGGCTGGCTTTTATTGGTCCGTTCCACTTTAGTGCTGCCACCAAAAGACCCTTGCTGAATCGCATTTAACCGCTGCTTAGGTTTCACTCGTATAGTTGTTTCTTGTACTAAGGATGATGGAATGAGCATGTGTTTTGCCTTTTGCTCCTGCGGGTTGATCAGGACTTGATGAAACGTGTACGCACTTGGTGCGTTTAGCATGTGTTTTGGTGCGTTTTCCACTTGTTTTGTTCACTCTTTTTACTTACATGAAACATTGCTACGGGGTCGGTAAGCCCCTTCGTCATATTTTTGGAACTTCCTACGATATTGTGTAGCTTTGATGATTGCTGAGGTGTTCTTTCTTGAATGCCTCAGGTGCAGGTTGTAGCCGGTTGAGCGGCTAATGCTTGGAAAGAGTTTCTTGGGAGCTAGCCGAGCTTACTGAGCGAGGTAGTTCTTTTCTTTGTTGTACAGACATACATGTGCCCCAATGGGTTCGTGTCAGCTTGTTGGCGCCCATTGGTGGCTTACTTTACTTGTGATATATGAATACTAGACTGCTAATGTGACTCATTTGGATGAGATGATGTCTTCTTGCTCTTGGGAAGAAATTATGGTAGGTTGCATTAGGTATTTTTACGCTAAACAAACCTATTATTGTATCCATACATAACATGTTTTGGTTACCAAACACATATTTTCCAAATGACGTAAATAAAGATGATTTCTTATAGTAGTATCAATATAGACTGCATAGAGGAGATCGTCATAAATAAACAAAGTCTTTCCGCCGCATACAAATACAGTTTTTGATACCTAAGGCCAAGGGATACGGCCATTACATCCAAAGGTTTTCTTGCATTTAACTGTTGAATTTCAACTCATAAAGTAAGCGTCAAGGGTTGCCCGAGCGTGTGCAGTTATCCCCTGCACGACATGGCATCATAACCCGTAGTTCCTCTTGCTCTGATACGAGGTACTCGTTGAGGAAATGCGGGTTGTGACAGTTGGTATCAAAGCCAGGTTTGCTTGACAATTGGTCGGGCAAACTTTCTTTTTTGGTTGTAAGCATCATATCATACACACACCGAGGTGCCATCAGTATGTCTTGGCCGACGCACGCACACTACACTCATGGCATGACAAGAAGTATACGGGGCATAATATGTAGTATGGGATACATAATATGTGGTTGTATATGGATCCACCATAGGGGCAACATTTGCGGGTTATGTAGTTGGGATGCATAACCTTACCACATGGATGCGACTAACACGTTTTCTTTTCTTCATTGCATGCAATGCTATGTAGTATGGGATGCATAGCATTGTGATGCGTACGACCGCTCATGACATGCATTAAGGCCTTTCTAGATTGCATCGCACAACACGCATAACATAACATTGCATGAGCATAACGTGCCAAACTAAAGATGTACATGATGACACCTGTACACTCATGGTTTTGGGTCAAATAAAGTCATCCATTCATCGGTTAGGCAAAAGTTAGTGGGATGACGGTGAGTCATCTTTAGGTTAGGCATACCATCATTCTCAAACTCCCAGAGCAAGATAGCAGTTGCTATTCATATTTATATATGTATGGTCTGTACATAGCCGTTGTGTGTTTTGTTGGGTTTGAGCTTGACAAGAGTGAACGTGTTGATAGGATGTCGAAGCGTCCAGTGACAAGGTAAACTCCCCAATCTGAGGGTGAGTTTTCGGGCGAGCAGAATAATGCCCTGATGGATAGTCTACGCCAAAGTAATGAGGCTTTGACGAGGCAGGTGCAGGAAGTGCAGTCCAGCCTCCAAGCTATGTCATCAGCGATGTCTGGGCTGGCACCAAGAGTGCAAGAGACTGTTAGAGGCCCCACCATTTCTACTCCTTCCGTGGCAGTGATAACCCCAGTTGTGGTTCCCCCTGCGATGACTTTTATCTCGCAGTTTCAGCGACTTGGACCACCGACTTATGATGGAAAAGCGAACTTTGTGATCTTGGATGATTGGGTGATCACGTTGGAAGAGATGTTTGTTTATTCTGGCGTTACTGAGGACCAGAAGGTGATGCTTGCCGCCTATCAACTAAAAGGGTTGGAGAAAGGTTGGTGGTTGAGAGAAAAGGAGAGCCTAGGGGCAGGATGTTCGTGGGAAGCCTTTAAAGAAATGTTACGGCGCAAGTTTCTACCGTCAGTTGAAAGGGACCGCCTGATGAATGACTTCTTGTACCTGAAGCAGAGGAAACTCACAGTTAGTGAGTATGAAATTGAGTTTAGTAAGTTAAGTCGGTTCGCTCCGAGCTTGGTGACTACGGAAGCTGACCAAGTAAAGAGATTTCTTGGCAGACTCCGGAGCGATGTTCAGCAGTTCGCAAGTGCTTATGGAGCGACGAGTTACACCACTGTGGTTGAGGCTGCGTTGAAGGTTGAAGCTATCGAAAATACGAAACAAAGAGGACAACTGATGAGGAAGGATAAGAGGAAGCTGGTGGGAGGGAAAAGCTCCCAAGACTCAGACGTAAGGAAGAAGAACAAGGAGACATGTAGCTTCTGTGGTCGGTCAGGCCACCCGTTTGAGAAATGTTTCAAGTGGTTGGGGCTGCAGAAGAAGGAGCAGGTGCACGCCATTCAGAGTGCGCCAACTAGAGACTTGGAGTGTACAGCTTGTGGGGGAAGTGGTCATGATATGAGCCGCTGCTGGGTCAAGGACAAGGTGTGCTTCCAGTGTGGCAAACAGGGACATCTGAAGGCAAGGTGCCCACAAAACCAGCCCGTGCTGCAGCCAATGCCACTCCAGGCTTTACCTCCGCCTCCGCGTTTGGACAAAGGAAAAGGGAAGTTAAATGTGATTTCCTCAGAGGAAGCTCAGATGTCACCTCAGGTTATCTCAGGTTCGATTCATTCCTCTGGTTCACGTTTTGTTTTTGCCTCTTACGCGTAGTTCTTAGCTACATATGTACCCTTATAGGAAACTTTAAGGTAAAGAACCGTTGGGCGCGTGTTCTCTTTGATTCTGGCGCGACCCATTCATTTGTGGCTCGAACCTTTCTGGATCGGTATCATTTGACACCAGATCGAGCGGAGAATGCCTTTTTGGTGAAGTTCCCTTCTGGTGCTTCTGTGGTGGCAGACTGGGGTCTTCTTGATTGTCCCATTTTGTTGGGGGATTTCTTAGCGAAGGCTGATTTCAAGGTGATCGATTTGGCGGATTTTGACGTCATTCTGGGCATGGACTGGTTATCCCGCTATGACGCCGTCATCCAGTGCAAAGGGAAGCGCTTGGATTTTATCAAGGGCAATGGTCAGTCGGGAAGTGTTTATGGTGATTCATGCCAGGATACTCCAGGGATTTCGGCGGTATGTGTTCGGACGTTGTTTGTTTCCGACTGTTTTGCTTGTCTAGCCTCAGTTGTGTGGACTAGTGTTGTTTTGTCGCGTTTGGAGGAGATTCCTGTTGTGCGTGAATTCCCAGCTATTTTTCCTACTGATCTTCCTGGTCTTCCCCCTGATCGTGATGTCGAGTTCGTTATTGATTTGGAACCGGGTACGCGGCCAAGTGCGAAAACGCCATACAGAATGGCCCCGCGTGAGCTATCAGAGTTGCGTATCCAGCTGGATGACTTATTGGGAAAAGGGTTTATCAGGCCGAGTTCATCACCTTGGGGTGCACCAGTGTTATTTGTGAAGAAGAAAGATGGGTCGATACGGCTTTGCATCGATTACCGGGAGTTGAACAAGGTGACGAAAGCTTCTTGGGATTGGCCGGCTATTATCGCAGATTTGTCGAAGGTTTTGCTACGTTGGCTGCACCTTTGACTCGCTTAACCCCGAATAATGTGGCATTTGAGTGGAATGACAAGTGTGAGGCGTCCTTCCTGGAACTCAAGAACAGATTATGTACCGCTCCTGTGTTGATCTTGCCGATAGAAGGGATAGATTATGACGTTTTTGTGGATGCGTCACACGTTGGACTTGGATGTGTATTAATGTAAGACAAAAAGGTGATTGCGTATGAGTCTCGGCAGTTGAAAAGTCATGAAAAGAACTACCCAATGCATGATTTGGAGTTCGCAGCGGTGATATTTGCATTGAAGTTGTGGAGACACTTACTTTATGGTGCGAAGTGTAAAATTTTTACGGATCATAAAAGTTTAAAGTACGTCTTCACGCAAAAGGAACTTAATCTGTGCCAACGGTGATGGCTTGAATATATAGCTGATTATGATGTGGACATTCAGTATCATCCGGGGAAAGCGAATGTTGTGGCCGATGCTTTGAGTCGGAAGACGGGGAAATTATTTCATCTTTCAGTCGACCGTCTTGTGGAGGAATTTCTATTGATGGATATTTCCATGGGCAAATATGACCCGCAAAGTCATTCGACAATAGAAGAACCTTCATGGCTGGTGCTTGCAAGACAACACCAAAAGGATGATCCTGATCTTGTACATTTATTGCTTCGGACTAAAAAGGGGGAATTATCGGATTTTTCTATTGATGAGGGGGGCACGTTAAAGTATCGTGGTCGATTTTGTATTCCCGCAGTTGGAGACACTTGCGAGAGGGTGTGTCGGGAAGCACATGGCTCAAGTATGGCCTACCATCCAGGCTCAACAAAAATGTACCGTGATTTGAAACAGATTGTCTGGTGGTATGGAATGAAAAGAGATATAGCGCAAGTTGTATCTGAATGTCATACCTGCAAGAGAGTGAAAGCTGATCATGGGAGGCCTGGTGGCAAGTTGACACCATTGGAGATTCTAGCATGGAAGTGGGAAAGCATCTCAATGGATTTTATTACAGGCCTACCAAGATCTCTACGAGGACATGACTCCGTGTGGGTGATCGTGGATAGATTGACCAAGTGTGCTCATTTCATACCATTTAAGGTCAACTACCCGATGAAGACAATAGCGGAGCTCTATTTGAACGGATTAAAAGGTTTGGAAAAGAGAGCAAATTAGACCCAAGATTTGTGGGTCCCTTCAAGATTCTTGCGCGAGTTGGTGCATCCGCTTACAAGGTAGAATTACCCGTGAACTTTCTTGGTGTTCACGACGTGTTTCATGTTAGCCAACTTCGCAAGTGTGTGCGACATGACACGCAAGTGTTGGACGTGGTGCCACAATTGGCGCCAAACCTTTCTTATGTGGAGATGCCCATCCGGATATTAAACTCCCAAGATCGCGTGTTGCGGAAAAAGAAGATTCCTATGGTCAAGGTGCTATGGAAAAATCAGAATGTGGAAAGCGCGACGTGGGAGCTCGAGTCAACGATGAGGGCGGCTCACCCTCATTTGTTCCCGTAAATAAGCTGGTATGTGAATTGTTGTTTTTGTTGCATTGCTGTTTTTGGTTTGTTACCTTATTTGATTGAGATCAAAATGATTGAAAAGTTTCAAGGCGAAACTTTTTGTTACGGGGAGAGATTGTAACACCCCGGATTTGTTTGAGTGCGTACGCTTGATGGGCGTTACGTTGGCTTTGACCGTTGTTCGAGCATGGTTTTTCCCGCAGGCTTGCGAGTGGATGTTTTGGTAGCCCAGTTGCACGATTCCCCAGCAAACCGGAGTCCAAAGTGGGGACTCGGTGTAACGCCCCGGTTTTTCTTTGTTTTGTTTGATATTGGATTGGCGTTACGAAGACGCACTTCCGGCCCTTTGCCGTTGTAGAGCGTGGTCTTAGCTCCTTAGGTTCCTGGTTGTAGCCTGTTGGCAAGTTTTCCCCAGCTAGCCGTAGTCTGTTTTGGTGACTCGGCTGGGCCTCTTAGGGAAATGCTTGTGTTTTGGCTTCGGGAGGTGTTAGCCCGAGTATGCGATCGTCGGATATTGTTTTCGACCTCACCGTTGTTTTCGTAGCATGAGTGTTTTAGCTACGGTGCGAGTTCTGGTCGGAGTCCGGGATCGATCGTTTTCGCGTCGTTTCGACGATTGTTTTTGGTTAGCTGTAATATTTGTAATGTTTGATGTACTGTGCGTGGTCTGCTGTAGCTGAGCTTGTAGGCCGGTGCCTTAACTTTTGCTAAGGAGTTAGCAGGTTTCTTTTTTTTGTGTAAGTTTGGGTGACACGGCCTGGGTCACGGGCGTGACCCAGGCAGGGGCGGATCTAAGTATAGTCCAGGGTGGGCAGCTGCCCACCCTGAATTTTGCGAAATGTTCCATAAATTATGGGTTCTTAGAAAGCATAGACTGCGGTTCTTAGAAAGAACCGCAGTCTATGCATATATATATATATATATATATATATATATATATATATATATATATATATATATATAGACGGACAAGTGAATTGGGGGGTCAAGATGGTCTCAAAATGAAAGGTGATCAACATGAAAGTTGTAGATCTCGGCGAGACGAACAACGTTCATGTTGATCACTTTTTGATTTGAAGTCTTCTTGGACTTCGATTTGAGCCCCGAAATCGGGGGAGGCGGAACGGTTTACTGTAGCAGTTCCGCCGCACCGATTTCGGGGCCCAAATCGAGGTCCAAATCGGCTCTAAATCAAAAAATGGTCAACATGAAAGTTGTTCGTCTCGCCTAGATCTACAACTTTCATGTTGATCACTTTTCATTTTGAGACAATCTTGACCCCCAAATTTAATTGCTCGTACGCCCGTACCTGAAAGTTGTCCGCAGAGTATACGAAGCATAGACTGCGGTTCTTAGAAAGAACCGCAGTCTATGGACTATGAATATATATATATATATATATATATATATATATATATATATATATATATATATATATATATATATATATATATTAATATATATATAACATAGACTGCGGTTTTTAGAAAGAACCGCAGTCTATGCATATATATAGATATATATGTATAGACGGATAGGTAAATTTGGGGGTCAAGATGGTTTCAAAATAAAAAGTGATCAACATGAAAGTTGTAGATCTTGGCGATACGAACAACTTTCATGTTGATCACTTTTTGATTTGAAGCCGTCTTAGACCTCGATTTGGGCCCCGACATCGGGGGAGGCGGAACGGTTTACTGTAGCAGTTCCGCCGCCCCCGATTTCGGGGCCCAAATCGAGGTCCAAATCGGCTCTAAATCAAAAAGTGATCAACATGAAAGTTGTTCGTATCGCCTAGATCTACAACTTTCATGTTGATCACTTTTCGGTTTGAGACCATCTTGACCCCCAAAATCACTTGCCCGTACCTGAAAATTACCCGCAGAGTATACGAAGCATGGACTGCGGTTCTTAGAAAGAACCGCAGTCTATGGACTATGATATATATATATATATATATATATATTAATATATATAAAACATAGACTGCGGTTCTTAGAAAAAAACCGCAGTATATGTTCTATATATATTAATAAATAAATATACGGGCATGGTTAAAATGGGGGCTGTACATCCTAATTTTTATATATATATAAAAGAATAGACTGCGGTTTTTAGAAAGAACCGCAGTCTATTCTTTTATATATATGTATACTTATATCCGCTTCAGCCTCCAGCCGGCCCTAAATCTCGGCGAGTGGCGACTGCTCCTCTTCTCCCGATTCCTGCTTGCCTGCTCCCCTTTCCATCCTTTCGGAATTTCGATCGATGCTCGCTGGTCGCCGCCCGCCTCGCCGAGTCATCGTCGATTCCGATCGAGGCTCGTCGGTGCTCCTCTTCTCCCGATTCCTGATCGAAAGCTGGCAACTTAACAGATTTTTCTTCCTTGCCGAGTGGAATTTTCATGTCTTTCAGTTCTTTTTGCAGCATCTGAAGTTTTGATTATTTCCCTCTGATCCCTTGAGGGGCTTCTGTTGTTCTTTAACAGTATCTACTGCAAGCTTTAAAAACTTGTGGCTGAGCTGGTTCTTTAACATATTACATTAACTTATGTTAATATTACAATTTATAAGATACCTAACAAATACCATCCGTTTATTTTCTTGATAGCGGTCATAAACTTTGATGATTTCTGCAGGAGGGATTTTCTACAGGAGAAATTGGAGTGAAATTGTAGCTGACGAACGGTCCAGATCTTTCTGCAGGATAAATTTCTTTGATTGTTGTGCGACGACCATAATCTCTTGGTTTTGGTAACGATGTTCCTCCACTTTCATCTTGTGCAAGTTGTCTATGTTTGTGTTGATTTTCTGTGGCGTTAATTTTTTGCTTTAAAAAAAAATACGCTCGAGAAGGCTTGGTGAACCTCGTTGTTCTTTGTTGGGAGAGACCACCCCCTTGCGAAATCTTTGTTTTGGGTGGTTCTCTTTTGGTACAACATCACTCGTTCGGATCGCGTGGGTCCCTTTTGCTTGATCGAACATTGGTTTTATAGCCCTTGGGAGATCTAAAGAGGCATAGCGAACCTTCGTTTGGGCAAGTGTTTCTGTCTTGCCCATCATTTTCGTTGTGTAGACATTTGAGCTAATTGTTACGGGCTATGGTCATTGTATAGGGAATCCGATCACAACGAGCACACTGAAAGGGGTTTTTTAATTACAAAGATGGATAAGTATTTTAAGAAACTTCCAATTTCTGAATCAGCTCTTAAGAAAAAACGAATTTGTCAAGATTATTTGGAATCAAATTCAAAGAGGGGTCTGATTGAAACTAATCTTGACAACATAATAGCCGATCCAGGGTTACGAGTTAGATTATCAGATTATAATGTTAATGATAGAGATGAAATTAGAAGAAAATTTCTATTGAAAGGGCCATGTCAACCACGACATCATCAATTTCCACAGACAATGTTTGGGAATACAGCTAGAAGATTCAATTATGCATGGTTTGAGCAATTTCCTTCTTGGTTGGAATATAACATAGCAAAAGACGCGGCATTTTGTATATTTTGTTATCTTTTTAAGCCTGAAATGGGACAACAATCAGGGGGAGATTCATTTAGTGTTGACGGCTTTAGAAATTGGAAAGATGGTTTAAGTAGACTTCGAGAACATGTTGGGGGTCCCAATAGTATTCACAATCAGGCTGCAGTGATGTGCACTAACTTAATGAAATCAGGTCAGCATATTGAGGTCCAGTTTCTTAAACAATCGGATCTCGCTAGACAAGAGCATAAAACACGTCTAACTGCATCAGTTGATTGCATTCGATTTTTAATACAACAGGGCTTAGCATTACGTGGTAATGATGAATCAGATTCTTCAACAAATCGAGGAAATTTTCTCGAGCTTTTAAGATTTCTTGGAGATCATAATGAAGAGGTGAAAAAAGTGATTTTGCATAACGCGCCAGAAAATAACCAGTTAACTGCTCCGGAAATTCAAAAAGATATTATCAATGCAATGGCAGTTGAGACAATAAATTATATTAAAATGGATATTGGAGATGGTTTTGTTTCTATACTGATAGATGAGTCACGAGATATATCTACTAAAGAGCAAATGGCTATTGCTTTGCGCTATGTTAACAGTGAAGGGCAGGTAATTGAACGATTTCTTGGAATTATACATGTAATGGATACATCAGCTCATTCTCTTAAAGCAGCATTAGAAGAATTCTTTTTATATCATGGATTCAGCATTTCAAAATTACAAGGACAAAGATATGATGGTGCAAGTAATATGCGAGGGGAGTTTAATGGACTTAAAGCTCTAATTATGAAAGAAAACCCCTCTGCATTTTATGTTCATTGTTTTGCACATCAACTTCAATTATCGTTAGTAGCAGTTGCAAAAAATCATGTTCAAGTTGCTTGGCTTTTTGAATTGGCTGTCACTTTGACCAATATAATCAATGTCTCATGTAAGCGTCAAGAACTTTTACGCGAGTCTCAATTTGTTAAGATTGTTGAAGGTTTGCAAAAAGGTGAACTTTTAAGTGGTACTGGTTTAAACCAAGAAAGGGCTTTAAAAAGATCAGGTGATACTAGGTGGGGATCACATTATGGTTCATTGCTTAACATAATTGTGATGTTTTCCTCCATTATCGATGTTCTCGAGATTGTTGAAAAAGATCCACATTCAAGTTCTGATCATAAAGCAACGACCTTTTCATTATTAGATTCACTACAATCATTTGATTTCATAATTGTTTACTTTTGATGAGAGATATAATGGGAATAACAAATAGTCTATCATAGGCATTGCAACGTAAAGACCAAGATATTTGTAATGCCATGCATTTAGTGCAAATTTCTAAACAAAGGTTGCAGGATAAACGAGATAAAGGTTGGATAGAATTATTTGATGAAGTTTCTTTATTCTGTAATAATTACAAAATTAGTATTCCAGATATGAATACTTTATATGTTGCAAGAGGCCGATCAAGAAGAAGGGTTCAAGAAATGACAAATTTACATCATTATCGAGTTGAGATATTTTATAATGTGATAGATATGCAGCTTCAAGAATTGAATACCCGATTTACGGAGAGAAATACAGAACTACTTCTTTGTGTTGCATGTTTGAGTCCGAATAATTCATTTTCTGCATTTGATAAGCAAAAATTAAGACGACTTGGTGAGTTTTATCCATCAGAATTTTCAAATTTAGATATTATGGAACTGAATTGTCAGTTGGAAACTTATGTTTATGATGTTCGGGCTGATAGTGATTTTGCACAAGTAAATGGAATTGGTGATCTTGCAGTAAAGATGGTTGAGAAAAAGAAGGATATTTTATATCCCTTGGTTTATTTGCTCCTGAAATTATCATTGGTTTTACCAGTTGCAATAGCTACAGTTGAGAGGGCATTTTCTGCAATGAATATCGTGAAAAACCGTCTGCGTAATCGGATGGGAGACTCAATGATGAATGATTGCTTGGTTACATATATTGAAAGAGATATATTCAAAAGTATTGATAATGAGACTATCATCAAACGCTTTCAAAATATGAAAAGTCGACGTGGTCAACTATGAAAGGTAATGTTATGTGTTTTTAATTTTAATTTAGTTGAAATATTCTTAAATATTCATATGTTATTTTTCTTGTATTAATACAGTTATTTGAATAATTTAAGTTAATTTTTTTAACTACATTATGAAATGAGTCTGCCCACCCTGACATTATTTTCTGGCTCCGTCACTGGACCCAGGGCGTGTCGTGCTCGGGTAGAGCTCTTTTCCCTGTGGTCGACGGTTTCCGGTCGATGAGCGCTTTTGGTAGGAACACGGCCTGTGACACGGGCGTGTCACAGGGCGTGTCCCCCTTCGGTTCATCGAGCTGCGCTCGACGGTCGTCAGGCAGTGTTTTGGTGAGAACACGGCCGGGTCACGGGAGTGTCGTATCGAACACGGGCGTGACACGGGGCGTGTCTCTCTGTTCGACGATCGGCGCTCCACGATCGTTGGGCGGTGTTCGAGTTGGTACACTGCCTGTGACAAGGGCGTGTCACAGGGCGTGTCACCTGTTTCGTCGAGCGGAGATCGACTTTCGTCGTGTGGGTAGGTGTGTGAGCACACGCCCCGTGACACGGGCGCGTCGGGCCGTGTCACGGGCGTGTCAGGGGCGTGTCCCGTTTTCTGTTGAGTGGAGGTCGACGTTCGTCGAGTTAGTACACGCCCCGTGACACGGGCGTGTCGGACCGTATCACGGGCGTGTCTTGGGCGTGTTCCGTACTTTTCTCCTGAAATCATCTTTTGTTGCCGTGAACCGTTTTTCCTCCTCATTTTTCTTCGTTCCCGAGTCTGGAGAGCTTCCAGCGGAAGGGTTTTGAGAGGAGGCGGTGGTTGTTTTGGCCGGCGATTTCGGGAGGGTTAGAGCCCATTTTTCTCGTGTGATAGCGGATTTGGCTTGCTCTCGTCTAGATCTTCCCTTCCATGTAAGTTTTTTTCTTGATTTAGGGTTTGATTCCAGGAATTGTAAATATCTGATTTCTTTTCTTTCCTCAAGTTTCAGCTTTGGTCTTCTAGGTGGCCGATCTTGTCGCCGGAGCCAAGCGGTGGTGTGGCTGTTGTTTTTCCGGAGAGGTAGAGGCAAGTGGCTCCCTTGCCCTTGCCAAATTATTCTAACTCTTGCTCTGTTTCCATTTTCCTGTGCAATGATTCTGTATTCTTCATTTTTTTTCCTCCTTAGAAAGTTAGAACAATAGGATGCTTTTCTTTTCCTTCATTTCAGCCATGGGCAATTACTTTGTTTGTCTTTTATTAAATCACTGTTCTCTCTTTTGTCTGAGGTTTGGTGTACAGTGGGTAGTTAGAGTTAGGGTGAGGCTGCGGTAGTGGTAATTTAGGTTTAGTTGCGGTAGTCCCGAGTAGTTAGGATGGAACGGCGGGTTGGGATTAAATTTCCAACTCTCTATTTTTCGCGTGTTGAGAGGGTGTAGGTTGCGGTCTAACTAAAACTTACGTTTACCCTAGGTGGAAAGCGCCGACAGCGTCGATTGAGCCGAGTTCGCTCAACGTCATCACCCAGTGTAGGATTTGCGGCTAAGTATCTTGACGTCACGAGAGTGGAGCTTACTCAGCGCCGCGTCGGGTGGGCTCGACATTTCTGTCTTGGGCTCATGTGTTCCTTAGGATTGTTAGTGTGACTTTTCCCTTTCTCTAGGGGGTGGTATTGGGTGTTCGGCTAAGTTTTGCATGTCGACTCTTGGGTTGTGGCAGGTGGTGGAGTTTTGGTGGCCTCTAGAGGGGTGGTTTTATGTGGAGAGCTGTGGCCACAGCATTTTGCCCCGGTTTGGGATGGCATGTGTGGGACCCTAGTGCTGCCACTGTTTGACCCCTTAGCCCTTTTTGGATCTGGTTTTGGTTATGTATTCAGATCCATGTTTTGACCACTATCACTTACCCACGTGTTAGGACTGTTAGTCCCTTTTCCTTTTATGATTTCGGTTTATGTCATGTTGCTGTTGCAGACTCCTTGTAGGGCATGTTGCTTTTATTGCTCGCACTTTGTTTGCTTTGCTGTGCTTTAGACAGTACTCTTTTTTTACTATCAAGACCTCGCTTTTGCTTATAGCAGTTTGTTGCCGGGTTGGTAAACCGTTCTTTTATTTGCTCATTAATCTAATGCTCTATTTACCTTTTTGTTTATTTTCTTGCTGAGGTGTTCTTTTCTTGAATGCCTCAGGTCCAGGTTGTAGCCGGTTCAGCGGCTAGTTCTTTTGGAGGGGCTGGTTTGTGGCCTCTTGGGTAGCTGAGCTAGCGGATCCCCAATTTTGTGAGGTAGTTTTTTACCTTTCTGTATAGACATACATACTCACCAGTGGGTTCGTGTCAGGTTGTTGGCGCCCACTGGTGGCTTCTTGCGATGCTGGGTATGAACTTAAACTGCTGTTTTTTTTGCCTATTTGCGGTTGGTTACTTGCTTCTGGGAAGGATTTATGCTAGGTTGCATGTTAGATATTTTTAAACCCTAAAAGCATTATTATATGTACATCATGCATAACATATTTATAAAACGAAGAAACTATATTTCCTTAGCGTAAAAAGACTATCTTTCCTATATATATTATATCCACTTTAGAGTCGTGCATACCATGAGTTGTCCCTCGGGGACACTTATGCTCATTTAGGATGTCAACTTAATTGAACCAAAGTATTTTCTGCTGCGTATAAATATACTTTTATTGTGGACTAGCTGATCCACCGTGCCGAGGGATGCGGCCTTTCAACATAATCGGTTTTCTTTCATAATTAATCAACGAACTTCCTTAAAATCAAAGGTCTGGAGTTTTGCTTGAGCGTGTGTAGTTATCCCCTGCACGACGTGGCATCACGGCACGTGTTTTATCTTGCTCTGATACGATTTTATCGTTGAGAAAATGCGGGTTATGACATTTGGTATCAGAGGGAGGTTGCTTGACAAATGGTCGGGCAAACTTTCCCTTGTTTGCATTAGTGGTTAGCGTCATACCATACACACACTGATATGTCATCAGCATGTCTTGGCTAAAGCATGAACACTACACTCATGAGCATAAAGAAGTATACGGGGCATATTATGTAGTATGGGATGCATAATATGTGTTCGTATATGGATCCACCATTGGAGGCAACATGTGAGGGTTATGTAGTATGGGATGCATAACCTCACCACATGAATGCGGCTAGCACGTTTTCTTTTCTCGTTGCATGGGAATGTTATGTAGTATGGGATGCATAACATTTTCATGTGTACGCCGCCCATGGCATGCATTAAGGCCCTTTTTTTAGAATGCATAGCACATCATGCATAGCATAACATTTCATAATCACAACGTGCCAAGCTAAAGATTTGCAAGATGACATATGTACACACATGGTTTTGAGTCAAAAAGAATACAAATACATGCATTCATGGTTTAGGCAGATGAGTTAGTATGATGGTGGTGAACCATCTTAGGTTAAGCATAACATCATCATGATAAAAACAACTCCCAGAGCAAGTTTTGCAGTTGAAGTTCATATTTAAGTGTGTTTGTCTGTACCGGGTAGTTTTGTTCTAGTTGTTGCACTAGGTTTTGTCTAAAGCTTGTGCGATTATAGGATGGCGAGACGTCCTGCGACGAGATCGACCCCCCAATCCGAGGGTGAGACGTCAGGAGCGCAGAGCGAGGCGTTGGTAGAAAACCTGCGGCAGAGCAATGAGGCCTTATCGAGGCAGGTGGTGGCTATGCAGGCTCAGATTCAGTCCCTTGTAGCAGTGGTGGCGGGACAGACCCCGAGAGTTCTGGACCCCGCTGAGGGGGTAGCTGTTCCTACCCCTCCTGCTCCTCCCGTGCCTTTGGTGGTGGTGCCCCCGGAGATGGCATTTATATCCCAGTTTCAGCGGCTGAGACCCCCTACTTATGATGGGCAAGCAGATTTCATGATTTTGGATGACTGGCTGATTACCATTGAGGAGATGTTCTCTTACTCAGGGATTACGGACGATTAGAGAGTGATGCTCGCTGCCTACCAGCTCAAGGGCTTAACAAAGAATTGGTGGCTGAGGGAGAAAGAAAGCTTGGTGGCAGGATGCTCTTGGGAGTTATTTAAGGTGATGTTGTTGAGTAAGTTTTTGCCTTAAGTCGAGAGGGACCGGCTGATGAATGACTTTCTCCATTTGAAGCAGAGGAAACTCACGGTTAGTGAGTATGAGATTGAGTTTAGTAAGTTGAGTCGGTTTGCCCCTGGTCTGGTGAGTGTTGAAGCAGACCGAGTTAAGTGATTCCTTGGTGGACTCAGAAGCGACATTCAGCAGTTAGCAAATGCCTACGGAGCAGTCAGTTATGCCAGCGTGGTTGAAGCTGCCTTGAGAGTTGAGGCCATTGAGAATGCCAAGAATAGGGGCCAGCAGTTGAGGAAGGATAAGCGAAAGTCTATTGGAGGGAAGAGCCCTCAGGAACCTGATGCTGTCTCGAGAAAGAGGAACAAAGAGGTTTGTAGTTTCTGTGGCCGGCCAGGCCACCCCTTTGAGAAGTGTTTCAAAAGGTTGGGAGCGCAGAAGAAGGAACAGGTGCATGCGATTCAGGGTGCTCCCAGAGGAGACTTAGTATGTGCCTTATGTGGAAGGAAGGGGCATGAGGCTTCCCGTTGCTGGTTAAACGATAAGGTCAGTTTTCAGTGCGGCCAGAAGGGCCATCTCAAGACAAAGTGCCCACAGTTCCAGCCTGTTCTGCAGCCAGTTCCCCTCCAGGCTTTGCCACTGCCTCAGCAATTGGATAGAGGAAAGGGGAAGCTGAATGTGCTCTCGGCAGACGAAGCGCAGACTTCGACCCAGGTTATTTCAGGTTTGACTCCTCCCCAGTCGTTTCGTTATGTTTCCCATTTGGTTGTAGTTTCGTTTTTTTGCGTTTGTTTCCTTAGATGCGTGCGCTATTTGTAGGACGATTTAAGGTAAAGAACCGCTGGGCGCGCGTTCTCTTCGATTCCGGTGCTACCCACTCGTTTGTGGCTAGAGCCTTCGTGGAGCGGTTCAGTTTGGGCCTAGATCGTGTTGGTGGTGCCTTTTGCGTTAAGTTCCCCTCCGGTGACTCTGTGGTTACGGACCTGGGTGTCCTTGATTGTCCGATTTTGTTGGGGGATTTTCTAGCCAAGGCAGATCTGAAGGTGATTGACCTGGAGGACTTCGATGTTATCTTGGGCATGGACTGGTTGTTAAGGTACGATGCTGTGATCCAGTGCAAGGGTAAGCGCTTGGACTTCGTCAAGGACAACGGTCAGCCAGGGAGCGTTTATGGGTATTCTCTCCAGGAGTCTCCAGTCATTTCTGCGGTGCGTGCTCGGAAGTTACTTGATTCTGGTTGTTCTTCCTGTGTGGTCTCTCTGGTAGGGACAGTTGTTAGAGTGCCGCGTTTGGAAGAGATTCCTGTGGTATGTGACTTCTCTGATGTGTTTCCTGAAGATCTCCCCGGTCTTCCACCCGATCCAGATGTCGAGTTTATTATAGATTTGGAGCCAGGCACGCGTCCTATTGCAAAGGCGTCGTACTGGATGGCCCCACGAGAGCTGGAAGAGTTGCGAATTCAGCTGGATGAGATGTTGGCAAAAGGTTTCATAAGGCCGAGTTCTTCACCTTGGGGTGCACCAGTGTTGTTCGTTAAAAACAAAGATGGGTCGATGAGGCTATGCATCGACTATAGAGAGCTGAACAAGGTTACTATTAAGAACAGGTACCCTTTGCCTCGAATTGACGATCTGTTTGACCAACTGCGTGGTAGTGTCGTGTTTTCCAAGATAGATCTTCGTTCGGGCTATCACCAGTTGAGGATTCGGGAGTCAGATGTTCCGCGGACGGCGTTCCGCTCTCGTCATGGGCATTTCGAGTTTTTGGTTATGTCATTTGGTTTGACTAATGATCTATTTACCTTTTTGTTTATTTTCTTGCTGAGGTGTTCTTTTCTTAAATGCCTCAGGTCCAGATTGTAGCCGGTTCAGCGGCTAGTTCTTTTGGAGGGGCTGGTTTGTCGCCTCTTGGGTAGCTGAGCTAGCGGATCCCCAATTTTGTGAGGTAGTTCTTTACCTTTCTGTATAGACATACATACTCACCAGTGGGTTCGTGTCAGGTTGTTGGCGCCCACTGGTGGCTTCTTGCGATGCTGGTATGAACTTAAACTGCTGTTTTTTTGCCTATTTGCGGTTGGTTACTTGCTTCTGGGAAGGATTTATGCTAGGTTGCATGTTAGATATTTTTAAACCCTAAAAGCATTATTATATGTACATCATGCATAACATATTTATAAAACGAAGACACTATATTTCCTTAGCGTAAAAATACTATCTTGCCTATATATATTATATCCACTTTAGAGTCGTGCATACCATGAGTTGTCCCTCGGGGACACTTATGCTCATTTAGGATGTCAACTTAATTGAACCAAAGTATTTTCTGCTGCGTATAAATATACTTTTATTGTGGACTAGCTGATCCACCATGCCGAGGGATGCGGCCTTTCAACATAACCGGTTTTCTTTCATAATTAATCAACGAACTTACTCAAAATCAAAGGTCTGGAGTTTTGCCGGAGCGTGTGTAGTTATCCCCTGCACGACGTGGCATCACGACACGTGTTTTCTCTTGCTCTGATATGATTTTATCGTTGAGAAAATGCGGGTTGTGACACTCGGTGAGGCCTCTTAGGGAATGTTTGCACTTTTTCGCGCCCGGGAAAAGTTGCTCAAAACGGGTTGCTTGTACAGCAAATAAAAAAAAGGTAAAAAGTTCTTAAGGCAAAAATGGTGTAGGACGACACAGAAACATTTTTCAAAACAGGGAAAAATAGTCGTTTTTGTGCGTGACACGCCCCCCCGACACGGGCTTGTCGGGGCGTGACCCAGGGCGTGACCTCCTTGACTCGGCGAATTTTTCTTGTGTCGAGTTGAGCTCGACGAATGGGGTACACGCCCCGTGACACGGGCATGTCACGGGCCGTGTCCCGCAGTGTCGAGTGTCGAGTGTCGAGTGTCGAGTGTCGAGTGTCGAGTGTCGAGTATCGGGTGTTGAGAGAGGGGACACAGCCTGTGACACGGGCGTGTCACAGGGCGTGTCCAGCTGTGTCGAGTGTCGACACTTTGTGTCGATGAGGTGTCGAGACACGGGCTACACGCCCTAGGTCACGGGCGAGACCGACCCGTCACGGGCGTGTACCCGGCCGTACACCGTGTGGATAAACTTGGATTTGCCGACTTTCTGCGCCGCTTAAGGTACACGCCCTGCGTCACGGGCGTGACACAGGGCGTGACAGGGCCGAAAATCGACTTTTTCCAGTTTTTTGTGCCGTTCATTTCCTTGATTCTGCATCTAACGGTCCAGCTCTGTTCTGGAGGAAATAAGGCCGAAACAGAGATTTGTCCTTCTCATTTTCACCTTCTTCTTCATCTTCTTCATCATTCCAAAAGGAACTCAAGGGAGCAAGGGCTAAAGCAAGGCAAGGAAAGAGAGGGGCAGCCGTCGCGACATCGTCTCGGTTCAGGCAAGCAGTGTTCTTCACCCTTGCCAATCTTCTTTCTTGTCTTTGATTGTGCAAAATAACTAGTTTTTCTCTTTCAATTTTCCTAGCTTGTTCTTCTTGTTTTGTGTTATCCCTCACTAGCCTTATGATGCTTTTGAATTTCCCTATGCTCCATGATTGTTTAAGATGATTCATGTAGTTTATCTTGTTCATGTGATTCATGTAGCTAAGTTGATTCATGTTCATGTAGTCGTTCTAATTTATGTGCTTTTTTATTGTTCATATCAAAAGCATGTAATTCTTTCTTGGTATGTAATTAAGTTAATCAAACTCTATCAAGTTTGACATAACTTTGGCCATTTGTAGTCATGTGTGAGGATGAAGGAAGGAAACGTGTGTACTTGGGTTATGGTGAGATTTGCTTGCGGTGTTAAGGTTAGGTTCGTTTATGGTGAGTTTTGCGAGGCGAATGGTGAACCATGGCAGAAGCGTTTGTGTGAGGATTCGGTAAGGGGTGGTGTGGTTTAAGCCTTTGTGGCCACCGAGTTTGGATTTGTGGTGTAGAGCACCATTTTGGCCCCGATTTGGGCTGGCTTTTATTGGTGCGTTCCACTTTAGTGCTGCCACCAAAAGACCCTTGCTGAATCGCATTTAACCGCTGCTTAGGTTTCACTCGTATAGTTGTTTCTTGTACTAAGGATGATGGAATGGGCATGTGTTTTGCCTTTTGCTCCTGCGGGCTGAGCAGGACTTGATGAAACATGTACGCACTTGGTGCTTTTTGCATGTGTTTTGGTGCGTTTTCCACTTGTTTTGTTGACTCTTTTTACTTACATGAAACATTGCTACGGGGTCGGTAAGCCTCTTCGTCATATTTTCGGAACTTCCTACGATATTGTGTAGCTTTGATGATTGTTGAGGTGTTCTTTCTTGAATGCCTCAGGTGCAGGTTGTAGCCGGTTGAGCGGCTAATGTTTGGATAGAGTTTCTTGGGAGCTAGCCGAGCTTACTGAGCGAGGTAGTTCTTTTCTTTGTTGTACAGACATACATGTGCCCCAATGGGTTCGTGTCAGCTTGTTGGCGCCCATTGGTGGCTTACTTTACTTGTGATATATGAATACTAGACTGCTAATGTGACTCATTTGGATGAGATGATGTCTTCTTGCTCTTGGGAAGAAATTATGGTAGGTTGCATTAGGTATTTTTACGCTAAACAAACCTATTATTGTATCCATGCATAACATGTTTTGGTTACCAAACACGTATTTTCCAAATGACGTAAACAAAGATGATTTCTTATAGTAGTATCAATATAGACTGCATATAGGAGATCGTCATAAATAAACAAAGTCTTTCCGCCGCGTACAAATACAGTTTTTGATACCTAAGGCCGAGGGATACGGCCATTACATCCAAAGGTTTTCTTGCATTTAATTGTTGAATTTCAACTCATAAAGTAAGCGTCAAGGGTTGCCTGAGCGTGTGCAGTTATCCCCTGCACGACGTGGCTCATAACCCGTAGTTCCACTTGCTCTGATACGAGGTACTCGTTGAGGAAATGTGGGTTGGGACATGGCACCCCTCATGTCATAACAAAACAATAATTAATGACATTAAATAAAGAAAGCAATTGATGGTTATAGGCACCCATCATACATGAAATTAAATAACATTGCAAAATAAAATAATAATAAAACAAAACATAAAAAGTGACATAATAATTAATAATAATTTATTAATAATTATTATTATTTATTAATATATTGCTTTGCGCCCGGGCGGATATTTTGACGTCGCTCCACATGGTCGTCACGACGTCGTAAGTCTTTATCTGGAGGCGGAGAAATTTCTTCCGTAAGCACGTCGTCATCGTCTTTAACATGTTGAGGGTCGTCGTCTCCATCAGACACGTGTCTATGCAGTTGCCAAACTTCTCACATGAAAAGGGGAGAAAACCCTAGCCGTTTCTAGTCTTCCTTCCAAAGCCATTATTGTGAGAAACTGCTGGAGAGGAAGCAGGTGTGACAGCCGATCTTCCTCCCGTGAAGAACTAACACCGACCGCTGAGAAGACGATGTCGCCGAGAAGGGTGACAAGATCCATGGTCGGAAATGCCGGAAATGAGGTGAGCTTCCTACCCTCTCCCTTGGTGCTAGATCTTTAGTTATTTCTATGAGAGATATCGACTCAAAAGGGTCTTGATTTGTGAGAAGAAGGTTTCTTGGAAAAGGCCATTTTGTGTGTACCTAAATTGCCTTATGGAGGCTTACAAGCACCTGTTGTCCTTTGCAAAAGGAAGAGTAAGTGGTAGGCGTGAAAGAAAAATAAGTTGCAAGTACCTGAAGGGCACTTGCAAATATCTGCTGAACTCTGCAAGAAAAGAGTTAGAAGCAGATATGAAAGTAATGCTAAGCTCCATGTACCTGAAGGGAACCTGCAAATACTTGTTAAACTATGCAAGAAAAGAGTTAGAAGCATATATGATATATGAAAGTAAGCTGCAAGTACCTGAAGGGAACTTGCAAACGTCTGTTGAACTCTACAAGAAAAGTGTTAGAAGCAGATATGAAAGAAAAGTAGGTTGCAAGTACGTGGAAAGAACTTGGAAGTATCTGTCGATCTCTGCAAGAAAAGAGTTAGAATCAGATATGAAAAAGAAGATAAGCTGCAGGTACCTGAAGGAAACTTGCAAATACCAAATAAACTCTGCAAGAAAAGAGTTAGAAGCATATATGAAAGAGAAGCTAAGCTGTATGTACCTGAAGGGAACTTGCAAATACCAGCTAAACTCTACAAGAAAAGAGTTAGAAGCAAATATTAAAGAGAAGCTAAGCTGCAAGTACCTGAAGTGAACTTGCAAATATCTGCTAAACTCTGCAAGAAAAGAGTTAGAGGTAGATATAAAAGAGAAGCTAAGTTGCAAGTACCTGAAGGAAACTTGCAAAGGCTATCTGTTAATATGATAAGATAGATATGATCGGATAGTAGAAGAAATGTCTGACGGATACTGCTGATAACCGAATAAATAACAAGCTACGATAGTGATCTTATATTGAATATGAAGTCAAAATCAATAAGAAGAAACCATCTTAATTACACTATAATAGCAAGCCTTGTTAATCAAAGAGAACCAGATACTTTGATCAATGATTGGTGCCATTAATATCCGACGAGTAATAGAGAGCTTTGTAAATCATCATCTGTTAAAACTTTGAGCAGGCAATGCATGTATAAGAAGAGTGTAAGCAAAAATGAATGCTGCAAATCCTTTTGATAGGTCAGATTTTACCTGTTAACCTGTGAAAGAGGCAGTTGATAAAAAGAGGTCTATACTCGGAGATGACCAAGAAAGACTGGATACTGCCACAGGAGATCACCCGTGGGACTTATGCATCGCTTTCCCGAGAAAGGTCATCACGAGTATAGTCCTACTAAGAGGGGACTGGCCGCACATCCTTTAGAAGGGCACAAAAGAGAAAAGCATAGGAAATCTTGAGAAAGATCTTTAGATACACTGCTCTCATGCCTCGGGTTGCAACATCGCTGATCAGTTAGGGAAGGTGCGCCAAGTGGTCTATAGCATTGCCCGCCTGTGAAAAGATCAGTGGCCCGACAAAAGCACGGGTCAAGAGTACCATAGAGTATTCGACTATTACAATCATGAGATGATCGAAGAGACAAGGATACACTTGATCGTCATTGCTTATTAAGCAAATATCATCGTAACTGTAATGTATCCTTTGTAAAGCACAACAGAGCTAACACATGGGACCTCCCTTGATGCACACTTTGTGTTAGATACCAGCTAGGATCCGAATTCTTGAAGTTTACCTTATAGATTGAGCGGCACCCACTACACATACGCGAACACTCCCCACAATATGTGGTCGTTGTGGCCTTACGCCAGAGTCCAATCTCGAGGGGGCCTATAGCAAGACTCGGCGATGTCTCGATGGTTCAGTGATTTCTTTGGCAAAGAGAAAATAGAGGAGGAATCACTCGAAAGATGAAAAAGTGTCACTATGGGATTTCTGACGTAAACTTTATTGAAAAGAAATAACACTTAGAAGTGTTTTAGAGAAAAAATGTTTGAAACATGAAAAGTAAAGTAAGATTAACCGGTAATGGTTGCGAGGAGCCTTGAGGACTTGGTGTTGTTCTTCTTCAGCTCATAAGAGTGTTCCGAGCATTCCCTCATCAACGACATCAATGGTATCGTTAATAATGGGGTAACGGTACTCGTTGATTTCGCTGACTCTTTTTGACCAACAAGGAGTGTCTACAACCTCTTTTTCTTTAGAAGTTGATGGATCAAAGTGATCATCTTTGGGGAGCAAGTCACGCATCTTACCCTACCTCAGCATCCTTTGTACTAGTTGACAAAGTGCTCGACAGTTTTTAGTTAAATGCACTGGCTCTTTTTGGAATTTGCAGTACAGATCCGAGACTTTAAACCTATGATCGGCTGGCCGATAAGGCTTTTTGTAGTTATCCCTATCCTTGAGGAATTGGTGTACCTCTTGCATGGCCACATCTAGTTCAGATTCTTGCAAGTCATCATCTTGCTGCTGATGAACTGAAGTTGTTTGTGAAGATGGAGCAGGTAGTAGTAGCAATTGATCTTGGGTACGATCATGGTCCGGGAAGGAGTGTCAGTGACTTTGAAATCTTCTTTCCTTTCTTGAGTGGGATGGAAAACCATTACAAGGAGACCTCAGAGGTTGCTTGTAAGAATAAGAATCCTTCTCTGCTATAAGCTTGGAGATGAAGCTGGGGTTGTTCTTCTCACCTCGAATGTATGAGCTGGCTATGACAATCAACTCTTGATATGTTCTTGGAGCTCGGACATTATCTTCAAACTTGAGTGGCCCTTCACGAAGACCATATATTAGAGCCACCCGATACATCTTTTGTCAACGATCTCAATGTCCAAGATTTCTTTCTGGAACCTATCTACAAACTGAGACCAAGTCTCGCTCTCTCGTTGCCTGATCTCAAAGAGGGCTTCTGGACTACCCTTTCTCTTTGTTGAAGTCAAAAACCTGAGAAATAACTCCCTTTATAGATCAGAAAAGGAGGTGATGGAATGAGGGCGCAGACCAAAGAACCAATCCCTCACTTGCCATCAAAGGTTGTTACAAGGAGCATGCACTTGGTAGCATCTAAGAGAGTCTTGAGGGATACGGCTGATTCAAAAGCTTGAAGATGCTTCGTTGGATATGTCTCTCCAGTGTATGTTGGTAACCGCGGCTCTCTGAAATTGGTTGGAGTTGGTTTATGATGAACATTCTTTGAAAATGTTGACAACACTTCTTGCTCTCTTACAGCATAAGGAAAGAAGGGAGCAAGTTGTAGCTGTAAAAGGACAGGCGGATAGACGGGAAAAGCTGATGTAGGAGAAGCTAAGGCAGGAGCTAATGAGTTACGATGAATTTCCTGAAAGTTCAGAAATCTTGTTGGGCTTCCCCGGGCAGCTTCCTAGAAGAAGTTTTGACGAGCTGCAAACTCATCATTTTGAGGCCGCAAAGGGGCTGCAGGCCCTTGCGGAAAGGTTGGTGTGTAATGAGGAGGATTGGCTGGAGGATAAGCATGTTGATTCTCCAATATTGGTGTTGGATTGACTGGTGGAATAGCTCATGTTGTTGATTGCATCTCCAATCGCTACGCGATTGCAGCTAGAGTTTGGTTGATTGCCTAGAACAGTTGGGCAGTTTCACAGCGTGATTGATCTAAGGCTTCCCATAGTGAGTCCTCACAAGTACTTGGAGCAAAGTTCTCTACTGATTGATGATCTGACATGTCTAGTTGGTTTTGACCATCTGTTCGAGATCTGAAGGTCGTGTGTTAAATGTTGATGCGCGAAAACGGAGAGAGAATGTTATTGTGGGCACCTGCAGTTAACGGGAGTGTTCAGTATCACAAGCTAAGTTGAGGTGAAGAGGTTGATTGAAGAAGAAGATTGGGGGGATAACAGAGAGGTTGCTGAGGATGCAAGGAAAAGCTTTTGAGTGCTCGAGAGTGGAGCAAGCGCTTGATGAAGAGTTGTGAGTATAGGGGAGAGGAAGACATTGTTGCTCCGGGTATGGAGATGGCCGGGAAAGTTGATTAGGATCTGCCGATCAGACAGTAACTTTGATGGTTGTGCTTGCAGGTTGATGCTGAGAGAAGTGAGTTGAGAAGAAGAGGGGGCCGCTAGCAGTGGCAATAGCATACTTCGCACGTCGGGGCTTAAATATCACTCTTGCAACGGGCTTTCCTTCGATTAATATTCAGTTATTACAGCTTGTGTTTCACCTTTACATAGAAAGAAAATAAAGAGTACATAGGGGGAAGCTGGGGGCTAAGTAAAGAAGATGCCAGAGGAGACCACGTGTACTGAAAAGAGAAGGTCGTCAGGCCGCGCGGACTTGAAAGTGGAGTCCGCAAGGTCTGATTCTTGACCTTGCCGAAGGTTGCCCTCGTGTCTACATCCTCTCGAATGAGAGGTATCGGGGCTATTTATAGGCCCGAGGAGGTAACATCTCTTGGTAATGTGACCCTCGGTGAGTCGGTGATTTGTGCGAGTAGAACATGGAGTCCGCGAAGCCCGCACCAGGTCGTGCGGTTAAGGGACGACTTTTGCAGTTGATCTACAGCTTGGCGGACTTGGACGAGTCCGCCCATGCTGTGCTGAGTGATCCCGCACCAAGGTGTGCGGGCTGAGGAGTAGTCCACCCCATACTGGAAAAGCGGTTGGAAAATCGTGTGGCGGACTACAAATTGAGCCCGCCTCTGCTGCAGGGAACCATGATGGCAGTAAGCTAGACTTTGTGGCAGACTGGAAGAGTCCGCCCAGCTTACGGAGGATAAGATGAGTCTGCCTCTACTGGAGGCTTCTTGCTTGGTGTGTTGACGACCTGGCGGACTGAAGAAAAGTCCGCAAGATGTTTGTGGATTGACGGAGCTGGTTCACGATTCTTGGGCGGACTGAGAGAGTCCGCGAACTATAGGCGGGTGAGTTGACCGACTAGGTAACCTGGAGGATTGACGACGCAAGTCGCCGCCATCACTGAAGTCCTCCTCCTGTTGGATGGGAAGGCCTACCGCCCATGATGGGCGGCCTGGAGGTTGTCATTGTTGGGTGACCTGGAGGTAGGTCGCCTAGCGATGAGCGACCTGGAGACAGGACTCCTAGTGTAGTGGCCGGTGGAGCATACAGTTAAATAGCGGTCTCCTCGGATAGGAATCTGAGCCCTCCACGGTTGGGTAGTTCACCTGTCGTAATGGGGAAACCACGCGACCTGCATGGGTCGACTGGGGAAGCAGTCCACACCCCCTGTAGAGCAGGAGGATACTGCCCGACCTGGGCGGTCAGATCGACGAGATCGCCCTAGCCGCGTGGCCTGGGTGGACAGAGAAGTCTGTCCGCCCATACTTGGACTGGTCGGGACCTCTTGGGAGAACCTGGAGCAGGTTGCGACTAGCAAGCCGGCTACCTTGGGAGGCATCGCCGATTTCTGGGTTAACCACCACAAAGATGTATAACATGTTTCCTAAACTCTAAATTGGCTTATAAACAAATAAATCTATATGCAATAAATATATACATCTTTTAGAATCTTTGGAGCTAATACTCTTAAAGGTGTCCCTTATCTGCTTGGCCATCTAGTAGGTATGACAAATTCCCTCTTTAAAGCATTTAAGGTTTGGTCCAATTATAAATAATTTTTTTGAAAACAATTTGTTGATTGTCTTGTAGTTTATGTGAGGAAGCCTCTCATGCTTTTGAACACAAAGAATGTCTCTCTCATTTGTTACAAACATACATGTGTGGAAAAATCTAAGGATAAGATATTTAAACAAAAAACATTTCCAGTCCTAGTAGCTCATAGGACTATTTCAAAATCTACAAAATTTTTAATCAGACATTTATCCTAGTGATACTCAATGATATACCGTAAGTCACATAGTTGGCTTATGCTTATATAACTATGTTGAAAACCTTCCACATAAGCCACTTTTGTAATATGTATTATGCCATTCATGATCATACCATAACTTTTATTGATACCTCTATTATATACACCAAATATTACTTTGTCTCATTCTTTCATAGAGGTGAAATTGTTTGACAGTCTTCTTGATCTAGTCTTGTGTCTGGAACTCACGCTATCCAAATACCAAATAGGACTTCTGATGGCCTTTGGACATTCCAACTCATGGAAATTAGTTCACCTTAGGAACCCAACTAGGCTTAGGTCCTTGGATCTTGTTAGCCATAATTTCAGGATATCTAATAACTAACTTTACATTCCATGCCCTAGGAAATGTTTATTCACTCCAACAATCTGTGGCAAAGTGGCCAATTTTCCATTGCATCAGCATTCAAATTTGTTGTATCTCCTCTTCTGAGTCATCTTCTAAATGGGATGTGTCACAACCCGCATTTTCTCAACGATAGAATCGTTTCAGAGCAAGAGAAAACACGTGCCGTGATGCCACGTCGTGCAGGGGATAACTGCACACGCTCAGGCAAAACTCCAGACCTTAGATTTAAGGAAAATTGTTGACTAAATATGAAAGAAAATCAGTTATGTTGAAAGGCCGTATCCCTCGGCACGGTGGATCAGCTAGTCCACAATTAAAAGTATATTTATACGCAGCAGAAAATACTTTGATTTAATTAAGTTGACATACTAAACGAGCATAAGTGTCCCGAGGGACGACTCATGGTATGCACGACTATAAAGTGAATATAATATATATGAAAGATAGTCTTTTTACGCTAAGGAAATATAGTGTCTTTATTTTATAAATATGTTATGCATGGGGTACATATAATAATGTTTTTAAGGTTTAAAATATCTAACATGCAACCTAGCATAAATCCTTCCCAGAAGCAAGTAACCAACCACAAATAAGCAAAAGTAGCAGTTTAAGTTCATACCCAGCATCGCAAGAAGCCACCAGTGGGCGTCAACAACCTGACACGAACCCACTGGTGAGTATGTATTTCTATACAGAAAAGTAAAGAACTACCTCACAAAATCGGGGATCAGCTATCTCAGCTACCCAAGAGGCCACCAACAAGCCCCTCCAAAAGAACTAGCCGCTGAACTGGCTACAACCTGGACCTGAGGCATTCGAGAAAGGAACACCTCAGCAAGAGAATAATCAAAAAGGTAAATAGAGCATTAGATTTATGAGCAAATTAAAAGGGTTTACCAACCCGACAACGAAATGCTATAAGCAAAAGAAAGGGCATGACAGTAAGAAAAGAGCACTGTCTAAAGCACAGTAAAGCACACCAAGTGCGAGCAATAAAAGCAGCATGCCCTACAAAGAGTCTGCAACAGCAACAAGACATATACATATATGCCCAAAAGAATGAGAAAACATAAACAGGAAAGGGACTAACAGTCCTAGCACGTGGGTTAATGGCGGTGGTCAAAACATTGATCTGAATACATAACCAAAACCAGATCCAAAAAGGGCTAAGGGGTCAACAGTGGCAGCTTTAGGGTCCCACACACGCCCACCCAAAACCGGGGCAAAAGGCGGTGGCCACAGCTCTCCACATCAAAATCCACCCCTCTAGAGGCCACTAAAACTCCACCACCTGCCACAACCCAAGAGTCGGCATGCAAAACTAGTCGAACACCCAATACCACCCCCTAGAGAAAGGGAAAAGTCACACTAACAATCCTAAGGAAACACACGAACCCAAGACAGAAACGTCGAGCCCTCCCGACGTGGCATTGAGTAAGCTCCACTTACTTGACGCCCAAATTACTTAGCCGCAAATCCTACGCTGGATGACGGCATTGAGTGAACTCGGCTCACTCAACGCTGTCAGCGCTTTCCACTTAGGGTAAACGTAAGTTTTAGTTAAAACCGCAGCCTAAACTCTCTCAACGCGCGAAAACAAGGAGTTGGAAATTTAATCCCAACCCTCCGTTCCATCCTAACTACTCGGGGCTACCGCAACTAAACCTAAACTGTAACTAACCGCAGCCTCACCCTAACTCTAGCTACCCACTGGACACCAAACCTCAAACAAACAAGAGAACATTGATATAAATTCTAGAAAAATAAAGGATCAACCACTTTATTTAAAGCTTGATGTAATAACTCAACCTGCTGCTCTAGGGAGGAAAACAAAGAGAACGGGGCTATAGCACAAGAAATGAAAACAGAGCATGGGTTAGAAATAATTTGGCAAGGGCAAGGGAGCCACTTGCCTCTACCTCCAGGAAAAACAACAACTACCACCCAAGCTTGGCACCGACGGCAAGATCGGCCACCTAGAAGACCAAACTGAAACTTTGAGGAAGAAGAAAAGAAATCAAAAAATTCCTAACTCCTAGAATCAACCCTAAATCAAGAAAAACTTACATGGAAGGGAAGATCTAGACAAGAGCAAGCCAAATCCGCTATCGCACGAGAAAAACGAGCTTCCTCCCGCAAACACCGGCCAAAAGAAAACCACCGCCTCCTCTCAAAACCCTTCCGCTGGAAGCTCTCCAGACCCGGGAATGATGAAAATGAGGAGGAAAAACGGTTCACGACAACAAAAGATGCTCTCAGGAGAAAAAGTACGGAACACGCCCAAGACACGCCAGTGACACGGCCCGACACGCCCGTGTCACGGAGCGTGTACTTACTCGACGAACGTCGATCTTCACTCGACGAAACACGGGACACGCCCCAGACACGCCCGTGACACGGCCCAACACGCCCGTGTCAGGGGGCGTGTACTCACACCTACCCACTCGGCGAACGTCGATCTCCGCTCGACAAAATAGGGGACACGCCCTGTGACACGCCCGTGTCACAGGCCGTGTACCAACTCAAACACCGCTCGACGATCGTGGAGCGCCGATCGTCGAACAGAGTGACATGCCACGTGTCACGCCCATATCTGATACGACACGCCCGTGACACGGCCGTGTTCTCACTAAAACACCGCCTGACGACCATCGAGCGCAGCTCAACGAACCGAAGGGGGACACGTCCTGTGACACGCCCGTGTCACGGGCCGTGTTCCTACCAAAAACACCTATCGACCAGAAATAGTCGACCACAGAAAAAATAGCTCTACCCGAGCACGACACACCCTGGGTCACGCCCGTGACCCAGGCCGTGTCACCCAAACTTACACAAAAAAAGAAGCATGCTAACTCCTTAGCAAAAAGACAAGGCACCAACCTACAAGCTCGGCCACATCAGGCACGCTCAGCACATCAAACATTACAAACATTACAGCTAACAAAAATAATCGTCGAAACGACGCAAAAACGATCGATCACAGACTTCGACCAAAACTCGCACTGTAGCTAAACACCCAAGCTACGAAAATAACGGTGAGGTCTAAAACAATATCTGACGATCGCACGCTCGGGCTAACACCTCCCGCAGCCAAAACACAAGCATTTCCCTAAGAGGCCCAACCGAGTCACCAAAAACAGACTCCGGCTAGCTGGGGAAACTCGCCAACAGGCTACAACCAGGCTACACAAGGAACCTAAAGAGCTAGGACCACGCTCTACAATGGAGAAGGGCCGAAAAATGCGTCATCGTAACGCTAATCCAAGATCAAACAAAATAAAGAAAAACTGGGGGCGTTACAGCCACTCCCCCTAAAAGAAAGTTTCGCCTCGAAACTTTACTCACAACACTCCTATGAAGAAGGAGAGAGAAAGATCCAGGAAAGGGCTATATATAAATGAAACATAACATACCATGCACAAGATCAGGGAAACAGATGAGGGTGAGCCTCCCTCATAGCCGACTCCAATTCCCAAGTCGCGCTTTCTACATCCTGATTCCTCCATAAAACTTTAACCAAAGGAATAGTCTTTTTCCGCAACGCACAAACCTAAGAATCCAGAATGCGGACAGACACCTCCACATAAGAAAGATTCGGCTCCAACTGAGGCACAGAATCCAAAACCTGTCTGCCATTCATCACACATTTCCGCAGCTGACTGACGTGGAAGACATCATGCATGCCAGGGAAAATTGCGGGCAACGCCAGCCTATAAGCTGATATCCCAATCCGCTCAACAATCGGAAACGACCCCACGTACCTCGGGTCCAACTTCCTATTCTTGCCAAACCGCTTGACTCCGATCAACGGGGAGACCTTTAAGAACACTGAGTCCCCCACCACAAATTCCAAGTCCGATCTACGCCGATTGGCATTTTTCTCATATCTCTCCTAGGCTATCCAAAGCTTTTCCCGTATAAGCTTCACAGCGGTTTCCATCTCCTCGAGTGCTTCTGGAACCAACCAAGGTCTCTCGCCAACCTCAGCCCAAAACAAGGGAGTCCTACAATGCCTCCCATACAAAGCTTCAAAAGGAGCCATTTGCAAGCTTTCTTGATAACTGTTGTTATACGCAAATTCCATAAGCCGCAAGCGCTCATCCGACGCTCCTCCGTGGTCCAGAATATAACATTGGATCATATCTTCCACAATCTGATTTACTCGCTCCGTCTGACCATTGGTCTGCGGATGATAAGCCGTGGAATATCTCAAATCTGTACCCAACCCCTCTTGAAGGCTCTTCCAAAAACAAGACGTAAACCTGGAGTCTCGATCCGATATGATACTCACGAGTACACCATGCAATCTGATAACCTCATCCAAATACAGCTCGGCTATCTTCCTCATCGGATAATCGATCTTAAATGGTACGAAGTGAGCACACTTTGTCAATCTGTCTACGATCACCCAAACGGAATCATGCCCCTTAGGAGATCTTGGTAAGCCTGTAATTAAATCCATCGAGATACTCTCCCACTTCCACATCGGAATCTCTAAGGGAGTCAGCTTGCCACCTGGCCTCCCATGGTCGGCTTTCATACGCCTGCAAGTGAAACACTCAGAAACAAATCTGGCTATGTCCCTCTTCATCCCACACCACTAGGCAATCTACTTTAAATCATGATGCATCTTGGTAGACCCTGGATGGTAAGCAACACTAGATCCGTGGGCTTCTCTGCACACCATATCCCGAATATCTCCAACTGCGGGAATGCAAAACCTGCCACGATACTTCAAGGTACCCGCATCATCTATAGAGAAATCTGGTAATTCACCTTTTTCAGCTCGAAGATACAAATGCAGAAGATCGGGATCATCCTTCTGTTGCAGTCTCGTAAGTGCAATCCACGAAGGTTCTACCACTGCCAAGCTACTCTGCGAATCGCATCTTCCGATAGAAATGTCCATCAAAAGGAACTCTTCCACTAGATGCTCGGCTGAGAGATTGAAAATCTTACCTGACTTCCAACTCAAGGCATCGGCCACCACATTCGCTTTGCCCGGATGGTACTAGATTTCAACATCATAGTCGTCCACATACTCCAACCATCGCCGCTGGCGCAGATTCAATTCTTTCTGGGTGAAGACATACTTTAAACTCTTATGATCCGTGAAAATCTTGCACTGCGCGCCATATAGCAAATGCCTCCACAATTTCAATGCATAGATCACAGCTACAAACTCCAGGTCATGCGTAGGGTAATTCCTCTCGGGAGTCTTTAGCTGCCTCGACCCGTACGCAATCACCTTCCCGCCCTGCATCAATACGCAGCCCAGTCCGACATGCGACGCATCCACATATATATCATACTCACTATCTTCAGTAGGTAGAGAAAAAATTGGAGCTGAACATAACCTTCTTTTTAGTTCCTCAAAATCCTCCTCACACTTGCCATCCCATATGAAGGTTGCATTCTTCTACGTCAACCTGGTCAGCGGCGCAGACAAGGTAGAGAATCCCTCTACAAATCTTCTATAATATCCAGCCATGCCCAAGAAGCTTCTGATCTCTTTGGGAGTAACAGGCCTCACCCATTCCATAACAGCAGCGATCTTTTCTGGGTCCACCGATATTCCCTCCTTATTAACTACGTGGCCGAGAAAAGAAACTTGAGGCAACCAAAATTCGCATTTGCTCAGCTTGGCGTATAGCTTATGGTCTCTCAGAGTCGCCAAGACCAGTCACAAATGTCGATCATGCTCCTCCGCATCTGTAGAGTACACCAAAACATCGTCTATAAAGACAATCACAAACTTATCTGGGAAATCCTTGAAAACTCTGTTTATCAGATCCATAAAAGATGAGGGCGCATTAGTCAAACCAAATGACATAACCAAAAACTCAAAATGACCATGACGAGAGCAGAACGCCGTCCGCGGAACATCTGACTCCCGAATCCTCAACTGGTGATAGCATGAACGAAGATCAATCTTGGAAAACACGGCACTACCACGCAGTTGGTCAAACAGATCGTCAATCTGAGGCAAAGGGTACTTGTTCTTAATAGTAACCTTGTTCAGCTCTCTATAGTCGACGCATAGCCTAATCGACCCATCTTTCTTTTTAACGAACAGCACTGGTGCACCCCAAGGAGAAGAACTCGGCCTTATGAAACCTTTTGCCAATATCTCATCCAGCTGAATTCGCAACTCTTCCAGCTCTCGCGGGGCCATCCGGTACGGCGCCTTTGCAATAAGACACGTGCCTGGCTCGAAATCTATAACAAACTCGACATTTCGATCGGGTGGAAGACCAGAAAGATCATCAAGAAACATATCAGCGAAGTCACACACCACATGAATCTCTTCCAAACACGGCACTCTAACAACTGTCCCTACACGCCCGTGACATGGCCCAACACGCCCGTGTCACGGGGCGTTTACTCACACCTACCCACTCGACGAACGTCGATCTCCGCTTGATGAAATAGGGGACACGACCTGTGACACGCCCGTGTCACAGGCCGTGTACTAACTCAAACACCGCTCGACGATCTTGGAGCGCCGATCGTCGAACAGAGAGACACGCCCCGTGTCACGCCCGTGTCCGATACGACACGCCCATGACACGGCCGTGTTCTCACTAAAACACCGCCTGACGACCATCGAGCATAGCTCGACAAACTGAAGGGGGACACGCCCTGTTACACGCCCGTGTCACAGGCCGTGTTCCTACCAAAAACACCCGTCGACCAGAAATCGTCGACCACAGAAAAAAGAGCTCTACCCGAGCACGACATGCCCTGGGTCACGCCCGTGACCCAGGCCGTGTCACCCAAACTTACACAAAAAAAGAATCCTGCTAACTCCTTAGCAAAAAGACAAGGCACCAACCTACAAGCTCGGCCACATCAGGCACGCTCAGCACATCAAACATTACAAACATTACAGCTAACAAAAACAATCGTCGAAATGACACAAAAATGATCGATCCCGGACTTCGACCAAAACTCGCACCGTAGCTAAACACCCAAGCTACGAAAACAACGGTGAGGTCGAAAAAAACATCCGATGATCGCACGCTCGGGCTAACACCTCCCGAAGCCAAAACACAAGCATTTCCCTAAGAGGCCCAACCGAGTCACCAAAAACAGACTCCGGCTAGCTGGGGAAACTCGCCAACAGGCTACAACCAAGCTACACAAGGAACCTAAAGAGCTAGGACCACGCTCTACAACGGCGAAGGGCCGGAAAATGCGTCATTGTAACGCCAATCCAAGATCAAACAAAACAAAGAAAAACCGGGGGCTTTACAGGATGAGGATGTTGATGACTAGAAGAAAATATTTTAGCACTGTAGCATTACTTGAGCTATGTTTTTGGCTATGTGCATGATGAAAAATTAGTTGTATAGTCCCAAATTTCATTACAGAAGAAGGCCTTAGAGGAATGACATTTCCTTTGCCTTTGGCTGATGGTACTTTAGATCCAAATATAAAGGTTCCATGGTTCTTCATTTGGATCTCCTCATAGGATGCCTTAAGGTCTCTTAGTCCAATGTCTGCTCTAATTCTTGTATTTTGTGGCTTTGTTCAACTAGTAGAGCATCGATTTGACAGATGAACATAGGATGAATCAAGATTATATGTATTTGAATGAAGAATTACACAGTTAAAATTGTTTTAATATTATTATTCTTCTTTTTAGCCTCCTTGGTATATCCTAGACCACTTCTAGATAGTGCAGAAAAGCTGATAATTTTTGACAGCACTATTTGTGGCTTGGAGAAATTAGCCACAAGCTTCCTTTCAATGAGGAGCTTATCTTCCAAAGCCTTAATTGCTTTTTTTTTGAATCAGAATTATTTCTTGAGCATCATGTTTTTTCTTGAGCTCAAACAACTCAGAATTCATGAGAGGTATCTTAGATGTTTTCTCATCAACAAGAGATTTGAAATACTTGATGATTTTAATTTCCTTATCCTGAGACTTAACTAGTGCTTTGATTTTCTTTAATGCTTTTAATATAACACGATACTTGTTTATCAAATCATTATATTGATCTACCAGTTCAGAATAATCCTCATCATCAGATGAGTTTGGTTCTAACTTAGCATCAGTCTTATAGTTAGATCAAGACTTAGAGAGGGGTGCTTTTGTATATACCTGATCAGGATGTTAGTTGCCTTGATATTCCTCATTGATCATGGCCATTAGAACACATCATTCTTCTTCTTCAAAATCACTATATGACAGTGAAATGGGTTGCCCTGATGCACATCATTCTAGCAAAACAACCAGATATCCACACATCTTTCGAGATTGCAGTCAACCCAACATAGGCTTCTTCCACTTCTTCTAATTCAAATGAGCTTAATTCACAATCACTCAAGCTATTCTTCTTCTTTGCATTGAATCTCTTTTCAAGCTTCTTGCATTTGTGTGATTTCTTTTCAATAGATCTCTTTCCCGTATTTCTCTTAATAGTATAGTATGCTATAACATTCCCTAGTTTGTTATAACAATAACAAATAATGTTAGTATTAGATTGTTTGTTCTGTTTAGTGTCATACATATCCCTCTTGGGATTGTGCTTTGTCCTGTCATTGCTGGTGTAGTTTTTCTTTGAGCTAGAGGTGGATGATGATCAGTTTTTCCACTACTTCCTCTTGCTTGGCATCATCTTAGACTACTTGGCGAATAGGGACAATTATCCATCAAAAAGTTCATACCTAGATGTACTGGGTTCTGACTCTTCTAATTCAACAGCTCTTCTTAAAGGAGTTGGTGTCTCCTCTCTTCCTTTCCTAGAGCTTCCTTCCTTGAAAGATACAGTCTTCTTATTCCCATTTAATCTTCTTCTTTCCTCCTCAGCTTTCCTTATGTTTAACTACATTTCGCGAGATACTTCTCATACAATTTCGGGGGCAGAATATTTGCAAAATTCCTCATTTCTCTTATTGCACAAATCTTAATGTCCAATTCCTTATTAAGGGATCTAAGGAATTTGTCATTCAAATCATAATTGGAGAATTCTTTCCCATAGTTCTTCAACTCATTAATAGTTTTAAAAACATTACATAGCAATCAATAATTAAATCCTTATTCCCTTTCTTGAAGGATTCATATTCTTTGTTGAGGAGAGATTTCATGTCATCCCTAAGCTCTTTAGTTCCTCCCATGTAGACCACTAGAGAATCCAACATTTTCCTAACTATTTTGCAATGAATTAGTTTCGAGAATGTGGAGTCATGATGTAGGATAGTCCCACCGATGCGACTGAGATGATCGGAAAACTCACAAATCGCTCTCTCACGCAACTAAAATGTAACCACACCAAATTGCGTTGTTATAAATCACACGACAACACAAAGGATCGCTAATCCTCTAGAGATTAAATAAGGGATATTTGCCAATATTTGCTCAAGAAAAATTGACATAGACGATTCCGAATGGTTGTGTTGTACCAAAAGAGATACACCAAAAATCGATGACCAAAGTGGTTAATCTCTCCCAACAAAAGGAAAACAACGAAAAACAAAATCCTTTGAACTACGAAAAATCAAGAGTTTCAACAACGAATAATCCAGAGAAAAACCATGCTGCAATCTCGATTTCCAAATTAACGCCACCATTTTCTTCACAGGAAAAATGTTTAAGAGATGAATCACACACGAGATGAGGAAAAAAATTCGTTACCCACACTCAAGGAGGTTGTCACGAGGCAAATTGCTCTACTACAGTTCCACCGGAGTTACGCCAAATGGAGACCAAGACTCTCCAATCTCCACGGAACCACACCGATGATTCCCGACTGGCAGCTGATCGGTACAGAGGAGCGCAGGTAGGGGCAGGCAACAGCTTGGGTAGGTAGCAGCCCCACTCTTCGTATACAGGGATGGAGTAGTCACACCACCAGGGAGGGAGGGTCACCGGAGTCTCTCCAATGGACGAAGATGGCGAGTCATATGCCAGTTGGGGGAGGGGTGGCGGATGAGTCATGCTAAAATTTTTAATGGTCCACCTCTACCACTTGCAACAACTAGCACCAGTATTGTACCACCACCAGAATGTATAGAAGCCAAAAGAAAGCTAAAATTATTGTTGCCAAGGCTATGAACATTTTAGCTCAGACAATGTCTGATGACATCTTCCAGAAATTTGCTGAATGCACCTCAGCAAAAGACATCTTGGACTCCCTCATATCAATGGTAGCTGAATCAGTTGATAAGAGAAAGGACAGAAGATCCCACTTGATTTCTCAATATGAGAATTTCAAAATAGGAGAAAGTGAGTCAGTTGTTGAGATGTACATAAGACTCAGTGTAACGTCCCGAATCGCACTAGGCCCCTCGTGCGTGTTTTTGAGTCAGGAGAGCTTACTTGGGTTCAGGGGGAGTGCTGACAACTGGGCTGCACATGTGAAAAGGAGGAGAAATCATTCAAGCATAGGACACGGGTAGAGACACAGGCGTGTCTCTACCCCTGTGGGAGTGGACAGCTCTCGAGTCGATGACTCGAGCATGTCCAGAGAAGGACACAGGTAGTGTCACAGGCGTGTCACTACCCGTGTGAAGTGACACGAGTAGAGACACTAGCTTGTATCTACCCATGTGTGTGTGGAGTTGAACTCGACAGATCATGTCGATATTGATGATGTGTGTCGAGATCGACGAAATGTATGACACGGGTAGAGACACGGGCGTGTTCCTACCCGTGTGTCATTGTGTGGAGTTGAACTTGACGAGGTGTGTTGAGATCGATGAGGTGTGTCGAGATCGACAAAGTGAATGACACGGGCAGCGACACGGGCGTGTCCCTACTCGTGTGTTTGTCGAGTTGAACTCAAAAGAGCGTGTCGAGATCGGCGAAGTGTGTCGAGATCGACGAAATGTATGACACGGGTAGAGACACGGGCGTATCCCTACCCATGTGTCGTTGTGTCGAGTTGAACATGACGAGGTGTGTCGAGATCGACGAAGTGTGTCGAGATCGACAAAATGTATGACACGGGTAGAGACATGCGCGTGTCCCTACCCGTGTGTCATTGTGTCGAGTTGAGTTCGTCGAAATGTATCCAGAGAAGGACATGGCCAGGGAACATGGCCATGTCATGTGGACATGTGTCGGGACACGGGCGTGTCCCTACACGTGTCGAGTATTGAACCGACACTAAAACCGTCGTTGACGCTTTGTCCAAGCAGGACACGGTTAAGGACTCGGGCGTGTCCCTACCCGTGTCACTTTACATATATAAGGGTTGTGAAAACCCTAGCCATTTTCACTCCTCATTCCAGCCATTTTTCCTGAGAGAAACTTCTGTAGAGAGGGAAAACTACAAGAGCAAGTCTTGGAGGAGAAGATCCGCCACTGCCGTGAAGGAGAAGATGTCGCCGAGAAGAGTTGCACGATCCATGGCCGGAAATAGTGGAAACGCAGGAAATGATGTGTGTAATGCCCCAAAACTCAAAAGATAGACGGGAGACGTTCTGAGCCAAGTTAGGAATTCGGCAGGAGGCACACAGCCTGTGACACGGGCGTGTCCCAAGGGGTGTTGTGTTTGGGTCGAGGATTTGGCCGAGAGGTCGATGAATTTTGGAGTCGACAATCGTCGAGCAGCGAACACGGCCTGAGACACGGGCGTGTCCCAGGGCATGTCGAGCTCGTGTAGACGATCTGCCACGGAAGTCGACATTTTCGCTCGATGATGTGTCGAGATAGGGAACACGACCTAGGATATGGGCATGTCCAAGGCCATCTCAGGTGGTCGACGAAGTGTCGAGACGAAGTGTCGAGACAGTGAACACGGTCTGGAGCCCAGGAGTGTTCGAGTTTCATACGGGAGTGTCAAATAGGACACGGGCATGTCCAATACCCATGTGAGTCTCGTGTTGGTGTTGGTCCTGTGTTGATGGAGGAATATGCCCGGGAACACGGGCATGTACTGACTGACATGGGCATGTCAGGTCGAATACGAGCATGTCAGGTGCCCGTGTGTTTTTCGAGACGCGTCAATTTCGATGACAAATGGGGGACACGGCCCTGGACACGGGCGTGTCGCAGGCCGTGTTCGACCCAGACTTTGAATTTCAGGTCTGGATCATGGTCGTTCGTTTCCTTATTTTGGGATCCGACGGCTGGGGGTTGTTACTACTGGGATATACCCGGGAATAGGGTTTCAAATCCCTCATTTCTTTCTCTTAGTCTCTTTCTAAAGTCTAGAGAGAGGGGAGAGCAAGGAAGGAGAAAGGAGGCTAAATACGGTTATCGACGGAGCTTCGGAGCTCCAAATCGTGAGCCGACTTCGGATCTACGGATGCAAGGAGATTGCAGTGCTTTTCATCTGCATGGATTTCCATCGCACCAAGGAAAAGTGCTAGGGTAACGATTCTCTACTTGAGCATGTGAAGATCTCTTTTCCTTTGCATAGGAAGCCCGCTCTCGCGAGTTTGCGGTGAGTTGAGGCATTCCTTCGGGTAGACATGAATCGTCCCCATTGGGTATATGTAGAGTCCGTAATCAAGAACAGACATAGGCATGATGTGTGAAGCCTACCCGGACAAGTTGGTCTGGATCGGTAATGTTGCATTACATAAATGGCCGGAGAAGTCTCCGTGAGGATGTTTGTTTTTTTTGGTTTTCTACGCTGTAGATTGCAACAGGGAGCCTTGGGGATTAACTCCAAGGTGCACCCGAAAAACTGGGCGGATGCGTGATTCTGCTAACATGGTGGCCTGGGAGCCAACTTGAACATAACCGGGTTATGTGAAGTGTGTGACAGAAACAGGACTCAGGGAGGTTTGACCCGTGCATATGGCTTAAATTGACGTTGCGACATGAGCAACGGGTCAGGCGAAATCATACCCATTCTATGTCGTTCGGTGGGAGTCGTTGGCATAGATGAGGGTCTTCGGCGGTCTATGCCTTAAATTGACGTGACCCATGCCGGGAAGGTAAAATGCTCATAGGATTGGCTGTCAAAGTGGCGGTGGTGAGACCGGGGTGTCTATGGCTTAAATTGACGTGACATTGATCGATTCTCCGAGAATGTGTCCTGAGTGCATGGGGTGTGTGGCCGTGTGTGCCTACGGCTGTGATGTAGTGTTGTTACATTACTGCTTGGTTATGCTAATAAAGTGCAGGGAAGGAGCATCGCCGCCCCACGTTCGGGGACATGATCGTTATAATTTGGTCAGCATAGATGACCGTTGATTTTGTTTGCCACCGTGCGGTGGATTGTTGCTTGCAGGTGCTGCGGAGCCGAGCGGTAAATAGCGGGCTAAAGCCCAAGTTGCTGAGCCGGCCCTCGAAGGCCTAATTTTGAATGTTTTCTGTTATTCATGTATGGCCAGCCTGCGTGACGTGGTTTGGAAAACATTTATATTTGAGCAAACTATTGTAAGGCCATAAGTCCAGTACTTGTGTATTTGTACGTTCATTCCTGTTGGCTTCATAATGGACATTCATGCTAGTAGCTGGATTCTTTTATTTTGCAACTATTAAAATTACTTCCGCTAGAATGACTCTGTGTAGGACGTTGTATATTAGTTGGATGGTTTCCATTGAGTAACCACCCGGTCTGTCTGTGGTATATGGCATCGGGCTCCGACCGGACCTAATGCTATATGCTATGCGACGGATAGGGGGTGTTATAATTTGGTATTATACTCCTAGTTTCAGTCGGGCTTAAAATGAATTCGTGGACGAATTCTTTTTAAGGGGTGGTGAGCACATGTGTGTGCGTCATCGTTATAACACCAAAAGAACCCATGAATGTCCACTTAGGAATGAAAATACACGTGTTTGAGGAACTTGGGTGTTCCTATAATTGCTTTTTATAATTTTGTATGGTCGCTTAACGGTGTTTTGCACAACTATAGGTGACTAGAAGCGTTGCTGGGCCGTCAGAACATCCGATTTCTGAGGATTATAGTGCACCTAGTGACGTGCCTGCAACCCTTCCCTCCGCTGAAACCATAAGAATGGTGGTGGAAGCAGTGTTCTCTGCGATTGGTGCACAAAATGAAAGACATGTACAGTCCCCTATTTCTGAAGTAACTCCAACACTGGGTGGTATGATAGAGCAAACGACATTTATAGGACCTTTGGGGCAGCAGTTGAACATGATGTTAGTGCAGGGTACTCACTCAGTTGAGGAATATTTGCAAGCGTTCCTGATGATAAGACGCTACTCGGGCTCTAAAGTGGAGAGCGAGCAGTCGATAGGTTTTATGTTGGCCTGCGCGGCGAATTGCGATTTTTGCTACTAGGACAAAAATTATTGGGATTCCGAGCCTTGGTGGAATCGGCGAGATCTTTGAAAGTAGATTTGGCAAAAGTCAATCGGACATCGGAGTTCAGGGTACTAGACTTTCCAGATTCTGCAAAGCCTGCATACCAAAGGAGGAGGAACAAGAAGTCTAAAATGTCTACTGGTCAGGCTCCATATGGTTGTTTTAAGTGTGGCAAGGAAGGGCACTTTGCCAGAGATTGTCAGAATGGTGCTCAGAATTTAAAGAAAGCTATATCAGGAGCAGGTATAGGACAAAGTGCCATAGATCTGAATCGAATCCAAGGAAGCAAATACTTGGATATGCAGAAGACGAAGTTCCAAATGCCGAACTCCTCAAAGTCTGTGTACCGTAGGTGGTATAAGAAGGCTAGTACTTTGGGTCCAGCTCCTTCTTCTGGTGCTTCTGGGACGACTACGGATCGAACCCCAGGCGCATGCTTTAATTGTGGAAAGTCGGGGCACTTTGCCCGAGACTACTGGAGCGGACGCCACAAGTCCGAGAAGAAGCACGCTGTCGTGATGACAGGTACAACTTAAAGTTATAACAGTTTAGCTTTAAATACTTGTTGCCCTTGTGCATTTTAGCTTAGAACCGTTTATGCTAAGCTTTGTTCTGATTTTCGATTAATTCGGCGAGAGCACCATTCGCTTAGGGAGCTTCACGTTCCCTTTTGACCAAAGGATTTGTATTGCGCGTCAGAGTACCTCCTTCGATGGCAAAAGACAAATTGGATGCGTTGTTGTCTAATGATGCTCATTGCGCGCGAGTAAAATTTGTTGCATTTAGGTGCGGACTGGGAGTCAAGACTTTGACTTACAAACATCGTTACTACTGCTAGGGGAGCTCGACGTAATCTTTGGTATGGACTGGCTCTCGGAGCAACAAATATACATTGATCGAAATCGCAAGAAAGTCAAGTTTGGAACTGGTCATGAGACGACATTTGTGGGCTTGAAAAGGGGTCGAGCATGATGTTGGTGTCTGCTCTTCAGATGGTTAAGGCGGTTCAGTATGATGCCAAACCGGTCATACGCTCTTCGTATCGGTTAGCACCTAAGAAGAAGGACGGATACTTGAGACTTTGTATTGATTATCGAGAGCTGAATATGCTAACAGAGAAGAACAAGTACCTGATCCCGAGGATTAATGATCTGTTCAATAAGTTAGTCGGGTCAACAGTGTACTCAAAGTTGGATCTCAATTCTGGATATTATCAGCCAAGGATAAGGGAGAGTGATATCCCCAAAACAGCTTTTAGTACGAGATACAAGCATTACGAGTTTATGGCCATGCCGTTTGGGCTGACGAATGTGTCGTTGGTGTTCATGAATTTGATGAACGAGACTTTCAGGGAGTACTTGGACCACTTTGTGATCGTCTTCATCAATGACATTTTGGTGTACTCATAGAGTGAGGAGGATCACTTCAAGCATCTACATTTGGTGTTGGATATGCTGAGGAGAAATGAATTGTACGCCAAGTTCTCCAAATGAGAGTTTTGGTTGTCTTCAGTGGCATTACTTAGTCATATAGTGAGTGGAGAGGGGATTGCGGTGGATCCGGTGAAGATTGTTGCGATACGAGAGTGTCCTGTGCTTGCTACGATAGCGGACGTCCGGAGTTTTCTGGGGCTTGCCGGCTATTACAGGTGCTTCATGGAGAACTTCTCGAGGATAGAGTTACCTCTCACTACTTTGACGAGGAAGGCGTAGAAGTTCATTTGGACACCGGAGTGCGCACGAGCTTTTGAGGCGTTGAATTATCGGTTGACCACGGCGCCTGTGCTGAGTTCGCTGAGTGGGACCGAAGGCTTTGAAATCTATAGCGATGATTCAGGCAGTGGCTTGGGTTGTGTGTTGCTGCAGCATGGAAGTGTGATAGCGTATGGCTCGAGACAGCTGAAAGTGCACGAGAGGAATTATCCGGTCCCTGACTTTGAGTTAAGGGTCGTGATTTTTGCCTTGAAGCTGTGGAGACACTACCTGTATTGTGTAAGGGTCGATATCTATACCGACCACAAGAGCTTGAAATATTTGTTGGATCAGAAAGATCTAAACATGCGACAGAGGAGATGGATGGAGTTCCTGGGGGACTACACGTTCAAAATCCATTATGTGCCTGGGAAAGGCAATGCAGTTATGGGCACGTTGAGTCGCATGGCCCCAGCTCAAGATAATTGGCTGTCTGTCCATGACGAGCGGTTTGTTTAGGAGTTGGAGGCATTGGAGATCTCTTGCGTAGACAAGCAGTCAAGTGCTGAATCGCTATTGAACTGGACAGAAGTTCAGTATGACCTGGCTGATCGGATTTGGCAGGCTTTGGATATGGATAACAGCATGAAGCAGCTCATGACAAAGGCTTTGGATGGGTGAAATTCCCAATATGAGGTTGTGGATGGATTGCTTTTGAAAGACACTCGTCTGTGCGTCCCAAACGTGGGAAATTTGCGGGTGGAATTGTTGTATGAGGCGCATCATATCAAGTACTCGATTCACCCGTGGAGCACAAAGATGTATCGCGACGTGAAGAAATTGTTATGGTGGCCAGGACTGAAGAAGTTTGTGGCACTATACGTGGCGAAGTGTCAGACGTGCGCCTTGGTGAAGGCAGAATTCCAAAAGCCGGGAGGACTCTTGAAGTCCTTGCCTATTCCGGAGTGGAAGTTTGACGACATTACTATGGACTTTGTGCACGGGCTGTCGAGGTCGCAAAAGGGGAATGACGCCATTTGGGTGGTCGTAGATCGTCTAACGAAGGTGTCACACTTCATTCCGCATAGGAAGGATGATCCCATGGAGAAACTAGCAAAGTTATATGTGGATAACATAGTATGGCTTCATGGTGTGCCCCACAGCATCGTGATTGACCGACATGGGCGATTCACGTAAAATGATTGGAGGCTGGTGTAGCAGATGTTGGGAACAAAGCTGAGTTTTAGCACAGCCTTTCATCCACAAACAGATGGGCAGACCGAGAGGGTCAATAGGACAATGAAAGACATGCTTCGCATGTGTGTCCTGGACTTCGGGAAGCAGTGGGAAGACCACCAATACTTGGTGGAGTTTGCGTACAACAATAGCGACCAGGCTAGCATACAAATGGCGCCCTTCGAGGCCCTTTATGGTATAAGATGTCGCACGCCATTGTCTTGGTTGGAAATGGGTGAGTCAAAGTTATACAAATGACAAAAGGTGGAAGATGCTATGTCGTTGGTTCGAATGATTCGAGAGAGGTTGCTAATCGCTCAAGAATGCCAGGCAAAGTACTATAATGTCAAGCACTGGAACGTGGAGTTCGCTGTTGGCGACTGGGTGTACTTGAAGATCAAGTCGTTCAAGGGTGTCTCTGATGAGTCCACTTTATATACCTATTTTCAGACTCATCTAGGCTTGTTTTTCGTCGCTTGCACTTCACTTTTAGTTCATTATCATATATATTTCATCTTGCCTATATTTCCATAGGAAGTGCACATTAATGCCCGTGGTTGTGTATTTTGTTTTTTTTATAGTATGTTCTCCTTTTTGTTATTGCCTGGAATGTCTGCACATATCAGTGATTGGTTTTTCCTTTCGGTACAGGGGACGTGTGCGTGTTCCGGGATGGTTGTGAAACAAGAATACTGCGCACGATCATGGGATCTAATGCGCATGACCACCGGTCTTCGTTTGCCAAAATCAGCCTGGGGTAAGCGCACGACCACTGGACATAATGCGCACGACCACCGGTCGTGCGCCACTGATCGTGTGCATTGATTCCTCTTTTCTGGAGTCCTGTCTGGGGTAATAGCACGACCATTGAACTTATTGCGCACGACCACTGCTCGTGTGCCACTGCTCGTGCGCGTTATCCCAGTTCTTCTTCCTGATATTTCATGCCAGTGCGCACGAGCACCAGACATAGTGTGCACGACCACTGGTCGTGCGCCTGTGATCGTGCGCATTGTTCATTTCTGCTTTGTATAAATAGTGCAGGTCTCGCCCTAATTCGGGAGAGGATCCGGAGCTCGACATTTCTCCGCCTTTTTCCGCCTTCTCCGCCGTTCCCCTTCATCTTCCACCCTAGGGAGGTGCTCCGGACAAGCTTTCACCGCCAAATCCAAGCTGGAGCTTCCTCTCGGCCTTCTCCTTCATCCGTGAGCTTCAAGTAGGGTTTGACGCCATAGCCATCAAGCAAAGGAAAGCTAGCAAACTTCGTCTGCTATCGTGAGACGAAGAAGATGGGCCATTGGAAGGTGGTGACATCCCTTCTCTAACCCGGACGTAGTTGAGGACCGAGCTTGGACGCGGAATGACAACTCGACGATTCCAACCGTGAATCCTCCGCAAGACTTCGGATTCGGTCGATCTCTTGACTTGTTCTTACTTTATTGTTGAATATTGGTGTTTTAAATCTATTTATATTGATGAAGTGCACTGTGGTTGTATATGTTATGTGTTTCATGTCTATGTGATTCCTATTTCATTTTACTGCCTAAGTTGCTTGAGTTGCGCCATATTCCATCCACCACCATCCACCCTTGCCGCACTAGCAATTGCTAGTGGCGTGCGTAGCGAAGAGGTGCTCACGACCCTCATTCTGCCGTTCTAACCACCTCATTCGCTAGCCTTCTCGTCCATCCGCCAAGTGATTCGGTGCATAGCGACCCGACTAGTCTTTCATCCCGCCTGGCGAAGCATCGCATAGCGGCGTTGCATAGGAGTAGTTGTTAGCCTTTTATTTTCTGTTTCCGCAAACATCAAAACCCCCCTTAGTTAGCTCCGACCTGAGGACTTCAATCTCAAGTCCTCCTCGAAATTAACTCCACCTTACTGTGTTCCTTGTGAGATCGATACTTGGGAAAACTCCCATTTTATATTACTTGTGCGACCGGTTCACTGTCGTGATCTTAAGCATCAAGTTTTTGGCGCCGTTGTCGGGGAACACAGTCGTGTGAGTTTTTGGAGAGGGAGATAATAGATTGAAGCCCTTTTCCATTTGTGCATATCATTTTTTTTATTTTCTTTGGTTATTAGAATTTTTATTTTGCTTATTTCTTTTTGCCCTTTTCTGATTTTTGATTTAGATAGCAGATCCGTGCTATTTTCATTTTAGCTGTGTAGCACGTTTTCAGCAATTATTTTTGTTCGTGATGGATCCTGATGCTGAGTGCCGTATCCTTGACACTTTGCGCCGATCCATCGATGCCATTGCTGTTATGAATGTCGAGCATTGCATTCAGTGTTTGTTATGTCAAAGTGTGGGCCACATGTTGAAGGATTTCCCTCATTTGTGCAAGCCTTCTCCCTCTGAGGGCCTGTGCACAATAACCTCTCGTTCGCGGAAGACTGTTGTGGACAGGCCTACCAGGGTGTTGCCTGACCCATACACTGACATAACGCACTTTGCTCATTCTTTAGCCGTTGAGATTACTAAAGAATCTCTGGCCGCATACAGCTCTTTTATGGGTCCCTCGATCCATTTTTACGAGCTTTCCTTGAGTGATGATGATCACTCTGGTGTTAGCAAACAAAAAGTGGAGCAGGAACTCATGGACACTCATGTATGGGACGATGAGATTGTTCCGGTCGTCGACGGGGTGGCGTCTGCGAATGACTGTGCGAAGGGGCCTGCTTATTCAGTGCTTGATTTTGAGAGCAGCCTTGACCATGTGCATTTTTTGCCGGATTGTGCTATTCCTCTTTCTTGTGAGTCAGTTGATGATGTCGTGATTGTGGCTGATTTGGTGCCCGAGGTTGCGCCGAAGTGGGATGATGATTCCTCTATCTCCGACGGAGAAGGTGGATCTTCGGAACACTTTTACGCACCCTGGTGGGATGAGGAATATTCCCTTTCCGATGTAGAGGTTTGCACCACCTTATTGGATTAGGCTGTTCCTCTTACCACCGCGGACCTCGAGTTCTCGGATTCCCCTCGGTACGACTCATATGACACCGATAGTGATCTCTGCTTGGATCCTGCTGAGAGTGAGACCGGGATCACCCTCCCATTTTCTGATTCTTTTAGTTCTTCTTCTCTTTTATTACTTGATCCCCCTTCCTTATCTGAGCCTGTGCAGCATGAGTCTCCACAGGTACGTTGGGATGACGATGAGCTTTGTGCTCATGCCATTGCCATCGCCTCCTGCGGGCCTGTGATAGACGATACCTTGCTAGGCAAGGATTTGTTTTGTGGTGAGATGAGTGAGGACCAGGCCTCCTCCTCATCCTATTTCCTATTTCCTCTGCCTGCGAGGCGCAGGTATTATTATTTAGGCAGAGGGGTAACTATTCTATCACTGTATTGGTAACCGTTACAAAAATGTATATTGGGACAGTTACCTGTGCACTTTTTATTTCATAGGCCCATTAGCTAGAACTGTTTAGAATGTAATAAGTCGTGCTGGGATGACAATAACCCCAGTACTTATCTTTCATTTTCTGCATTTTATTTTTCATGTCTATTTTAGTTTTAGCATTTCTTTTTGTATATTTTGTTTTGTTTTTGCAGAGCTCACCCCTACAGGTATTCTTGGCAAATTGCATTGGCGGGGTTCTGATTCTTCGTATGGCAGGCCTGCTTCAAGTTTCCACGCGTCTTCTGCTATGCTCACTAGCTGAGCATTGGGTAACCTCTTCCCTTAACTCTTTATGATCTTAATTTCTCTATCATATGTTGTGTAGTTTAGTTTAAGTCTGGGGGAGAGCTCTGTTACCTATTGCGCGTGCACATCTCATGTGCATACTAGAAGCTTTTATAGTTTTATTTTGATTAGTTCATTGCATCACACACCACTGTACCCACTTGAGCGCGTGCTTAGCTTTTTGCGTGCTGCGAGTTAAACTCGTTTCTTTTGTATGATTTGGGAAAATTATGGTGCTGATATAGGATTGTGAGACGGAGTAAAATGTTGACATTGCTGTGCTCCTGGTCAACTGCTCTCGTCTCGTGTAGAAATTCGAGTAGATTTAATTTTTCTGTATGCTTATAGTTTTATATCTTTCTATTTGCGTAAAGACTTTTTATTCTACTCAAAAGTTGGTGAATCCGGTATGAATCAAAGGGTAGCATAGGGATGTGTGTAGACGGCCGTTAGTTTTGTATTGCTCGAGTCGGGAGGATGGATAGTCTTTCTCGTTGGCTAAGAACTTGCCCCAAGCTATTCTTGAAGCATGGGTATAGGTTAGTCATGCATGAGCGTGATGTAGGCCATCATTTTGGCCCGGTTGAGCTTTGTACCATGAATGGTTCGCACCAATGAAGTAGCATACCCCACCTCTTGACGCTTGTACAACTTTGACTCACCTGTTTCCAACCAGGACAACGGCGTGCGAAATCTTCTACCATAAAGGGCCTCGAAGGGCGCCATTTGAATACTTGCCTGGTAACTATTGTTGTACGCAAATTCCACCATGTAAAGATGGTCTTCACATTGCTTTCCAAAGCCCAAGACACACATGCGAAGCATGTATTCCATAGACCTATTGACCCTCTCAGTCTGCCCATCCATCTGCAGATGGAAGGCTATGCTAAAACTCAGCTTTGTTCCCAACATTTGCTGCACAAGCCTCCAATCATTGGATGTGAACCGCCCATCTCGATCACTCACGATGTTGCGGGGCACACCGTGGAGCCGCACTATGTTATCCACATATAACTTTGCCAACTTCTCCACCGGATCATCCTTCCTATGCGTAATGAAATACGACCCCTTTGTTAGTCGATCTACGACCACCTAGATGGCGTCGTTCCCCTTTTGAGACCTTGGCAACCCGTGCACAAAGTCCATAGTGATGTTGTCGAATTTCCACTACGGAATAGGCAAGTACTTCAGAAATCCTCCCGGCTTTTGGCATTCCTCCTTCACCAAGGCGCAAGTTTGGCACTTCGCCACGTAGAGCGCCACACCCTTTGTCAAACCCGGACACCAAAACAGTTTCTTAACGTTGCGGTACATCTTTGTGCTCCCCGGGTGAATCGAGTACTTGGTATGGTGCGCCTCGTACCACAAATCTACCTGCAAACTGCCCACGCTTGGGACGCAAAGACGATAGTCTTTCCAAAGCAATCCATCCACAACTTCATATTGGTAATTTGACACATCCCGAGCCTCTATCATGAGTTGCTTTGTGTGCCCATCCAAATCCAAAGCCTGCCGAATCCAGTCAGCCAGGTCATATTGAACTTCAGTCCAATTCAAGAGTGCTTCAGCACTTGACTGCTTATCTACACAAACAATCTCCAACGCCTCCAACTCCCCAACCAATCACTCGTCATGGATCGACAACCAATTGGCTTGAACTGGGGCTCGACAACTCAACGTGTCCGCGACAGCATTACCTTTACCGGGCACGTAGTGGATCTTGAATGTATAGTCCCCCAGGAACTCCAGCCATCTACATTGTCGCATATTCAGATCTTTCTGATCAAACAAATACTTCAGGTTCTTATGATTGGTGTAGATATCCATCTTCACACTGTACAAATAATGCCTTCACAGCTTCAAGGCAAAAATCACGGCCGCTAACTCCAAGTCATGGACCGGATAGTTCCTGTCGTGCACCTTCAGCTGTCTCGAGCCATATGCTATAACGCTTCCATGTCGCAGTAGCACCCAACCCAAACCGCTGCCCGAAGCATCGCTATAAATCTCATAACCTTCGGTCCCACTCGGCGTACTCAGCACAGGCATCGTGGTCAACCGACATTTCAACTTCTCAAAAGCTCGCGCGCACTCCGGCGTCCAAACGAACTTCTGCTCCTTCCTCGTCAAAGTAGTGAGAGGTAACACTATCCGCGAGAAGTTCTCTACGAAGCGCCTATAATAGTCGGCAAGCCCCAGAAAGCTCCGGACTTCTGCTACCGTAGAAAGCTCAGGCCACTCCTGTATCGCAACAATCTTCGTTGGATCCACTGCAATACCTTCCCCACTCACTATATGACCGAGGAACGCCACCGAGGACAACCAAAACTCGCACTTCGAGAACTTGGCATACAATTGATTCCTCCTCAAAATCTCCAATCACCAAAATATCGTCGATGAAGACGATCACAAAATGGTCCAAGTACTCCCTGAAGGTTCTGTTCATCATATCCATGAATACTGACGGCGCATTAGGCAGCCCAAACGACATGACCGTAAACTCATAATGTCTGTATCTTCTACTGAACGCTGTCTTAGGGATATCAGTCTCCCTTATCCTCAGCTGATAATAACCAGACTTGAGATCCAACTTAGAGTTCACAGTCGACCCGACCAACTGATCAAAAGATCATCGATCCTTGGGATTGGGTACTTGTTCTTTTCCATTAGCCTGTTTAACTCCCGATAATCAATACTGTTGGGTACATTGGAATATATGTACCTGATTTGAAGAAGCCTCACCCTACTCAATGATGTACATCAAGGTGTATTTGATGTGCTTTGAGTTTATTTGTGCAGGTTAAGTAATTGCAGGGAAAGAAAAAAAGTTTCTAAATCCATGTGTCGACACCCAGAAGAAAAGTGTCGACACTTAAGGAGGCTTGTGTCGACACCCAGAGAAGCTGTGTCGACACTTAGAGTAATTGTGTCGACACCAGGAAGGCAGAGTCGACACCAGAAGGAAAGTGTCGACACATACAGGCAGTGTCGACACACAATGAAGAATTGTCTACATAATCAGTGTCGACACTTAGAAGCAGTGTCAACACCCAGAGAAACTTTGTCGACAGCAAAAGTGTCGACACTAGGAGGCTGTGTCTAGACTCAGCAAACTTCAACAAAGTTCAAGTACATGTGTCAACACTAGGAGGCTGTGTCGACACTCAGCAAACTTCAACAAAGTTCAAGTACATGTGTCGACACTAGGAGGCTGTGTCGACACTCAACAAACTTCAACAAAGTTTAAGTACAAGTGTCGACACAAAGGAGATGTGTCGACACTCAGCAAAGTCTCAACACATGAAGAATGTGTCGACACAAGGAGATGTGTCGACACTCAGCAAAGTTTCAACACAGAAGGCATGTGTCGACACAAAGAAGATGTGTTGACACTTAGCAAGTTTCAACACAAGAAGATGTGTCGACACAAAGGACTTGTGTCGACACTTAGCAGAAATCAACTAAGTATTGAAGAAGAAGGACTTGTGTCGACACACAGGATCAGTGTCGACACATTCTGAAGAAGCAGTGTCGAGAAGCTGTTACAACAACACAAGGAGTTGTGTCGACACCATGAAGCCTAGTGTCGACACTTAGTCTACTTGTGTCGACACTTGGTGTATTTGTGTCGACACATAAAGACTATCTGTCTCGACACTTTCAGACAGTGACAGATATTTCAAGAAGTGACTGGATGACTTGACAGCTGTCATTTCAACCGGTTAACTACTACTGTCAGAGCTATCAGAAGGTTGTTAGAAACCGGATCAGCCGGTCACCATGAAGAAAGCTTATATAAAGGCTTATTCCTTCAACAGAATAGGATCGATCAATAAAGTGAAAAACAACACAACAAGAAGAAGACCTTCAAGAGAAGATCTAAGAAGTTGGAGAGAGAGAGCTCCTTCTAAGAAGACCAGCTGTTGAACCAGGCTGATAAGGAAGATTCAGATTGAAATCAGAATCTCAAGTCATCAGTTGATTGAAGATCATCTGCATAGAGATACAACCCTACTGTGTTCTAATTCAAGAAGCTTTGAAGAAAGCCAAGGGAGGTTGATCTCAGCCAAGTTCTTCCAAGAACTCATCAAGAAGCCAGTCAACTCATCTCTCTCTATCAGAGTTGTGGTTATATACTTTGTATTTTCTAATTTCTGTAGGATCTTGTATAGATCTGAGTTGTAAGCCTAAATCTATAAAGGCTGAGATAGGGCCTGTGAGCCTGAGTGTAGGAGAATCATTTCTCTGAGTGTAGGCCTTGTTGAAGGCTGAGGTAGGGCTGTTGTGCCTAAGTGTAGGTCTTGTTGAAGACTGAGTGGTCGGGCTTGGTGCCTGAGTTGTAGGAGTGGGATCACTCTGAGTTGTAGGAACCTGTTTGGGGTTCTGAGTTGTAAGATCTGAGGATCTGAGGAGAAGTGGGGAAGTTAGGCCGAATTTAGTACACTACTAGATAGGCGAAGGGGGAAAGTGGACGTACCCAGACCTTGGGGAACCACTATAAATCCTGTGTGCACATTGTGAATGTATGCTTGTATGGTTGCTGTGCTGTGGTATTTGTAGAATTGCAATTATTGTACTGTATTTCTGCCTTTAAAGTTAAAAAGATATTGGTCCCCTATTCACCCCCCCCCCCCCTCTAGGTGATTAGGCACTAGTTCTTTCAAGTGGTATCAAAGCGAGGTTACTCAAAAAGGACATAACAGTCTTAGTAAAAGATCCTGTAGGCAGAATCAGAATAATCAAGAATCAAGAAAAATTTGTTCAACTGAGAATCACAAAGAGCTAGGATCCATGAAATTGTCAATCTGCAGAAAAGAGATTTTTGGCATATGGAAAGAGAGGGTTAGACTCTTTATGAAAGCATCTGACCCAAGAATATACATCACAGTCAAAGAAGGGCCATATGTGCCAATGAAAGTATCTGTTCTGGATGCAAATCAGAGAACTCCCAAAGACTATTCAGAAATGACTAAAGATGAGATTATTCTGACCACTATGGACAAAAGGGCCCAGAATATTATTGTAAGTGCAATTGATGATGCCACATTTCAGAACCTAATACATTGTAAAACCTCAAAAGAAATGTGGGACACTCTAATAGTTTACATGGAGGGATCTGAAGAGGAAAGACAAGACAGGAAGTCTTTGTTAAATCAGGAGTATGAAAGCTTCAGACAAGGAAAGTCTGATAGCATTACTGAATGCTACAAGAAATTCTATAGGATTGTTAATGAGTTGATGTCTTATGGAAGAGAATTCAACAACTATGAGCTGAATGACAAGTTTTTAAGATCCCTGACTAAGGACTGGGATACCAAGATTTGTGTCATTAGGGAAATGGCCAAATTAGCTGATATACCTCCTCCAACCTTGTTTGGAAAACTGCTATCTTATGAAATGCAATTAATGGTTAGAAAGGAGGAAGAGAAGACTACTAAAGTGGAGCACAAGGAAAGGTCTGTGGCCTTCAAGACTGAAGCCACTAGGAAGTATAGATGCAAGTCTCCATCTCCACCACAAACAGTTGCAGATACTGCTTCAGAAAATTCAGGGAACCAGAACTCAGACAGCAGTGAAAGTGATGAGGATTTTGCTGCCTTTACAAGACAGTTTCAAAAGTTTCTGAAGAAGAAGCAGTGGAGGTCTAAGTCATCCACTTCTCAGTCTAAATATGACTACAATCAGAATAGGAAGTCCTCAAGGAATGACAAAAGAAAGTCCAAGCCAAGTAAAAATACATCCTCAAAGATAGTATGTTATTGTTGCAATAGACAAGGACATATAGTAGCTGACTGTCCAGAAAAGAGGAAAGAGTCAACTGATAAGAAGAAGACTCAGTTCAAGGGCAAAAAGGAAAGGTCCTTTGTTGCCAAGAAGGATAAGAGTTTGACTGATCAGTCATCTTCAGAAACAGATTCAGAAGCTGAAGCCTATATTGGACTGTTTGCTGAAGAGGACGAAGATGAGTTCATGCAGCTAATGAACTCAATTTATGAGCATGAGGACAATCAGTGCAATGGACTGATGGCCTTAACAGAAGGAGACAAGATCCAGGATCAGCCTGGACCAAGTAAGGTACAATGTATTTCAGATTATAGTACTGATTCAGAATCAGATACATCTGCATCAAGTGAAGTGGGTGAGTCTGAATCTGAGGGTGATATTCATCAGTTGATGGATGAATATAGAGATGTATTACTGGCACTTAAGAAGAGCAAAAATCTGGTCAAAACACTGACTAAGGAAATTGCTAATCTTAAGTTAGCAGCTGTTGATTCAGATAAAGTGTTAGATCAGAAACTAAATGAAATAGACAGGTTGAAGAACATTACAGTTATTTAGATGGGAACTATTACATTTAAGAATGATCAAATTAAAAATTTTTTAGGCTATACTTCAGAAGGAGAGAGAGATTGTTGCAAGTTTTTCTAAACCAAAATCAGTTCTACCTTTGATAGATGAGTTTATTCCTCAAAAGGGTAAGACTGGATTGGGGTTTACAAAACCTGCCAGGACAGTTAGGTCCAAATCTAAAGGCAAAGCCCCAGCACTAAACATAAAGCCTGCTGTATAAAAAACAGCTAGGGTTGTACCTAAACAAAGGTACAACATGTTTGAGTGCTGGTGTTGTGGCATGATAGGCCACTTTTCCATAGACTGTTGGCACAATTCAAGTGTCAAGTAGAGTAGCAAACTACCTGCTAGAAGAGCTACAAGTAGTTTTGTTAAAAGTCAAACTAACCTGCACCAAGGACCCAAGAATTATTTGGGTTCTAAGGTTAAGTAATCTTTTTTGCAGGTGAGTCCAAGTGGCCATGCCCCTATATGGTACTTGGACAGTGGATGTTCCAGGCACATGACTGGAACTAGGGGATTGCTGAAGGACTATACACCAATCAAGGATGGTTCTAAAGTTACCTTTGGTGGTTCAAAAAAAGGAATCATCAAAGGCTTTGGTAACATTTCTAGCAACCTAATTACAATTACTCAAGTGGCTTATGTAAAGGGCTTGAAACATAAACTCATTAGCATAAGTCAGCTGAGTGATTTAGGATATGATATCTCATTTGTCAAGGATGGTTGTCATATCAGTAGGTCAAGTGATCAAAAGATCATTTTGACAGGATATAGAAGACAAATGTCTATTGTCTAGACATTATGTGTGAGAACATTGTTTCCTCTATTTGTCTTGTAGCTGATGAGAAAGTCTTACATTATGTTAAATGGCACAAGGGGCTGGCTCATCTCAACTATAAGACAATTGGTCAATTCTTTAGCAAAGAGTTAGTGAGGAATGGTCCTCAGGTTAAGTATATAAAGGTTGGGATATGCTCAGCTTGTCAAAAGGGCAAGCAGACCAAATCCACCTTTCATAGCCTTGAGAACAAAGATGTTGTGAGGTGTCTATACCTCTTGCATATGGATTTTTTTGGTCCTATGTCAGTTCACAGCCTAGGTAGGAAGGTCTATACATTTGTGATAGTTGATGACTACTCAAGGTATTCCTGGGTGTTCTTCATAAGGCAAAAATCTGAAACACCAAGTATCTTGTATAGTTTTGTTAAACAAATTCAGAATGAATTGAACAGTACAGTGGTCAAAATCAGAAGTGACCATGGTACTGAATTTCAGTCTGAAAGTATGACAAAACTGTGTGAAGAGTTTGGAATTTTTCAAGAATTTTCCTCACCAAGAACACCTCAGCAAAATGGCATTGCTGAAAGGAAAAATAGAACCTTGATAGAGGCTGGTAGAACCCTATTGAGTGACACTTCTCTCCCAGAATATTTCTGGGCTGAGGCAGTCAATACTGCATGTCATGTAATCAATAGGGCTACTATCACCAAGAGCTACAAGAAGACCCCCTATGAGATTGTGAAGGGCAGAAAACCAAATCTATCCTATTTCAGGATCTTTGGTTGCAAGTGTTATATCCTTAATAATGGTAAGTCTTATCTAACCAAGTTTACTGCCAAATCCCAAGAGGGGATCTTTGTTGGGTATAGCAACAACAGTAAGGCTTATAGGGTCTACAACTTGATTACTCAAGTTATAGAAGAGTCTATTCATGTAGTTTTTGATGAAGCTAGACTCATTAACAATGAATTGCCTAGAAGTGTTTGCAGCTCCACAGGTATAACTGAGAAGATGGACAAGCTTACTATTGCAGAAGGTCATACTGCAAGTCAGCAAGTGGAAGAAGGTGGCAGCTATCCAGGGGGAGTACAAGATACTCCTGAAGCTGAAGTGGATCAAGAAGTGCAGCTAAATGAAGAGAATGAAGGTGTACAACCTGAAGACAGGCTGCCTCCTGCAAATAGGCATTTAAAAGATCATCCAGCCAATCAAATTATTGGAGATCTCAGACAAGGGGTACAAATAAGGAGCATGAATCTAAGTTCAGTTCTCTACTCTAGCTTTCTATCCCAAGCAGAGCCAAAGAAATTTGAAGAAGCAATCCTAGACCCTCATTGGATTGAGGCCATGCAAGAGGAGCTGAACCCGTTCAAAAGATGCAAAGTCTGGGAGCTAGTTCCTAAACCAAAGGACCACAACATTATTGGAACTAAGTGGATCTTTACGAACAAGTTAGATGAGAATGGAATTATTATAAAGAATAAAGCTAGACTAGTTGCAAAAGGATATATGCAGGAAGAATGTATTAATTTTGATCAAACCTTTGCTCCATTAGCAAGACTGGAAGCAATAAGGATGTTCCTTGCCTATGCAACATTTCAAGGGTTCAAGGTATATCAAATGGTTGTTAAGTCAGCTTTTCTGAATGTAAATCTGAAGGAAGAAGTCCATGTTGAGCAGCCATCAGGTTTTGTTGACTCTCTTAAACCTGATTATGTATATAGACTTAGGAAGGCTTTGTGTGGGTTAAAATAAGCCCCTAGGGCTTGGTATGAAATCCTGTTTAGTTTTCTCATTGAGAACAAATTCTCAAGGGGAAAAATAGACAAGACTCTATTCCTTAGGGAATCCAGAGGCAAGATTTTCTTAGTCTAAATATATGTAGATGACATCATATTTGGGTCTATAGAAAGTAGTCTTTGCAGGAAGTTTGCAAAACTAATGCAAGGACAATTTGAAATGAGCAGTATGGGGGAACTTAAGTTCTTCTTGGGTCTCCAAGTTAGATAGACTAAAGATGGATTATCCATTTGCCAGTCTAAGTTCACCCTAGAATTGATAAGGAAGTATGGTATAGAATCATCCACTACCATGAAAACTCCTATGGGGTCAAGCATGTCTCTAAGCAAAGATGATGCAGGGAAACCTGTAGATGAAACTTTGTATAGAGGGATAGTTGGCTCCCTACTATATTTGACTGCTAGTAGACCAGATATCATGTATGCTACATGTGTCTGTGCTAGGTACCAAGCTTGCCCCAAAGAATCTCATCTGACAGCAGTCAAATGGATATTGAGATATCTTAAGGGCACACCTTATCTAGGCCTTTGGTACCCTAGGAATGGAGATTTTGAACTGATAGGTTATTCAGATGCAGATTTTGCATGCTGCAAGGAAGATAGAAAGAGTACCACAGGTACCTGTCAATTTCTAGGTGGAAGGCTGGTGTCATGGAGTAGCAAGAAGCAGACCAGTGTGGCTATCTCCACATCTGAGTCAGAGTATGTTGCTGCAGGAAGTTGTTGTGCACAACTACTATGGATACCACACCAGCTAGAAGATTATGGTATTCAAGTAAGTAGAACACCTTTATTTTGTGATTCTACTAGTTCCATTTCTATTGCAAATAATCCTGTCTCCCATAGTAGGACTAAGCACATAGAAATTAAGTATAATTTTCTACGAGAACATGTGGAAAAAGAAGATATTTCCCTAGAGTATGTAAAGACAGATAATCAGTTAGCTGATATGTTTACTAAGCCCTTAGATGAAACCAAATTCAATAAATTTAAAATTGAATTAGGGATGATAAATTTAGAATAGTTTACAAAATTGGCTAAGTAAAATGGTGTCGACACACAGAGTTGTTTGTGTCGACACATAGAAGTGGTGTCGACATTTCAGAGAAATGGTGTCGACACATCTAGGAAGTCTGTGTCAACACTTCAGAGAATTTGTGTCGACACATGCAGTGTAGGTGTCGACACATCCAAGGTGGTGTCGACACTTAAGATTTACACAGAATTAGTCTAATAGAGTCTCGACTAAGTGTCGAGCTGACATATATAAGTGTCGACACATATATTCTGTCGACTATACTTGTGTCGACACATAGTTGTCGAGACATTAGAAGAAAGTGTCGACACTTTTCAACAGTGTCGACACAATTCAAGTATGCTAACGCGCCTTTTCACCTTCAATTCTAGAAAGGTATAAATAGGTTTTCCCGATTGTTTGTAGACACGCTCACCTTAGTCTCGAGACCAAACTTGTGTGTCGACATCTATCTTCTCTAAATTCAATATTCCTTCAAACCCTAATGGCGCCCAGGCTAGAAGAGAAAATTAACGAAGGATATGAGCTCGTGTGACACGCCTTTGATGACGCGAAACCCGAAATCCAACGTGTGATAACCCTAATTGCCGAGATTGGATTAGAGTACCTTGTATCAGAACCTGTCAAGATCTGGAAGAAGGAGTTCCTTGAATTCTTGAGTGCAGCTACTCTTGATGAATCATGGCTCAAGATTAAGTCTAGAGTCCATGGGACAAAAGTCAAGGTCACACAGAAAAGTCTAATAAAGGTACTTTACCTACCAAGAACAAAAGAGGAAGAAGATGTATCTGCTTCTAAGACTAGAGAGGCATTGAAATGGTGTGGATTAGACTCAAACCTGAAAATTGGATCAGTTTTCAACAGAAAAGGGATGAATATACAAGGAAAGTTTCTATCTGAAATAGTAGGAAAAGTAATACTGAGCAAGCCTGGTGGGCATGATAGAATATCTGCTCATATGTTCAGTCTGATGACTAGGATAATCTTCAAACTTAATACTGATTGGACTGTAGTTATGTTTGATAAGATAAAAGAAAGTATGAAGAAACCCAATCTGGGTAGAATTCTGAGTCTATACCTAGCTGGAAGTATTCCAGAGGTGATGAATCAAGCTGCTGGTTCAAAGATAAACCACATGAGGAGAATGAATGTCAGAATTATCTCTAGGTGGGATAGAGTGTTGACAAAAGAATTTCCAACTCCAGAAAAGGACACACCACAGAAGAAGAAGAAGAAGAAGAAGAAAGCCATTGTGGCTTCTGAATCCTCCAGCAGCTCTGAAGAGCAAGTGGTCTTTAGTCCTGATGATGAAGAGACTGGAAATACTGGACAGTCACCAGCAAGACAAGAAGATGAACAAAGGCGGGTGGAGCTACCATCAGCTAGCCCAATTCACCTGGATCCACTCCAGGGGGAGCCTTTACATGTGGAAGAGCCAACTCAACTAGAGAGTGAAAGGGCTACCCAAACCATTCTAGAGGTAATCACTGAAATTAATCAATTATATTTCACTATTGAGGATGAAGTTTTGACTAATTCATTACATGATGTTAATCAGCAAACACAGATACATAGTCAACCCCAGGATGTGGTCATGGAGGACACATCAGTTGCTGATAGAGAGGTCTTAGATGCTCCTCAGCACAGAGATTCACCAATCCAACCTCAACATGAGTTTACTCTAGAGGAGCTATTCCCTGATCTAATACAGACTGACTTAGAGGGCGAAAAGACAGCTGTTGAGGGGGAGAAGGTCAATATTGAGGGGGAGCATGTGGAGAATGTAGAGGAAAATACAAGCAAGGAGACTGTGGAGCCAAAAGATGCTGAGGAACTACAAAGGACTGAGAAGGAGTTACCTCCTAGTCCTAAGGATAGAGTGGACATAGTCAGCACTTCTGCTTCAGAAGATGAAGAGGCTGCTAGAGCCAAGAAGAGGAAGTTCCAGGTCTTCAAAAGAAGGAGCCAGAACTACAAGAAAGCACTACAGACCATTGCTCCACAGCCTGCCCCATCTACTGATTATAGTTCACTAATGGTAGCTTTGAAGATTAAGCTGGATGAGCAAAGGCAAGCTCTAGAAAAATATATGGATGAAGGGCATAAATCCCTGCAATTTGATCTGGCACAAGACATCAAATCAATCAGATTTGAAGTGAATCTCAACAAAAAGGAAATGACTGATTGTTTCCATAAAGGAGGCAATGCAGTGGTCTATCTGGCTACACATCAAGAGAAGATAAAGACACAACTTGATGACCTGGCAGTGAAGCAAGGATATGTTCTAGAAAATCAAATAAGAATGAATGAAAACTTGACTGAATCACATAATGTGATAGTCACTGAAATGAAGAATCTAGCTACTGCCCACACTGCAGCCATTACTACAGCCAAGGCAGAATTTGATCAGGTATTACAAGAAGGTCTCACTGCTGTTACATCTGCCATCCAGGATTCACAGAAGCTACTCAATGAAAAGCTCCAAAGGTTGAAACCTTTTTATAAAGATGGAGTTAACTATCTGAATACCCAGATCAGGTTTCAGAAAGATGATCTGAGGGATCACATAGAGAGAGACGTCATAAAGGGGGAGAGGGTATTAGTCAAGGTAGGCTCTGATCATGCCAAATGGATTTCCAATTCCATCAGAGCCACCCTTGGATATCCACCTTTATGTGATGATGACAATGTGGCAGAGTCTGGAATAAATCCTGCATACTTTGGAGGAGAGCAAGCTGAAGTGGCTCAAGTGATATATCCTCCTGCAAATTTGGACATGATACATCTGGAGGTACATTCTATGTATAGTCCTCCTGAGGGTAATCAGAATATCATTCTTGAGAAAGTTGTCCAGCCTGTGCCAGAGGCAATCTTAAAAGAGCAAGAGGCTTTGTTAAAAGAACAAGAGGCCCAATTATCTAAGAAAAGGTTCAGAGAACAAGCTGAATTAAGGCCAGATTTTGAACAATGGAGCCCCACATCCAGGAATATCATATTGACTGCTTGGAAGGCTGCTAAGGATAATGTCCTGGATAGAGGCAAATGGTATTCTGACCTAGAGTGGAGAAAACATGAGAATAGGCAAGAGCCCATAGTACAATATAGAAGGAAGGATAAACTGGGAAAGCTACCTCCTAATGCACATAAGCCTAGCAAGTATTTCCCTAAGCCTTATCACTATTTTGAAAGGCAGAAGATAAAGGCTGAAGAGCTGAAAAAGAAAGATCTCAAAGGGAAGAAGCCTGCTGCTGATGATGACAATGAAGCTCCAATTCAAGCAAAGATTCAATCTGGAAAGGACATTGTAATCAAGGAACCAGAGCAGCCATAGGATAGCATTTTCTTAAGTTTACAATTTGTAATCATTTGTATTAAACTCTATGTAAACTTTTGATAAATGAAAATGTTTGGAGTTGTAAGAAAAATGTTACATGTTCAAATCTATTACATTAATTGTTCTGAGATAATTATTTTATACATGTTCTGTTCATACATGTTTAAGTATTTTCCCTGTCAGATAATACTGTTTTGCATCATACTGAAAATTTGTTATGTATGGTGTATATCATTGACTAAGGGTTATGACTTCTCCAAATAGGGGGAGATTGTTGGGTACATTGGAATATATGTACCTGATTTGAAGAAGCCTCACCCTACTCAATGATATACATCAAGGTGTATTTGATGTGCTTTGAGTTTATTTATGCAGGTTAAGTAATTGCAGGAAAAGCAAAAAAAGTTTCTAAGTCCATGTGTCGACACCCAGAAGAAAAGTGTCGACACTTAAGGAGGCTTGTGTCGATACCTAGAGAAGCTGTGTCGACACTTGGAGTAATTGTGTCGACACCAGGAAGGCAGAGTCGATACCAGAAGAAAAGTGTCGACACATACAGGAAGTGTCGACACACAATGAAGAATTGTCTACATAATCAGTGTCGACACTTAGAAGCAGTGTCGACACCCAGAGAAACTTTGTCGACAGCAAAAGTGTCGACACTAGGAGGATGTGTCGACACTCCGCAAAATTCAACAAAATTCAAGTACATGTGTCGACACTAGGAGGCTGTGTCGACACTCAGCAAACTTCAACAAAGTTCAAGTACATGTGTCGACACTAGGAGGCTGTGTCGACACTCAGCAAACTTCAACAAAGTTTAAGTACAAGTGTCGACACAAAGGAGATGTGTCGACACTCAACAAAGTCTCAACACATAAAGAATGTGTCGACACAAGGAGATGTGTCGACACTCAGCAAAGTTTCAACACAGAAGGCATGTGTCGACACAAAGAAGATGTGTCGACACTTAGCAAGTTTCAACACAAGAAGATGTGTCGACACAAAGGACTTGTGTCGACACTTAGCAGAAATCAACTAAGTATTGAAGAAGAAGAACTTATGTCGACACACAGGATCAGTGTCGACACATTATGAAGAAGCAGTGTCGAGAAGCTGTTACAATAACACAAGGAGTTGTGTCGACACCATGAAGGCTAGTGTCAACCCTTAGTCTACTTATGTCGACACTTGGTCTATTTGTGTCGACACATAAATACTATCTGTCTCGACACTTTCAGACAGTGACAAAGATTTCAAGAAGTGACTGGATGACTTGACAGCTACCATTTCAATCGGTCAACTGCTACTATCAGAGCTGTCAGAAGGTTGTTAGAAACCGGATCAGCCGGTCACCATGAAGAAAGCTTATATAAAGGCTTATTCCTTCAACAGAACATGATCAATCAATAAAGTGAAAAAACAACACAACAAAAGAAGACCTTCAAGAGAAGATCTAAGAAGTTGGAGAGAGAGAGCTCCTTCTAAGAATACCAGCTGTTGAACCAGGCTGATAAGGAAGATTTAGATTGAAATCAGAATCTCAAGTCAGCAATTGATTGAAGATCATCTGCATAGAGATACAACCCTACTATGTTCTAATTCAAGATGCTTTGAAGAAAGCCAAGGGAGGTTGATCTCAGCCAAGTTCTTCCAAGAACTCATCAAGAATCCAGTCAACTCATCTCTCTCTATCAGATTTGTGGTTATATACTTTGTATTTTCTAATTTCTGTAGGATCTTGTATAGATCTGAGTTGTAAGCCTAAATCTATAAAGGCTGAGGTAGGGTCTGTGAGCCTGAGTGTAGGAGAATCATTTCTCTGAGTGTAGGCCTTGTTGAATGCTGAGGTAGGGTTGTTGTGCCTGAGTGTAGGTCTTGTTGAAGACTGAGTGGTGGGGCTTGGTGCCTGAGTTGTAGGAGTGGGATCACTCTGAGTTGTAGGAACCTGTTTGGGGTTCTGAGTTGTAAGATCTGAGGATCTGAGGAGAAGTGGAGAAGTTAGGCCGAATCTAGTACACTGCTAGATAAGCGAAGGGGGAAAGTGGATGTACCCAGAACTTGGGGAACCACTATAAATCCTGTGTGCACACTGTGAATGTATGCTTGTATGGTTGTTGTGCTGTGATATTTGTAGAATTACAATTATTGTACTATATTTCTGCCATTAAAGTTAAAAAGATATTGGTCACCTATTCACCCCCCCCCCCTCTAGGTGATTAGGAACTAGTTCTTTCAAATACAGAGTCTCAAGCTCCCGTCCTTCTTCTTAACAAAGAGGACCGGTGCGCTCCAAGGCGAAGAACTTGGACGCACATAACCCTTGCTCCAATAACTCTTGCAGTTGAACCTTCAGCTCCTCCATTTCCTTAGGCGCTAGCCGATATGGAGAGCGTGACATAGGCTTTGCACCTGACGCTAGCTCAATCGTGAAATCTATCTCCCGTTGAGCCGGGGCTCCGGGAAAATCGGCGGGGAACACATCAGGGTACTTAGATACCACTAAAATACTATCCAACTTAGGCTTTGGCTTTGCAACCTCTAATAGTGTAGGGAACAGCTCTGCACCAGCACGAACCACCTTCACCACCTGAAGAGCAGACATCAACGTCTTGCTCGACCCCTTTTTAAGCCCGTAAAAGTCATCTCACGACCTGTTCCAAACTTGACTTCCTTGCAATTTCGATCAATGTATGCTTGCTGCTCTGAGAGCTAGTCCATACCAAAGATCACGTCGAGCTCCCCTAGCAGTAGTAACGACAGTTGTAAGTCAAAGTCTTGACTCCCTGACCACACCTAAGCGGAACAGATTCTACCCGCGCGCATTGAGAACCATTGGACCATAGCGCATCCAATTTGTCTCTTACCATCGAAGGGGGTACTCCGACGCGTAATATAATTCCTAAATAAAGTAATGCGAAGCTTCATTTACACGAATGGTGCTCTCGCCGGATAAAATAAAATCAGAACAAAGCTTAGCACAAGTAGTTCTAACCTAACATGCACAAGGGCGATAAGTATATAAGGCTAAACTGCTATAACGTTAAACCATATCTGTTCTCACGGCAGTGTGCTTTCTCTCGTACTTCAGGCACCCACGGGCATAATGCCCCGACTCCCCACAATTGTAACATGCACTCGGGGTTTGGCATGTAGATGCCCCCGAAGCACCGAAAGGAGGGACTAGACCCAAAGTCCTAGCCTTCTTATACCACCTACGATATCCAGACTTTGAGGTGTTTGGCATTTTGAATGCCGTTTCCTTTGCACTAAAGTCCTCAACTGCTCCCGACATAGATTTCTTAGCCTTCTGAGCACCATCCCGACACTCTCAGGCAAAGTGTCCTTTCTTTCCACAAGTATGACAAGTGTAAGTAGCTTTGCTAGTCGATGTCGTAGCCCCCTTCTCCAGCATTCTGCCGGATGCAGCTCTTATGGGGCTTGCATAGTTCGATACCATGGTCATTGGCATCGGGTGAGTCTTCCTCAAGTCTTCCTCCAAAGATCTAGCCGACTCCACCAAGGCACGGAGTCCCAATAACTTTGGTCCTAGCAGTAGGATTCGCAGCTTGCCATGCAGACCGTTTTAAAATCTATCAACGATAGACTGCTCGTTCTCCAACTCAAAGCATGGGTAGCAGCTTACCATAAGAAATGCTTGAAATTATTCATCAACCGAGTGCGCTCCCTACACTAAAAACATATTCAACTGCTGCCCCGATGGTCTACCAAAAGTCATCTGCTCCATCATGCCACCCGGCGTTGAAGCCACAATAGGGGCACATGGTTGTACATTTCCTCCATGCTGTGCACTCGTCACAGCGAACACCGCTTCAACAATCCTTCTTATGGTTTAATACGAAGGAGGAGTCTCAAACACCTAACCGGGCGCACTATACTCCTCAGAAACCGGACATTCTGGCGGCACAGCACCACCTCTGGTCACCTATAGTTGCACGAAACACTGTTAAGCAACCAAATAAAATTGCAAACAACAATTATAGGAACACGCAGGTTCCCCAAACACGTGTATTTTCATTCCTAAGTGGACATTCATGGGTTCTTTTGTTGTTATAACGATGACGCACACACATGTGCTCACCACCCCTTAAAAAGAATTTGTCCATGAATTCATTTTAAGCGTGACCGAAACCAGTAGTCTGATACCAAATTATAACACCCCCTATCCGTTGCATAACATATAGCAGTAGGTCCGACTGGGGCCCGACGCCATATACCAGAGACAGACCGGGTGGTTACTCAATGGAAACCATCCAACCAATCAGAATGTCCTACACAGAGCATTCTAGCGGAAGCAGTTTAAATAGTTGCAATTAAAAGAACCCAGCAACAAGCATGAATGTCCACTAACACGCCAAATAGGAATGAAGTACATACACAAGTACTACCCTTAAGGCCTTACAAATGGTTTACTCTTATTACATGTTTTCCATACCACGACATGCATGTCGGTCATACATGAACAAAAGCAAGTGAAACACTCCAATTAGGCCTTCGAGGTCCGGCTTCGTAATTTGGGCTTTAGCCCGCTATTGACTGCTTGGTACAGTAGCACATGCAAGCAACAAACCACCGCACGGTGGCAAATAAAAGCAACGGTTAGCAATGCTGACCAAATTATAACGATCCTGCCCCCAAACTCGGGGCGGCGATGCTCCTTCCATGCATTTTATTAGCACAACCAAGCAGTAAATAAATACATTGCATCACAGGCGTTGGCACGCACGGCCACATGCCCCGTGCTCTCAGGGCACATTCACGGTGAACACGGTCTAAGTCCGCCGACTCACCACCGTCCCCGGGACGGCAATCTCTCGTGAGCATTTGGTCTTTCTGGCCATAGCCTAAGAATCTCAATCTATGCCAACGGTAAGTGCTAAGTAACTTTAGGTCTCTTTAACGGAACGACATAGAGCGGGTACAGTTCCGCCTGACCCGTTGCTCACACCGCAACGTTAATTTAAAAATATATGCGCGGGTCAAACTTTCCCGAATCCCAAATCGTTTACACACAACACATAACCCAGTTATGATCAAGTTGGCTCCCAAGCCCACATGTTTGGCAGAATCACGCATCTGCCCAGTTTTCTAGGTGCACCTTTGGGTTAATCCCCAAGGCTCCCTGTTGCAATCTACCACGTAGAAAAACCCGAAAACAAACATTCGCACGGAGTCTTCTCCGGCCATTTATGCAATGCAACATCACCGATCCAGACCAACATGTCCGGATAGGCTTCACACATCATTCTTATATCCGTTCTCGATTACGGACTCTACACAATGGGGAATTTACATATCTACCCGATGGAACGCCTCCAATTCACCGCAATCTCGCGAGAGCGGGCTTCCTATGCAAAAGAAGGAGAGTTTCACATGCTCAAGTAGAGAATCGTTACCCTAGCGTTCTTCCTTGGTGTCATGGATATGTAAGCGGATGAAAAGCACCGCAATCTCCTTGCCTTCGTAGATCCGAAGTCGGCTCGCGATTTGGAGCTCTAAAACTCCTCCAAAGACTGTATCTAAGCTTCTTCTTCCTCCTTTGCTCTCCCCTCTCTCTAGGATTTAGACAGAGAAATATGGCAGGAAAACTAAAGGTTCTGAAACCCTTCTCTCGGGTATAATCTCTTCGGGAATCACCACAGCCGTCGGATCCGACAAAAAGGGATGCACGGACAAGATCCAGGTCTGACCTGGACGAATGGGGTTAAACACTGTATGGCTCACCAATCCGGAGCAAGACACGTCCGCGGCCCATTAAATTGTGTCGGAACATTTAGTCAACTCCCGCCAAAAACCCCTGTGTTGACACTCCGTGTCGATAGAGTTAAACACGCCACAAACGCGCCCCGCGCTCGACGATCGTCGAACCAAGATCGTCGACTGCTGCCAGATCATCGAATAGAGCTTCTCTGGCCAAATCGTCGAAAGCAGCCAAAATCGTCGAACAGAGATCGCTGGCCCGATCGTCGAACCCACAGCCCGATCTTTGAACCCTACGGCCCGATCGTCGAACCCACGGCCCGATCGTCGACCACAGAACGTCGACCAAATCCTCGACTACAGAATTGACCAGATCGTCGAGCGCTGCTCGACGATCGTCGAACCCAGATTTCTGCCTGATCGATTTGCCAGATCTTTGAACTACCCCAACACGCTCTGGGACACGCCCGTGTCCAGGGCCGTGTTTGCTGCTCGACGATCATCGAACCCAAAATCATCGAACATACGACCAAATCATCGAACCAGCTCAACACGCCCTGGGACACGCCCGTGTCCCAGGCCGTGTGCCTCCTGCCAAATTCCAAATTTGGCTCGAAACGCCTCCCGTCGCACTTTTAAGTTTCGGGGCGTTACAGCACACCCCTGCGCGCCTCTTCCTTATGCGCTCCCGTGTAGGCCACATCCTTGCGCTCTCCCACGGGCATCTCTTCTTTATGAGCTCCCATGCGTGTCTGTTCTTTGTGCACTCTTGTGCGCGCCTATTCCTTGCGTACACGTGCGCGTGACTCTTCCTTGCACGCTCCCGTACGCACCTCTTTCTTGCGCACTTCCGCGCGAGCCACTTCCCTATGGCACCTGCGTGCACCACTTCCCTATGCGCTCCTGCGTGCGCCACTTCCTTGGGCCCTCCTACGCATGCCTGATTGAGGTTAAAACTCCGAAATTTATTTAGGACACACGGCGCCCTGGGCGGTTTATTTAGAAAGAGCGGATTTGGTTTTATTTAGGAAGGCGAGGCGCGTGGATTTATTATTTGTATATTAAATGGATGGAATCGAGTTTTAATGAAAGGAGGCAAGTGCACCTATCGCGTGTAGTATACAATATTCCAGTGTGAAATATTGAGATCGTATTGTTTTCAGGGTCGGGTTGATTATTTCTACTCTTACCTGGAGGGGACTATTATTTTATCGAATCGAATTTGAACCAAAATAAATTTTTAATAAAAAGAGATCTTAAGTTTCAAATTAATTAAGGCAGAGACTTGGTCGTGGAGGTTCCACAAAAATAAGCTCACCTATCTCTAGGACTATCTCTCACCTGAATATTAAGACTATTCGATCGGGCTCTCGTCCGACAAAGAATTCCTCTTAATTCCCGCATTACGCTAAGAACCTCGCTATTGGGTGGGGAACCCAATCTAGTAGAGTTTGCGTGCCTCCTCTCTCGAGGGTTAGTGAGGAACTCCATTTACCAAGGGGTGATCGGTATATATGCACGGCCTCTCAGCTAGCTAGCGTATGGACTACAAAAATAGAGCCCACACATCGATATGCGGTTCTACGCGTCGTAAACCCTGGGCAAACCTTAAGTAATTTAATTAATTAGAAAAACAAGACCTTTAATTATTTAAAGCTATTTTATCTGTCCCAATGCTCTTCGATACTGAGGCTAAGAGTAGTTAGCCACTCATCGGAATGGGGACGGCTTGCCGGAAAAAGAGATAAAAAGAAAGCAGCAAAAGAAAGCATTAATAGAAAGCAGTAAATTGCGAGTCCTACTCAAATGAGTAGGGGAAAATGAAAGCGAGTCCTACTCAAACGAGTAGGAGGAAATAAATGCACACACACACGCACTCTACAGAAATGAAAACACACACACACACACACTCTACTTGAAATTAAAAATACACTCACTCTGCTGAAATAAAAACTCCACTCTACAGATATGAAAAACTCTACTCTACAGAAATGAAACGCACACACCCACTCTACATAAAGTAAAACACACACTCACTCTGCAGAAATTAAAACCACTCTACAGAAATTAAAACGCACCCGCTCTATTGAAATAAAAACACACTCACGCACTCTACAGGAATGAAAGAAAGCGATAAAAAACTAACTCGTACATGCACGCACACAAGCGAAAAATGCGAAAAACAAAGTATTCTAAAAATTAAAATAACTATATTTTTACTGGTGGAATATGATAGAAATGCGTAAAAAGTAGAAATTAAAATTAACGGAGCAAAAGTTTTTGAAAATAAAAGCAAAATGAACGTGTTCGAAAAATTAAAACAAATACATTTCTACCGCTATAATGTGGTAGAAATGTATAAAAAGAAGACAGAAAAATTAAACGAGCAAAAGTTTGAAACGAAAATTGAAGTGTTCGAAAAATTAAAACGACTATATATTCATTACTATAACTCCGTAAAAGTGCTAAAAAAGTAGAAATAAAGTAAAAAGAATGAAAAAGTTTTACAACCTAAAAAGGAAAATCTAAGTTGAATAAAAATGAAAAACACTTTAAAAATAGTTTTACGGATTTATAGGAATGACTAAAAAGCGATAAAAACCTAAGTCTAAGGCTTCATTTGGTAGAGCGGTTTTAGTTGTAAAAGGAGATGTTGTAAAGACAGGTTTGTAAAATGTGTTGTTGGAAACTGATTGTTGGAAATGGAGATCTGTTTGGGTAGTCTGTATTTGTAGTGCTGTTCAGAACTGAGAAGCGTTTGACAAAACAACGGCAACATTTTATAAATATTTTTTATTATAAAATCTTTTTTATTATATAGTTTTAAAAAAAATCCATTATATATATATATATATTAAAAATTGTTGAAATACACATATAAATAAATATTAATAATGATGTTACTGTGCCAAACTATACACATTAGGCTATTATTTTTCTGATTGCTCCGCCGTGTCGTCGCCATGCCGCCCTCCCATGCCGTGTGTCGTCCTCCCGTGCCCTGTGTCGGGGTCCAGTGAGGGGAGAATCTGATGGGGTTTTTATTTTCCGGTGAAGGAGGACCGTGAAGCTTGCAGGAGGATGGCGTCGTCGGGAATGGTGAAAGAGGGGAGAAGATCAGGGAAGCAATTTATTCACTGGAGATTAGCGGGGGAGAAGAGTTTGGGAGAGATGGTGGCAAGCAAAGCGACGACCTCGTCGCAGCTCTGGTTTGGCCATTGCAGGGGAGCTCGATCTCTTTGTGGACGATGATGGCAACTGGAGAGACGGTCGTTACCGGGGAGCTCTGGTTCAGCCGTTACCGGGGAGCTCTGATTTGGCGACGATGACGGAGATGAGAGAGAAGGGGCTGTGATTTTTCATTGTCTCGCGATGACGGGAGAGACGGTGGACTGACACTTCGCCTATTTTTCCTCCTCTAAATGCGATAAACTGGCGCTCCTTCGCTTGGTTTCGTCCTGCTATTTTTTGAGCTGCGATAAAATGCCACGCGATTCGAAAAGAAGCAGAAAAACAAATGGATATATATCAGCCGGTTGCATTTTAATAAAACGAAAGGATGCTAAATGGCAAAACAAATGAAGCCTAAATGAAGTTAAGGAAAAACTACAGTAAAAAACTAAACTATATAAAAGAAAACCTAGAGCTAAACTAAGCAAAAATGAAATTGAAAACATAAAAAGAACAAGTTATTCTCATACATGCACAAACACAGAGAAAAATAAAACAAGAAAAACAAAAGAAAAAATAAGATTGCATGGGGAGGGGGGCACATAGATGAAATCCAAAACCATGTAATGGGGAAAAACTACATTTTTATTAACACCTAAAGATGATTACAAAGCTAAAAACAAAAATTAAAAGAGAGAGCGGGAGAAAATCTCATTACATAACCTTGAAGAACTCCAAATGAGCACCTCCCCTTACAAAATGGTTCAAAAAACGGAAGAAAAACTCATACAACAGCTGGCTATTTATAGGAAAAAATTTTCAAAGTACACACCCTAGGTCATAGGCGTGTAGGGAGGCGTGTAACTACTGTTCATGAGGCGGTGTTGAGATTTGACAGATTGTTTGACTTTTCGGCTGTACACGTGGCAGTCACGCCCTAGGTCACGGTCGTGTCGGTGGGCATGTCGGGGAGGTCGATCTGGGGATGGTGTCTTGTCAACAAGTCGTTGGCGACGTCTTGTCGGGCCAGGTGGAGAAGTTGATGGCGACGGTGATGGCGACGGTGATGACGACGGCCACAAGGACGACCAACTTGGGAATGATTATGTTGAAGATGTGCCGGCAAAGGACGTGCGACATCAGAGCGGTCATGGTTACAAGCTTCGCCCTCGCAACAAGACTCATATTTGATATTTTAGCTTTGGTGTGCTAATAGCCGTTTCATGATGGCTCTTTTAAAAAAACATTATTTAATTTCTGCATTTTCTTTATGTGGTGTGCCTTTAGCCACTTGTTATGTGCTTTGAGATGTAAGCCTATATAAGGCCTTGAACTTTTCATTTGATGGTAGACTTTAATTGAAATCAAAATTTGAATTTGTCAACCCTAATTTTCCCTCTCTTCTTCTCCTAGCCGCCGCCCCCCCCCCCTCTTTCTTCCTTCCTCCAAATCGCCGGCCTCAAGGCTCCTTCCTTCTAGAGTTCGACCATCTCCTCTCTCCCTCTTGCTCTCGGCCGCCCCCTTCTCTCTAGTGCTCAGCTACTCTCATCTCCCTCTTGCTCACGGCCACCCGAGATCCTCTCTCACCAAGGATACTTTGGCCCATGCATGAGAGGTTGTTTGCAAGGAAGAAGATAGGGGTTTCCTCCACGGCGTGAAGTGAAGGAGATTAGCACGTTCATCATCCGTAGAGCGCTTCCCGTGGACTTTCAACGGAGGAGAGATCAAACTTGGTGGATCCACGCATCCCGGATCTACAAATCCGAGAGGGGTAACGAAAATTTCTACCAAGAGTTTTCTTTCTCTAGATAATTCTTGTGGTGGACGAATTTTTGCGTTATTTTCCGATTTGTTTTTCTTCGCAGTTAATCAAATAATAGATCGGTATTTTTCGTTTGGATTTCTGAAAGATTCGTAAGAGGATTGGCGATCCTCGCTTTCTTTTTGTTGGGATAGATCCTACCATCTTTAGAATCATTTTGTTCTTGGTGGATCTATTTTGGTACAACCCAAAAGCTTGTTCGGGATCAAGATTATCTCATTTAGCCCGAAAGAATTTGGCCTATAGCCAACATTCAATCTATTAGCGGAACGGCGATCCGTATTGTTAGCGCGAGCGATAAATAAAATAATTGTTGCGGCCACATTTTTGTTAGCGTGTGGAATAGAGAGCGTAGATCGTGTCATAAGCGATATCGTGGCCTCCGTGACGAATCTCTAGGATATACCCTGCATCAATTTGGTATCAGAGGGAGGTTGTGTTGATTTACCAATCGACACCATCCTTTATTTTTACCAAGGGTTATCCTCGTTCTCTAGGGTGTGCACTTCCACTACGATTCACATCAAATCTGAATTTTTGTTTTTCAAAACAATACATAGTTGGGCTGCAATTAGTAAAACACAAAAAAAACTTTTGCAGAAAATTACAAACAAAATCTGAATTTTCTCCTCATTTTTTTAAGAAAAAAAGTCTGAAAAAGTTTTTCCTATTGCTCACTTGTTTAGTGTCAAAAAAATTCAAACGCGTAATTTAAATCAGGACAAAATCGTTGTTTGTCCCGTTCGTTCATGCGCACTAGGCTGGGCACGGAATATCTTTCCTCCACCTCACACATGGCAAACAACCAAGGTGATGAGCATGCTCCGGCCACGATCGCCGAGCTACGAGGAGAGTTTAACGTTAGGTTTGACGCACTGACACAGTTAATTGAAGGGCTCGCTGTAAACCAAGCGGCGCCCCGAAACAACGGCGTTGGAAGAAACCGACCGGGCCCCCAACCCCCGGCCGCCAACCAGCAAGAGGAAAGACAAAATCATCCACGTGATCAGGATGATGAGTACCCACCTCGAGGTCATTATGAGTTCGACGTAACTAGGGCCGTTAAAATAGACTCACCCTCATATGATGGTTTGGGAGAGCCCCAACTATTCCTAGACTGGATCATGGGAATCAGGTGCTATTTTGAATGGCATGACCTGACGGACGTTGAGAAAGTGAAGGTTGCACGGATGAAACTACTAGGAAGGGACAAGACATACTGGTTGAATGAAGAGAGACGATTAGGTACGGTTAATGGAGCACCCCCAATTGGGTGGGCTGCCATGAAAGCACTTCTACACGACCAATATGTTCCCACTTATTACCGGACCCAAATGTTCGACGACTTAGCCTCCCTTCGTCAAGGTAACGCTTCGGTAGCAGAATACATGGGACAACTTAAGGATATGTTGGTGCGTTGTGATGTTCGTGAGATGCCCGAAATCACACTCTCCCGATTTTGTAAGGGACTCAACCCGGACATTCAAGGCAAGCTCTTGCGTTATGGTCACACGGACCTTAACACCACGTTCAATGCCGCCTTGGATATTGAAAAACACAACGCCTACAAAACCAAAGGACGAAACTTCCAGAAGGGAAAATCCCTCTTAGGACCGCATCCATCTTCCTCCACGCGAGACAAGGGAAAGTATTGATCGACGGATTCGGAGTCCATCATCATTGCCGCTAGGAATAACCGGAATCCCACCGGTGAGTGAGTACCAATAGGACGAATCAGCAAGACTAATGCCACGTGTTATTCTTGCGGAATCCAAGGGCACTATTCTAGTGAGTGCCCCACGAAGAGCAAACCGTTAGCCCTATTAGACTCCACGTCTGAGCCTGCCGATATCGTCTATGGAGCGGGAGAAGAATCTGATGCCGAGCCGAGTGACATTGAGGACGATTCTTACATGATGGTGATGAGATGTATTTTGGCCACACCGCGAGCGTTGGACGAGTTTAACCGGACATATATATTTACCTTAAATTTTAAGTGCGGTGAAAAATGGTGCAAATTAATTATTGATAGCGGTAGTAGCATGAATGTCGTTTCGGAGAACGCCATCGCACGCATGCATTTAGTCACTGAGCCGCACCCACATCCTTATAAAATCGCGTGGGTAAACAAGACGTCAATAGCGGTCTCTAAGCGATGCTTGGTGCCACTAATATTGAAAAACTACGTTGATAAAGTGTGGTGCGACGTCATCCTCATGGACGTGTGTCATGTCTTACTAGGACGAACTTGGCTTTATGATTATGATGTGACCCATTTTGGAAGAGCCAATACTTATGAGTTCAAATTCAATGGTAAGACCATTGTATTGAAACCATCGCCGCCCAAGGATCCGTCACCTGCGTCCAAAGATACCATTGTGCCGGTAGAAAAGAAAACGATAAGTCTGATAAGTAGGAAAGAGTTAGAGCGTGAGACTTTCATGGATGGCGTTATCTACGCTCTAGTTTGTCTACAAGCTAAGGAGGATGCACCTTCGTTAGCGAGCCTCCCGTTATCCCTTCGAACTCTCTTAGAAGAGTATAAGGATGTATACCCGGTGGACTTACCACCTCAGTTGCCACCTATGCGTGATATCCAGCATGAGATAGATTTTGTCCCGGGTTCTTCGTTGCCGAATCAACCCCATTACCGCCTCAACCGCTCCTGTCACAACCCGAATTTTTCTCATTAATAAATAAATCAGAGCACGAGGTAACTACGAGCTGTGATGCCACGTCAAGCAGGGGATAACTGCTGATGCTCAAGCAACACTCTAATCCTTCAAATCATAAGTTAAAAATGAATATAAAACTGATTTTTAAATTAATTGGCCGTATCCCTCGGCTCAGTGGATCAGATAGTCCACGGTTTGAAAATTATTTTTATACGTAGCAGAAAAATACTTCATTTATGTTTAACATCCTAAAAGAGCGCATAAGTGTCCTAAGAGGACAACTTACACTATGCAAGACCCTAGATTTCAATTTATAATATTTATAAAGAAAACAATCTTTTTACGCATTTGAAAAATAAAAATTGAGCTTTTACAAAACATGTTGATCATGCAATACATATAGTAATTTTTTTATAGGTTTCAAATTAACTAGCAACCTAGCATAAAACATTCCCAGAGAGCAAGTGAAACTACCACAAAAAAGGTAAACTAGCAGCTAAGCAAAGATTTGACATTAACGAGCGTCAACAACCTGACACGAACTCGCTGGCGAGCATGCATGTCTGTACTACTACAAAGCTAAAAAACTACCTCAACAAGTGAGGAAAACACTGCCACAATGCAGTCCACAAGGGAACTCCTGAAATTAGCCGTTCAGCCAGCTACAGACCTGAACCTGAGGCATTAAAAAGAAGAACACCTCAGCAAGAAATAATAAAACAAGAGGCAAAGAAACATCAGATAATAATCGAATGAAAAGAGCAGAAAGAAAAAGGGTTATCAACCTTGCAAGGGAAAATGCTGAAAATCTCAGCTAAAGAATCCAAAAAGGGACAAAATGTAAGTATAACAATCAGTAAAGCGAGAGAAATGCATCAAGTACTAAAACGTACCAAACTTCGCTCAAGCCTGCAGAGACAAAAAGGAAACCAATATGCATCAAATGAACAGTATGAAAGGAACTAACAGTCCTAAACTTGTAAATCGTTAGCACTAGCACAAATCCCAAACCTGTGTCGGAGACTAAGAACAGTCACAACCGAACAACCAGGTCCAGGTGTCTCAAGGGTACTAAAGGGGCCGCCACAGGGTCCACACTCATAGAGTTCCAACCTCTTACAGGAACCCAAAATGTCCAAAGGAGGGAATGGTGGTGGCCACGGCTCGAACTCCCCCGGTACCATACTCCCTCAGAAATCCAGCTACCACATGCTAAGGATCCACGATTCGGCGCCAAAACTAGCCGACAACACTACTTAGAAACTACCAAGTTCTAAACCAAAACCCGCCGAATTATTTCCCCCTACCCGCCGAATTATTTCCCCCTACCCGCCGAATTCAATCTAAAATAAATTCCGATAACTTCATAGTTTAGGCCGACTACAAGCCCTAACCTAGGAATATTTCTAATCTCACTTATACTACTCCGGTATTCTACGACAAGGAGAATTAATAAAGCGAAACACAACCCATGGAAGCACGCAAGAGGGGAGAAATCCACTTGCCTCAAATCGTTCTTGAAAATATCCACCCAAAATACTCCACCACGTAGATCCGTCCAAAAGGGGGCACGCGGAGACGAGATTTACGAAAAAAAAACGGACAACCGGGGTTAGGGCCGAAAAAATCTATGGCGAAACGGTCACCGAAACGGGAAAAGCTTACCACGATCTCGAAGCTCTCGCCGAGAGCTTTCCAACTCCGCGATCGGATCGAGATTCCGTCCACCGGATCGGCGGTGACGGCCGCCGGAAGGTTCGCGAACGAGAGGATCCGCACTCGCCTTTTTGTTTTCGCACAGGAGGGGGGCTGCTGGTTCGGAGGGAAAGGCAAGGGGGTTCTTCTTATCCTTATATATATATACTTAATATAATTATAATTATTACATATAATAACAAAAGGGGGGCTGCTGGATCGGCGGGAAAGGCAAGGGGGGGGGCTGCTGGATCGGCGGGAAAGGCAAGGGGGGGGGGGGGGGGGCTGAATCGATGAGAATCATTCTCACCGATTCCCTCTCCCCCTTTTTCTATTTTATTTTTTTTTAATTCTTTATATATATATATAAAATAATAATATTTATAATTATTAAAAACATGATATAACATATATCGTTACGGAGGGCTAAACGCGCGCCGAATTGAACGAAATTCGCACCGTAGGAGAATGACGATGCTACGAATCCAACAGCGAAGTCGAAATCGAATTCCGACGCACCATTTTCGAGATAATAATTTCTAAAGTTAACGGCGTACGCGAAAACATACAAACTTCAATCGTGCGCCGAGGCTCCAAAAATGCTCGGAACGCGACGAAACTTGACGAGCAAGTCTAAAATTAGCCGATCTAATTTCCTAATGTAAAATTTTCCACTCCCGACGCAATTCCCAAAATTTGGCCGGTCAAACCTAACGAACGCAAAACGCGCTAACGACAAAGTCAGTAACAAAATCCGACGAACAAAACTCGGGCAAATTTCTCCCGAAGCCAAAACACAAGCATTCCCCAAGAGGCTCCACCGAGTCACCAAACAGACTCCGGCTCGCTAGGGAATCTTGCTACCAGGCATCACCAAGCCACACAGGGAACCTAAAGAGCTAAGAGCACGCTCTAACAACGTCACATGACCAACACGCTCTAACATAACGCTCTGACGTCATAATACGTCAAATAAGAAATTAAATAAATCACTGGAAAATCGGGGGCGTTACAGTCACTCCCCCTAAAAGAAAGTTTCGTCCCGAAACTTTACGCATAAAACACTTCTACCATAGAAGGAAAAGAAAATAACCAAGGGTTATCGAATGCTTACCGAGCACAGCTAGGAGAACAAATGAGGATGCGCCTCCCTCATAGCTGACTCCAACTCCCAAGTCGCGCTCTCCACGTCTTGGTTTCTCCACAGAATCTTTACCATCGGTATTATCTTTCTCCGTAACACTCGATCTTGCACATCCAAAACACGAATAGGATCTTCAACGTAGGAAAGGTTAGGCTCCAACTGGGGCACTGCATCCAAAACTTGTCTGTCACTTAGCACGCACCTCCGCAGTTGGCTCACGTGAAAAACATTGTGCACGCCAGGAAAATTTGCGGGCAATTTCAACTTGTATGCTGACACACCAATCCGCTCCACAATTTCAAATGGTCCCACATACCTTGGGTCCAACTTATGGTTCTTACCGAACCTCTTCACTCCAACCATCGGGGAAACCTTAAGGAATACCATGTCCCCCACAGAAAATTCCAAAACGGACCTACGCCGATTGGCGTTCTTCTCGTATCGCTCTTGAGCTATCTGAAGCTTCTCTCGAATAAGCTTTATAGAGATTTCCATTTCTTCTAAGGCATCTGGAGCTAACATCGGCCTCTCACCAACCTCAGCCCAAAATAGAGGAGTTCTACATCGTCTTCCATATAGCGCTTCGAAAGGAGCCATTTGCAGACTCTCTTGATAACTGTTATTGTATGCAAACTCCATTAACCTCAAGCATTCATCCCACGCTCCTCCGTGGTCTAATATATAACAACGGATCATATCTTCCACAATCTGATTAACACGCTCCGTTTGACCATTGGTCTGTGGATGATATGCGGTAGAATATCTCAAGTCAGTTCTCAATCCTTCTTGAAGGCTCTTCCAGAAATGAGACGTAAACCTGGGGTCTCGATCTGATACTATAATTACGGGTACTCCATGTAACCTGATAACTTCATTCAAATATAGTTCCGCTATCTTTTTCATCAAGTAACCAATCTGAAAGGGTACGAAGTGCGCACACTTTGTTAATCTGTCAACAATCACCCAAACAGAGTCATTCCCTCGGGGAGATCTCGGCAAACCAGTAATGAAATCCATTGAGATACTCTCCCACTTCTAAGTTGGAATCTCTAAAGGCGCTAACTTTCCACCAGGCCTTCTATGATCAGCCTTAACTCTTTTGCACGTAAAACATTCTGACACAAACCTTGCAATGTCACCCTTCATCCCAATCAACCAGGCAATCTATTTCAAGTCCTTATACATTTTTGTAGACCCTGGATGGTAGGCCACACTTGAACCGTGTGCCTCACTGCACAACTTAACTCGAAAATCTCGAAAATTGGGGACGCAAAATCTACCGCGGTACTTTAGAGTACCCGCGTCATCGATCGAAAAGTCAGGCAGCTCCCCCTTCTCAGTTCTATTATGAAGGTGCAGTAGATCAGGATCGTCCTTTTGATGAAGCCTCGTAAGAGAAATCCATGAAGGCTCAGACACTTCCAAACTGCTGGGCGAGTCACATCTACCAACTGAAATATCCATTAAAAGGAACTCTTCTACTAACAACTCAGTGGAGAGATTGAAAATTTTCCCTGTCTTCCTGCTTAAGGCGTCGGCTACCACGTTAGCCTTACCCGAATGGTATAGGATCTCCACTTCATAATCAGCCACATACTCTAACCATCTGCGCTGGCGCAAGTTCAACTCCTTTTGAGTGAAGACGTACTTCAAACTCTTATGATCTGTATAAATCTTGCACTGCGCGCCATACAACAAGTGTCTCCATAATTTCAATGCATAAATAACTGCTGCGAATTCCAAGTCATGCGTAGGGTAGTTCCTTTCATGAATCTTAAGCTGTCTTGACCCATACGCAATCACTTTTCCTTCTTGCATCAGCACACAACCAAGACCCACGTGGGATGCGTCCACGTAAACGGCATAGTCTAATCCTTCCGTAGGCAATGTCAATATCGGAGCAGTGCACAGTCTATTCTTTAACTCTTGGAACGCTTCTTCGCACTTATCGCTCCACACAAATGCTACATTCTTCTACGTCAATTTGGTCAATGGCGCAGATAATGTAGAGAAACCCTCTACAAATCTTCTATAGTAGCCAGCCAACCCTAGGAAGCTTCTTATTTCTTTGGGTGTGGCAGGCCTCGTCCATTCCATAACTGCGGCTATCTTTTCTGGGTCGACAGAGATTCCGTCCTTGTTAACCACATGACCCAGGAAAGAAACCTGAGGCAACCAGAACTCGCATTTACTTAGCTTGGCGAACAACCTATGGTCCCTCAAGGCAGATAAAACTAGACGCAAATGTTGGTCATGCTCCTCAACATTGCGTGAATACACCAACACATCGTCTATAAATACGACTACAAACTTGTCCAGAAAGTCCTTGAAGACCCCGTTCATCATGTCCATGAAAGCAGAAGGTGCGTTGGTCAAACCAAACGACATCACCAAAAATTCAAAATGACCATGTCTGGAACGGAAGGCAGTCCACGGGATATCTGATTCACGGATCCTTAACTGGTGGTAGCCCGAACGAAGGTCAATCTTAGAGAACACGGCGCTGCCTCGCAGTTGATCAAACAAATCATCTATCCTCGGCAACGGATACCTATTCTTGATCGTTACCTTATTTAGCTCTCTATAATCGATGCAAAATCTCATCGATCCATCTTTTTTCTTGACGAACAAAACGGGAGCACCCCAAGGCGAAGAACTCGGACTTATAAATCCGTTATCAAGCAACTCGTCTAACTGGATACGCAACTCCTCCAGTTCGCGTGGGGCCACTCAGTAAGGCGCCTTGGTAATAGGACGCGTACCCGGCTCCAAATCTATAACAAACTCCATGTCTCGATCAGGTGGGAGACCAGGAAGATTAGCTGGAAAGACCTCAGAAAAATCACGAACCACCGGGATCTCCTCCAAACACGGCAAACTAACCTTGGTTTCTAAAACCGAAACCAAACAAGCAAAACATCCGGAATCTACAAGCTTCCGAGAACATACCGAGATATAGTTGGAGAATCCTGGCGCGGATAACCGTAAACACTCCCGGGCTGACCGTTGTCCATCCTGAAGTCCAAGCGTTTACCCTTGCATTGGATCACAACATCATATTTGGACAACCAGTCCATGCCTAGGATCACATCGAAGTCTTCCAGATCCAACAGATTTAAATCAGCAATCGCGAGAAAATCGCCTAGTAAAATCGGACAACTCTGAATACCCTGATCCGAAACTACAGATTCACCTGAAGGAAACTTGACACAGAACGGATCACCAACACGATCGAGATCCAAACGGTAACGCTCTACGAAGGCCCTAGCCACAAATGAGTGGGTAGCGCCGGAATCGAACAGAACACGCGCCCAGCGGTTCTTTACCTTAAATCGTCCTATAAAATTGCACACGCGACTAAGGAAGCGAACGCTCAAAACTATAACTATGAGCTAAACATTAAAACTAGGGGAGAATCTAACCTGATATCACTTGTGTTGACGCCTGAGCTTCCTCCATAGAGACCACGTTCAACTTTCCTTTTCCCTTGTCCACTCGCTGCGGCGGCGGCAAGGCCTGAAGAGGAACTGGCTGCAGAGTAAGCTGAGCTTGCGGGCACTGATACTTGAGATGACCCTCTTGACCGCACAAGAAACAACTTCTCGCCTTCTTCCAACAATGGGCAGCATCGTGCCCCGGCTTCTTGCATACAGAACAAAGAAAGTCTTTCTTTAGGATACCTTGGATCGCATGAATCTGCTCTTTCTTCTGAGCTCCTAATCTTTGATAGCACCTTTCCAATGGATGGCCCGGTCGGCCACAGAAACTGCATACCTCTTTGTTTCTCTTCCTCGGAGCAGCGTCAGGGACCTGAGTACTCTTACCCTGATCAGACTTTCTTTTATCTTTTCTCAGTTGTTGACCTTGATTCTTGGCGTTATCAATTGTCTCTACCTTTAAGGCAGCTTCCACCATACCAACATAACTTGATGTCGCATAGGCACTTGCTAATTGCTGGACGTCACTCCTAAGCCCAGCCAGAAATCGCTTGCTTTTATTTTCATCGGAACTCACCAAGTCTGGGGCAAATCGGCTTAGCTTACTAAACTCGATTTCGTACTCACTAACCGTGAGCTGCCTCTTCTTTAAGTGCAGGAAATCATTCATCAGACGGTCTCTCTCGACCGATGGCAGAAACTTGCTCAGAAGTAGCTCCTTAAAGGACTCCCAGGAACACCCATCCTTCAGACCTTCTTTCTCCCTCAGCCACCAGCCCTTTGCCAACCCTTTGAGCTGATATGCGGCTAACATCACTTTCTGATTATCAGTGATCCCGGAGTATGAGAACATCTCCTCGATTGATATCATCCAATCGTCTAAGACCGTATAATCTGCCTTGCCATCATACGTCGGAGGCCTAAGTCGCTGAAACTGAGAAATAAAGGTCATCTCTGGTGGCACCACGACCGGAGGCACCAGAGGAGCGGGGGGAACAGGGATAGCTTGACCCACAACAGGGTCCTGAACTCTCGGAATTTGCCCTGCCACAACTGCTAACAAGGACTGGACCTGAGACTGCAAATCCACTACTTGCTTTGACAAGGCTTCATTGCTTTATCGCAGACCTTCTATCATTGCACTGCTCTGCGCACCTGAAGATTCTCCCTCCGATTGGGGAGTCAACCTTGTCGAAGGACGCCTCGACATTCTAATGGAATAACAAAACACTAATCAGACACCTAGCCCACCCATTAGAACCAAACAACATAGTACAAACAATACATACTTAAGTACTTGCTCATGCTGCTAACTTGCTCTGGGATTTTCAATAATGATGTTATGCTTATCCTACGATGATTCACTATCATCACACTAACTCTTATGCATAGATCGGGAATGCATGAATTTATATTCTTTTTGACTCAAAATTATGTGTGTACACATGCCATCCTGCAAATCTTTAGCTTGGCACGTTGTGCTTATGCAATGTTATGCTATGCATGATTGTGCTATGCATTCTAAAAAAGCCCTAATGCATGTTATGAGCGGCGTACACATGAAAATGTTATGCATCCCATACTACATAACATTTCCATGCAACGAAAAAAAAAGAAAATGTGCTAGTTGCATTCATGTGGTGAGGTTATGCATCCCATACTACATAACCCTCACATGTTGCCTCCTATGGTGGATCCATATACAAACACATAGTATGCATCCCATACTACATAATATGCCTCGTATACTTCATGTCATGCTATGAGTGTAGTGTTCGTGCTTCAGCCAAGACGTGCTGATGACATATCGGTGTGTGTATGATATGACTCTAAACACCTAATACTTACAGGGACAGGTTGCCCGACAATTTGTCAAGCAACCTCCCTCTGATACCAACTGTCACAACCCGCATTTTTCTCATTAATAAATAAATCAGAGCACGAGATAACTACGAGCTGTGATGCCACGTCAAGCAGGGGATAAATGCTGACGCTCAGGCAACACTCTAATCCTTCAAATCATAAGTTAAAAATGAATAGAAAACTGATTTTTAAATTAATTGGCCGTATCCCTCGGCTTAGTGGATCAGATAATCCACGGTTTGAAAATTATTTTTATACGTAGCGGAAAAATACTTCATTTATGTTTAACATCCTAAAAGAGCGCATAAGTGTCCTAAGAGGACAACTTACACTATGCAAGACCCTAGATTTCAATTTATAATATTTATAAAGAAAACAATCTTTTACGCATTTGGAAAATAATGATTGAGCTTTTACAAAACATGCTGATCATGCAATACATATAGTAATTTTTTTTATTGGTTTCAAAGTAACTAGCAACCTAGCATAAAACATTCCCAGAGAGCAAGTGAAACTACCACAAAACAGGTAAACTAGCAGCTAAGCAAAGACTTAGTATCACCAAGGAAAATCACCAACGAGCGTCAACAACCTGACACGAACTCACTGGCGAGCATGCATGTCTGTACTACTACAAAGCTAAAGAACTACCTCAACAAGTGAGGAAAACACTGCCACAACGTAGTCCACAAGGGAACTCCTGAAATTAGCCGTTCAGCCGGCTACAGACCTGAACCTGAGGCATTCAAAAGAAGAACACCTCAGAAAGAAATAATAAAACAAGAGGCAAAGAAACATCAGATAATAATCGAATGAAAAGAGTAGAAAGAAAAAGGGTTACCAACCCTGCAAGGGAAAATGCTGAAAATCTCAGCTAAAGAATCCAAAAGGGACAAAATGTAAGTATAACAATCAGTAAAGCGAGAGAAATGCATCAAATACTAAAACGTACCAAACTCCGCTCAAGCCTGCAGAGACAAAAAGGAAACCAATATGCATCAAATGAACAGTATGAAAGGAACTAACAGTCCTAAACTTGTAAATCGTTAGCACTGACACAAATCTCAAACCTGTGTCGGAGACTAAGAACAGTCACAACCGAACAACCAGGTCCAGGTGTCTCAAGAGTACTAAAGGGGCCGCCACAGGGTCCACACACATAGAGTTCCAACCTCTTACAGGAACCCAAAATGTCCAAAGGAGGGAATGGTGGTGGCCACGGCTCGAACTCCCCCGGTACCATACTCCCTCAGAAACCCAGCTACCACATGCTAAGGATCCACGATTCGGCGCCAAAACTAGCCGACAACACTACTTAGAAACTACCAAGTTCTACAACCAAAACCCGCCGAATTATTTCCCCCTACCCGCCGAATTATTTCCCCCTACCCGCCGAATTCAATCTAAAATAAATTCCGATAACTTCCTAGTTTAGTCCGACTACAAGCCCTAACCTAGGAATATTTCTAATCTCACTTATACTACTCTGGTATTCTACGACAAGGAGAATTAATAAAGCGAAACACAACCCATGGAAGCACGCAAGAGGGGAGAAATCCACTTGCCTCAAATCGTTCTTGAAAACGTCCACCCGAAATACTCCACCACGTAGATCCGTCCAACAGGGGGCACGCGAAGACGAGATCTACGAAAAAAAATGGACAATCGGGGTTAGGGCCGAAAAAATCTATGGCGAAACGGTCATCGAAACGGGAAAAGCTTACCGCGATCTCGAAGCTCTCGCCGAGAGCTTTCCAACGCCGCGATCGGATCGAGATTCCGTCTAGCGGATCGGCGGTGGCGGCCGCCGGAAGGTTCGCGAACGAGAGGATCCGCACTCGCCTTTTTGTTTTCGCATAGGAGGGGGGCTGCTGGTTCGGAGGGAAAGGCAAGGGGGTTCTTCTTATCCTTATATATATATACTTAATATAATTATAATTATTACATATAATAACAAAAGGGGGGGCTGCTGGATCGGCGGGAAAGGCAAGGGGGGGGGGGGGCCTGCTGGATCGGCGGGAAAGGCATGGGGGGGGGGGGGCTGAATCGGTGAGAATCATTCTCACCGATTACCTCTCCCCCTTTTTCTATTTTATTTTTTTTTAATTCTTTATATATATATATAAAATAATAATATTTATAATTATTAAAAACATGATATAACATATATCGTTACGGAGGGCCAAACGCGCGCCGAATTGAACGAAATTCGCACCGTAGGCGAATGACGACGCTACGAATCCAACGGCGAAGTCGAAATCGAATTCCGACGCACTGTTTTCGAGATAATAATTTCTAAAGTTAACGGCGTACGCGAAAACATACAAACTTCAATCGCGCGCCGAGGCTCCAAAAATGCTCGGAACGCGACGAAACTTGACGAGCAAGTCTAAAATTAGCCGATCTAATTTCCTAATGTAAAATTTTCCACTCCCGATGCAATTCCCAAAATTTGGCCGGTCAAACCTAACGAACGCAAAACGCGCTAACGACAAAGTCGGTAACAAAATCCGACGAACAAAACTCGGGCAAATTTCTCCCGAAGCCAAAACACAAGCATTCCCCAAGAGGCTCCACCGAGTCACCAAACAGACTCCGGCTCGCTAGGGAATCTTGCTACCAGACATCACCAAGCCACGCAGGGAACCTAAAGAGCTAAGAGCACGCTCTAACAACGTCATATGACCAACACGCGCTAACATAACGCTCTGACGTCATAATACGTCAAATAAGAAATTAAATAAATCACTGGAAAATCGGGGGCGTTACACCTCCTCACATGAGGAGTTGCAAAAATTAATTTCAGATTTGTTAGCGAAAGGATTTATACGTCATAGTAAAAGTCCTTGTGACGTCCCTGCCTTGTTAGTCCCGAAGAAAGATAAAACGTGGCGATTGTGTGTCGATTATCGGGCTATAAATAAAATAACAGTCAAGTATCGGTTCCCCATTCCCCGCTTGGATGATTTACTAGATATGTTATCAGGAGCCGCCATGTTCTCTAAATTGGATCTTAAGAGCGGTTATCATCAAATACGAATACGGGAGGGAGACGAATGGAAGACGACATTTAAGTCTAAGGATGGACTATATGAATGGCTAATGCTTGGAGAGGGACTTACCAATGGACCTAGTACGTTTTCGCGATTGATGACCCAAGTCTTTAAACCCTACATGGGAAAATTTGTAGTGGTCTATTTCGATGACATTTTGGTGTTTAGCATCTCTCCGGGGATCATGAAACTCACCTAAGAACAATCCTTACCACATTGCGCAAAGAGAATTTATTTATTAATCTAAAAAATGCGCATTCGGTGTGTCTTCCGTAGAGTTCTTAGGATACATCGTGAGTTCAGATGGCATTCATGTGGATCCAAAGAAGGTTCAAGCAATTAATGAGTGGCCGGAACCCAAGAATATAAGGGAAGTTCGAAGTTTCCACGGGTTGGCCACGTTTTATCGAAGATTCAGTCGGAATTTTAGTAGTATTATGGCACCCATCACTGAGTGTATGAAGAAAGGAGAATTTAGTTGGACTAAAGCGGCCACTAGTGCTTTCCAAACGATTAAGGAACAGATGTCTGAAGCCCCCTTACTACGATTACCGGATTTTAGTAAAGTGTTTGAACTATCATGCGACGCATCGGGGATCGGAATCGGAGGAGTGTTAAGTCAAGAGGGACATCCGCTAGGATATTTTAGCGAGAAACTAGCCGGCCCAAAGTTAAACTATTCGAATTATGATCGTGAATTCTATGCCGTTATTCGTTGTCTCCAACATTGGCGACATTACCTTATATCAAAAGAATTCGTGATATTATCGGACCATGAGGCCCTCAAATTTGTTAATTCTCAAAATAAGATTAGCCCACAGCACGCTAAATGGATCTCGTACCTACAGGAGTACACTTTCATTATCAAGCATCTGAAGGGTACATTAAATCGTGTGGCGGACGCATTAAGTAGAGTCACCTTATTACTAACTACCATGGAAGTGTCGGTCATAGGATTTGAGATGATTAAAGATGAATATGTCCAATGCCCAGACTTTAAGGAAATTTATTTCGCCGCTCAGGACAATTCCTCTACCACCATTTCGGCGTACTATATCCGTGACGGATACTTATTTAAACATTTGTAACTATGTATTCCCCGCTCGTCATTATGACATTTTATCACATGGGAATTACATAGCGGAGGGTTAGGCGGACATTTTGGTAGAGACAAAACGATAACACTCGTAGAGGATAAATTCTTTTGGCCGGGCCTCAGACCCATGGTCAACAAAATCGTAGGAAGTTGTCATATTTGTCAACTAGCAAAGGGAAACAAGACAAATGCGGGTCTTTACACTCCACTTCTGATTCCGTCGGTACCATGGGAAGATGTCAGCATGGATTTTCTTTTGGGTTTACCCATGACATTGAGGCGTCACGATTCTATTCTAGTCGTAGTAGACCGTTTCTCCAAAATGGCCTATTTTATCTCTTGTAATAACACCTACGATGCTTCAAATGTAGCAAAATTGTATTTCAAGGAGGTCGTGGCACATCGGGGTGTTCCCAAGACGATAGTGAATGATAGGGATGTAAAATTTACAAATTATTTTTGGAAGACACTCTGGAATCTCATGGGCACTAAACTTATGTTTTCGTCGGCCTATCATCCCCAAACAGATGGGCAAACGGAAGTTGTCAACCGTAGCTTGGGAGGGTTACTTCGTTGTTTAGTGGGCGAACATAAAGGTACGTGGGATCTTATCCTTATGCATGCTCAACTAGCGTACAATAATTCTAAGAATAGGTCCACTGGGTTGTCTCCGAATGAGATAATGCATGGTTATAAGGCGCCAGTGCCTCTTGACTTGGTTCCGTTACCGCCTTCTTTTAAGTCAAGTCAATTTGCATAGGACTTCGCTTCACACGTTCACACTCTCCATGAGCATATTGGCAAGACGTTAGCTAAGCAATATTCTATCTATCAATCGAATGCTAACGTACATAGGCGAGCAGTCTCCTTGAACATTGGCGATTTGGTTATGGTTCGTCTTATCCCTGAACGGATGCCTTCGGGCACCATAAAAAAATTAGCGAACAAGAAAGCCGGTCCTTTTCGAATTTTGAAGAAATTAGGCGAAAATGCTTATTTGTTAGAATTACCCGTTGATTGGGGAATCTCCCCTGTGTTTAACATTTCGGATTTAATGCTTTTTGTTGCTCCACCACCTGAACTGTCTGTCTCTCCGTTTAATAATTCCACTATACAATCTAATGGGGTGGGGGTGAGCTCAATTCTGGATCGCTTTCTCCTTCGAAATCTACGGGAGGTATGCAGTCTATTGATGATGAAACTTGTTTTTCTGCTTCACCTAACGTTTTTCCGAGGTTTCCCCGGACGGATTTCTTGCCTGACAGGATTTTGCAGGATGATGTGTTTCCCACTCTCGACGGCGACATTCACAGGTTTTTGGTTCGTTGGCATGGTCGTCCGGCTTCAGACGACTCTTGGCTCTCTGCTGCACAGGTGGATCTTCTTGATGCGGACCTCGTACGCCGTTATATTTCAGGCCGCTCATCGGAGATGAGTCCTTTTGAGCGGCGGAGGATTGATGGCGACGGTGATGGCGACGGTGATGACGACGGCCACCAGGACGGCCAACTTGGGAATGACTATGTTGAAGATGTGCCGGCAAAGGACGTGCGACGTCGGAGCGGTCATGGTTACAAGCTTCGCCCTCGCAACAAGACTCATATTTGATATTTTAGCTTTGGTGTGCTAATAGCCGTTTCATGATGGCTCTTTTAAAAAAACATTATTTAATTTCTGCATTTTCTTTATGTGATGTGCCTTTAGCCACTTGTTATGTGCTTTGAGATGTAAGCCTATATAAGGCCTTGAACTTTTCATTTGATGGTAGACTTTAATTGAAATCAAAATTTTAATTTGCCAACCCTAATTTTCCCTCTCTTCTTCTCCTAGCCGCCGCCCCCCCCCCCCCTCTTTCTTCCTTCCTCCAAATCGCCGGCCTCAAGGCTCCTTCCTTCTAGAGTTCGACCATCTCCTCTCTCCCTCTTGCTCTCGGCCTCCCGCTTCTCTCTAGTGCTCGGCTACTCTCATCTCCCTCTTGCTCACGGCCACCCGAGATCCTCTCTCTCTCCAAGGATACTTTGGCCCATACATGAGAGGTTATTTGCAAGGAAGAAGATAGGGGTTTCCGCCACGGCGTGAAGTGAAGGAGATTAACACGTTCATCATCCGTAGCGCGCTTCTCATGGACTTTCAACAGAGGAGAGATCAAACTTGGTGGATCCACGCATCCCGGATCTACAAATCCGAGAGGGGTAACGAAAATTTCTACCAAGAGTTTTCTTTCTCTAGATAGTTCTTGTGGTGGACGAATTTTTGCGTTATTTTCCGATTTGTTTTTCTTCGCGGTTAATCAAATAATAGATCGGTATTTTTCGTTTGGATTTCTGAAAGATTCGTAAGAGGATTGGCGATCCTCGCTTTCTTTTTATTGGGATAGATCCTACCATCTTTCGAATCATTTTGTTCTTGGTGGATCTATTTTGGTACAACCCAAAAGCTCGTTCGGGATCAAGATTATCCCATTTAGCCGGAAAGAATTTGGCCTATAGCCAACATTCGATCTATTTGCGGAACGGCGATCCGTATTGTTAGCGTGAGCGATAAATAAAATAATTGTTGCGGCCGCATTTTCGTTAGCGTGTGGAATAGAGAGCGTAGATCGTGTCATAAGCGATATCGTTGCCTCCGTGACGAATCTCTAGGATATACCCTGCATCAGAAGTACACGCCCGTGTCGCATCTTGATACGAGCATATCGGGTCCGTTCAGCGAACTTTGAGCGCGGTTCATCGAGCGGGTGACACGGGCCTTGGTCATGGTCGTGTCACATTTGACACAGGCGTGTCATGGGGCGTGTTCAGCAATTCCTTGACTTTGGCTGATTTCACTTGGAATTGAAGGTACACGCCCAAGTCACGGGCGTGACCTGAAGTACACAGGCGTGTAACATGCTTTTGGACAATTTTTCTGAAAAAGTTTAGAAAAACAATTTACAACTAAGTTAGAAAATATTTACAAAAAATAAGCATTTTATTGAACAAAATTTAGTAAAAATAATGAAAATAAATTAAAATGACTTAATTAATGTACATAAAAATACGTATATTTACAACTCATCAAATATCCTCATACTTAAGCTTTTGGTATTCCAGAGCAAAAGTTGGAGATATACTTATAAGGAATTAAAGAAATCCTAAGTTTAGCTACCGCTTGAATTAATTGAAAGGAACATCAAAATAGTTATCCGGGGTATAAGAGTTAAGTCCTAAATTATGACAAAAATTTTAAAAAAGAAAGAGTTTCAGCTAAAAAACTTCTCGATATAATCAAATAGATAGCAAAAAAATTTATTTGTTAGGTTAACAAAAATAGATTGGATTATGAAAACCTTAGCTTAAAAGAATTAAAGGAAATAATTCAATTTAAAAATTATGCTCTCAAAAAGATTTTAAATTAATTCTAGCAATATTTGAAATTGGCGGAGAGGGGTGTTGAGGTTTATGAAATGGGCTTTGGTTTTTAGAGGCGAGGGTATATTTTTTCCCTCGAACCTCTAATGAATTTTTTTGGTTTGAATATGGATGTTTAGGACAACGAAATCTTATTTTTCATAACATAATTTTTTTAAACAACTTCATAATAACCCAATGTATATGTATAAGAGTAATGAATTTTATCATCTTACTCCATAACATATAATTTTTTTAAATATTAGATGCCTGTGTTTACAGAACGAAATCTTATTCTCATTGACATAGGATCTTTTAAGGATCAAAAGCATGTCAAGTAAGACAAGAAAAAAAGGTGATAGATTTTTTAGAAAGAAAACTAGATATAATAAAAAAACTTTTGAGAGCAACCTTTATAAATTAAACGTTCCTATATTTCAAAAAAAAACTTTGAGTAAATATAATTTGAAATTTAAGGTTGTTATTTTCTGACAAAATAAATGTGTAACTATTTAGATAAGTAGAAGTAATGCTGAAAACAAATCTCTATCTAAATAAAAATATTAAAGCATAAGAAATTCTTTAAAACTTAACCCCAGATATCTAAATCTATCGATCTCCAATTAATAAACGAATAGTAAACAAAGAATTAATAAAATTCGCTTATAAATTAACTCGCAACTAGATTTTTGGAGAGCGAAAAGGGGTTAAGAATGAGACATTTGATTTATTCGTTACTTAATAAACAATTTTTTGGGGATTTTTAGAGTTTTCATCTTTTTTGTGTTTTTGATTTATTATCTTTTTTAAATTTTTAGAGTTATTCTCTTTTTAGGATTTTTTTGATTTTCTAAATTTTGTTTGAGATTTTTAGTTTTTTTATTTTTTAAACCATTTTCATCAATTTATTTACAAGAAACATGACAGAAAGATGTGTTATTTACAAAGAAGAGAGCGGGAAAGAGATTTTTATCAAAAAAATTTGTGAGTTATTTTCTTTTTTTGGATTTTGGGTTTTCTAATTTTTGATTTTTTGTGTTTTAAGAATTTTTTTTCGAGTTTTTGATTATAAAAACAAGCAAAAAATAGTTTACTCTAAATTTTTTTTTATGTTTTATACATGTTTTTCAAATTTTGTTGTTTTATGAAAATTGTTTTTGAGTTTTTTGTTTAATTATAAAAACAACAATTTTTTTTTGAAGTTTATAATTTTTTATAAATTTTTTTAATTTTTATAAATTTTTTGAAATTTTTTTTTATGAATTTTTTTTGAAGTTTTAAATTTTTAGATTTTAGTTTTGAAGTTTTAAATTTTTTGAAAAAATTTTTGTTTTATGAATTTTTGTTTGAATTTTAAATTTTTTTATTTTCTTTTTTTTTAAATTTTCAAATTTTTTGCATTTTTTGTTTTTTTGATGAGTGCATAATATAAAAGTGTATAATGGAAAAATAAGAAAACACGCACATACTTAAATCAAACATTGTCTCCAATGTTGCACTGTAAGTATGTGGAACGATAATAGACAAAATACAATATGTATAAAAATAGAAAGATAGGGTAGAAGTTTTCCTGAGACGAGGTCGGGGAGGCTCGGGTAGAAACTCTGCATTATTTAGAACAAAGGAAAGAAAAAGAATAGAAAAATGAAAAAATAAATTCGGCCAAAAGTTTGCGGGTGGTAGGGGCAAGTGTAAGTGACTCGAAAGTAGCTAACGTCTTAGCTACAAGTGCGTTATAGAAATGCGTTCCCCTATCGCCTAAATTAACGTTAAGCGTGCCGAAGCGGAAAAAAATAGAGTTAAAATATTGAATAATAGAAAAGTTTTTATTTATTGCAAGAGTTTTTTATTTTTTTGGTAAACTATTATTGGGTTTTTTGAAAAAAAATAAAACAAGTTAGAAAAATATAGATACGGAAATTTTTTTTGCGGGTTTGCGGTTCTTTAGGAGTGGATTTTTTTTTGCGATTGATTTTTAATAACAAATAATTATATATATTGTTTTTTAAGTAGTTTTCTTTATTTTGTTGATTTTGACGTAGGTTTTTTAGTTTTGTTTTTTTGGTTTTTTAGTTGTTTAGATGTTATAGGTTTTTACGTTTTTTTAGATTTTTTTGTTTTTTTAAAGTTTTTTAGATTTTTGTGGTTTTTTAGTGGTTAGATATTTTTGGTTTTTAGTTTTTAGAATGTTAAGTTTTAAAGTTTTTTTTAGATTTTTATTGTTTTCTTAGTTTTTAGAGTTTTTTCGGTTTTTAGTGGTTAAATTGTTTTGTTTTTAATTTTTAGATTTTTTTGACAGCTTTTTAGTTTTTTTTATTTTTTTTAGTTTTTAGAGGTTTTTGAATTTTTTTTACTGTATTCATAAAAAAAATGACGATTTTTTTGAGATTTTATAGTTTTTTCATTTTTTTCGTGTTTAGATTTTATTTTGTTTTATTGGTTTTGTCAATTTTTTAGTTTTATCGTTTTTTTTCTTTTGAAAAGAGCGTTATTTCATATTTGTGTTTTATTTGGATAAATATATGAAATAATAATTAGAAAATGAACTATTTTTTTTGCTTTAAGTTTTTTTAGTAGTTTTATTATTATTATTATTATTATTGTTTTTGGTTGGTCGTTTTTTTGTATATATATATATATATATATATATATATATATATATATATATATATATATATATATATATGTGTAAAAGTAATAGTGCTCCAGAGTTCAAAATAACAACTCGAAATCTCCCGGGCAACGACGCCAAAAACTTGATTGGGGTTAAAACTCCAAAAATTATTTAGGACACGCGGTGCCACGGGCGGTTTATTTAGAAAGAGCGGATTTGGTTTTATTTAGGAAGATGGGGCGCGCGGATTTATTATTTGGATATAAAACGGTTGGAATCGAGTTTTAATGAAAGGAGACAAGTGCACCTATCGCGTGTAGTATAGGATATTCCGGTGTGGAATATCGAGGTCGTATTGTTCTCGAGGTCGGGTTAATTATTTCTACTCTTCCCTGGAGGAGACTATTATTTTACCAAAAATTAATCTTGTCGTGATATTATTTATATATATATAAGCATAATATAAAAGCATTATAAATGGACCCGATGAATAATTTAGCGCAACTGTATTGAATCGAATTTGAACCAAAATAAACTTTTAATAAAAGAGATCCTAAGTTTCAAATTAATTAAGGCAGAGACTTGACCGTGGAGGTTCCATAAAAATGAGATCACCTATCTCTAGGACTATCGCTCACCTGAACATTAAGACTATTCGACCGGGCTCTCGTCGAACGAAGGATTCCTCTTAATGCCCGCATTACGCTAAGAACCCCGCTATTGGGTGGGGAACCCAATCCGGTAGAGTTTGCGCGCCTCCTCTCTAGAGGGTTAGTGCGGAACTCTATTTACCAAGGGGTGATTGGTCCATATGCACGGCCTCTCAGCTAGCTAGCGTATGGACTACGGAAATAGAGCCCACACATCGACATACGGTTCTACGCGTCGTAAACACCTGGCAAACCTTAAATTATTTAATTAATTAGAAAAATAGGACCTTTAATTATATAGAGCTATTTTATCTGTCTCAATGCTCTTCGATACTGAGGGATAAGAGCGGTTAGCCACTCATCGAAATGGGGACGACTTGCGGGAAAAAGCCATAAAAAGATAGCAGTAAAAGAAAGAATTAAAAGAAAGCAGTAAATTGTGAATCCTACTCAAACGAGTAGGGGAAAAAGAAAGCAAGTCCTACTCAAATGAGTAGGAGGAAATAAATGCACACACGCACGCACTCTACAAAAATGAAAACACACACACGCACTCTACTTGAAATTAAAAACACACTCACTCTACTGAAATAAAAACTCCACTCTACAAAAATGAAAAACTCTACTCTACAGAAATGAAACGCACACACCCACTCTACATAAAATAAAACACACACTCACTCTGCAGAAATTAAAACCACTCTACAGAAATTAAACTGCACCCACTCTACTGAAATAAAAACACACACGCACTCTACAGGAATGAAAGAAAGCGATAAAAACTATCTCATACATGTACACACATAAGCGAAAAATGCAAAAAACAAAGTATTCTAAAAATTAAAATAACTATATTTTTACCGGTGGAATGTGATAGAAATGCGTAAAAAGTAGAAATTAAAATTAACGGAGCAAAAGTTTTTGAAAATAAAAGCAAAATGAAAGCGTTCGAAAAATTAAAACAAATACGTTTTTACCGCTAGAATATGGTAGAAATGCATAAAAAGAAGACAAAAAAATTAAACGAGCAAAAGTTTGAAATGAAAATTAAAGTGCTCAAAAAATTAAAACGACTATATATTCATTCTTATAACTCCGTAAAAGTGTTAAAAAAGTGGAAATAAAGTAAAAAGAATGAAAATGTTTTACAACCTAAAAAGGAAAATCTAAGTTAAAAAAATGAAAAACACTTTAAAAATACTTTTACAGATTTATAGGAATGACTAAAAAGCGATAAAAACCTAAGTCTAAATGAAGTTAAGTAAAACTATAGTAAAAACTAAACTATATAAAAGAAAACCTAGGGCTAAACTAAGCAAAAAATGAAATTGAAAACATAAAAAGAACAAGTTATTCTCATACACGCACAAACACATAGAAAAATAAAACAAGAAAAACAAAAGAAAAAATATGATTGCATAGGGAGGGGCACGTAGATGAAATCCAAAACCATGTAATGGGGAAAAAACTACATTTTTATTAACACCTAAAGATGATTACAAAGCTAAAACAAAAATATAAAAGAGAGAGAGAGGGACAAAATCCCATTACATAACCTTGAAGAATACCTAGGCAGCACCTCCCCTTGCAAAATGGTTCAAAAAAATGGAATAGGAACTCATACAGCAGCTGACTATTTATAGGAAAAAAATTTCAAAGTAGACGCCCTAGGTCACAGGCGTGTAGGGGGCGTGTAACTACTGTTCATGAGGCGGTGCTGAGATTTGACGGATGGTTTCACTTTGCGACTGTACACGTGGCGATCACGCCCTAGGTCACAGGCATGTCGGTGGGCGTGTCGGGGAGGTTGATCTGGGGACGGCGTCTTGTCGATAAGTCGCCAGCGATGTCTTGTCGGGCGAGGTGGAGAAGTACACGCCTGTGTCGTATCTTGATTGGCCCGCGAACAGACTCTTACTATGGTTGGTTCGGTGAGTCGATCGTCGCGGGCTTGCTAGGCTAGGCAAGTGCACCTATCGCAAATAGTACTCGATATTCGAGAGAATACCAAGGTCGTATTATTCCCGGGAACGGGTTGATTACCCCTACTGCTCCGAAAACACTATTATTTTACCTAAATAGTAAGTTGATGGTTTTAATAAAAATAGGATGAAAATAGATTTAAGAAAATAGTCGATGAAAAGATAACTCCCGGTATCGAATTACGTTAGGATTAAAAATAGATTTAAATAACTAGATATATAAAGTTTCAATTTAATTAAAGCGGAAACTTGGCTGTGGAGGTTCAAAATAATGAGCTCACCTATCTCTAGGAATATCGCTCACCTGGACATTAAGGCTATTCGACCGGGCCCTCGTCCGACGAAGGATTTCCCTTAATGCCTACAGTACGGTAAGAACCCCGATATTGGGTGGGGAACCCAATCCGGTAGAGTTAGAGCGCCTCCTCTCTCGAGGGTTAGTGCGGAACTCTATTTACCCAGGGGTGATCTGTCCATACGCACGACCTCTCGGCTAGCTAGTGTATGGTAACGGAAATAGAGCCCACACATCGATATGTGGTTCTACGCGTCGTTAACCCGGGGTAAACCTTATGTTTTTAATTAAACTGAAAAATTAGACATTTGGTTATTTAAAACATTTTAGATCCCAAAGCTCATCGATACCGAGTGGTAAAAGCAATTAGCCACTCATCGGAATGGGGATAGCTTATATGTTTGGTTACGCGAGCGTTCTAAACTATTCGCTGAAAGGTTATAAAGAAAATAAGAAGAAAAGTAAAATACCCTAACATTAGAAAAGTTATTACAATTAAACACACCCGCACTAATTCAAATATATAACAAGAGACAGAAATAAAACTAAGTTACACATAAGAGAAAATTGCATAATTGAAATTTGAATGTCCCACTCAAACGAGTGGGGCGGAAAATAAAAGCTGAAAATTGCAAGTCCTACTCAAACGAGTAGGACTGAAATGAAAGTGAGTCCTACTCAAACGAGTAGGAGAAAATAAATGCGATTACATGGCTTTCTTAAATATTTACATCAAAATAAAGTCCGACCATTTAACTCCTTGCAAGTAGGCAGAAAATCAAATCCAGCCATTTAACTCAAGTGAGTAGGAGGAAAAATAAAGAATGAAAATTACAAGTCCTACTCAAACGAGTATGACTGAAAATACAGTCCAGCCATTTAACTCAAGTGAGTAAGCGGAAAAATAAAAGCTACAAATACTTGCTTGAATAAAATACAGCCATTTAACTCAAATGAGTAGGCGGAAAAATAAAAACAACACACGCACTCTACCTGAATAAAATCCAGCCAATTACCTCAAATGAGTAGGCGGAAAAATAAAAAAACAACACACGCACTCTACTTGAAAGTAACTACTCACACACTCGACATAAATAAACAAACACACACACTTGCATAATTTAACTTAGGTGCTGAAAAATATCTCATACACGCACACACTCATGCTAAAATAATTGAGAAAAACAAAGTTATTGAAAAATTAAAATGACCACATTTCTACCGCTGGAATGCAATAGAAATGCATAAAAAGGCAAAATAAAAATTATTTGAGCAAAAAGATTTCAAATTAAAGTGAGAAAAGCAAGTGCCCGAAAAATTAAAACGTTTGCATTTTTACCGTTAGATTTTGATAGAAATGCATAAAAAGTGAAAATAAAAATTGTTCGAGCGAAAATATTTTTTGTAATTGCAAAAATTCTAAGTTCTTGAAAAATTATAATAACGCATTATCTGTTTTTAAAGCTTTGTAAATCGGGTTAAAAAGGTGTAAAAACAGAAAATGAAAGTAAAACCCTAAGTCTAACCGATTCTTTAAAGAATATGATAAAAAAAATGGCCATAGTAACGGCTAGAAATTTGATAAAAATGGAAGTAAAATAAAAAGATTTTCGTTTTAAAACATAAATTTCACAATTTTAAGCTCATACACGCACATACGCACCATGAAAATGAAAATAAAAGTACATAAGATTGATGAAAATGAGGTTTTTTGGAGAAATTTCAAAGCATGTAAGGATAAAATAATAACGATTTTTATTACAAAAAAGGTTGATTACAAGAGCTCAAACATACAAACTTAAAAAGGAGAGGGAGGATCCTTACATAGCACTAAGCAAGCTCCAAATAGCAGCCCTAGTCAACAAAATGGTTCAAAAATTGGAACCCTGAACTCATACAGCAGCTGCCCTTAAATAGGCAAAAATTTCCAAGTACACACCCTCCGACACGGGTATGTCGGTGGGCGTGTCAACACTATTAAACAGCAGAATTCGGTGAAGTGACGGATTTAACATTGCTCCTAAAAATATGGAGGTCACGCCCTCGGTCACGGGCGTGACGGTGGGCATGTCGTGCGGCGATTAAAGGTGTTGTTGACTTCGGGAGTCGCCGGCGGCAGTTTGTCGGGCTGACACGGGTGTGTCGCATCATTGAACACGGTTGTGTCCCTGTTAGCTTCGACGAACGTTGAGCGCAAAATGTCGACCTGGCTGGCACGGGCCTGGTCACGCCCTGTGTCGGATGTACACGGGCGTGTGGTCGGGCGTGTCAGGCTTTTCTCTTCAAAAATCTTTGATTTCACTGGCATTTGACGGGTCACGCCCTGGTCATGGGCATGACCCACAGTACACGGGCGTGACATGTGTATTTTGGGCAGATTTTTTGCTTTTTATCTGCAAAACAAAATAAAATAAATTCGCAAAATATTTACAATAAAAGAAACATTTTATTGAACAAAAATAAGTAAAAATGACAAAAATAAAGTAAAACGACTGATATAATGTACATAAAACTAGGTATATTTACAATTCATCAAATACCCCCACACTTAAGCTTTTGCTATTCCAGAGCAAAAGTTTGAGGTGAACTAATAAGGAATAGAAAAAACTCTAAGTTTAGCTACCGCTTAATCAATTATAAGAGAGATCTAAATAAATAAACGGGGTGTAAGAGTTAAGTCCTAGATTTATGAAGATGATTTAAATAGCGCAAAAGTTTTGGCCAAAAGACTTCTTGATATAATCAAATAGAATGCAATAATTGTAATGGTTAGATTAACAAGAATAGTTTGGAATTATATAAACTTTTAGCCTATAGAAGTTTTACTGGAAATAATGCAATTTACAAATTATGCTCTCAAAAAGTTTTTTGAATTAAATCTAGAATCGTGAAATTGGCATGGGATTGATGTTGGTTTATGAAGAGGGTTTTGATTTTGAGGCGAGGTAATTTTTCCTCGAACCTCCTTTTTTTATTTTTGGATTATTAGGAAAATGAAATCTTGTTTTCCTAATATCATTTTTTTTCAACTTCATAATAAATTTTAACCCAATGTATATGTGTAGGAGTAATGAATTTTATCCTCTTACTCCATAACATATAATCTTTTTAAGCTATTGGGTGCCTATGTTTACGGAACGAAATCTTATTCCCATTGACATAGGATCTTTTAAGGATAACAATTTTATCATGTCAAGTAGGTCATGATAAGAAAGGTGAGAAAAGAAAACTAGATTTTTTATTAAAAAAACAATTTTGAGAGCAACCTTAATAAATTGTAAGTTCCAATTTTTCAGAAACCTAAAAGTAAACATAATTGAATCCTATAGTCATTATTGTCTAACATAATACACGTGCTGCTATCAATGAAAAATTAAAAGTAGTGTCTAAAACGAGTTCGCTATTTTTAACAAAACATAATGAATTCTTTAAAACTTAACCCTGAATAGTTAAATTTTTCAATCTATAATTCACAAACGAATAGCAAACAGAGAATTAATAAAATTCACATATAAATAAACTCAAAGCAAAATTTTTGGATAGCAAGAAAATTAAGGATGATATTTTTGATTTATTTGTTTCAAAATATTTTTTTTTTGGTTTTTTAGAGTTTTTTCATCATTTTTTGTGTTTTTTTTATTTATTATCTCTTTTTTTGTATTTTTGTTTTGTTTTACTCAAATTTTTTTTTTAATTTTTTGTTTAGTTTTCCTCTTTTTTTTGAATTTTTTGAACTTATTATCTCTTTTTTTTAGATTTTTAAGCTTTTGCGGAAAGTGCGAGAAAAAGAGACGGTATTTACAAGAATGAGAGAGAAAAGGAAGAGGGAGAGAGAAGATTATTTACAAAAATATTTACACAGATTTGTACAAAATGAAACTAAAATTTTTTTGGAATTTTTGTTTTATAATTTTTTGGAGTTTTTGTTTTATAATTGTTTTTTGAAATTTTGTTTTACAATTTTTTTTGGAATTTTTGTTTTAACAATTTTTGTGGAATTTTTGGTTTTAAAAAATAGAAAAAAAAACCTTTTAAAGAAAAAAAAACTTAAGTTTTTGGAATTTTGTTTCATTTTCAAATTTTGTTTTGTTTTGTTTTGTTTTTTTTTGTTTTATATAATTTTTTCATATTTTTTTTTGAAGTGCAGAAAATAGAAATACAGTGCGGAAAATAGAAGTGCGAAAAAGAAAGCGAGAAAACACCCCCATACTTAAGTCCAACATTGTCCCCAATGTTGTAACGTAAGTATGCAGAACAAAATAGGTAAGATAATATATACAAAGAAAAGAGAGGGGGGGGGGGGGTAGAAGCTTCCCTGGCAAGAGGTGGGGAAGGCGCAGTTTAGGAACCCTGCATTATGAAGACAGATAGCAAAGAAAAATGTAAAGAGATAGCGAAAAAGATAAACATGGGGTGCCTCCCAGGAGCGCTTTGTTTATAGTCGCGTAGCTTGACTATTTTGGCGGTTTATATATCGAGGAGGGTTATGGATTCGAAATTACCGCTCACAGGATCGTCTGCTATGTATAATTTTAAGAGATGACCGTTCACTTTGAACGAGCCTTTATCCGGGTGGGAGATGAGTATAGTCCCATATGGCCAAACCTCTTCAACTTTGAAGGGGCCGGACAAGCGTGATCTAAGTTTCCCGGGGAAAAGTCTAAGTCGTGAATTATAAAGAAGGACAAGATCTCCCGGAGAAAAAGTTTTGTGGGGCTTGAGTTTTCGGTCGTGATAAAACTTAGAACGCTCCTTATAGAACTTATTGCTCTCATAAGCGTTGGCACGCCATTCATCAAGCTCGTTTAGTTGCAGTTTTCTATTTTGGGCGGCTAAGCTAGCGTCGAGATTTAAAAGTTTTAAAGCCCAAAGTGCGCGATGTTCTAATTATACGGGGAGATGACACGCTTTGTCGTAGACTAATCGATACGGCGTACAACCAATTGCGGTTTTGTATGCGGTGTAATAAGCCCACAACGCATCGTCGAGTTTGATGGACCAATCTTTCCTATTAAGTGGAACGGTTTTCTCTAATATGCATTTTATCTCTCGATTTACTACCTCTACTTGGCCACTAGTTTGCGGGTGGTAGGAGGTGACAAGTTTGTGCGTGACGCCATATCTAGCTAACGTCTTAGCCATCTGGGTGTTGCAGAAATGAGTCCCCCTATCGCTTACAATAGCGCGCGAAGTGCCGAAGCGAGAAAATACTATTTTAATAAATATAACGACGACTCGCGCATCGTTGATGGGGAGAGCTTGCGCTTCCACCCACCTTGATATGTAGTCGACCGCTACTAAAATATAATTATTTTTAAAGATGGAGGTAGGGGGCCAACGAAATCTATGCCCCATAAATCGAACACTTCGCATTCTAAAAACAAATTTTGGGGCATCTCGTCGCGACGAAAGATGTTACCTGACCACTGACAGCTATCGCATGCGCGCACAAAATTGTGAGCATCTTTGAATAGAGTGGGCCAAAAGAAGCCCGCCTCTAGCGCCTTCCGCGCGGTCTGGTTAGCTTGATAATGCCCACCAGCCGGACACTCATGGCAGTGCCTAAGGATTTGCGTGCACTCCACACCCGCGACACATCTTCGGACCGCTTGGTCCGCGCAGATACGAAAAAGAAAAGGGTCCTCCCAAAAGAAATATTTCAAGTCAGAAAAGAATTTCTTCTTTTGCTGGCTCAAAAAGTCTTTTGGAAGCACCCTTGCAACTAAATAGTTCGCAAAATCTGCGAACCATGGTGGGGAAGATGAACTAGTAGTTATGGCTAGCAGGCATTCCTCGGGGAATCTGTCATTGATGTCAGATTCGACGAGCGCTTCCGCAGCGGGATTTTCTAAGCGGGAGAGGTGATCGGCGGCTAAATTTTCCGCGCCCCTCTTATCCCGGATCTCTAAATCGAACTCTTGCAAGAGGAGGATCCATCGAAGAATGCGGGGTTTGGCGTCCGTTTTCGCTAACAAATATTTTAAGGCAGAATGGTCGGTAAATACGATAACTTTGGATAGCGTAATATACGAGCGAAACTTATCGAAAGCAAATACGACGGCTAAAAGTTCATTTTCCGTTGTTGTGTAATTTCCTTGTGCGTAAGTGAGTGTCTTGCTAGCGTAGTAAATAGGGTGAAAATATTTGTTTATACGTTGGCCAAGAACGACACCTACGGCAATATCACTAGCGTCGCACATAATTTCGAACGGAAGGGTCCAATCGGGCGCCACTAAAATAGGTGAATTGATAAGTTTTTGTTTTATGAAATTAAAGGCAGACTCGCATTCGCTATCAAAGACAAAATTTGATTCCTTTTCCAAGAGGCGAGTAAGCGGATTTGTTATTTTTGAAAAATCTTGAATAAAACGCCTATAAAAGCCCGCGTGCCCTAAGTAACTCCTAATAGATTTAACGTTGGAAGGCGGGGGAAGTTTTTCGATAATTTCAACTTTGGCCTTATCGACCTCCATCCCCTTAAACGAAATCATTTGGCCGAGAAGAAAACCTTCTCGAACCATAAAGCTACATTTTTCCCAATTTAAAACGAGATGCGTGTCCTCGCATCGCTGAAGGACACAATCTAAATTACGAAGAAAGGACGGGAAAGAGCTTCCGAAAACAGAGAAGTCATCCATAAAAACTTCCATAATATCTCCTACCAGCTCGCCAAAGATCGCCAGCATACATCGTTGGAATGTAGCGGGCGCGTTGCAGAGGCCAAATGGCATTCTTCGATATGCGAAGGTACCAAACGGGCAGGTAAAAGTTGTTTTCTCTTGGTCATCGGGGGAAATGGGGATTTGGAAAAACCCCGATAATCCATCAAGAAAACAAAAATATGGATGACTGGACAAACACTCTAAAATTTGGTCTTAAATGGTAGTGGGAAATGATCCTTACGGGTGGCGTCATTTAGTTTTCTATAATCGATGCACACCCGCCAACCCGTAACAGTATAAGTTGGGACGAGTTCATTGTGCTCATTCTCCACTACGGTAAGACCGCCCTTTTTGGGCACCACGTGAATGGGACTAACCCACGTACTATCCGATATGGGATAAATAATCCCCACATCTAATAATTTAATAATTTCAGCCTTAACGACGTCTTTCATGTTTGGGTTAAGATGTCGTTGTGGCTGAATAGTTTTGCGGCAATTATCGAGAAGAAAAATCTTATGGGTGCAGAAAGACGGGTTAATCCCTTTGAGATCAGAAATTTGCCATGCAATTGCGTGGCGATGTTTAAGCAAAACTCCCAATAAATTGGAAGTCTCCGATTCGCTCAAATGCGAAGAAATGATAACAGGGAGTGTATCATCTTTCCCCAGAGAGGCGTATTTGAGTGAATCGAGTAGGGGTTTGAGTTCAAGGCAGGGCGGTTCTTCTAACAAGGTTTTAATTCCTATGTCTTTCTAACCAATTGGTTCGAAAGTCAAGTCTATAGAGGTATCCTCATCGCAGTTAAAATTTTCGAGCGCATAAATATCGTCGTTTAAAAAAGTAGACTCAAAAATAGGGGAAGAACAATCTCCGATATATGTGTCTAAATTATAACAAAAGTCATCGCTCGATGACGAGTCTCCTATAATAGAGAAAGTAACTTCGTCATCTCCTACCCGAAGGAGGAGACGACCATTACTGACATCAATTAATGCGTGGGAGGTAGCGAGAAAAGGGAGACCGAGTATAATTGGTACATCAGTGTCCTCCTCGATGTCCAAGATGACGAAGTCTACCGGAAAGATAAACTTATTAACTCGGACAAGTACGTCCTACACTACCCCGACGGGAAACTTAACCGAGCGATACGCTAGTTGAATTCGCATTTTAGTAGGGGCCGGAGTGCCCAAACCTAATTTTTGAAAGAGCGAGAACGACATCAAATTAATGCTCGCGCCTAAATCTGCAAGAGCGTATTTTACTAATATAGTGCCAAAAAGGCACGGGATGGAGAATCGTCCCGGGTCATTTCTTTTTAGGGGCAATTTATTAGTAAGAGCCACTGAGCAGTCAGCATTAAGAGAAATATGCGAAATATTTCTAATTTTTGTTTTTGGAAAGAAGTTGTTTTAAGTATTTCGCATATTTAGGCATCTGAGAGATTGCCTCGCAGAAGGGAATATTAATATGAATTTGTTTTAATAATAAAATAAATTTTTCATATTGCGCATCCTTACGCTCTCTATTGAGCTTATACGGATATGGCAAGGGCGTTTTAATAATTTTTTCATTTAAAATTTGTGAAGGCGGCGTAATCGAAGAAGGGGGAAGAGGGGTCGGAGGTGAAATATGTACCTGAGGATCAGTCCGTTTTGGATCGATCAACTCCTTTCCGCTACGGTGGGTTATAGCGTTGATATTTTCCCGCAGATTGGGCTCCGTATTTCTCGGCAGTGCCCCGAGCGCGCGCTCGGACATCATTCACGCAAGCTGTCCAACCTGGAGTTCTAAGTTTTTTAGCGATCTGGTGATGTTCCGGATATTTGACTCGTTGGAAGCGATATATTTAGAAAAATTCTCCTCTATCGGGGAGGGTTTTGGAAGAGGGGGAGGTGGCAGAAATCCGGGCGTAAAGAATTGGGTGAGCGCTGCACATTATTCGCATTGCTCCATGAGAAGTTGGGGTGGTTCCTCTAACCCGGATTATAGTTATTGCTATAAGGGTTGTTTATTGGGGTTGAAGGAAGGTCGCCCAGCATTTCCCACGTAGTCTACGAATTCATTGACCACGCCGACATTAGGGGGAATGGCCCAAGGAGGAGTGGTGGAGGCAACAGACATCTCCGCCACCTGCTTCGTCAGCCTTTCAACTTGAAGGGCTAAGTGGGCAGTGGCATCCACTTCAAAGAGGTCGGCCTCCTGCTTAGGACATCCCCGCGGGACGTTCCATTGGTAGGCGTTCATAGCCATCTCTTCAATAAGAGCTTGGGCAGCCTCGGGCGTCTTATTATTCAAAGTACCCCCGGCAGCCGCGTCAATCATTTGACGCGTCTGATAGTCAAGCCCGTTGTAGAAGATTTGGACCTGCAACCACGCAGGCAGCGCGTGATGCGGACACTTGCGGAGGAATTCCTTAAAGCGCTCCCAAGTCTCAAAAAGAGACTCGGAATCGTTCTGTACGAATGAAGAAATGTCCGCCCACAACTTTGCAGTTTTGGCGGGCGGAAAATACTTCGTTAAGAACCGCTCCGCAAGCTCGGCCCAGGTGGTGATACATCCTCGTGGGAGGGAATTCAATCACGCCTTAGCTTTGGATCTGAGGGAGAATGGAAAAAGGCGCAAATGAATGGCATCATAAGTGACGCCATTCATCTTAAAAGTATCGCAAATCTCCAAAAAACTAGACAAATGAAAGTTCGGGTCCTCATCCGGCTGTCCGTCGAACTACACGGCATTTTGGATCATTTGTATAACGCTCGATTTGATCTCAAAATTATTGTTCACCACCGTCGGGCGAATAATACTGGACCCAGTATCGTCCAAATTCGGCCGGGCGTAATATGACATTGTACGCTCGACGACCGCGTTCGGATTGGGGTCGGCCATAGTAACGTGAGAGGGTTCTCCAATGGATTCTTCAGGATCCAAAGAGGGATTTCGGCGTTGAAACCGAATATGCGCAAGCGAGCGTTCGATCTCAGGATCGAAATCTAAATTTTCGGACTCCGAAGGCTGTCCACGGGTCATACACCCTAAAATAGAAAGTAGAAAATTAACTTCGTCTTTTTTTTGGATTTGATTTTGAAGAAAAGTTTTTAAGCTTTTTTTTAGTTTTTGAAATAAAGGTAAAAGTAATAGACTTTGGATTCGGAATAACAACTCAAAGAGGTCCCCGGCAACGGCACCAAAAACTTGATTGGCCCGCGAACAGACTCTTACTGCGGTTGGTTCGGTGAGTCGATCGTCGCGGGCTTACTAGGGTAGGCAAGTGCACCTATCACAAGTAGTACTCGATATTCTAGAGAATACCGAGGTCGTATTATTCCCGGGAACGGGTTGATTATCCCTACTGCTCCGAAAACACTATTATTTTACCTAAATAGTAAGTTGAGGGTTTTAATAAAAATAGGACGAAAATAGATTTAAGAAAATAGTCGATGAAGAGATAACTCCCGGTATCGAATTACGTTAGGATTAAAAATAGATTTGAATAACTAAATATCTAAAGTTTCAATTTAATTAAAGCGGAAACTTGGCCGTGGAGGTTCAAAATAATGAGCTCACCTATCTCTAGGAATATCGCTCACCTGGACATTAAGGCTATTCGACCGGGCTCTTGTCCGACGAAGGATTCCCCTTAATGCCCGCAGTACGCTAAGAACCCCGCTATTGGGTGGGGAACCCAATCCGGTAGAGTTAGCGCGCCTCCTTTCTCGAGGGTTAGTGCGGAACTCTATTTACCCAAGGGTGATCTGTCCATATGCACGGCCTCTCGGTTAGCTAGCGTATGGATAACGGAAATAGAGCCCACACATCGATATGTGGTTCTACGCGTCGTTAACCCGGGGTAAACCTTAAGTTTTTAATTAAACTGAAAAATTAGACATTTGGTTATTTAAAACATTTTAGATCCCAAAGCTCATCAATACCGAGGGCTAAAAGCAATTAGCCACTCATCGGAATGGGGATAGCTTATATGTTTGGTTATGCGAGCGTTATAAACTATTCGCTGAAAGGTTACAAAGAAAATAAGAAGAAAAGTAAAATACCCTAACATTAGAAAAGTTATTACAATTAAACACACCCGCACTCATTCAAACATATAACAAGAGATAGAAATAAAACTAAGTTACACATAAGAGAAAATTGCATAATTGAAATTTGAAGGTCCCACTCAAACGACTGGGGGCGGAAAATAAAAGCTGAAAATTGCAAGTCCTACTCAAACGAGTAGGACTGAAATGAAAGCGATTCCTACTCAAACGAGTAGGAGAAAATAAATGCGATTATAGGGCTTTCTTAAATGTTGCAGGTTGGAGACCGCGCGATCTGTTGTTGTTTGGAGACCGGGAGGTCTGGCGGTTTCTCCTAGTCGGTCTGTGTGTCGGGCTGTTGCTGTTTGGTATCCCAGCGGTCAGACGGCTTGTTCCAGGCAACTAGGAGACCGAGCGGTCTAGTGGTCTAGCGGTCTCCTGTGGCGGTTTGATCTCTCCTCCTGTTGGTTGTCAGGCGGTTATCCAGTTTGTCTAACCGCACGGCTTGTCCGGTTTGTCTTTTGTAAAGCCGCATACACTTGTAAATTTTTAGTCCCACATTGATTATTTATAATCTCTCTCATCTCCTCCATTCTATAAAAGGGAGGCTATACCATTGTAATAGATACATTTTTCCGATAATAAAGTTTCAGTTAAAACCATTTCGGTTTGTTTTTTGTTTAGTTTTTACATGGTATCAGAGTGAGGTTTACAACTATCCTCTTCCTATGTTCTGTGACAATAAGGCCGCGATATACATTTCCAAAAATCCGGTCTTTCATGAGAGAACAAAACACAGAAGTCGACTGTCATTTTATTCGGGAAGAAATATTGAAGAAACAGATTTGCACTCCGTTTGTCACTTCCGACAACGAGTTGGCAGATGTCTTCACCAAGTCGGTGTTCGCTTCCTTTTTCCACATCTGCGACAAGCTAGGCATGATTGATATCTAGATTTAACGTTGGAAGGCGGGGGAAGTTTTTCGATAATTTCAAGTTCGGCCTTATCGACCTCCATCCCCTTAAACGAAATCATTTGGACGAGAACCAAACCTTCTCGAACCATAAAGTTACATTTTTCCCAATTTAAAATGAGATGCGTGTCCTCGCATCGCTGAAGGACACAATCTAAATTACGAAGAAAGGACGGGAAAGAGCTTCCGAAACCAGAGAAGTCATCCATAAAGACTTCCATAATGTCTCCTACCAGCTCGCCAAAGATCGCCAGCATACATCGTTGGAATGTAGCGGGTGCATTGCAGAGGCCAAATGGCATTCTTCGATATGCGAAGGTACCAAACGGGCAGGTAAAAGTTATTTTCTCTTGGTCATCGGGGGAAATGGGGATTTGGAAAAACCCCGATAATCCATCAAGAAAACAAAAATATGGATGACTGGACAAACGCTCTAAAATTTGGTCTAAAATGGTAGTGGGAAATGATCCTTACGGGTGGCGTCATTTAGTTTTCTATAATCGATGCACACCCGCCAACCCGTAACAGTACAAGTTGGGACGAGTTCATTGTGCTCATTCTCCACTACGGTAAGACCGCCCTTTTTGGGCACCACGTGAATCGGACTAACCCACGTACTATCCGATATGGGATAAATAATCCCCGCATCTAATAATTTAATAATTTCGGCCTTAACGACGTCTTTCATGTTTGGGTTAAGAGGTCGCTGTGGCTGAATAGTTTTGCGGCAATTATCGAGAAGGAAAATCTTATGGGTGCAGAAAGACGGGTTAATCCCTTTGAGATTAGAAATTTGCCATGCAATTGCGTGGCGATGTTTAAGCAAAACTCCCAATAAATTGGAAGTCTCCGATTCGCTCAAATGTGAAGAAATGATAACAGGGAGTGTATCATCTTTCCCCAAAGAGGCGTATTTGAGTGAATCGAGTAGGGGTTTGATTTCAAGGCAGGGCGGTTCTTCTAACAAGGTTTTAATTCCTATGTCTTTCTTACCAATTGGTTCGAAAGTCAAGTCTATAGAGGTATCCTCATCGCAGTTAAAATTTTCGAGCGCATAAATATCGTCGTTTAAAAAAGTAGACTCAAAAATAGGGGAAGAACAATCTCCGATATATGTGTCTAAATTATAACAAAAGTCATCGCTCGATGACGAGTCTCCTATAGAGGGATTAATATAGAAAGTAACTTCGTCATCTCCTACCCGAAGGAGGAGACGACCGTTACTGACATCAATTAATGCGTGGGAGGTAGCGAGAAAAGGGAGACCGAGTATAATTGGTACATCGGTTTCCTCCTCGATGTCCAAGATGACGAAGTCTACCGGAAAGATAAACTTATTAACTCGGACAAGTACGTCCTACACTACCCCGACGGGAAACTTAACCGAGCGATACGCTAGTTGAATTCGCATTTTAGTAGGGGCCGGAGTGCCCAAACCTAATTTTTGAAAGAGCGAGAACGACATCAAATTAATGCTCGCGCCTAAATCAGCAAGAGCGTATTTTACTAATATATTGCCAAAAAGGCACGGGATGGAGAATCGTCCCGAGTCATTTCTTTTTAGGGGCAATTTATTAGTAAGAGCCACTGAGCAGTCAGCATTAAGAGAAATATGTGAAATATTTCTAATTTTTGTTTTTTGGAAAGAAGTTGTTTTAAGTATTTCGCATATTTAGGCATCTGAGAGATTGCCTCGCAGAAGGGAACATTAATATGAATTTGTTTTAATAATAAAATATATTTTTCATATTGCGCATCCTTATGCTCTCTATTGAGCTTATGCGGATATGGCAAGGGCGTTTTAATAATTTTTTCATTTAAAATTTGTGAAGGCGGCGTAATCAAAGAAGGGGGAAGAGGGGTCGGAGGTGAAATATGTACCTGAGGATCGGTCCGTTTTGGATCGATCACCTCCTTTCCGCTACGGTGGGTTATAGCATTGATATTTTCCCGCAGATTGGGCTCTGTATTTCTCGGTAGTGCCCCGAGCGCGCGCTCGGACATCATTCGCGCAAGCTGTCCAACCTGGAGTTCTAAGTTTTTTAGCGATCCGGTGATGTTCCGGATATTTGACTCGTTGGAAGCGATATATTTAGAAAAATTCTCCTCTATCGGGGAGGGTTTTGGAAGAGGGTGAGGTGGCCGAAATCCGGGCGCAAAGAATTGGGTGAGCGCTGCGCATTATTCGCATTGCTCCATGAGAAGTTGGGGTGGTTCCTCTAACCCGGATTATAGTTATTGCTATAAGGGTTGTTTATTGGGGTTGAAGGAAGGTCGCCCAGCATTTCCCACGTAGTCTATGAATTCATTGACCACGCCGGCATTAGTGGGAATGGCCCAAGGAGGAGTGGTGGAGGCAACAGACATCTCCGCCACCTGCTTCGTCAGCCTTTCAACTTGAAGGGCTAAGTGGGCAGTGGCATCCACTTCAAAGAGGTCGACCTCCTGCTTAGGACGTCCCCGCGGGATGTTCCATTGGTAGGCGTTCATAGACATCTCTTCAATAAGAGCTTGGGCAGCCTCGGGCGCCTTATTATTCAAAGTACCCCCGGCAGCCGCATCAATCATTTGACGCGTTTGATAGTTAAGCCCATTGTAGAAGATTTGGACCTGCAACCACGCAGGAAGCGCGTGATGCAGACACTTGCGGAGGAATTCCTTAAAGCGCTCCCAAGTCTCAAAAAGAGACTCGGAATCGTTCTGCACGAATGAAGAAATGTCCGCCCACAACTTTGCAGTTTTGGCGGGCGAAAATTACTTCGTTAAGAACCGCTCCGCAAGCTCGGCCCAGGTGGTGATACATCCTCGTGGAAGGGAATTCAACCACGCCTTAGCTTTGGATCTGAGGGAGAATGGAAAAAGGCGCAAATGAATGCCGTCATCAGTGACGCCATTGATCTTAAAAGTATCGCAAATCTCCAAAAAACTAGACAAATGAAAGTTCGGGTCCTCATCCGGCTGTCCGTCGAACTACACGGCATTTTGGATCATTTGAATAACGCTCGATTTGATCTCAAAATTATTGTTCACCACCGTCGGGCGAACAATACTGGACCCAGTATCGTCCAAATTCGGCCGGGCGTAATATGACATTGTACGCTCGATGACCGCGTTCGGATTGGGGTCGGCCATAGCAACGTGAGAGGGTTCTCCAATGGATTCTTCAGGATCCAAAGAGGGATTTCGGCGTTGAAACCGAATACGCGCAAGCGAGCGTTCGATCTCAGGATCGAAATCTAAATTTTCGGACTCCGAAGGCTGTCCACGGGTCATACACCCTAAAATAGAAAGTAGAAAATTAACTTCGTCTTTTTTTTGGATTTGATTTTGAAGAAACGTTTTTAAGCTTTTTTTTAGTTTTTGAAATAAAGGTAAAAGTAATAGACTTTGGATTCGGAATAATAACTCAAAGAGGTCCCCGGCAACGGCACCAAAAACTTGATTGGCCCGCGAACAGACTCTTACTGCGGTTGGTTCGGTGAGTCGATCGTCGCGGGCTTGCTATGGTATGCAAGTGCACCTATCGCAAGTAGTACTCGATATTCTGGAGAATACCGAGGTCGTATTATTCTCGGGAACGGGTTGATTACCCCTACTGCTCCGAAAACACTATTATTTTACCTAAATAGTAAGTTGAGGGTTTTAATAAAAATAGGAGGAAAATAGATTTAAGAAAATAGTCGATGAAGAGATAACTCCCGGTATCGAATTACGTTAGGATTAAAAATAGATTTGAATAACTAAATATCTAAAGTTTCAATTTAATTAAAGCGGAAACTTGGCCGTGGAGGTTCAAAATAATGAGCTCACCTATCTCAAGGAATATCGCTCACCTGGACATTAAGGCTATTCGACCGGGCTCTTGTCCGACGAAGGATTCTCCTTAATGCCCGCAGTACGCTAAGAACCCCGCTATTGGGTGGGGAACCCAATCCGGTAGAGTTAGCACGCCTCCTGTCTCGAGGGTTAGTGTGGAACTCTATTTACCCAATGGTGATCTGTCCATATGCACGACCTCTCGGTTAGCTAGTGTATGGATAACGGAAATAGAGCCCACACATCGATATGTGGTTCTACGCGTCATTAACCCGGGGTAAACCTTAAGTTTTAAATTAAACTGAAAAATTAGACATTTGGTTATTTAAAACATTTTAGATCCCAAATCTCATCAATACTGAGGGCTAAAAGCAATTAGCCACTCATCAGAATGGGGATAGCTTATATGTTTGGTTATGCGAGCGTTATAAACTATTCGCTGAAAGGTTACAAAGAAAATAAGAAGAAAAATAAAATACCCTAACATTAGAAAAGTTATTACAATTAAACACACCCGCACTCATTCAAACATATAACAAGAGACAGAAATAAAACTAAGTTACACATAAGAGAAAATTGCATAATTGAAATTTGAAGGTCCCACTCAAACGACTGGGGGCGGAAAATAAAAGCTGAAAATTGCAAGTCCTACTCAAACGAGTAGGACTGAAATGAAAGCGATTCCTACTCAAACGAGTAGGAGAAAATAAATGCGATTACAGGGCTTTCTTAAATGTTGCAGGTTGGAGACCGCGCGGTCTGTTGCTGTTTGGAGACCGGGGGGTCTGGCGATTTCTCCTAGTCGGTCTGTGTGTCGGGGTGTTGTTGTTTGGTATCCCAGCGGTCAGACGGATTGTTCCAGGCAACTAGGAGACCGAGCGGTCTAGCGGTCTCCTGTGGCGGTTTGATCTCTCCTCCTGTTGGTTGTCGGGCGGTTATCCAGTTTGTCTAACCGCACGGCTTGTCCGGTTTTCTTTTGTAAAGCTGCATACACTTGTAAATTTTTAGTCCCACATTGATTACTTATAATCTCTCTCATCTCCTCCATTCTATAAAATGGAGGCTATACCATTGTAATATATACCTTTTTCCGATAATAAAGTTTCAGTTAAAACCATTTCGGTTTGTTTTTTGTTCAGTTTTTACATGGTATCAGAGGGAGGTTTACAACTATCCTCTTCCTATGTTCTGTGACAATAAGGCCGCGATATACATTTCCAAAAATCCGGTCTTTCATGAGAGAACAAAACACATAGAAGTCGACTGTCATTTTATTCGGGAAGAAATATTGAAGAAACAGATTTGCACTCTGTTTGTCACTTCTGACAACGAGTTGGCAGATGTCTTCACCAAGTCGGTGTCCGCTTCCTTTTTCCACATCTGCGACAAGCTAGGCATGATTGATATCTATGCTCCAGCTTGAGGGGGAGTGTTGCAGGTTGGAGACCGCGCGGTCTGTTGCTGTTTGGAGACCGGGCGGTCTGGCGGTTTCTCCAAGCCGGTCTTGTGTCAGGCTGTTGCTGTTTGGTATCCCAGCGGTCAGACGGCTTGTTCCAGGCAACTAGGAGACCGAGTGGTCTAGCGGTCTCCTGTGGCGGTTTGATATGTCCTCCTGTTGGTTGTCGGGCGGTTATCCAGTTTGTCTAACTGCACGGCTTGTCCGGTTTGTCTTTTGTAAAGTCGCATACACTTGTAAATTTTTAGTCCCACATTGTTATTTATAATCTCTCTCATCTCCTCCATTCTATAAAAGGGAGGTTATACCATTGTAATAGATATCTTTTTTCGATAATAAAGTTTCAGTTAAAACCATTTCGGTTTGTTTTTTGTTCGATTTTTACATTAAATATTTACATCAAAATAAAGTCCGACCATTTAACTCCTAGCGAGTAGGCGGAAAATCAAATCCAGCCATTTAAGTCAAGTGAGTAGGCGGAAAAATAAAGAATGAAAATTACAAGTCCTACTCAAACGAGTAGGACTGAAAATACTGTCCAGCCATTTAACTCAAGTGAGTATGCGGAAAAATAAAAGCTACAAATACTTGCTTAAATAAAATCCAGCCATTTAACTCAAATGAGTAGGTGGAAAAATAAAAACAACACACGCACTCTACTTAAATAAAATCCAGCCAATTAACTCAAATGAGTAGGTGGAAAAATAAAAAAACAACACACGCACTCTACTTGAAAGTAACTACTCACGCACTCGACATAAATAAGCACACACACACACAATTGCATAATTTAACTTAGGAGCTAAAAAATAACACATACACGCACACACTCGTGCTAAAATAATTGAGAAAAATAAAGTTATTGAAAAATTAAAATGACTGCATTTCTACCGCTGGAATGTAGTAGAAATGCATAATAAGGCAAAATAAAAATTGTTTGAGAAAAAAGATTTCAAATTAAAGTGAGAAAAGCAAGTGCCCGAAAAATTAAAACGTTTGCATTTTATCGTTAGATTTTGATAGAAATGCATAAAAAGTGAAAATAAAAATTGTTCGAGCGAAAATAGTTTTTGTAATTGCAAAAATTCTAAGTTCTTGAAAAATTATAATAACGCATTATCTGTTTTTAAAGCTTTGTAAATCGGGTTAAAAATGTGTAAAAACAGAAAATGAAAGTAAAACCCTAAGTCTAACCGATTCTTTAAAAAATATGATAAAAAAATGGCCATAGTAACGGCTAGAAATTTGATAAAAATGGAAGTAAAATAAAAAGGTTTTCGTTTTAAAACATAAATTTCGCAATTTTAAGCTCATACACGCACACATGCACCATGAAAATGAAAATAAAAGTACATAAGATTGATGAAAAGGAGGCTTTTTGGAGAAATTTCAAAGCATGTAAGGATGAAATAATAACAATTTTTATTACAAAAAAAGGTTGATTACAAGAGCTCAAACATACAAACTTAAAAAGGAGAGGGGGGATCCTTACATAGCACTAAGAAAGCTCCAAACAGCAGCCATAGTCAACAAAATGGTTCAAAAATTGGAACCCTGAACTCATACAGTAGCTTCCCTTAAATAGGCAAAAATTTCCAAGTACACGTCCTCCTACACGGTCGTTTCGGTGGGCGTGTCAGCACTATTAAACAGTAGAATTCAGTGAAGTGATGGATTTGACATTGCGGCTGAAAACACGGCGGTCACGCCACCGATCACGGGCGTGACGGTGGGCGTTTCGTGCGGCGATTAAAGGCATTGTTGACTTCGGGAGTCGCCGGCGGCAGTTTGTCGGGCTGACACGGGCGTATCGCATCATTGAACACGGGCGTGTCCCTGTTGGCTTCGACGAACGTTGAGTGCAAAACGTCGACCTGGCTGGCACGGGCCTGGTCACGCCCCGTGTCGGATTGACACGGGCGTGTGGCCGGGCGTGTCAGGCTTGTCTCTTCAAAAATCTTTGATTTCACTGGCATTTGACGGGTCACACCCTGGTCACGGGCGTGACCCACAGTACACGGGCGTGACATGTGTATTTTGGGCAGAGTTTTTGCTTTTTATCTGCAAAACAAAATAAAATAAATTCGCAAAATATTTACAATAAAAGAAACATTTTATTGAACAAAAATAAGTAAAAATGACAAAAATAAAGTAAAACGACGGATATAATGTACATAAAACTAGGTATATTTACAATTCATCATATCTTGACACGGGCGTGTCGGGTCCGTTCAGCGAACTTTGAGTGGGGTTCATCGAGCGGGTGACACGGACCTTGGTCACGGTCGTGTCACATTTGATACGGGCGTGTCTTGGGGAGTGTTCAGCAATTCTTTGACTTTGGCTGATTTCACTTGGAATTAAAGGTACACGCCCAGGTCACGGGCATGACCTGAAGTACACGGGCGTGTAACATGCTTTTGGACAATTTTTCTGAAAAAGTTTAGAAAACAAATTTTCCACTAAGTTAGAAAATATTTACAAAAAAGAAGCATTTTATTGAACAAAATTAAGTAAAAAGAACAAAAATAAATTAAAATGACTTAATTAATGTACATAAAAATACGTATATTTACAACTCATCAAATATCCTCATACTTAATCTTTTGGTATTCCAGAGAAAAAGTTGGAGATATACTTATAAAAAATTAAAGAAATCCTAAGTTTAGCTACCGCTTGAATTAATTGAAAGGAACATCAAAATAGTTATCCGGGGTATAAGAGTTAAGTCCTAAATTATGACAAAAATTTAAATAAAGAAAGAGTTTCAGCTAAAAAACTTCTCAATATAATCAAATAGCTAGCAAAAAATTTTATTTGTTATATTAACAAAAACAGATTGGATTATGGAAACCTTAGCTTAAAAGAATTAAAGGAAATAATTCAATTTAAGAATTATGCTCTCAAAAAGATTTTAAATTAATTCTAGCATCATTTGAAATTGGAGAAGAGGGATGTTGAGGTTTATGAAGAGGGCTTTGGTTTTTAGAGGCAAGGGTATATTTTTTCGCTCGAAACTCTAATGAATTTTTTTGGTTTGAATATGGATGTTTAGGAAAATGAAATCTTATTTTCCATAATATAATTTTTTTAACAACTTCATAATAACCTAATGTATATGTATAGGAGTAATGAATTTTATCCTCTTATTCTGTAACATATATCTTTTTAAATATTAAATGCTTATGTTTACGAAACAAAATCTTATTCTCATTGACATATGATCTTTTAAGGATCAAAAGCATGCTAAGTAAGACATGAAAAAAAGGTGATAGGTTTTTCAGAAAGAAAACTAAATATAATAAAAAAAACTTTTAAGAACAACTTTTATAAATTAAACGTTTCTATATTTCAAAAAAAAACTTGGAGTAAACATATTTTGAAATCTAAGGTTGTTATTTTCTAACAAAATAAATGTGCAACTATTTAGATAATTAGAAGTAATGTGAAAACACATCTCTATCTAAATAAAAATATTAAAGCATAAGAAATTCTTTAAAACTTAACCACAGTTTTCTAAATCTATCGATCTCCTATTAATATATGAATAGTAAGCAAAGAATTAATAAAATTCGCTTATAAATTAACTCGCAACTAGATTTTTGGAGAGCCAAAAGGGGTTAAGAATGAGACATTTGATTTATTCGTTACTTAATAAAAAAATGGATTTTTTATAGTTTTCATCTTTTTTTTGTGTGTTTTTTATTTATTATCTTTTTTTGGATTTTTAGAGTAATTCTCTTTTTAGGATTTTTTTATTTTCTAAATTTTTTGAGTTTTTTAGTTTTTTGATTTTTTAAAACATTTTCATCAATTTATTTACAAGAAAGAGGAGAGAAAGATGTGTTATTTACAAAGAAGAGAGGGGGAAAGAGATTTTTATCAAAAACAAATTTTAAGTTATTTTCTTTTTTTTGGATTTGGATTTTCTAATTTTTTTATTTTTTGTGTTTTGAGATTTTTTTAAGTTTTTGATTATTAAAACAAGCAAAAATTAGTTTACACTAAATTTTTTTTTGTTTTATACATCGTTTTTCAAATTTTGTTGTTTTATGAAATTTTTTTTTGTTTTTTTTAATTAAAACAACAATAATATTTTTTTTGAAGTTTTAAATTTTTTGATTTTTTCTTGAATTTTTATAAATTTTTTGAAAAAAATGTTTGTTTTATGAATTTTTTTTGAAGTTTTAAATTTTTTTTATTTTTTTTTATGTTTTAAATTTTTTGAAAATTGTTTTGTTTTATGAATTTTTTGTTTGAAGTTTTAAATTTTTTGATTTTCTTTTTTTTTTAAGTTTTCAATTTTTGGATTTTTTTTTTTATTTTTGATGAGTACAAAATATAAAAGTGCAGAATGGAAAAATAAGAAAACATCCACATACTTAAATCCAACATTGTCCCCAATGTTGCACTGTAAGTATGTAGAAAATAATAGACAAAATACAATATGAATAAAAATAGAAAGAGAGGGTAGAAGTTTTCCTGAGACGAGGTCGGGGAGGCTTGGGTAGAAATCCTGCAATATTTAGAACAAAAGAAAGAAAAAGAATAGAAAAATGAAAAAGATAAATTCGGCCAAAAATTTACGGGTGGTAGGGGGCAAGTGTAAGTGACTCGAAAGTAGCTAACGTCTTAGGTACAAGAGCATGTTAGAAATGTGTTCTCCTATCGCCAAAATTAACGTTAAGCGTGCCAAAGAGAAAAAAATAGAGTTATAATATTGAATAATAGAAAAGTTTTTATTTATTGCAAGTGTTTATTATTTTTTTGGTAAAATATTGTTGGGTTTTTTGAAAAGAAATAAAACAAGTTTAAAAAATATAGATACGGAATTTTTTTTTGTGTGTGGTTTTTTAGGAGTGGAATTTTTTTGTGATAGATTTTTATTAACAAATAATTATATATATTATTTTTTAAAATAGTTTTCTTTATTTTGTTGATTTTGAGGTAGGTTTTTTAGTTTTTTTTATTATTTTTTAGTTGTTTAGGTGTTATAGGTTTTTAGTTTTTTCTTTAGATTTTTTGTCATTTTTAAGTTTTTAAGATTTTTGTGGTTTTTAGTGGTTAGATATTTTTTGTTTTTAGTTTTTAGAATGTTAAGTTTTAAAGTTTTTTTGGTTTTTTTAATTTTTGGGCTTTTAGTGGTTAATTGTTTTTTTGGTTTTTAGTTTTTGGATTTTTTTGAGAGTTTTTTATTTTTTAGATTTTTTAGTTTTTAGAGTTTTTAGAATTTTTTGTTTTTTTAGTGTGTTCATAAAAAAGAATGACAATTTTTTTTGAGATTTTATAGTTTTTTCATTTTTTGAGTTTAGATTTTTTTTATTGTTTATGATAATTTTTTAGTTTTATATTTTTTTTTGTTTTGGAAACAACGCTATTTCATATTTGTGTTTTATATGGATAAATATATAAAATAATAATTATAAAATAAACTCTTTTTTTGCTTTAAGTTTTTTTTAGTAGTTTTATTATTATTATTATTATTATTATTATTATTATTGTTTTTGGTTGGCCATTTTTTTGTATATATATAAGTAAAAGTAATAGTACTCCAGAGTTCAAAATAACAACTCGAAATCTCCCCGGCAATGGCGCCAAAAACATGATTGGGGTTAAAACTCCAAAAATTATTTAGGACACGCGGCGCCCCGGGTGGTTTATTTAGAAAAAGCGGATTTGGTTTTATTTAGGAAGACGAGGCGCACAGATTTATTATTTGGATATAAAATGGTTGGAATCGAGTTTTAAGGAAAGGAGGTAAGTGCACCTATCGCGTGTAGTATAGGGTATTGCAGTGTGGAATATCGAGGTCGTATTGTTCTTGGGGTCGGATTGATTATTTCTACTCTTCCATGGAGGGGACTATTATTTTACCGAAAATTAATCTTGTCGTGATATTATTTATATATATAAGAAAGCAGAATATAAAAGCATTAAAAATGGAGGCGATGAATAATTTAGCGCAACTGTATCGAATCGAATTTGAACCAAAATAAACTTTTAATAAAAAGAGATCCTAAGTTTCAAATTAATTAAGGCAGAGACTTGGTCGTGGAGGTCCACAAAAATGAGCTCACCTATCTCTAGGACTATCGGTCACCTGAACATTAAGACTATTCGACTGGGCTCTTGTCCGACGAAGGATTCCTCCTAATGCCTGCATTACTCTAAGAACTCCGCTATTGGGTGGGGAACCCAATCCGGTAGAGTTTGCGCGCCTCCTCTCTCGAGGGTTAGTGCAGAACTCCATTTACCAATGGGTGATCGGTCTATACGCACGGCCTCTCGGCTAGCTAGCGTATGGACTACGAAAATAGAGCCCACACATCGATATGTGGTTCTACGCGTCGTAAGCCCCAGGCAAACCTTAAGTAATTTAATTAATTAGAAAAATAGGACCGTTAATTATTTAAAGCTATTTTATCTGTCCCAATGCTCTTCGATAGTGAGGGCTAAGAGCGGTTAGCCACTCATCGGAATGGGGATGGCTTGCGGGAAAAAGCGATAAAAATAAAGCAGTAAAAGAAAACATTAAAAAAAAGTAGTAAATTGCAAGTACTACTCAAACGAGTAGGGAAAAATGAAAGCGAGTCCTACTCAAACGAGTAGGAGGAAATAAATGCACACACGCACGCACTCTATAGAAATGAAAATACACACACGCACTCTACTTGAAATTAAAAACACACTCACTCTGCTGAAATAAAAACTCCACTCTACAGATATGAAAAACTCTACTCTACAGAAATGAAACGCACACACCCACTCTACATAAAGTAAAACACACACTCACTCTGCAGAAATTAAAACCACTCTACAGAAATTAAAACGCACCCACTCTACTGAAATAAAAACATACACACGCACTCTACATGAATGAAAGAAAGTGATAAAAAACTAACTCATACACGCACGCATACAAGCAAAAAATGCGAAAAACAAAGTATTCTAAAAATTAAAATAACTATATTTTTTAACAGTGAAATGTGATAGAAATGCGTAAAAAGTAGAAATTTAAATTAACGGAGCAAAAGTTTTTGAAAATAAAAGCAAAATGAAAGTGTTCGAAAAATTAAAACAAATACATTTCTACCGCTAGAATGTAGTAGAAATGCATAAAAAGAAGACTGAAAAATTAAATGAGCAAAAGTTTGAAACGAAAATTGAAGTGCTCGAAAAATTAAAATGACTATATAATCATTCTTATAACTCCGTAAAAGTGCTAAAAAAAGTGAAAATAAAGTAAAAAAGAACGAAAAAGTTTTACAACCTAAAAAGGAAAATCTAAGTTGAAGAAAAATGAAAAACACTTTAAAAACACTTTTACAGATTTATAGGAATGACTAAAAAGCGATAAAAACCTAAGCCTAAATGAAGTTAAGGAAAAACTACAGTACAAACTAAACAATATAAAAGAAAACGTGGAGCTAAACTAAGCAAAAAATGAAATTGAAAACATAAAAAGAACAAGTTATTCTCATACAGGCACACACACATAGAAAAATAAAACAAGAAAAATAAAAGAAAAAATAAGATTGCATAGGGAGGGGGCACATAGATGAAATCCAAAACCATGTATTGGGGAAAAAACTACATTTTTTATTAACACCTAAAGATGATTACAAAGCTAAAAAAACAAAAAAATAAAAGAGAGAGAGGGAGAAAATCCCATTACATAGCCTTGAATAACTCCTAAGCAGCACCTCCCCTCATAAAATGGTTCAAAAAAACGAAATAGGAACTCATAAAGCAGCTGGCTATTTATAGGAAAAAAATTTCAAAGTACACGCCCTAGGTCACGGGCGTGTAGGGGGCGTGTAACTACTGTTCATGAGGCGGTGCTGAGATTTGACGGATGGTTTGACTTTGCAGTTGTACATGTGGCGGTCATGCCCTAGGTCACAGGTGTGTCGGTGGGCATATCGGGGAGGTCGATCTGGGGACAGCGTCTTGTCAACAAGTCACCGGCGACGTCTTGTCGAGCCAGGTGGAGAAGTACACGCCCGTGTCGCATCTTGACACGGGCATGTCGGGTCCATTCAGCGAACTTTGAGTGCGGTTCATAGAGCGGGTAACATGGGCCTTGGTCACGGCCGTGTCACATTTGACACGAGCGTGTCTTAGGGAAGGTCAGGGAGGTCGATCTGGGGACGACGTTGTAATGACTCCATCAGTTCATATAGTATATACTAGAAGGTCCGGCCGGGGCCCTACAGCATATACCACAAAACAAGCGGTGGCGAAGTCACAGAGTGATACCAGAGTTGGGCATCCTAACTCAATGCATTCTAGCGGAAGCCTATAACACGAAACGGAACTCTAAACATGAATGTCCACCACATAAATATCCACATTGATATATAAACAGGAATGTTCAGCAAATACAAAGTTAGTTGGCCTTATGGCCTTACAAGTCCTTTTACACCAGTGGCCCCCAAACATTGGCGCGCAGGCCGGCCACACATAAACAAAACACAACATTTTAAGCTTAGCCTTCAAGGGCTATCAGCAGCAACAACAACAGCAGGGACGTCAACCTTTATGTGTCTCACTTGGTTCTCTAGCACCTGCACAGGGACAACCCACCCAACGGTGGCAAACAAGGCAACGGTCAGCGTTCAGCTGACCAAATTATAACGACCCTACCCCTTTCCCGGGGCAGTGGTATTCCTTCTCTGTAGGCATATCAATTCATATGCATATATATACATCACATATTGTGCACACACGCACAAACATTCCATCATAACCATCAGCCACGCGGCCCATTGATCTGTGCACTCAGGGCACATTCTTGGTGTACCGGCGAACCAGGGTCCCACCACCGTATCAGGGCAGAAACACAACGGTAAAAGTTGAGCATTTACTCAATGGCATGTAGCCGGATATTTTAGTCTTAATGACCCGGGGGGGCCCGTAGCCCCCCATGGTGTCGTGGCGCGCAGGCCTAAGACTCTCGCTATGCGCTCCAACAGACCGCACCTTCAGGTCTTACGTCGGACAGAGATAATGCAGGTCAGATCATCCACCCCCCCCCCCCCCCCCCCCCCCGTTGCTCAAGTCGCTTTGCCATCACCGAGTACAGCGTAGTCGCGGCTAAGAAAAAGACGTGGGTCGATTTCACCTTACCTGTTTGGCATCAAGCCGTAAGAGATCTTCCAGCTCATACATAGCCATCATGTCCTCGCAGGACTGGCTTCACAAACATAGGTTAGCTAGGTTCCACGCTCAGCAGTAGCGACAGAACTCATTTTCCATCCCTAGCTCGAACCGTCATTTGCGGGTATTTCTTGGGCGTTCACGCCAGTACTTCCTGCTACTACCCTTCACAGGCACAACCCACCAAGCATCACCAATATCAAGGGTATTTTCCTGGATCTCCAATCCAGTACATCCTGCTACTACCCCTCACAGGCACAACCCATGAACATCACAATCAATACAAGGGTATTTTCCTAGACTACCACTCCAGTACTTCATGCCACTGTCCTTCACGGGTACAACCCATCGATTCCTTAAACTACATGTTTCATTGCGGAGTCTTCTCCGGTGCGTATATGTAACAACACCAATCCAGACTAACCTGTCCAGATGGGCCTCACACAGCATGCCTATTCCGTACTTCATTTCCGGATCTATATACCAAATGATTGGGGATTCCATTAATCAACCCAAGGGACTCCTGTAACAAGCCACCCTCTGGTGGGGGAATCCTATGCACATGCCAAAAAGGAAGCCTTCACATGGCTAGGAAGAAAGATCGTTACCCTTGAAGATTGCTTCGGAGCCATGGACTTGTAGCTAGCTGGAAAGGATCGCAGCTGTTTTGCCTCCACAATACTAGCCTCAGATCTCGAAACGAAAATACGCAGCTCCACCGGTGGCCGGCTCTCCTCCTCCTCCTCATTCTTCCTCTCTCTCTCTCTTTAGGGTTGAAGAAAGATGATGGAGAAGATTAGAATGAGAATTTCTTTCTCATTCTTGGCCTTAAGGAAACAAGGAGGAGCCAAAGCCATTAGATACTAGCTGAGAAAATAGACGGCCACGATTTTGCTACAAAAGGCTAAATTTTGCTTGACACGTCCTGTGACATGCCCGTGTCACAGGCTGTGTGATTTAAGCGGCACACAACTGACTCACCCAGACCAGTACACGCCCAATTGACACGCCCGTGTCACGGGCCGTGTCACCTGACATGCCTTCAGACACGCCCGTGTCTGTGGCCGTGTACTTCAGGCTGCACAAAACCAAATCAACCCGAGCGGGACATGGCCGGTGATAAGCCCGTGTCACATGCCGTGTACCCCAAGACATGACCCTGTTCTGCACGTGTTCACCAGGCCTCAAATGCCCTGGGCACGTCCAGTAAAGGACACGACCTGTGACATGCCCGTGTCACAGGTCGTGTGCCCATACACGGCAGCAGACACGCCTCTAGCTTAACTTCGTCGAATGAAGTTCGTCGAGCAGAGGAGGACACGGCTTCTGACACGCCCGTGTCAGAGGGCGTGTTCCCTCATTTTTGTAGAAATGGATTTTCATCGACCACTCGCTGGCTGCTCACCCGAGTAGGACACACCCGTGTCCCAGGCCGTGTCACCCAACTTTTTCCCAATCCTGGGATTTGGGGTGTTACAACCCTCGCCTCCTTACAAAAATTTTGTCCCTAAAATTTGCACACAGGAAGGAAAGTAAACAGCAGGCGTTTTATTCCATAAATGTTTCATACAACTTGCCCTGCACTGCATAACAGTTACACAAAGAGCTCGGGAAATTCAGCACGCATGGTCTGCTCTCACTTCCATGTTAGCTCTTCACGACTGCAATTATCCCACCGGACTTTGACCATTCTGATTGTCTTATTCCGCAACTATTTATCGGCATGATCCTCGATCTGAATAGGCCTAACCTTCATCGTTAGCCTATACTCCACCGGCACACAATCAGTCTCGTTGACTTGAGCTGGATCTTTGACGGCTTTCCGAAGCACCGAGATGTGAAACACATCATGTAATCCACCTAAGTCTGCCGAAAGAGCTAGTCGATATGCAGCTTCCCCAATTCGCTCCACCACTTCAAACAGACCAAGATATCTCGGACTTAACATCTTCAGTCGCCGAATCCTGGACACGCCTTTGAAGGGTTTGATCTTCAAATATACCCAGTCGCCCACCGCGAACTCCACGTTCCGGTGCTTGGCATTGTAGTATTTGGCTTGTCGATCCTGGGCTATCAGTAGCCTCTCTCGGATAGTGTGTATCATCGAGTTCACTTCCTCAACTTCGCTACGCCTATACACTTTGGATTCACCTGCTTCTGCTCAAGCTTGCGGCATACGGCACTTCCGACCATACTGAGCTTCAAATGGTGTCATACCGATGCCGCTTAGTAGTTGTTGTTGTAGGCAAACTCCACCAGATAGAGATGATCTTCCATCTCTTCCCAAAATCCAGGGCGCACATTCGGAGCATATCCTCCATGGTCATGTTGGTCCTCTCAGTCTGGCCATCTGTTTGGGGATGAAAGGTCGTACTGAATGTCAATTTAGTGTCTAACAGCTGATGGATTAGCCTCCAATCATTCGAAGTAAAGCCCCCATCACGATCGCTCACAATGCTACTATAACGTCCCGAATCGTACTAGGCCCCTCGTACGTGTTTTTGGGTCAGGAAGGCTGACTTGGGTTCGGGGGAGTGCTGATAACTGGGCAGCACATGTGAATAGGATTTGTATCACCCGAGTAATTGGTCAGCACTTTGGTGTCGAGGTGTTGACGCACTGGTTCAAGGTGTCGACACAGTGTGTCGACACACTAGTGTCGACACCGTGTGTCGACACTCGCAGTGTCGACATACTGGAACCAGGTGTCGACACAGTGTATCGACACCCTGGGGTTGAGGTGTCAACACACTGGTGTCGACACCGTGTGTCGACACTCGCAATGTCGACACACTAGAACCAGGTGTCGACACAGTGTGTCGACACTCTGGGGTCGAGGTGTCGACACCGTATGTCGACACATACTGTGTCGACATACTAGAACCAGGTGTCAACACAGTATGTCGACACCCAGATGTTGAGGTGTCGACACTCTGGTGTCGACAACATGATGCAAGATACAGGCCTACCCGTGTGTGTGAGTGTGTGAGACAAGTATGACACGGGTAGAGACACGGGCGTGTCCCTACACGTGTGTCGTTGTGTCGAGTTAAGCTTGTCGGGATGTATCCAGAGAAGGACACGGCTAGGGAACACGACCGTGTCATGTGGACATGGGTTGGGACACGGGCGTGACCCTACCCGTGTCGAATAATGAACCGACACTGAAACCGTCTGTAGCGCTTCACGCAAGCAGGACACGGGCAAGGACACGGGCGTGTCCCTACCCGTGTCACTTTTCATATAAAAGGGGAAGAGAAAACCCTAGCCATCATTTCATCCCCTATTTCCTGAGAGAAACTTCTATAGAAAGGGAAACCGCTGGAGAAAGTCTTGGAGGAGAAGATCTGCCGTCGCCATGAAGGAGAAGATGCCGCCAAGAAGAGTTACACGATCTATGGCCGGAAATAGTGAAAACACCGTAAATGAGGTGAGCTTCCTCCCCTCTCCCTTGGATCTAGATATTTAGTTATTTTCTTAGGAGAGATATAGACTCAAGAGAGTTTTGATGGAGAGAAGGAGTTTTCTAGGGATGGCCATGCTAGGACATGTGTTCTAGGTTTTAGATCTCTTCAACCTCCCCTTTCTTCTATGTGATGATGGGTGGATGGTTTCGTGAAGAATCATGGCCCTTTGAGGGTCAATAAGGGAGGAGAAATATCTGGAGTGATTGTGGAAGATCGACTTGAAGAGAAAGATGAACCGATGTCGTGCATTCCTCTTGAAGATACGTGCAGAATCTGTATTCTACGCGCAGCGATCTTCTTGGCCATTTACATGTTGGTTGTGGCTGCACGTCTTCATGCGAAGTTTGTAGCCACAAGAAAGTTTGAACGAATATGACATCTAATAAATCCTGCATGCAGAAATGTTGTTTTGTGCGCAGCGGACTTTGAAGCCGATTTTAAATAGGATACACTCAAATCTGGGTTGTGGGCTGAGTATAAAAGTTGTAAGTCATGGAAAGACATTTCCATCGAGGGGTTACACATCTTCACCGGATTCCTGTTGCTTCAGGAATCTCCAGTAGAAGTTGTTGTCTAGATTTATTCTGCACTTAAATTCTGGGGTTTATATAATATGAATTTGAATTCGGTGGAATCGATGTTGCTAATTAACTCTAAATTGTGATGAACTATTTTATGCTGACCACCATAGTACTATGAATGATAAATCTTATTAATTGGATTTCATATAACTGAATTGTGAAGCAAGCTTACTTAAATGAAATGACTATATATAAATTGGTATGTTATTATTTATGCGCATCATGCTTGTAAGATGTTGAAATCATTTGGAATGATAAATAGAAGGAGGAACCATGGTCATGAGTATGTATGATGGCTAGAATAAAATGTAGTAGTCTAATACTTAGAGCGTAGTCTCCCTACGGGTAGTATTGCGGAGGGATGTAAGTGTGGCGTTGGCCGTCACTAGTTGAGTTAATGTTGAAATGAGGTATAGATGGACGGTTGGGCTTGGTCCTCGGTGTCTGCGTCCCGGGGCTTCTCCCGTGCCGAGTGGATGTTTGGGCTGCGTCCTCATGCTTACTTCTGAGGCCCCTTCCATGCCACGGTGTTGTGGAATTTGTATGTGGTGTGAGTCGACACGCGGTGTCGTAATCCTGGGTTAAGGATAGTGTGGCAGGTCTACGGGCTCGCCGATCATCATACCGACGGGAGTTGACAGTTAGACTTTGGGCAGTTGGGCTTGGTCCTCGGTGTCTACGTCCCAGGGCTCCTTCCATTCCAGGTGAACGGTTGGTCTTGGTCATCTTGCTTACTTTCGAGGCTCCTTTCGGGTCACACAAGGTCAGTTCGATGCTTGGTCCTCGGTGCACATCTACCCGAGGCTCCTGCTGGACCATAGTACGCATGGGTTCCGCTGTTGTGTTCTTAGCGTTGAGGCGTACGGAGACCTAGGTAAAGTAGTGTGGATACCCGCCTAGTAGTAGAGATGTCTGCTCTACTGTCACCGCCTGGCCACGGCAGCTGATGCCTGAGAGGTTTGCTACCTACTCGAATAGTGGGAACTATAGTCTATGTCGGCATAGCAATTATATGTGTGTGATCATGGGTGAGTCATTGCATAGCATACATATCATTTCATAAAATTGCACAGCAAGATCCGCATCGTATAAGTTTGTATGGGCACTCTTATGCGATGAGTTACTTTTATGTAACCCGATCCTTAACTTATAAGCTTGTATGGGCATCCTTATAAGTTAAGTTACCTTCATGATGTAGTTACTTGTACTTGTTGATTTACTAATACTTGCACTTGTTGATTTACTAATACCTGTACTTGTTGATTTACCAATTGTTGTGTAGAGCTGCTAGATTATAATGCTACTAATCTTATTGTACCATTACCACCTATTTGTACATGTTTTACTGCTTATAATACTTGTACCCTTGTTCCTTTCTCTGCCCGGTGCCGAGGAGTCGCCGGGGGAGCAGATGTGAAACCACTTAGTCTTTCGACTAACGGTTGCTACGTCTTCCTTTTTAGGAGGTCACCCAGCAGGTATAGCAGCCGCAGACTTTGCAGCAGGACAGCTAGGCCAGGACGACGGGGCCTGATGTGACGGTGTCGTCGCTACCGTCGGTTACAGATGTGAGTGATGTAAGATTTTGATGTAGCCTGTTTGTGCAATTACTAGCTGTACTCTAATATTTGTGGAAGCATGTTTTAGCTTCTCTCTTATTTGATGTATTTAGACTATTGACTTAGTGTGGATTTGACTTCTTCTTCTTGTTGTTTATATTATTGTTGGGTTGACATGATCATATTGATATTGATTCTAGCCGGCGGAATAGGCGTCTTGTGGTACAGGTTAGCCCATGTGCTAATACTACCGCAAGGCGGCTGTTCTGGGCATAAGACCCCCCTTCGTGCCGTATTTTGGGATCTGGGAGGGGGGTCTTACAAATGGTATCAGTTTGCCATGATCCTCAACTAAATAATTCATTCAACAATGGTCCCACCCCCGTTTGATTAGTCAGTTTGCTGACAAACAGACTTAGCGGAAGCAGTGGTGTGCCCATATGTAATTCACATTAAGTTGCCCAACTTTGACCGCAAGATTAGCCAGCCTGACCATATATTTGTGTTTTACGTGTAGGTTCTAGTGTACGTTGAGCCGATGGGGGCACTCCTGCCCCTTCCATACCCACTCAGTTTCAATAATCCGAGTTGGGGCAGACTCTCACCGCCATCCTGGATGCCTTTAGTACGCAGTAGCCTCTGATTCAACAACAGGATCCGGGCTCTAACTGGCTGAGTACCTTTCGGGCTCTCTCCCCTCTCGCCTACCTCGGGATGGAGTCATCCGTACACACGGAAGAATGGCTTGAAATGGTCCAAGAGCTATTGGCGGGGATCCATTGCCCGACCAACATGGCTGTATCGTTGGCAGTGTCCGTCTTGGATCTACATGCTAAGAGGTGGTGGAAGTCACTCATGGGCTCCACGTTCCAAGGATGAGTGTATACCAATATAAGTTGGAGTGAGTTATCGGGTGTCTTCTTGGAGCACTTCATTCCTACATCGGCTCGAGACGAGCTTGAGCAGACGTTTCTACTACTGGAGCAGGGATCAAAATCGGTTACAGAATACCATCGAGAGTTCCAGCATCTCGCAAGGTTCGCAGACTCATATGACCTGGATGATAGAGGATACGCCAAGCGTTTCTACAAAGGGCTGCGAGATCCCCTAAGGCAGGCCCTTTTGTTTATAGCGGATGCCAGTTTGGCGGAGATTATCGATATGGCAAAGCGATTGGAGGCAGACCACTTGGGATGTGGTAAGAGACCTGCGGAGGACGTGTTGGAAGCTGGTCCAAGCAATAGGAGGAGGCGAGACTTTAAAGGAGGAAGAGGACATCAAAGAGGTGGAGGGCGTTTCCACCAAAACTATAAAGTGGAGCATCCAGTTCCGCAGCCGCCTGCGTTGCCTCCACTGCCCCAGCCTCAGCAATTTCAGCAACCTGAGAGGCGTCGTGGGCTAGTGTGTTTCTAATGCGACCAATCGGGCCACATATGACGCTACTGCCCGCAGTTGTATGGGAATGTCCCTCCTGCTCCCCCTCCGGCAACTCCATGGGGGCGGGGTTACATGCGTGGTCGAGGATGAGGACCGCGAGGTGGAAACCCCGGCCCTGCTCGGGATCAAGTGTACGTGCTAGACATGGCGCAAGAACAGAATCCCTAAGATGTGATTACAGGTATGATTTAAGTAATTATCACGTTTTTCTTTTCTTAAACTTATAGTTGCTTGAGACATACTAGACACCTAGCAACAAATTTTGGTTATTGGTACTTAGGCACCGTGATAGTTGGCGGGAAGACGGCCTATGCGCTGTTCGATACCGGTGCCTCACACTCCTTTATGTATGAGGATTTCATTAAGGACATGGAGGGTGTACAATACTTTACTGGTATAGCCCGACAAGTGAGCCTACCGGACGGCTCAGATATGAATGCAACCGCTAAGTGCGAGTTCGCGATATTTATCGAAGGAAAGGCATTTGATACACCTGCCATGGTCTTGAGAATGCCAGAGTTTGACATCATTTTGGGCATGGCGTGGTTGGACTGGCACTTTGCAAGGATTGATTGTATTGAGAAACGAATCTACTTGAGACATGGAGACTCCGACGTCATCTTCCAAGGTATTAGCTTCGCACCTCGCATGTTGTTATCTTCAGTTCAGACAGTAAAAGCCCATATGAAGGGGGATGAAGTCTTCGTGATCTGGTTCGAGTTGAAGGAGAAGGCGCTGGATATGAAAGACGTACAGGTAGTGTGGGATTTACCCGAGGTATTCCCTGAGAAACTGCCAGGATTACCCCCGCATAGAGAGGTTGACTTCCAGATTAATCTAGTACCGGGTGCCAAGCCGGTATCCAAGGCCCCTCACCGAATGGCCCCGAAGTAACTCGCGGAGTTTAGAGTTCAACTACAAGAACTGATGGAGTCAGGGTTCATCCGCCCCAGTTCGTCTCCCTGGGGAGCCCCTGTTTTGTACGTGAAGAAGAAGGATGGGAGCCTGCGTTTGTGCATAGACTATCGGGAACTCAATCGGCTGACGGTGAGGAACACTTATCCGCTACCTCGTATAGACGAGTTGTTCGACCAGCTTGTGGGAGCTCATTGGTTTTCTAAGCTGGGCCTGCTCTCAGGGTATTATTAGTTGAGAATACAAGAAGGTGACATCCAGAAAACGGCCTTTAGTTCAAGATATGGACTTCGGGTCCAGCTCCCTCTTTTGGTGCTTCTGGGGCGACTACGGGTCGTACCCCGGGTGCATGTTTTACTTGTGTAAAGTCCGGGCACTTTGCCCGCGATTGTTGGAGCGGACGTCCCAAGTCAGAGAGAAAGCCGGGAGCAACCTATGAAGAGAAGGGCAAGGCGGTGGAGTCAACCGCGTCCCATTATGCTCCTGCCCAACTGAGGGTATACAATCTTGGCCAACAGGAGGCCATCAAACAGGCGGATGTGGTGACAGGTACGGTTTAATTTATAGCAAGTTAATTTCTTTAAATTCTTGTTATGCACATGTTACCTTACCACTGCTTGTTTAGGATTTGTTTTGATTTATGAAAATCCGGCAAGAGCACTCTTCGATACAGGAGCTTCACACTCCTTCTTGTCCGAAGGATTTATATCACGCATCGGAGTACCTTCTTCGATGGCGAAGGATAAGTTGGATGTGTTGTTGTCCAATGGGTGTTCGATGCGCGCGGATAGAATCTGCGGTGTTAAGATTCGCATTGGGAATCCGTAGTTCGATCTGCAAGCGTCGTTACTTCTGTTGGTGGAGTTCAACATTATATTTGGCATGGACTGGCTCTCGGAGAAGCAGGCCCATATTGATTGCGGTAGCAAGGAATTCAAGTTGGGAGCAAGTCGTGAGACGACTTTTACGGGCTTGAAGGGGTCGAGCAAGACGTTGATGTCTGCTCTTCAGGTGGTGAAGGCAGTTCGTACCGGTGCAAAACTGTTCTTTACACTAGTGGAGGTTGCAAATCCGAGGCCCGTGTTGGATAGTATATCAGTGGTAGCTGAGTACCCTGATGTGTTCCCTAGAGATCTTCCAGGAGCCCCACCTCAATGGGAGATAGATTTCACGATTGAGCTAGTGCCAGGTGCAAAGCCTGTGTCACGATCACCTTATCGGCTAGCGCCTAAGGAAATGGCGGAGCTGAAGGTTCAACAGCAAGTATTGTTGGAGCAAGGGTATGTGCGCCCAAGTTCTTCGCCTTGGAGCACGTCGGTCCTCTTTGTTAAGAAGAAGGACGGAAGCTTGAGGCTATGTATTGATTATCGGGAGCTCAACAAGTTGACGGAAAAGAACAAGTACCCGATCCCCCGGATCGATGATCTTTTTGATCAGTTGGTCGGGTCGACGGTGTACTCAAAGTTGGATCTCAAGTCTGGGTACTATCAGATGTGAATAAGGGAGAGTGATATCCCGAAGACAGCGTTTAGTACGAGATACTGGCATTATGAGTTTACAGTCATGCCGTTTGGGCTGACTAATGCGCCGTTAGTGTTCATGGATTTGATGAACAGGACCTTCAGGGAGTACTTAGACCATTTTGTGATCGTCTTCATCGACGATATTTTGGTGTACTCGCAGAGTGAGGAAGATCACTTCAAGCATCTTCATTTGGTTTTGGAGACGCTAAGGAGTAATCAATTGTATGCCAAGTTCTCGAAGTGCGAGTTCCTCGGTCATATAGTGTGTGGAGAAGGTATTGCAGTGGATCCGACGAAGATTGTTGCGATACAGGAGTGGCCAGAGCCTTCTAGGGTAGCGGAAGTCTGGGGCTTGCCGGCTATTATAGGCGCTTCGTAGAGAACTTCTCGCGGATAGCGTTACCTCTCACTACTTTGATGAGGAAGGTGCAGAAGTTCGTTTGGACGCCGGAGTGCGCGCGAGATTTTAAGGAGTTGAAATGTTGGTTGACCACGGCGTCTGTGCTGAGTTTGCCATGTGGGACCGAAGGTTATGAGATTTATAGCGATGCTTCGGGCAGCGGTTTCGGTTGCGTGCTACTGCAACATGGAAGTGTGATAGCTTATGGCTCGAGACAGCTGAAAGTGCACGAGAGGAATTATCCGGTCCATGACTTGGAGTTAGCGGACGTGATTTTTGCCTTGAAGCTGTGGAGACACTATTTGTACGGTGTGAAGATTGATATCTACACCGATCACAAGAACCTAAAGTATTTGATTGATCAGAAAAATCTGAATATGCGGCAGCTTAGATGGATGGAGTTCCTGGGGGACTATACATTCAAGATCCACTATGTGCCTGGTAAAGGGATTGCGGTTGCAGACGCATTGAGTCGCCGAGCCCCAGCTCAAGCCAATTGGCTATCGGTGCATGATGAGCGGTTGGTTCGGGAGTTGGAGGCGTTGGAGATTGTTTGTGTAGATAAGCAATCAAGTGCTGAAGCAGTACTGAATTGGACTGAAGTCCAATATGACCTGGCTGATCGGATTTGGCAGGCTTTGGATTTGGATGACCATATGAAGCAGTTCATGGAAGAGGCTCTGGATGGGTCAAATTCCCAATTCGTTGTGGAGGACGGATTACTTTGGAAAGACGGTTGTCTGTGCGTCCCAAGTGTGGGCAATTTGCGGGTGGAATTGTTATACGAGGCACATCACACCAAGTACTCAATTCACCCGTGGAGCACGAAGATGTATCGCGATGTAAAGAAACTGTTTTGGTGGCCGGGTGTGAAGAAAGATGTGGCGCTCTACGTGGCGAAGTGACATACTTGCGCTTTGGTGGAGGCAAAATGCCAAAAACCGGGAGGATTTTTGAAGTCCTTGCCTATTCCGGAGTGGAAATTTGACGACATCTCTATGGACTTTATGCACGGTTTGCCAAGGTCGCAAAAGGGGAACGACGTCATTTGGGTGGTCGTAGATCGGCTAACGAAGGTGTCACATTTCATTCTGCATAGGAAGGATGATCCGGGGGAGAAGTTGGCAAAACTATATGTGGATAATATAGTATGTCTTCACGGTGTACCCCGCAGTATCGTGAGTGACTGAGATGGGCGGTTCACGTCCAATGATTGGAGGCTAGTGCAGCAAATGTTGGGAACAAAGTTAAAATTCAGCACAGCCTTCCATCCGCAAACGGATGGGCAGACTGATAGGGTCAATAGAACTATGGAATACATGCTCCGCATGTCTGTCTTGGACTTTGGAAAGCAATGGAAAGACCATCTTTATTTTGTGGAGTTTGCGTACAATAATAGCTACCAAGTGAGTATTCAAATGGCGCCCTTCGAGGCCCTATATGGTAGAAAATGTCGCACGTCGTTGTCTTGGTTAGAAACGGGTGAGTCAAAATTGTACAGGCGCCAAGAGGTGGAAGATGCTACGTCCTTGGTTCATACCATTCGGGAGAGGTTGCTTATCGCTCAGGACCGGCAAGCGAAGTACTATAATGCCAGGCACAGGAACATGGAGTTCGCTGTGGGCGACTGGGTGTACTTAAAGATCAAGCCGTTCGAGGGTGTCTCGCGGGTGCGGCGATTGAAAAAGCTAAGCCCGAGGTACCTTGGGCCGTTTGAGGTTCTGGAGCGAGTTGGTGAAGCAACCTATCGGTTGAAGCTTTCAGTGGAGCTTAGTGGTTTACATGATGTATTCCATATATCAGTATTACGGAAGGCGGTGCAAAAGCCTTCGCAAGTGATCGCGGTTGATCAAGTGCCGGTGGATAGTGGTTTGATGATAAAGGTCAAGCCCGTACGGATTGAAGACTCGGAAGTCAAGCGGCTACGCAATAAAGAGATCAGGATGGTCAAGGTCCGATGGGACAATTACGGTCGTGAGGAGCTTACTTGGGAGCGATAGTAGACTATTCTTGACGAGTACCCGGAGTTGTTCCGCTCAGGTACAATTTTAGTTTTATGTTTCTTTCCTTTATGAAATTTCGAGGATGAAATTCTTTTAAGAGGGGGAGAGTTGTAACGCCCCGAAACTCAAAAGAGCGACGGGAGGCATTTTGGGGCAAAATTGGATTCTGGTATGGGGCACACGGCCTGGGACACGGGCGTGTCCCAGGGCATATCAAGCTGCAGTCGGCGATTTGGTCGAGAGGTCGACGATTTTGGAGTCGACGATCGTCGAGTAGAGAACACGGCCTGAGACACGGGCGCGTCTTAGGGCGTGTCGAGCCCGTGTTGACGATCGGCCCGGGGAGTCGACGAATTTCGCTCGACGATGTGTCGAGACAAGACACACGGCCTAGGACACGGGCATGTCCAAGGCCGTGTCGTGTATTCGACTAACTTCGCTCGACGAAGTGTCGAGACAGTGAACACGGCCTAGAGCCCAGGCGTGTTCGAGTTAGACACGGGCTAGGACACGGACGTGTCCAAGACCCATGTGAGTCTCGGGTTATTTTCGGGGTTGTGTCGATGGAGGCACACGGCAGACCATACGGCCGTGTCAGTTGGAACACGGGCGTGTCGGGTCGAACACAAGCGTGTTTGTCACAACCCGCATTTCCCCAACGAGTACATCGTATCAGAGTAAGAGCAACTACGTGTTATGATGTCGCGTCGTGCAGGGGATAACTGCACATGCTCAGGAAAAGCCTCGACGCTTAGTAGTTAAAAATCATCAGTTATAGGCAAGAAAACTGTTTAGTTTGATGGTCGTATCCCTCGGCCTTATAGATCAAAACGTGTGTTTGTACGCGGCAGAAAATACTTTAGTTTACTTATGACGATCTCCTATATGCATTCTAGAGTTATAATAAGATCAGAAATCATACTTTTTACGTTGTTTGGAAAATACTTGTTAGGTGACCAAAACATGTTATGAATGTAATACAATAATAGATTTTGTTTAGCTTAAAAATACCTAATGCAACCTACCATAAACCCTTCTTAAGAGCAAGTAGACATCATCTCATTCAAATGATTCATAGTAGCAGTCTAGCATTCATATGTAGCAAGTAAAGAAACCCACCAATGGGCGCCAACAAGCTAACACGAACCCATTGGGGCGTATGTATGTCTGTACAACAAAGTAAAGAACTATCTCGCTAAGTAAGCTCGGCTAGCTCCAAAGAGACTCTACCCAAGCACTAGCCGCTCAACCGGCTACAACCTGCACCTAAGGCATTCAAGAAACAACACCTTAACAATCAACAAAAATGACCATGTTTCACTATTTTGAAAAGTGTTTCTTTCTCGTCCTAGACCATTTTTTCCTTAAGCACTTTTTACCCTTTTTTGTTTTGTTTTCTCGTTTACATGAAATTTCTACGGGGTCGGTAAGCCCCTTCGTTATATTTTATGAACTTAATGCTCTATTTTTGTAGCTTTGATGATTTCTGAGGTGTTCTTTCTTGAATGCCTCAGGTGCAGGTTGTAGCCGGTTTTATCTACAAGGTACATGACCGGGAACACACCCGTGACGGGTCAGTCACGCCCGTGACCTAGGGCGTGTAACCCGTGTCTTGACATCTCGTCGACCAAAAGTGTCAACACTTCGACAAAGCTGGACATGCCCTGTGACACGCCCGTGTCACAGGCCGTGTCCCCTCACTCGACACTCGACACTCGACACTCGCTACTCGACACTCGACACTCGACATAGCGGGACACGGCCCGTGACACGCCCGTGTCACGGGGCGTGTACCCCATTCGTCGAGCTCAACTTGATGCAAGAAAATTCGTCGAGTCAAGGAGGTCACACCCCAGGTCACCCCCTGGGTCACGCCCCGACACGCCCATGTCGGCGGGCATGTTCCTCCCACAACTTCATCGAACGAAGTTCGATGACCACAAAGCCAAACCGCATCCCGAGCTAGACACGCCCTGGGACACACCCGTGTCCCAAGCCGTGTCACTCAAAAAAATGACCATTTTTCACTGTTTTGAAAAGTGTTTCTTTCTCGTCCTAGACCATTTTTTCCTTCAGGACTTTTTACCCTTTTTTTCTATACAATCAACCCATTTTGAGCAACATTACCCGGGCTCGAAAAAGTGCAAGCATTCCCTAAGAGGCCTCACCGAGTCCCAAAATTGGACTCCGGCTTGCTGGGGAATCGTGCAACTAGACTACCAAAACAGCCACTCGAAAGCCCGCGTGAAAACCATGCTCGAACAACGGCCAGAGCCAGCGTAACGCCCATCAAGCGTATGCAATCACTCAATGTAAAAATCCGGGGCGTTACAGTGTTGGATGCCCGTGTGTTGTTCCAGGCGCGTCGATTTTGACGGCGAATGGGGGACACGGCCCTGGACACAGGCGTGTCGCAGGCCGTGTTCGGCCCAGTTTTAATATTTCAGGCCCGAATCATGGCCGTTCGTTTCTTTAATTTGGGATCCAACGGCTGGAGGTTATTCCTGATGGGATATACCCGGGATTGGACCTTTGAAACCCTCATTTCTTTTGAGTGGTTCTCTTTCTAAGTCAAGAGAGAGAAGAGTGCAAAGGAAGAAGAAGAAGCTTAGATCCGGCCATTGGAGGAGCTTCGATGCTCCAAATCGCGAGCCGACTTCAGATCTACGGAGGCAAAGAGAGTGCGGTGCTTTTCATCCGCTTACATTACCATGGCGCCGAGGAAGAATGCTAGGGTAACGATTCTCTTCTTGAGCATGTGAAGCTCTCCTTCTTTGCATAGGAAGCCCACTCTCGCGAGTTTGCGGTGAGTGGAGGCGTTCCTCCGGGTATATATGTAAAGTCTCAGTTGTTTAGAGTCGGTATTCAAGAACGGACATATGCATGATGTGTGAAGCCTATCCAGACATGTTGGTTTGGATCAGTGATGTTGCATTCCATAAATGCCGGAGAAGACTCCGTGCGATTGTTCGTTTTTCGGGTTTTCTACGTGGTAGATTGCAACAGGGAGCCTTGGGGATTAACCCTAAGGTGCACCCGGAAAACTAGGCGGATGCGTGATCTTGCCAACTTGGTGGCCTGGGAGCCAACTTGAACATAACCGGGTTATGTGAAATGTGATGGAAAAGGGACTCGGGAGAAGTTTAACCCGCGTATATGGCTTAAATTATCGTTTCGATGTGAGCACGGGTTAGATGGAACCGTACCCGTTCTATGTTGTTCGGTTAGAGCCATTGGCATAGATGAGGGTCTTCGGCGGTCTATGGCTTAAATTGACGTGACCCATGCCAAGAAGATAAAATGCTCATAGTGTGGCCGTCAAAGTGGCGGTGGTGTGATCGGAATGTCTATGGCTTAAATTGACGTGACATCGACCGGTTCACCGAGAATGTGCCGTGAGAGCACAGGGCCTGTGGCCGTGCATGCCAATGCCTGTGATGCAATGTATATTTATATACTGCTTGGTTATGCTAATAAGTGCAGGGAAGGAGCATCGCCGCCCCGAGTTGGGGGCGGGATCGTTATAATTTGGTCAGCATTGCTGAGCGTTGCCTTTTGTTTGCCACCATGCGGTGGTTTTGTTGCTTGCAGGTGCTGCTGGACCAAGCGGTCAATAGCGGGCTAAAGCCCAAATTGCGAAGCCGGCCCTTGAAGGCCTAATTGGAGTGTTCACTCGCTTTTATTAATGTATGACCGACCTGCGTGCCATGGTATGGAAAACATGTAATATTAAGTAAACCATTTTGTAAGGCCTTAAGGCCTATACTTGTGTATGTACTACATTCCTTTGGTGTTTAGAGGACATTCATGCTTGTTGTTGGGTTCTCTTTATTGCAACTTCTAAAATTGCTTCCGCTAGAATGCTCTGTGTAGGACGTTATGATTAGTTGGATGGTTTACATTGAGTAAACACCCGGTCTGTCTGTGGTATATTTCATCGGGCCGCGGCTGGCCCTACTGCTATATGCTATGCGACGGATAGGGGTGTTACACAAGATGAAGACTTGAAGGCTTTGGGTGTTGAATATATTAAGGATACCGATACGGCGGTTAGACTGATTTGGAATCGCATGTTGGAACCTCAAAGTCGGCAGGCTAAGTATTATAATGCAAGGTACCGGATGGTGGAATTTCAAGTGGGTGATAAGGTGTTCCTGAAAATCCGACCGATGCATGGAGTGTCACGTGTGCGTTGTGTGAAAAAGCTCAGCCCAAGGTATGTTGGGCCTTATACTATATTGGAAAGGATTGGTCTGTTGGCCTATCGGTTGGAGTTACCATCCGAGCTAGAGAACCTCCACGACGTGTTCCATGTGTCGTCGCTTCGGAAGGCATTATTGCAGCCCGATCAATACATCTCCAAAACCGATGGTGTTGTGGCATCTAATAGGTCTGTGCGACTAGAGCCGGTGCGGATCGTGGATTGCAAGACAAGAAACTTATGTCGCAAAAGTGTTCCCTTGGTGAAGGTGTTATGGTCTAATCATGGGAAGGAGGAATACACATGGGAGCCAATGGATTTGATGCAAAGACGCTATCCGGAGTTGTTTGCTCAAGATATTTTTATTTAAAAGCATATTGTATTTTCTGTTATGCTTTTCTCCCCATAGCTTAAGCCTGATTTCGGGGACAAAATCCTTTATTTTGTTTATAGGATTTGTAACGTCCCGAATCGCACAAGGCCCCTCGTACGTGTTTTTGGGTCAGGAGGGCTGACTTGGGTTCGGGGGAGTGTTGATAACTAGGCAGCACATGTGAATAGGATTTGTATCACCCGAGTCATTGGTCAGCACTTTGGTGTTGAGGTGTTGATGCACTGGGTCAAGGTGTCGACACAATGTGTCGACACACAGGTTGAGGTGTCGACACACTGGTGTCGACACCGTGTGTCGACACTCACAGTGTTGACACACTGGAACCAGGTGTCGACACAGTGTGTCAATACCCTGGGGTTGAGGTGTCGACAAACTGGTGTCGACACCGTGTGTCGACACTCGCAATGTCGATACACTGGAACCAGGTGTCGACACAGTTTGTCGACACTCTGGGGTCGAGGTATCGACACACCGGTGTCGACACTGTGTGTCGACACATGCTGTGTCGACACACTGGAACCAGGTGTCGACACAGTGTGTCGACACCCAGATGTTGAGGTGTCGACACCATGACGCAAGACACGGGCCTACCCGTGTGTGTGAGTATGTGAGACAAGTTTGACACGGGTAGAGACACGGGCGTGTCCCTACCCGTGTGTCATTGTGTCGAGTTAAGTTCGTCGGGATATATCCAGAGAAGGACACGGCCATGGAACGCGGCCGTGTCATGTGGACATGGGTTGGGACACGGGCATGTCCCTACCCTTGTCGAATAATGAACCGACACTGAAACCGTCTGTAGCGCTTCGCGTAAGCATGACACGGGCAAAGACACGGGTGTGTCCCTACCCGTGTCACTTTTCATATAAAAGGGGAAGAGAAAACCCTAGCTGTCATTTCATCCCCTATTTCCTGAGAGAAACTTCTGTAGAAAGGGAAACCGCTGGATAAAGTCTTGGAGGAGAAGATCCACCATTGCCGTAAAGGAGAAGATGTCGCCAAGAAGAGTTATACGATCTATGGCCGGAAATAGTGGAAATGCCGGAAATGAGGTGAGCTTCCTCCCCTCTCCCTTGGTGCTAGATCTTTAGTTATTTTCTTAGGAGATATATCGACTCAAGAGAGTTTTGATGGAGAGAAGGAGTTTTCCAGGGATGGCCATGCTAGGACATGTGTTTTAGGTTTTAGATCTCTTCAACATCCCCTTTCTTCTATGTGATGACGGGTGGATAGTTTCGTGAAGAATCATGGCCCTTTGAGGTTGAATAATGGAGGAGAAATTTCTGGAGTGATTGTGGAAGATCGACTTGAAGAGGAAGATGAACCTATGTCGTGCATTCCTCTTTAAGATACGTGCAGAATCTGTACTCTGCGCGCATCGATCTTCTTGGCCATTTTCATGTAGGCTGTGTCCAGATTTGGGCTTTCAACTAAACATAAACGTTGAAGTACTTGAAAATACCTTTCCAACGAGTGGTTGCACATCTTCATGTGAAGTCTGTAGCCACAGAAAAGTCTGAACGAATATGACGTCCGATAAATCCTGCATGCCGAAATGTTGTTCTGTGCGCAGCGGACTTTGAAGCCGATTTCAAATAGGATACATTCAAATCTGGGTTGTCGGCCGAGTATGAAAGTTGTAACACGTCTTCACCTGATTCCTGTAGCTTCGGGAATCTACGGTCGAAGTTGCTGTCCAGATTTATTCTGTACTTAAATTCTGGGGTTTATATAATATGAATTTGAATTCGGTGGAATCGATGTTGCTAATTAACTCTAGATTGTGATGAACTATTTTATGCTGACCACCGTAATGATATGAATGATAAATCTTATTAATTGGATTTCATATAACTGAATTGTAAAGCAAGCTTACTTAAATGAAATGACTAGATATAAATTGGTAGATTATTATTTATGCGCATCATGCTTGTAAGATGTTGAAATCATTTGGAATGACAAATAGAAGGAGGAACCATGGTCATGAGTATGTATGATGGTTAGAATGAAATGTAGTAGTCCAATACTTAGAGTGTAGTCTCCCTACGGGTAGTCTTGTGGAGGGATGTAAGTGCGGCGTTAGCCGTCACTAGTTGAGTTAATGTTGAAATGAGGTATAGATGGACGGTTGGGCTTGGTCCTCGGTGTCTACGTCCCGGGGCTCCTTCCGTGCCGAGTGGATGGTTGGGTTGCATCCTTGTGCTTACTTCCGAGGCCCCTTCCATGCCACGGTGTTGTGGAATTTGCATGTGGTGTGAGTCAACATGCGGTGTCGTAATCCTGGGTTAAGGATAGTGTGGCAGGTCTACGGGCTCGCCGATCGTCACACCGACGGGAGTTGATAGTTAGACTTTGTGCGGTTGGTCTTGGTCCTCAGTGTCTACGTCCCGGGGCTCCTTCCGCGCCAGGTGAACGTTTGGGCTTGGTCCTCGTGCTTACTTCTGAGGCTCCTTCCGGGTCACACAAGGTTAGTTCAGGGTTCGGTCCTCGGTGCACATCTACCCGAGGCTCCCGCTGGACCATAGTACGCATGAGCTCTGCTGTTTTGTTCTTAGCATTGAGGCGTACGGAAACCTAGGTGAAGTAGTGTGGATACCCACTTAGTAGTAGAGATGCCCGCTCTACTGTCATCGCCTTGCCACGACGGCTGACATCTGAGAGGTTAGCTACCTGCTCGAATAGTGGGAACTATAGTCTATGTCGGCATAATAATTGCATGTGTGTGATCATGGGTAAGTCATTGCATAGCATACATATCATTTCATAACATTGCATAGCAAGATCCTCTTCGTATAAGTTTGTATGGGCACTCTTATGCGATGAGTTACGTTTATGTAACCCGATCCTTAACTTATAAGCTTGTATGGGTATCCTTATAAGTTAAGTTACATTCCTGCTGTAGTTACTTGCACTTGTTGATTTACTAATACTTGAACTTATTGATTTACTAATACCTGTACTTGTTGATTTACCAATTGTTGTGTAAAGCTGCTAGATTATAATGCTACTAATCTTATTGTACCATTACCACCTGTTTATACATGTTTTACTACTTATAATACTTGTACCCTTGTTCCTTTCTCCGCCAAGTGCCGATGATTCGCCGGGGGAGACGATGTGAAGCCACTTAGTCTTTCTCCTTAACGGTTGCTACGTCTTCCTATTTAGGAGGTCACCCCGCAGGTAGAGCAGCCGCAGACTTTGTAGCAGGACAGCCAGGCCAGGACGATAGGGCCTGATGTGATGGTGTCGTCACTACCATCGGTTACGGATGTGAGTGACATGAGATTTTGATGTAGTCTGTTTGGGCAATTACTAGCTGCACTCTAATATTTGTGGAAGCATGTTTTAGCTTCTCTCTTATTTGATGTATTTGGACTATTGACTTAGTGTGGATTTGAATTCTTCTTCTTCTTGTTTATATTATGGTTGGGTTGGCATGATCATATTGATATTGATTGTAGCTGGCGGAAGTACAGGTTAGCTCATGTGCTAATGCTACCGCAAGGCGCTGTTCTGGGCATAAGACCCCCCCTTCGTGCTGTATTTTGGGATTCGGGAGGGGGGGTCTTACAGCTACGAGGAACATCATGTAGTCGTATGATCTGCTCTGCATAGAGCTTTACCAAACTTTCCACTGAATCATCCTGTTTATTCGGAAGGAAGTGCGTCACTTTTGTCAATCGGTCTACAATCACACAGATTGAATCATTCCCGTGCTGAGATCTCGGCAACCCGTGCACGAAATCCATTGAAATATCATCGAACTTCCATTCCGGAATCGGCAACGACTTCAACAAACTGTTGGGCTTCTGGCATTCCGCCTTTACCAAAGCACAAGTCTGGTATTTGGCTACATACTGAGCGATATCATTGTAACGGCCCTAGGACGAACCCAGGCCGCCCGTCCCACCAGCACCCGAAGTGCAGTGTTCCAGCCGGAATATACAAGGCCTGCAGGCCGTACACCCAAACGCCTCTCCCGCCTATTTTTCAGCAAGGAACGTTGTTGGAGCTAGGTTTCGAACCCGCAACCCTTGATTGCACATCCTTCCACCAGTGGATATCACCAACTGAGCTGCAGCTTAGTTGGTGATGGGGTTGCGATTTAAGGCACCTTATCAAGGAGGTCGTGGGATCGAATCCTCACCTCAACAAGCTACCATGCTGATAAACATGTCGGACATGGGTTGGGGTGTCATGGGCTGCAGCCCTGTAACAACGCTTGTGTTCGGCGAGCGTGCCGTGGTCCGGGTTGTTACGTAAAAAGTACATCTCAGTTGGTGATGGGGTTGTGGTTTAAGGCACCTTATCATGGAGGTCGTGGGATTGAAGCCCCGCCTCAACAACCTACAGTGCTGATAAATAGGCCGGAGATGGGTTGGGGTGTCATTGGCTGTAGCCCTGTAACAACGCTTAGGGTCGGCGAGCATGCCGTGGGCCGGGTTGTTACATAAAAAAGTGCACTTTTTTGTAACGGCCCTGAGACGAACCCAGGCCGCCCGGCCCACCAGCACCCGAAGTGCAGTGGTCCAGCCGGAATATACAAGGCCTGCAGGTCGTACACCCCAACGCCTCTCCCGCCTATTTTTCAGCAAGGCGCATTGTTGGCGTTAGGTTTCGAACCCGCAACCCTTGATAACACACCCTTCCACCAGTAGCTATCACCAACTGAGCTGCAGCTCAGTTGGTGATGGGGTTGCGGTTTAAGGCACCTTATCAAGGAGGTAGTGGGATCGAAGCCCCGCCTCAACAACCTACCGTACTGATAAACATGCCGGGGATGGGTTGGGGTGTCATGGGCTGCAGCCCTGTAACAATGCTTGGGGCTGCAGCCATGGATTTTGATGTTTTTGTGGATGCATCGCATGTTGGGCTTGGTTGCGTGTTGATGCAAGGCGGTAAAGTGATTGCGTATGGGTCCAGGCAACTGAAGACTCATGAGAAGAACTACCCTATGCATGATTTAAAGTTTGCAACTGTGATTTTTGCGTTGAAGTTGTGGAGACATCTGCTTTATGGCGCGCAGTGCAAGATTTTTACCGATCATAAGAGCTTAAAGTACGTCGTCAACCAGAATGAATTGAATCTGCACCAGCGGCGATGGTTGGAGTATGTTGCCGATTACTATGTTGAGATCCAGTACCATCCGGGCAAGGCTAATGTGGTGGCTGATGCCCTAAGTCGGAAGACGGGGAAGATTTTTAATCTCTCCGCCGAGCTATTAGTGGAAGAATTTCTCTTGATGGATATTTCTGTGGGGCGATGTGACTTGCAGAGTAGTTTGGTAGTAGCAGAGCCTTATTAGATTGCGCTTACATGGTTGCATCAGAAAGACGAGCCAGATCTGCTGAATTTATATCTTAGAGCTGAGAAAGGGGAGTTACCAGATTTCTCGATTGATGATGCGGGTACTTTGAAGTACCGCGACAGATTTTGTATCCCCGCCGTTATGGATATCCGAGTTATGTTATGCAGATAAGCGCATGGTTCGAGCATTGCCTACCATCCAGGATCTACCAAGATGTACCATGACTTAGAGCAAATTGCCTGGTGGAATGGGATGAAGAGAGACGTAGCCAGTTTTGTCTCTGAGTGCTATACTTGCAAGCGTGTTAAGGCCGATCATGGTAGGCCTGGTGGCAAGTTGACTCCGTTGGAGATTCCGACTTGGAAGTGGGAAAACATTTTGATGGATTTCATCATAGGTTTATCGAGATCTCCTAGGGGATATGATTCAGTTTGGGTGATCGTGGACAGATTAACGAAGTGTGCTCACTTCGTACCTTTTAAGATCGACTATCCGATGAAGAAAATAGTTGAGCTGTATTTGAATGAAGTTATCTGATTGCATGGTGTTCCAGTCAGAATTATTTCAGACCGAGACTCACGGTTTACATCTCGCTTCTGGAAGAGTTTGCAAGAAGGTTTGGGTACGGATTTGAGATATTCTACCACTTACCACCCGCAGACCAATGGTCAGACAGAGTGAGTTAATCAGATAGTGGAGGATATGATCAGATGCTATATTTTAGACCATAGAGGAGCGTGGGATGAGCGTTTGCGGCTTATGGAGTTTGTTTATAATAACAGTTATCAGGAAAGCTTGCAAATGGCTCCATTTGAAGCTCTATATGGGAGATGTTGTAGAACCCCCTTGTATTGGGCTGAGGTTGGCGAGACATATTTGTTGGATATTTGGAAGAAATGGAAGTTGTTGTAAAGCTTATTCGAGAGAAGCTTCGGATAGCTCAAGAACGTTATAAGAAGAATGTCAATCAGCGTAGATCAGATTTGGAGTCTGCGGTGGGGGACTTAGTATTTCTTAACGTTTCCTCGATGGTTGGCATCAAGAGGTTTGGTAAAGATCGGAAGTTAGACCCAAGGTTTGTGGGACCGTTCAAGATTGTTGAGCGGGTTGGTGTGTCAGCTTATAAGTTAGCGTTGCCCGCAAACTTTCCCTGTGTTCACGATGTTTTTCATGTAAGCCAACTCCGGAAGTGTGTGCTAAGCGACAGACAGGTTTTGGATTTTGTGCCTCAGTTAGCGCCAAATATTTTGTACGTGGAGGTGCCTGTCTGCATTTTGGATTCTCAGGATCGCGTGTTGCGGAGGAAGAGGATTCTTATGGTGAACGTTTTATGGAGGAACCAGGACGTGAAAAGCGCGACTTGGGAATTGGAGTCAGCAATGAGGGAGGCTCACCCTCATCTATTTCCTTGAGTCTGTCTGGTATGTTTTCTTCCGTTTACCTCTTCGTTTATTATGTTCCTTCTTTGGTGGAAGTGCTGTGCATAAAGTTTCGAGGCGAAACTTTATTTTAGTGGGAGTGACTGTAACGCCCCCAGTTTTTTTGCGATTGTTTAATCTTCGATTGGAGTTACGTTGGCATATATTTGGCCTTTGCCGTTGTTAGAGCGTCGTCTTAGCTCTTGAGGAGTTCTTAGTGACTTGTTTTGTATCCTGTTTGCAAGGTTTCCCAGCTAACCAGAGTCTGTTTTTGGTGACTCGACAGTGCCTCTCAGGGAATGATTGTATTTTGGCTTCGGAAGATGTTAGCCCGAGTTTTGATCGTCGGATGTTATTCTCGACTTCGTCGTTGTTTTCATAGCATGAGTGTTTAGCTACGGTGCGAGTTTCATCAAATTCCGAGATCGTTTGTTTTTTCGCGTCAGTGGCCGGTTTCGCTTGGCATCATATGTATGTATGTATATATATATATATATATATATATATATATATATATATATATATATATATATGTTTAAGCTTGAGTGTTGGAGCTCAAGTGGCTGATTATATATGATAAGTTTTAGCTAGTAGCCAAACTTCTTTAAGCCTTAGATTATTTTATTAGGTGTTGTTGAGTGAGTGGAGTGAGATTTAATTTAGGCTGGCTGGGTGCTCTCTTCATTTCTCCTTTCCTGATCCAGGAGTTAGCTTTCAGCAGAAGGCATCAGGCAACGGAGGTGCTGGAGCTCCGGTTGGCGATTTCTGGAGGTTTAGAGCTCGTTTTTCTTAGGTAAGGGCAGATTTGGACTGCTCTCACCCGGATCTTCCTCCCTAGGTAAGTATTTCTTGCTCTGGAGCTGTCTTAGAAGCTAGGGTTTTATTTTCGGGTACGCCCATTCTTCCCTCTAAAAGCTCCAGATCTTTTCTTAGGTGGCTGACCTTGCCGCCGGTGCCGAATTTTGGAAGACAGCTGCTGTTTCCTGGAGGTAGAGGCAAGTAGCGCCCTTTGCCCTTGCCAACCTTGATTTTTACTCCAATTAATCTTGTTGTACTAGCTCATTCTTTCTCTTTCCTAGAAGCACGGTTGCTGTAGTTCTCATCCCAGCTAGATCTTGCCCAATTTTGTCCAGTTTTAATTTATTCTCTCTCTTCTTTTCACTGTTTTGTGTCCAGGAGGTGGCTGGAGGTAGGATTTTAGTTTGCTAGTATTAGCCTAGCTTGGGGATAGCTGTAGTCGGGTAGAAGGGGTAGAAAGAGGAATTTGAATTTTATTTTCTCTAAGCCTTCTAGCTTTGTGTCGACACATGCTGGCTTTGTGTCGACACATGCTGGCTTTGTGTCGATACATGCTGGCTTTGTGTCGACACATGTTGGCTTTGTGTTGATACATGCTGGCTTTGTGTCAGCACATGTTGGCTTTGTGTCGACACATGATGGCTTTGTGTCGCCACATGCTGGCTTTGTGTTGACACATGCTGGCTTTGTGTCGACACATGTTGGCTTTGTGTCAACACATTCTGGCTTTGTGTTGACACATGCTGGCTTTGTGTCGACACATGCTGGCTTTGTGTCGACACATGCTGGCTTTGTGTCGACACATGCTGGCTTTGTGTCGACACATGCTGGCTTTGTGTCGACACATGCTGGCTTTGTGTCGACACATGCTGCTTTTTGTCGACACATGCTGGCTTTGTGTTCGACACATGCTGGCTTTGTGTCGACACATGCTGGCTTTGTGTCGACACATGCTGGATTTGTGTCGACACATGCTGGCTTTGTGTCGACACATGCTGGCTTTGTGATGACACATGTTGGCTTTGTGTCGACACATGCTGGCTTTGTGTCGACACATGCTGGCTTTGTGTCGACACATGCTGGCTTTGTGTCGACACATGCTGGCTTTGTGTCGACACATGCTAGCTTTGTGTCGACACATGCTGGCTTTGTGTCGACACATTCTGGCTTTCTGTCGACACATTCTGGCTTTGTGTCAACACATTCTGGTTTTGTGTTGACACCTTCTGGATTTGTGTCGACACCTTCTGGCTTTGTGTCGACACATTCTGGCTTAGTGTCGACACCTTCTAGCTTAGTGTCGAGAGGGACTCGACACCTTGTGCTTAGTGTCGAGAGGGACTCGACGCCTTTTGGCTTGGTGTCGAGTGGACTCGACGCCTTTCTCCTTAGGCTGGTGTTTTCTCCTGAGTTGGTTAGGATGGGTTTATTTTGGGTTGTTGATGTTTCTCGGCTGGTTTTGAAGGCCAAGTCTTGAATTATGGTAAGTGGTTTTTGTTTGATGGCTCTGTGAGGGGTGGTGTGGTGTAGAGCCTTGGTCACCACCATTTTGGCCCCGGGATGGGCTGGTTGTTTTGGTGTGTTGTCACCATTTTGGCCCCGGTTTGGGTTGGTTATGTTGGTGTGTTGGACCTTAGGGCTGCCATCGTTAAACCCTGGAGTATTCTTGGGTCTGGTTGTTTGGACGAGGACTGTTTTTGATCACCAACCCAGACCCATGGCTTAACCACTGCTGATGATTCACAAGTTAGGACTGTTAGTTCCTTTCTAGTGGCTATTTATTTTGGCATATGTTTGCCTTGATGCTGTTGCAGGTAATTAACAGAGCATGTTGCTATTTATGTTCACACTTGGTGTGTTTTTACTGCTCTTTGGGTAGTGTTTCTTCTTACTGTCTTGATTATTTCCTTCTGCTCTTTTTGATAGCATCTTTGTTGCAGGGCTTGTAAACCCCCTTCTTTTATTGCTTATGAATCTAATGTCCCACTTCTTTTGATTTTGTACTTGCTGAGGTATTCTTTCTTTGAATGCCTCAGGTTCAGGTTGTAGCCGGTAAAGCGGCTAGTACTCTTGTGGATCTTACTTGTGCCCTCCCGAGTAGCTGAGATTGTTGTTCCTCATCTTGTGAGGTAGTTTTCTTCCTTTCTGTATAGACATGCATACTCACCAGTGGGATCATGTCAGGTTGTTGACGCCCACTGGTGGCTTACTTATGATGCTGGGTATGAACTAAAACTGTTATTTTTGCCTTGTTAGAGGTTGTTCACTTATTTTCTGGTAATTCTTTATGCTAGGTTGCATGTTAAGTATTTTAAACCCTAAAAGCATTGTTATATATATCTCATGCACTTCATCTTTATAAAACTAAAGCACTACTTTCCCCAGTAACGTAAAGGCTATTATTATACTATATTAAATTTAGAGGTTTGCTTACCATGAGTCGTCCCTCAGGGACACTTATGCTCATTTCGGATGTCAAATCAACCTAACCAAAGTATTTTCCGCTGCGTATCGATATATTTTAATTGTGGACTAGCTGATCCACTGTGCCGAGAGATACGGCCATCAAATTTAACTGATTTTCTCTTATAATAAATTGTGATTTTCTTCAAAGATGTAGAGTCTGGAGTTTTGCCTGAACGTGTGCGGTTATCCCCTGCACAACGTAGCATCATGACACGCATTTTCTCTTGCTTTGATACAATTTTTATTTGTGAGAAAATGCGGGTTGTGATGCGTGTAAATCGGCAAGCGCACCGGTCGCACAAGTAATAAAGTTTTGGGAATAAATCCTCGAGTGTCGGTATCTTGAGGAATGCAATTAGCGTAGAGCGGCAACATTACAGAAAATATTGAAATGAGAGTTATAAATAGAAAAAAGAGTAAAAAGAGGACTTGGGATATTGTGGATGTTTGATCTACTAAACTAGTAAAAGCTATGCGGGTCGAAGGCACCGCTTCGCAAGGTGGAGTGTGTGTTTTGGCCGCGATGCCGAACTTCGGTTGGGCGAGTGGACGGAAAGCTAATGGATTGAAGTGTTATTGTGTGGAGTGCAATCGGGTGAGACACGAGAACGGAGTGGATGTGGGGTGAGCGAGGCGCATTCACAGACACTACTAACAAGCATAAGAAAAATACTAACATCCCATTAGATATAAAATAAACTTGATGTTCATTACAATGTTTAAACCATTCCATACTACAGAGGAAGGGGAAGAGGAGTAAACCAAAAGAGAGTGAAGATCCACCGCGGGTCGTGGCCGGAGTAGCGAGTTGTCAATCCTCTTCTAGGCTCAGTCCAAGGAGGCTTCCGGTACCAACGAGCTGTCACCTCGAAGGCCTTTAAGTCCATTCTCTAGGTTGTCTTCTTCACCAACCCCGGTGGAAAGCTTGGAGTTGTAGTCGTCAATGGCCGAGGGCTTCGCCGAAGAGTTTGAAAAGCTTCGGAGTAGTTGGCTATGGCCTCCCGACGAAGGTGGAGGTGATGGAGCAGCTGGAGAAGTAAAATGGTGATTCCCGCGCACTCCCCCATCGCAGCAAATGATGGGTGTTGACCTAAATCACGGAGCAGGGCCTTAAATACGGAGGCAGAAAAAGCAGAGCGCACGATCAGTGGCGCACGATCAGTGGCGCACGACCAGTGGTCGTGCGCACTATCGGTCGATGATCGTGCGCCATTTCCAATTAGACCTGCAACATGGATAGAAACATCAGCATATATGCGCACGATCAGTGGCGCACGACCAGTGGTCGTGCGCACTATGGCCAGTGCTCGTGCGATTACCCGAACAGGATTAGGAAAATTAAAATGTAATGAGCACGATCAGTGGCGCACGACCAGTGGTCGTGCGCAATAAGTCCAGTGGTCGTGCGCAGTATTCCTGCATCGTCGGGGTCTCCCGAGCGGTTCTGGAGCACACACACGAACCCTACACCAACAGAAGAGGAAGATAGGCCATCAAACATGCACACCACATTCCCAAGACAGGGTTAAAGAATAATAAAAACAAAGAAACACAAGAAGCACACAGAAACGGGCCTATAGTGCACTTAATCGTGAAATAGGCACATAAGCAAATATAAGCAATAATGGCTCTCAAGTGTAGTGCTTAGACGATAAAACTGGCCCAGATGAGTCCAAACATCAGTGTAAAATGTGGACTCATCACACCCCCAGACTTAACCATTTGCACGTCCCGAGCAAATCATCACTTCGTGGACTAGAAAATACCTAGCTGGCTCAGAAATTTCAAAAAGAAGTAAAACGAGAAATCAAATACATCATGGGTATAGAAGATATAATAGAAAAACTTTTTAATTATACGATATAGTTTAAACTATTCGACAGACGTAAATAAATATTGTAATTACTCAAAATTAGAATTCTGGAGAATCTTGCGATCATGTGTAGGAAGAAAGTAGGCAGGCCACTAAGGTGAGCATTGCCAAAGCTCGGGACTCAGGATCACCTCCAAAAGAATCCACCAATGTCTGGGACCATATGCTTGCACGTTCACACTCTCTCCACGGCGCGGGTTAGACTCAAGCGTGAATCAGTAGGACTTGTAGGCGAAAATGGGGCTTAGGTGAAGGCTTGGTAGTCAATGATAAACATGAAGGCTACACGCAACCAAAGAGAGCTAATAAAAACCGAAACCAATACAGCCACTTAGAAATGAATGGGGAACACACCCCAGACTGAGCTTGAAAACCGGGCGTGAACACGGCCTATCCCGACCAAAATCAATAAAGATGATGGGGATAGAATTCTCAAAGCAATTCTTTCAGATTTTTCTCTCTTTTGCACTTATCTGCTTTATTTTTTTTTTCGTTTCTGCGCTTGTAATCCCCAAACGTAGCAATCTAAACGTGAATGAATTCAGCACCACAAAAAACGATGTCCACATATCACAACCTTGGCAAAACAGTAAATACAAATCAGCTCAAGCATTTGATTGCGATGGGGGGATTAGCTTCAGGCCTTGGTGAATATGAGTGGAGCTGGATCAAAGAAGGGGTAGGCACAAATTTGGCATGCAACGGTTAACAGGTAGGAAAGGCTAAACAAGGCTCAAACTAGCCAAAATGAAGGCCTACGTCATGCGCATGCTTGACTAACCGGGCACCAATGCTTCGAGAGTAGCTTAGGGCAAGTTCTTAGACACCGAGAAAGATGATCTTTCCTCCCGACTCAAGCAATACGAGCCTAGTGGCGGCTACACACATTCCTACATTATCGTTCGATTAATCCAGATTCAGATTTTTAGTAGTACAAACAATATTTACGTTTGCAGAAAAATATAAAGCTACGAGCATAAAGAAAAATTAAATTTATCTTAGTTCTACACAAACCATGAGCACTCGATTAGGAGCACTGCATGAGTTTCAAACTACTCAATCCTGAAATCCTAAGCCAGCACCACTATTTTAAAGTTTACACAAAAATAATACATTTGACTTGGGTTGTGCGCTTGGATAAGAGCGCACTCGTGTGGGTGATTCAGTGTGTGCAACAGAGATCAAGAAATAATTAAACAAGAAACTGGTATGCAACAGAATGTGTGGTGTAGTGACCACAGGCACGCTCTTCTCCCCAGACTTAAAGTAGACAACTAGTAAAAATAAACATTCCAAAGATGATAAAAAGCTAGGGTAGGAAGTACCTATGCTCAAAATTAAGCATACCAGTCATGCAATGAGATGTCCAAGTGCGGCCAAGTTGACGCGCCTCAAATATTCCTGCACCTACGATTGAAGTATGCACGCCAAACAAAATATGGACACATATATATATATGAATAAATAAATAGAACTCAAAACACAGCATAGGACCAAACGGTCCAACTTGGGTTGTCTCCCGAAAGGACTTTTGTTTACCGTCCTTAAGGTGGACCAAATACCTGTATTAGCAGTTCAAATAGAAAGTTCTTGGTAGTAGAAAAAGGAAACAAAATTAAAAGTAGAGCAACCAGCATTCAAAAAGTAGCGAGAAAGAGGATGGAAAGAGGAATGAGGGTGGTGCAATCAGCTATAAGCAGATTTATGGTAAGTCTCTCCGGTGGAATGCGAGAGGACAGCAGATTGTCTTTTTGCATTGGGGGTAGGCATTGTCCCTTTGCTTCGAGTGCACTCTTTCTCGTACCGGAAGGCAGCGTAGCGCTCTTCGCGTAAACGCTTTGCCTCTTTCAGTTTCTCCATCGTGGGAGACTTTCAATGGAGGTAGGCTGTGGGGTTTCCTGGTGTCGTGGTTTGTGGAGTCCTCTTCGGCACCGTGAGGGCAACCGGATCTGCCCAAGCTACAGATCGTTTAACAGAGTTATACAAATTAGTGTCTAGGGATTTCTCCCGAATAATACTTGGTTCGCCATGCTCAGCAACATAGTTGGCTGGAAGTAGAAAGGCAATCGTGGCTTTGGTACAATTGATCTTGTCGTGGACCAGTAGCTCTTGATTCTCATCAACTTCCTGAGAGGGTCCTTTCTTTGGCGTCTCCTCCAGATGTGCTTCCAATGTTGGAGACCTAAATCCATCTTGGTATCTGTGACACTCAGAGAATTGTTATTTTGGATGGGAGAGGAATGTATGGATGTGTTATCGAGGGTGGACTCTTCGTTTGGCCAAGTGACACGACCTTTGGAAAAGTCGAGGGATGCGCCACTGGCTGTCAGGAATGGGACTCCTAATATATAAATAGAGTTATTGTCCTTTGGTCCCAAAACTTGGAAGCCAGTGGTGATACTTTTGCCGTTAACCTCGATTTCAACTTCTCGAACACCTCCCTCAGTGTCAACCAAATTACCATTCGCTAAGATAAGCGATTTCCGATTTTCAATGTCGACTTGTAGGTGCATCTTCGCAACATCTTGTAAAGTGAGGATGTTGCTGGACGCCCCGGAATCGCATAATGCTGGAGTTTCGATGTTATTGATTTTACAATTGATGACAAGTTCATTGCGGTTTCCCAAATTGTCCTCCCCAAGGCGCTTACCTTGTTCATGGGGGTTCTTTTCGGTGTTACTAGGTAAGGTGCCTTGGGAGCGCTTGGAAACCACTTGGGCCAATTGGCCCAATTGTGCCTCTAGTTTGCGCATCGAGGCGGCCTAATTTTTCATGTTGGTTTGGGAAATTTCAACGAACTTCTCGAACATCGCTTCCAAAGAACTTTTTTTATGATGGGGGGCCCTTGGGAATAATTTGGTTGAGGCGGCCTCGGTTGCCTTCCGGAGGCATACTCATCATTTTGATGCTGCCCCGGTTGCCATCTTTGGCCAGATGCATTAGGATTCCAATAAAAGTTGGGGTGATTTCTCACCCCCGGGTTGTATGTATTCCCGTAAGGCACTCCCCTGTTTTGATTGGCTACAAAATTAACTGACTCATTCATAAACAAAGATTCGTCTGGTACCTCAACTCCTAAGCATTCGAAGCTGTGGTGGTCGGTGCTTCCGCACCCTTGGCATGAGATTGCCATCACTGGGGAAGCAGGAGCAAGCTTGGGGATATCCATGGCAAACACTCCACTTGTGCTTCGTGGGATGTTTCTTCCAGCGGTCCAGTAAGCGTTGTGGGTGGCGGTGTCTTGTAAGACTCTCAGAGCATCATCTGGAGCAAGATTCATGATGGTTCCTCCGGAGGCGGCATCGATCATGGCTCGGTGGTGGGGATCAATAGCGAAGTAGAAACTTTCGACGAGGTTCCACGTTTGGAATCCATGATTAGGGCACTTCCTCAGCAGCTCGTTGAAACTCTCCCAAACTTCGGCTAAACTTTCTTGATCGGCTTGCCGGAAGTTGGCTATTGCGCGCCTCATGCTCACGATACGATCCACCAGACGGAACTTAGCTAGGAATTTTGTGGTCAAAGCCTCCCAGGTGGTGGCTGTTCTAGGTGGGAGGGAGTGAAGTCATGTCTTGTCTTTGTCCCTTAATGAAAAAGGGAAGAGGCGGAGCTTGACTATTTCGTCTGGAATTCCAGTGTATCGGAACGTGGCGCAGATTTCGGAGAATTCTGAAAGGTGAAGATGTGCGTCTTCAGTGGCCATTCTGGAGAACTGAGCGTTGTTCCGAATGACATTCAGAATAGCTGGTTTAATCTCGAACTGTGGGTTGGTGATAGCAGGTCCGAAACCGGGGTATATGCTCCCGACAGTATGTGTAGTATAATCCCTCATGGTGCGGACCTGGGGAGGGTTCACTTCATTTTCGTCGCCATTTCTGTCGACATGAGGTATCCCTCCAACTCGGTTGCCTGCATCAATATTCAGCTGGTCTCCCATTGGGGCAAAAGTGATGGCTGCGGCGCATCTTCGTCCTAGGAGAGTACGTTCAATCTCTGGGTCGTAGGCGACAAGCTCTCTTGTAGCTCGGCCTTGCATTCACTGTGGCAAACACTAGACACTAGAAGAAAACAGCAGTCAAAAAAAACAACACTAACTCTTATAACAATATTTTAAGTCATCCTGAGTCGCTCTACAGTTGCATTCCCCGGCAACGGTGCCAAAAACTTGATGCGTGTAAATCGGCAAGCGCACCGGTCGTACAAGTAATAAAGTTTTGGGAATAAATTCTCGGGTGTCGGTCTCTTGAGGAATGCAATTAGCGTAGAGTGGCGACAGTATAGAAAATATTGAAATGAGAGTTATAAATAGAAAAAAAAGTAAAAAGAGGACTTGGGATATTGTGGATGTTTGATCTACTAAACTAGTAAAAGCTATGCGGGTTGAAGGCACCGCTTCGCAAGGTGGAGTGGGTGTTTCGGCCGCGATGCCGAACTTCGGTTGGGCGAGTGGACGGAAAGCTAATGGATTGAAGTGTTCTTGTGTGGAGTGCAATCGGGTGAGACACGAGAACGGACTGGATGTGGGTTGAGCGAGGCGCATTCACAGACAGTACTCACAAGTATAAGAAAAATACTAACATCCCATTAGATATAAAATAAACTTGATGTTCATTACAATGTTTAAACCATTCCATACTACAGAGGAAGGGGAAGAGGAGTAAACCAAAAGAGAGTGAAGTTCCACCGCGGGTCGTGGCCGGAGTAGCGAGTTGTCAATCCGCTTCCGGGCTCAGTCCAAGGAGGCTTCCGGTACCAACGAGCTGTCACCTCGAAGGCCTTTAAGTTCGTTCTCTAGGTTGTCTTCTTCACCAACTCTAGTGGAAAGCTTGGAGTTGTAGTCGTCAATGGCCGAGGGCTTCGACTGAGAGTTTGAAAAGCTTCGGAGTAGTTGGCTATGGCCTCCCGACGAAGGTGCAGGTGATGGAGCAGCTGGAGAAGTAAAATGGCGATTCTTGCGCACTCCCCGATCGCAGTAAATGAAGGGCATTAACCTAAATCGCGGAGCAGGGCCTTAAATACGGAGGCAGCAAAAGCAGAGCGCACGATCAGTGGCGCACGACCAGTGGTCGTGCGCACTGTCGGTCGATGATCGTGCGTCATTTCCATTTAGACATGCAACCTGGATAGAAACATCATCATATATCCGCACGATCAGTGGCGCACGACCAGTGGTCGTGCGCACTACGGCCAGTGCTCGTGCGATTACCCGGATAGGATTAGGAAAATGATAATGTAATGCGCATGATCGGTGGAGCACAACCAGTGGTCGTGCGCAATAAGTCCAGTAGTCATGCGCAGTATTCCTGCATCATCGGGGTCTCCCGAACGGTTCCGGAGCACGCACACGAACCCTGCACCAGCAGAAGAGGCAGATAGGCCACCAAACGTACACACCACATTCCCAAGACATGTTGAAATTTGTGAAGTGGAAGTGGGTGACGGGACAGGCCGGGCGGCCTGGGGCGGACAGCTTTGGCGGACTAGGCAGACTGGGCGGACTGTGATGTGCGGCCTGGTGGAAGGTCTAGTGGATAGCCGGCTGTCTTCTGAGCGGCTTGTTGCATGGAGTCCGCGGACTATACGGCCTGGTTTCTGCGGATAGGGTGTGCTGATTGGCTTTGCGAAGGAGCGGCCTGAGCAGATGAAGGCTTGCGGACTGGTGCATTGCTCAGTGGCCGCAGGTGCAAGCTTGTGTTATAGGCGGGTTGGCTCATGTTCGCAGGAAGCTTGCGGACTGGCGTATCCGCGGTTTGGGCTGTTGCGGACTGAGCTTAGAGCTTGGCTGAGGCCTTGTCGTGCTCTGGTGGCACAGCAGGTGCTTTGCTGTGGAGGTCGATTGGCAGACTGATTTTGGAGTCCGGGGATGGCTGCTGCGTTGGACAGGAGTGCGAGGAGCTCGCGGACTGATGGCGGTCTGTGCTAGGGTGTTTGTTGGACGGGAGTTTGTGTCTGCCATGCTCGCATTGGCCTTTGATGGTTTTGGACTTGGTCACACTTTGTGCCAAGACCATGGTGTCCGCGGTATCCGCCAAGTCCGCTATGACCGGGCGGACCGTTGCTATCTGCCTTTGGTCGTGGTCTTGTGGAGGATTGAGGTGTGAGTCTTGCGGACTGCCTCGGGCTGGTGCAGACTGCCATTAAAGGGGGTTGCTGTCCTGCAGTGGTTGGAGCTTTGCGGGCTGATGCCTTGTCCGCATAGCTTGGGCGGACTGGAGAAGGTTCTTCAATGGTTGCCTTGCTCCTGGCATTTTTCCTTGGTATCCGGCTAAGTCCTTGCGGACTCGGCGGACGGAGTTTTGCTATCGCGCGGGCTGGGGTGGTGTCGCTATCTCTTGGGCGGTGACCACACTCCTCACCTTATCTATAAATAGGACCCCCCTGGCACATCTACAGTAACCTAAGTAACTTGAGTGAACAGTAAGTTGTGTTGAGCGAGGGGCTGCGGTCTCAGTTTGTCTGTCTGCGCGGATTGATTCAGGCTGACGGTTTGCTGTGTGCAGGTCGCGCGGGTAGCTTCAAGGAGCCAGGAGTTTGGCTGTGACTTCGGTCAAGTACTTGGAAGTGTGCGGTCTCTGCGGACTCAGCAGGAGGTCGCTCTGCGGCTTGTCAGTTCTGTTTCATCTTTTCCAGCTTCAATAACCTGTCCGCCGGCTTCAGGAGGGTAGGGGTGTTCCTCAGTTCAGGTTCAGCAGGAGGCGAATAACGGTGTGTACGCGCGGCCTCGCGGCTTCGGCGGACTCTGTGTCTATTTGGCGGATTGCAGCTTAGCTCGGGCGATCTCAGCGGACTCGGCGACCTCGGCGACCTCGCGGTCTCGGCGGACTCCGGTACTGTCCGCCCGGCTTGTTTTTTGGTGCTTTCTATTTACAGCTGTTATACTAGCGAAATCATGTCTCGCTATGTATGCCTCGCATTGTAAAGAAGTGAATGAATAAAATACCCTCTTGCTCTTCCATTGTTTGTTGGGTTTAACCTTTGTTCCTTGGGTTCCGCAGGTTCAACGTGAGAACTGGGTAGTTCCGAAGATATTAATTTGGCATTTGGGCTATCTTGCTGACCACGTTGAGAAAATTTAACATGGTATCAGAGCCAGGTTTCTGAGTTTCAGTTGCGTGAGCGGAAGTCAGCCAGTGTTGTTACTCAGTGATTGAGTGGTGATCAACCTGTGTTGTTGCTCGGAGCTGCTGAAAGGTTGCCAACAGGTGTTGCAATGGAAGGGAGTTTTGCAAGGGGTCTTGGCATTGAACTCTTAACGCCGACTAACTTTAAGAAGTGGAAGTCGTGCATGAAGAGTTATCTTCTGGGCGAGGAGCTGTGGGAAGTCGTCGGTGGTGACGACAGGCAGGAAGTCACTGCTGAGCAGGTTAGGCTCTGGAGAAGAACAAATGCTAAGGCGGAGTTCATTCTGAAGAGAGCCGTGTCTCCGGAACTGTTTGATCACATCGTTGGATGTGAGTCGGCTGCTGATATTTGGACAACCATTGATGAGTTGTTCAATAGGAAGAATGTGGCGCGGCTTCAGTTCCTGGAGAATGAGTTGGCCAGGGCAAATCAGGGAGACCTTTCCATCTCCAAGTACTTCTTAAAGATGAAGATCTTGTGTGCTGAGCTGTCGGCACTGGATCCTGATGAGCCTATCTCTGAGGCAAAGATGAAAAGGCACATTATCCGCGGCTTGCGGAAGGAGTATGTGGCCTTTGTAACATCTGTTCAAGGGTGGGCTACTCAGCCGTCGTTGCTGGAGCTGGAGAATCTGCTTGCCTCGCAGGAGAGCTTAGCAAGGCAGATGGCTGGAGTGAACTGAATCAGGAAGGCAGCGAAGCTCTCTTCTCAGGCAAGAAGAAAGGATGGGAAGGGAAGAAGAAGAAGAAGGTGCAGGCTGCTGTTGAGAAGGAGACTTCAACTCCATATCCGCCGGAGAGGAGCAATGCTCCTAAGGACTGGAAGAAGAATCTGAAGTGCTACCGGTGTCATCAGCGAGGGCACTTCAAGCGGGACTGCAAGGTCAAACTGCAGCCTGGGCATGCTGCGGGAAAGGAGGAAACTTGCTCGAGAAGTGAAGAAGAAGAATGGGGCGGAGCTTTTATGACGAGCACTTGTGTCCGGGCCTTGTCTGCTGAGGACTTCAATAGCGAGTGGATCGTGGACTCCGGGTGTGGTCATCACCTCACCGGAGACAAATCGAAGTTCACCTCCATGCATGCCTACTCAGGTAATGAAGCTATTATCACTGCTGATAATATTGTTTATGCAGTAGGGAAAGAGGGGGTCGTGTCTTTGGGTAGTGATCAGGGGCCACTCACGTTAAGGAGTGTGTATCACGTGCCGGATATGAAGAAGAACCTCTTCTCGGTGACTAATGTGGTGGACGCTAGTTATCACGTTATGTTTGGGCCAACAGACGTGAGATTCCTTCGCAACGTATCAGCGGTAAAAGTTGATGTTGCTCATGTTGGGAGAAGGGTGAAGAACTTGTTTGTTCTTTCCACCAGTGCTTATGTTGATAAAATGAGAGCCAATGATAGTGCTGCTATCTGGCATGAGAGGCTGGGGCATGTTGGCATGGACAAGCTGAAGGCGATGGCGAGTAGAAGTTTGGTGAGGGGGTTGCCGAAGTTGTCCTCCTTTGGTGATGGGCATGTTTGTGCGGGCTGTCAATACGGTAAGGCACATCGCCTTCCGTTTGATAAATCACAAACAAGGAGCAAGAAGCAACTGGAGTGTATTCATGGCGACCTGATGGGACCAACGGTTACTGCCAGCCTTGGTGGAAGCAGATACATGCTTGTCTTGGTTGATGACTACTCAAGGTATACTTGGGAGTACTTCTTAAAGGAGAAGTCGGAAGCCTTCCGTTTGTTTGTGGAGTTTAAGGAGTTGGTAGAAGGCCGGCTTGGCTTGCGGATTAAGAAGCTTAGAACTGATAACGGGAGTGAGTTTGTCTCCTCCGAGTTTTCTAACTTCTGCAGGAAGCACGGGATCCAACGGGAGCTTACTTGTGCCCACACTCCATAACACAATGGGGTAGCGGAGCGGAAGATCCGTCATCTGACAGAGACCTGCAAATGCTGGCTTCATGCGAAAGATATCCCAAGGTCCTTTTGGGCGGAGGGGATGTCTTGTGCTACTTATGTTATCAACCGGATGCCACTCAGCCCTATCAACATGAAGACTCCTATTGAGTTGTTGCTGAAGGAGAAGCCGAGTGTGGGACACCTTCGTGTGTTCGGTTCAACTTGCTACGTGCATGTCCCGGATGCTTCACGGACAAAGCTGGATGCGAAGGCAAGGAAACTTGTCTTTGTTGGCTATGATGAGCGGAAGAAGGGATGGAAATGCATGGACCCTGTGACGAAGAAGTTCGTGGTATCAAGAGACGTTGTCTTTGACGAGCTGACGTCATATGGAGGTGGCTCGGTGGAGCTAACCGGAAGTAGCAAGGTTGATGAAGCACCGGTGGAGGCTGCTGAAGGCTTGGAAGAGGAGCTTGCTGTTTCACCAGCAGCTCCTGTTGCTTCGAACTCCGAGGCTATGCCTTCTGGCTCAGGAAGCAGGGGGAGCACTGCTCAATGCTTGCCCCAGGTAGGAGTGGAGCCCGAAGAAGCAACGGAAGCCGTGAGCAAGGAGCCATGTCTTCGGAGATCGAAGAGGGTGGTTAAGCCACCGGCTCGGTACTGTGATGGGAATGCAGTGAGCTTTGTCTCCTGCTTCTTTGCAGGTCCTCTGGATGAGCGAGAGCCTGCAAACTTCAACGAGGCCACTGGAGTAAAGGAATGGGAAGATGCCATGAAAGAAGAGATTGATGCTCTGAAGAAGAATGAAACCTGGGACCTTGTGCCCAAGGTTGATGGCATTACTCCGGTTACTTGCAAGTGGGTGTATAAGTTGAAGAAGAAGGCTGATGGGAGCATTGATCGTTTCAAGGCTCGCCTGGTCGCTAGAGGATTCTCACAGCAGTATGGAGAAGACTATGAGGAGACATTCAGTCCAGTTGCGAAGATGACTTCTGTAAGAGTGGTGATCGCCTTGGCTGCCAGCAAGGGATGGAGGTTGTGGCAACTCGATGTGAAGAATGCCTTTCTTTACGGAGAGATTGACAAGGACATCTTCATGGATCAGCCGCTTGGTTTTGTCTCTGAGAAGCATCCAGACTATGTCTGTAAACTCAGGAAGGCTCTCTATGGGTTGAAGCAAGCTCATAGAGCGTGGTATGGGAAGATTGCAGAGTACTTGCAATTCTGTGGATACCTTGCTTCCAACTCGGATTCAAGCTTGTTCGTCAAGAAGAAGGGGGAGCTACGAGTCTTGGTCCTGCTGTATGTGGATGACATGATCATCACAAGGAATTCGGAGGGGAAGTAGCAAGGCTCAGGGCTGAGCTTGTTATACGCTTCGAGATGAAAGACTTGGGAGAGTTGCATCACTTTCTCGGTCTGGAAGTGGAGAGGAAGGAGTGTGGGGTTCTCATTAGCCAGAAAGGGTATGCTGATCGCATTGTGAAGCAGTTTGGCATGGGCGAAGGGAAGAAGTGCTCTACTCCACTGGAATCTGGGATGAAACTTCGACGAGATGAGGGAAGGGTTCTTCTTGATCCCTTGGTGTTCAGGGCTCTTGTTGGGAGCTTGATTTATCTGACGATTACAAGGCCGGATATTGCTTATGCTGTTGGCCGAGTAAGTCGGTATATTGCTGAACCAAGGCAACCTCATCTAGTGGCGGCGAAGGGAATTCTGAAGTATGTCAAGACTTCTTCTGACATGGGACTCCTCTATAGAAGGGATGCAGAGTTTGTGTTGCTCGGGTACACGGATACTGACTATGGCGGTGATTCGGATGATCGAAGGTCTACTTCAGGTTATGTGTTCACTTGCGGTTCAGCTAGCATCTCGTGGTGTAGCAAGAAGCAGGACTCGGTGTCGGTTTCAACCACGGAGGCGGAGTATAAGGCTTCGGCCTTGGCTGCTCGGGAAGCCGTTTGGTTAAGGAGGCTTATAGAGGTTGTTCATGAAGAAGTGCAAGGGCCTACTTTACTCCGGGGTGACAATGAGAGTGCTCTCAAACTGGTTAACAATCCAGTGTGTCACGCCAGGACCAAGCATATAGAGATTGATCACCACTTCATCAGGGAGAAGGTGTTGGAGGGGTCTCTGCTGGTCGGGCAAGTTCGGAGTGAAGATAATCTTGCTGACATCTTCACGAAGCCACTGTCGAAGGGGCCCTTTGAACGCTTGCGCAGCTTGCTGGGCTTGGTCACCACTTCCCACTTCAAGGGGGAGTGTTGAAATTTGTGAAGTGGAAGTGGGTGACGGGACAGGCCGGGCGGCCTGGGGCGGACAGCTTTGGTGGACTAGGCGGACTGGGCGGACTGTGATGTGCGGCCTGGTGGAAGGTCTAGTGGAAAGCCGGTTGTCTTCTGAGCGGCTTGTTGCATGGAGTCCGCGGACTATGCGGCCTGGTTTCTGCGGATAGGGTGTGCTGATTGGCTTTGCCAAGGAGCGGCCTGAGCGGATGAAGGCTTGCGGACTGGTGCATTGCTCAGTGGCCGCAGGTGCAAGCTTGTGCTGATAGGCGGGTTGGCTCATGTTCGCGGGAAGCTTCCGGACTGGCATATCCGCAGTTTGGGCTATTGCGGACTGAGCTTAGAGCTTGGCTGAGGCCTTGTCGAGCTCTGATGGCACAGCAGGTGCTTTGCTGTGGAGGTCGATTGGCGGACTGATTTTGGAGTCGGGGATGGCTGCTGCGTTGGACAGGAGTGCGAGGAGCTCGCGGACTGATGGCGGTCTGTGCTAGGGTGTTTGGCGGACGGGAGTTTGTGTCCGCCATGCTCGCATTGGCCTTTGATGGTTTTGGACTTGGTCACACTTGTGCCAAGACCATGGTGTCCGCGGTATCCGCCAAGTCCGCTGTGACCGGGCGGACTGTTGCTATCTGCCTTTGGTCGTGGTCTTGTGGCGGATTGAGGTGTGAGTCTTGCGGACTGCCTCGGGTTGGTGCGGACTGTAATTAAAGGGGTTGTTGTCCTGCAGTGGTTGGAGCTTTGTGGCCTGATGCCTTGTCCGCATAGCTTGGGCGGACTGGAGAGGGTTCGTCAATGGTTGCCTTGCTCCTGGCGGTTTTCCTTGGTATCCGGCTAAGTCCTTGCGGACTCAGCGGACGGAGTTTTGCTATCGCACGGGCTGGGGCGGTGTCGCTATCTCTTGGGCGGTGACCACACTCCTCACCTTGTCTATAAATAGGACCCCCCTGGCACATCTACAGTAACCTAAGTAACTTGAGTGAACAGTAAGTTGGGTTGAGCGAAGGGCTGCTGTCTCAGTTTGTCTGTCCGCGCGGATTGATTCAGGCTGACGGTTTGCTGTGTGCAGGTCGCGCGGGTAGCTTCAAGGAGCCAGGAGTTTGGCTGTGACTTCGGTCAAGTACTTGGAAGTGTGCGGACTCAGCAGGAGGTCGCTCTGCGGCTTGTCAGTTCTGTTTCATCTTTGCCAGCTTCAATAACCTGTCCGCCAGCTTCAGGCGGGTAGGGGTGTTCCTCAGTTCAGGTTCAGCAGGAGGCGAATAACGGTGTGTCCGCGCGGCCTCGCGGCTTCGACGGACTCCGTATCTATTCGGCGGATTGCAGCTTAGCTTGGGCGATCTCAGCGAACTCGGCGACCTCGCGGTCTCGGCGGACTCCGGTGCTGTCCGCCCGGCTTGTTTTTTTGTGCTTTCTGTTTACAGCTGTTATACTAGCGAAATCATGTCTCGCTATGTATGCCTCCGTTGTAAAGAAGTGAATGAATAAAAGACCTGCTTGCTCTTCCATTGTTTGTTGGGTTTAACCTTTGTTCCTTGGGTTCCGCTGGTTCAACGTGAGAATTGGGTAGTTCCGAAGATATTAATTTGGCGGTTGGGCTATCTTGCTGACCACGTTGAGAAAATTTAACAAGACAGGGTTAAAGAACAATAAAAACAAAGAAACACAAGAAGCACACAGAAACGGACCTATAATGCACTTAATCGTGTAATAGGCACATAAGAAAATATAAGCAATAATGGCTCTCAAGTGTAGTGCTTAGACGATAAAACTGGCCCAGATGAGTCCAAAAATCAATGTAAAATGTGGACTCATCAGGTTGTGACAATCGTTCTTCAGTCCTGGCCACCAGAACAGCTTCTTCAAATCTCTGAAAATATTTGTGCTCCTAGGGTGAATTGAGTACTTCGTAAAATGAGCTTCGTAAATCAATTCTTCCCGCAACTTACCCATACTCGGGACGCACAATCGTCCCTCTTTCCGCAAAAAGCCGTCATCTCAGGAGAATTTGCCATCTGGCCCGTCCTTTACGTAGCGTTGGAGACTTTCATCAAGCTTCGTTGCTCGTCGAATCCTGTCCGCAAGGTCATATTACACCTTCGTCTAGTTCAAACATGCATCGGCCGTGGAATTCTTGTCAACACAAGAAATCTCTAACGCTTCCAACTCCTAGATTACACGTTCATCGTTCCTCTGCAACCAATTGGCCCTCGACGGAGCCCTTCGAATCAAGGCATCAGCGAGCACATTTCCCTTCCTGGGAGTATAATGAATCGCAAAGGTGTAGTCCCCAAGGAACCCCAGCCACCTTCGTTGTCGCATATTCAGGTCCTTCTGCTCCAACAAATACTTTAGGCTCTTGTGGTCCGTATAGATATCCACTTTCACGCCATACAGATAATACCACCATAACTTTAGTGCAAAGATCACCGCCGCTAGCTCTAAGTCATGGACGGGATAATTTCGCTCGTGCACCTTCAACTGGCATGAGCCATAAGGAATCACTTTCCAATTTGCAGAAGAACGCAGCCTAAGCCGCTTCCTGAAGCATCACTATAGATCTCATATCCTTCGGTACCACATGACGATGTCAACACAGGTATCGTGGTCAATCGACTCTTCAGCTCTTCAAAAGCTCGCGCACACTCCGGCATCCAAACGAACTTCTGATCCTTTCTCGTCAGTGTGGTCAGAGGCAAAGCAATCCGCGAGAAGTTTTCAACAAACCGTCTATAGTAGCCCGCTAGTGCAAGGAAGCTCCTGACGTCGTCCATCGAAGACAACACCGGCCACTCCTGTATGGCCCTTATCTTCGACGGATCCACTGCGATGCCCTCTCCACTTACCACATTGCCTAGAAAAGCCACCGACGATAGCCAAAACTTGCATTTCGAGAACTTGGCATAGAGCTTATTACTTAATAAAGCATGCAACACCAACCTCAAGTGGTTTGCGTGATCAGCTTCAGATTTCGAGTACACCAGGATGTTGTCAATGAACACGATCACGAACAAGTCCAGGTACTCTCGGGACGTCCGGTGCATCATATTCATGAATACTGATGGCGCATTGCACAGCCCAAACGGCATTACCGTGAACTCATAATGAGTGTAACGTGTTCCAAATGCGATCTTGGGAATGTCTCCTTCCCGAATCCTCAACTGTTAATAACCAGACTTCAAATCCAATTTCGAGTAGACGGTTGATCCCACCAGTTGATCGAACAACTCATCAATCCGTGGAATCGGATACTTGTTCTTCTCGGTCAGCTTATTCAGTTCACAGTAGTCAATACATAACCGCAATCCGCCGTCTTTCATTTTCACAAACAGAACAGGTGTGCTCCAAGGTGACATACTTGGGCGTATATATCCCTGCTCCAGCAACTCTTGCAATTGAATTTTCAACTCATCCATCTCCTTTGGCGCGACGCGATATGGCGAGCGGGCCACAGGTTTCGCACCTGGCACCAACTCGATCGTGAAGTCGATCTCTCGCTGGGGTGGTATCCCAGGAAGATCCTTAGGGAATACATCTGCAAACTCCGAGACAACCGAAACATCGCTCACACCGGCCTTGGGCTCAACATCCTGAATCAGCGTGAAGTATAACTCTGCGCCCTTCTGAAGAGCCTTGACAACTTGGAGTGCAGACATCAACGTCCCGCCGACTCCTCACATCCCTGTGAACTTAGTCTCCTGCTCGATATTCTGGCCCAATGTGATCTCTTTGGAATTACAATCAATCAAGGCATGCTGCTCCATGATCCAGTCCATACCAAACATCATGTCAAATTTCGATATCGGCAGTATAGATGTAGTTAAACAAAACTCCCGACTTCCAATGAGAACCGCCACATCGCAAGCCCGATCCGCGAGCATCAAACAACCATTCGGTAACACCACCCTGACGCTCTCTGTCTTGGCATGACTAGGTAGTCCAAGTCAAGCTACAAAGTCTTGAGACAGAAATGACTGCGAAGCACCCGTATCAAACAGTGCTCGCGCCAGCGTGTTCTGAATCATAACAAAGTCTGTGGCAATCGTATCACACACAAGCCACATACAAAGCATACAATAAACAAAGCATGCAATAAGCAAAACAATGCAATAACTTAACTCGTACCTGTGACGATGTCACTCTACTTAATGGCCTCCTACAGGCCAAGGTTGTAGACTCGGGGCTGCGCCTGGGATGCATAGGACTCCACCACTGCCTTTCCCTGCTCAGCATAGGACTCTCCCGCCTTCTTTTCTCCCTTTGGCAGAACAACCAGACAGTCTGTAACACCACCTATCCGTCGCATAGTATATAGCAGTAGGTCCGGCCGGGGCCCGACGCCATATACCACAGACAGACCGGGTGGTTACGTATGGAAACCATCCAACTAATCTCAACGTCCTACACAGAGCATTCTAGCAGAAGCAGTTTATAAGAGTTGTAAACAAAGAACCCAGCATTAGAGCACGAATGTCCACTAGTACGAAAAATAGGAATGTTATAACAAAATACTCAAAACAAGCCTTAAGGCCATACAAAATGTTTCACTTGAATATTACATGTTTTACAAACCACGGCACGCAGGCCGGTCATACATGAATAAAGCAGTAAACACTTCTACTTGGGCCTTCGAGAGCCAGCTTCGCAAAAAAGGGCTTTAGCCCGCTATTGACCGCTTGGTCCAGCTGCACCTGCAAGCAATAAACCACCACATGGTGGCAAAACAAGGCAACGGTCAGCAATGCTGACCAAATTATAACGATCCCGCCCCCAACTCGGGGCGGCGATGCTCCTTCCCTGTATTTCATTAGCATAAGCGAGCCATATATATAACCATAGCCATTATATCACAGACGTTGGCTCGTACGGCCACACGTCCCGTGCACTCAGGGCACATTCTCGGTGAACCGGTCGATGTCACGTCAATTAAAGCCATTAACATTCCGGACTCACCACCGCCACTTAGACGGCCAAACCTATGAGCAATTTGTCTTCCTGGCCTGGGTCACGACAATTCAAGCCATTGACCGCCGAAGACTCACATCTATGCCAACGGCGAGTGCCACGTAACCTTAGGTCTCTCTAACCGAACGACATAAAGCGGGTACGGTTCCATCTAACCCGTGCTCACATCGCAACGACAATTTAAGCCATTTGCGCGGGTCAAACTTCCTCCGAGTCCCATTCTAACGCAAGTCACATAACCCCGTTATGTTCAAGTTGGCTCTCAGGCCACCAAGTTGGCAAGATCTCATATCCGCCCAGTTTTCCGGGTGCACCTTTGGGTTAGTCCCCAAAGCTCCCTGCTGCAATCTACCGCGTAGAAAACCCGAAAAACAACCAATAGCACGGAGTCTTCTCCGGCCTTATGCAATGTAACATCACCGATCCAGACTAAAATGTCCGGGTAGGCTTCACACATCATGCCTATGTCCGTTCTCGCATACGGACTCTAAACATTGAGGACTTCACATATCTACCCGAAGGAACGCCTCCAACTCTCCGCAAACTCGCGAGAGCGGGCTTCCTATGCTAAGAAAGAGAGCTATTCGTGCTCAAGATGAGGATCGTTACCCTTAAGTTCCTCTTTGGCGCCATTGAAAAGTATCCGGATGAAAATCACCGCACTAGCGTTGCCTCCGTGGATCCGGAGTCGGCTTGCGATTCGGAGCTCTGAAGCTCCTACAATGGCGGATCTAGCTCCTCTTCCACTCTTGGCTCTCCTCTTTCACTAAAGACTTGGAGAGATGATAAGTGAAGAAAAGTGATGGATTTCTAAGTCAACTCACGGGTATATCCCTTCAGGAACAACCCCCAGCCGTTGGATCTCAACCTAAGAAAACGAACGGCTTTGATTCAGGGCTGAAATGCCCAATCTGGACCGAACACGGCCTGGCTCACGCCCGTGTCCAGGGCCGTGTGCCGCATTCGCCGTCAAAATCGAATCTCCTGGAACCACACACGGGTATCGAACACGCTCGTGTTCGAGCTGACACGCCCGTGTTCCAGCTGACACGGCCGTGAGGCCGGCCGTGTACCCCAAGATTTTTCCCCATTTTCAACCCGAGCACTGCACGGGTTCTAGGACACGCCCGTGTCCTTGCCCGTGTCACTTTGACACGCCTGGGCCCCAGGCCGTGTACACGGTCTAGACATTTCGTCGCGTGAAGTTCGACGACTGGATGATACGGCCTTGGACACGCCCGTGTCCTCGGCCGTGTGCATTGTCTCGACGATCGTCGAGCGAATCTCGACGACTTTTGTAACACCTCCCCTGTAATGGACGTATAATATGGGTCCGGCCGGGGCCCCACAACATACGAACGCCACAGCTTTAGTATTAAAAGTTGATATAGCTACCCAAACTCCAAACACTTGCACAACACAGCGGAAAACCAAGCACAACTAGAAGTTATCCACTAACCCAAAAGAGTAAACAAACGGCTTAAGGCCTTACATCAAATGTCCAAAAGTAAACAGTACATCAAACATGAACGTGCTCAGCACTCCTAGCCTACCTCGGCATGCAAGCCGGACAAAAATAGTCTCAAACATACATCAATCACAAGTAGTGCTACCAAAAGAGAAAACACTTCATGGGCTTAGGCCTTTTTGGCCGGCGTGCTAGCTCCTGCGTGCGATCCTTGCCCTGTAAAAATTATTAGTAACGTGGGTCAGCAAAGGCTGACCTCAAACTGTGTAACAACACTCTCCTCCCGGCCGCCCCTAACGGACCCCGGGGAACCCTCCAACCTGCAAGTCAGCACTTCATATGCAATATAAATTTCTATAAATAGAAAAGCATTAAAACAGGCTTGGATGTCTCAATCATCAAACATGTTCTCTACTGGTTGAGCATATACAGAAAGGGCCTACTATGCAACATGAATGCAACACCCGGGCTTCACCCAAGGTACCCTACAACGTATGCATCTAGCACAACATCACATCAGTTGGGTACTCACATTTCCCCAATCGGCATAAAGCCGCAAACATTGAGGGAGACACAACTCCCTCACACGGCGCACAGGCCGCCACATGGAATTCTTGCCAAGGCCCCACCCGCTCGTGGGCTTAGCCCCGGGCTTGCCTGCAAGCTCTGACGTCTCATGTCAGGATTCCAACAACCACAGGCTGACCGATTCTAAGAAGCCTTGCTGGACCCCACCCGCTCATGGCCTCTTTGCCCGGGCTTGCCCCAAGCTTGGCATTCTCGTCAGTCTCACAGAAGGGGACTAGTCTCTCCGGGACACTCTCCACACATGACGCACATGTCACGGGATAGCCAGCCGACCACGGAAACATAGCCACGCCTTGGCACAACACAACCAAGACTAAACACATCGCAATCCCTCTTTGTACCGCAGCGTTCCCGCGCACCAAGGAAAACATCTCCAACTCGTGCGGAGCTAACCTTGTCCACCAAGGAAACCATCTCCATTCTCATACGGAGCTAACCTTGTCAAGGAAACCATCTACCACCACGAGGAGCTAACCTTGTCCGGGTTCGACTACATGTACTCTTTTCAAGCAAACGGGACAATCACCACCACAACACAAACGGCATCTTGCCGCAACGGAAGTCTCTACGAATCCCTAAGTTCGTATGCAACATCACCGAGTCGGACTAACGGTCGCGACTACGGCTTCACCCACCATGCCTAATCCACTAGCGAAGCGGATCTCTAATGCAAAGATATGCCGGGGACGGACTCAATCGACCCGGAAGTTTCTCTTGAAACTTGGCAAGCCAAAACCCCTCTCATTTGAGAGTTTGGTGCCCAAAAATTAGAGAAAAGAAAACTAGATGATGCTAAAACGTGCATCCTAAAGACCGAGAGGAGAGATGTCGTTACCTTCCGACTCCTCTTTCTTGCCATGGCAAAATAGCCGGATGGAAATCTTCGCAGCGGTCTAAGCTTCACGGATCCGGACTCGGCTCGCGATTTGGAGCACCGAAACCCTTCCTACAGCCCAAGAGTTCTTCTTCTTCCTCCTTGCTCTAGTTTCTCTCAAGAACTAAGAAAGAGAGAACTTGAAAAAGAATGAGGATCTGTAACCCTAAAATCGGACTTAACTGCCCAGGAGGTGGCCTGAACCGTTAGATCCCAAAACCAGAAAAAGACTGGCCGCGATTCGCCTGAAAAATAAAAGATCTGGGCCGAACACGGCCTGGCACACGCCCGTGTCCAGGGCCGTGTGCCTCATTCGCCGTCTCAAATCGACGCGCCTGGAATCAGACACGGGCATTCGACACGCCCGTGTTCAATCGACACGCCCGTGTCCCCAGTGACACGGCCGTGTGGCCTGCCGTGTATCTCCAACGACACGGCCCCAACACCAACCCGAGAGGTGACACGGCCTGGGACACGCCCGTGTCCCAAGCCGTGTGCCAAGTCTCGACACCCGTCGACAGGCTTTGTGTCGACACCGCGGAAAAACGTCGAGCGAAGATCGTCGACCAAGCGGGACACGCCCTGTGACACGCCCGTGTCACAGGCCGTGTGCCCCAGTCTCGACACACTGTCGAGCAAAAGTGTCGACACTTGGGTCGAGTGTCGACACGGCCTCGACACGCCCTGCGACACGCCCGTGTCGCAGGCCGTGTGCCCCACTCTCGACACTCTGTCGAGCACAAAGTGTCGACACTTGGGCCGAGTGTCGACACGGCCTCGACACGCCCTGCGACACGCCCGTGTCGCAGGCCGTGTACCTCACTCTCGACACTTTGTCGAGCGAAAGTGTCGACACTTGGGCCGAGTGTCGACACGGCCTCGACACGCCCTGCGACACGCCCGTGTCGCAGGCCGTGTGCCTCCTGCCAGAAACCCAAAAATTTCCAAAACTGCAGACTGAACCTCTTGCAAAAATCTGGGGTGTTACAACTCTCCCCCTCTTAACAGAATTTCGTCCCGAAATTTCAAAACAAAAGAGGTACAAAACTTAAATTGTACCTGACAAAAATAGTTCTGGATAGTCTTCTAACATGGCCTGTTCTCGCTCCCAAGAGAACTCCTCACGACCGCAGTTGTCCCAACGAACTTTCACAAGTTTAACCTCTTTATTCCGCAGCTGCCGAATCTCCGAATCTTCTATAGCGATTGGAAGGACTCGCGTCCTCAAGTCTTCGTCAATCGGCATCGATGCCGGCTCCATCACCACGCTAGCCTCCACCAAGGCTTTCCTCAACACGGAGACGTGGAAGACGTCATGTAATCCACTCAAATCTGCGGACAACGCCAACCGATAGGCTGCTTCTCCTACCCGCTCAACAATTTCAAAAGGCCCCAAAAACCTTGGACTCAACTTCTTGAGTCGGCGAATCCGCGAGACGCCTTTGAACGGCTTGACCTTCAGATAAACCCAATCACCAACTGCAAATTCTAACTTCCGGTGACGAACATTGAAATACTTTGCTTGTCTGTCTTGAGCCACCTTCATACGCTCTTGGATGGTCCGTACCATCTCACAAGCGTCAACTACCGCATCCTTTCCCAAAAGTTTGGTGTCTCCCGCCTCTGCCCAAGACATTGGCGTTCGACACCGCCTCCCATACAAAGCTTCGTAAGGCGCCATCTTTATACTAGCTTGAAAACTGTTGTTGTACGCAAATTCTACCATGAAGAGGTGATCCTCCCACCTCTTGCCAAAATCAAGAACGCACATCCTCAACATATCCTCCATAGTACGGTTCGTCCTCTCCGTTTGCCCATCGGTTTGAGGATGGAACGCCGTACTGAACTTTAGCTTCGTGCCCAAGCTCTTCTGAACAAGTCTCCAGTCCTTGGACGTAAACCGTCCATCGCGATCACTGACTATGCTCTTCGGAATTCCGTGCAGTCGCACAATGTTGCGAACATACAACTTCACCAGCTTCTCCACGCTGTCCTCTTTACGGTTCGGGATGAAGTGAGCCACCTTGGTTAGGCGATCCACGATCACCCAAATAGCATCATTACCATGCTGCGATCTAGGCAAACCATGCACAAAGTCCATGGAAATGTCCTCAAATTTCCACTCAGGAATTGGAAGGGGCTTCAGGAACCCGCCCGGTTTCTGACATTCGGCCTTCACCAAGGCACACGTTTGGCAACGACTCACATACAAAGCTACATCTCGCTTCAACCCCGGCCACCAAAAGGATTCTTCATATCCAAGTACATCTTTGTACTGCCCGGGTGAATGGAGTACTTTGAGAAGTGAGCCTCAAACATCAACTCCTCACGGAGATTGCCAAACTGCGGTACACAAACCCTTCCATCCTTTCTCAAGATTCCCCTGATCATCTCCCAGGTGCTGCTCTCGCCCGTTTGAGCCTCCAACACAAAAGGTTGAAACTCCACATCTAATCGAGTCGCTTCCCGAATACGATCGGACAAGTCGTTTTGCACTTCAATCCAGTTCAACCGAGCCACGCTAGACTCGCCTCTCGCAACACATTCCAATCCAAGGGACTCCCATTCCCGTACCAACCGCTCATCATGAGCTTCGATCCAATTTCCTTGCCCCGAGTACTTTCTACTCAACGCATCCGCCACCACATTGGCTTTACCCGGCGTGTACTGAATCGCCACTTCGTAGTCTCCAAGAAACTCAACCCATCTGCGTTGCCGCATGTTCAAGTCCTTTTGATCCAAGAGATACTTCAGGCTTTTATGGTCCGTGAAGATCTCCACCCTTGCGCCATAAACATAATGCCGCCAAATTTTCAGTGCGAAGATTACCGCCGCCAGCTCCAAATCATGGACGGGGTAATTCCTCTCATGAGGTTTCAGCTGTCTAGACCCAAAAGCTATCACCTTCCCATGTTGCACCAAAACGCAACCCAAACCGCATCCCGATGCGTCACTGAAAATTTGAAATCCATCGGTCCCTTGCGGTAAACTCAGGATCGGAGCCATCATAAGCCTCTCCTTCAGGGCCTCAAATGCTTGACCGCACTCTTGGGTCCACACAAATTTATGGTCTTTGCGAGTGAGAGAGGTGAGGGGTAGAGCTATCTTCGAGAAATTCTCCACGAATCTCCTATAATACCCGGCTAGTCCAAGAAAACTTCGGACTTCCGCCACGGTCCTCAACACCGGCCAATCTCTGATGGCCTCCACCTTCGCTGGATCCACTGCCACCCCATCACCACTAATCACGTGGCCCAAAAATGCCACCTTCTCCAACCAAAACTCGCATTTGGAGAATTTTGCATACAACTCATTCTCCCTCAACACTTGCAAAACTATTCTCAAGTGGGTCTCATGCTCCACTTCCGATTTGGAATACACCAAAATGTCATCAATGAAAATAACCACAAAAGAATCCAAGTATTCCCGGAATACCCGATTCATCAGATCCATGAACACCGATGGTGCGTTCGTCAGCCCGAACGGCATCACCGTAAACTCAAAGTGTCCATACCTTGTCCCAAAAGCAGTTTTGGGTATGTCCTCATCCCGAATTCGTAGCTGATAGTAGCCTGACTTCAAGTCCAACTTCGAATATACCATTGACCCCACCAATTGGTCAAACAAATCGTCTATCCGAGGAATCGGATACTTATTCTTGACGGTCAACTTATTCAGCTCTCGGTAGTCTATGCACAGGCGCATGCTACCGTCTTTCTTCTTAACAAACAACACCGGTGAGCTCCACGGTGAAGAACTGGGTCTAATATACCCTTGCTCCAACAGTTCCTGTAACTGTACCTTAAGTTCCGCTAACTCCTTAGGTGCCATCCTAAAAGGGGGACGTGACACCGGTCTAGCCTCCGGCATTAACTCGATCGAGAAGTCGATCTCCCGCCGAGGAGGCGCTCCAGGAAGTTCATCCGGAAACACATCCTTGAACTCTGCCACCACAGGCACTTCCTCAATCGACAGTTGGGAGAGACGAACCTCCAATAACGCTACAAGCGCTACACCACCCTGGTTAACCGCCCGCACCAGCTGCATGGCCGATATCAGGGAACAGGCCACTCCACCAAGGCCCTCAAACTTGACTTCTATTTGCCCTTTACTCCTTAAGGTCACCACCTTAGAAAGGCAATCAATACTGGCGCGCTGCTCTGCAAGCCAGTCCATACCCAAAATGACATCGAACTCTACTAATGGTAACACTGCCGCTTCCAGAGCGAAGACAACTCCGTCTAGCTCCCAACAAATGCGCCCTTTAGCCCCGGTGGTCATAGATGACCCATTGGGCATGCGCACTTTCAGCTCTGCTCCCGACGAGAAAGACTCAACTCCTATTCTCCGGATGAAGCTCTCCGCAAGAAAGGAGTGCGATGCTCCCGTATCAAACAACACCCTAGCGGGGTATCCGGAAACTAACACGAAGCCTACAACATAGACATTACACAAAAGTCTAAAAGGATGAAGCACAAAATTTAAACTTAAATTCTCTTCATACCTGTCACCACATCAGTTTGGCGGATCGCTTCTTGCTGTCCAAGGTTATAAGCCCTTGGTTGTACCGGTTGGAACCGAGAAGCGCTCGACTCCGCCATCTTTCCTTTCTCTGCAGCACTGGGGCCCGAGCGCACAGACTGCTCCTGCTTTGACTCTTGCCCCGCTCCCCCTTGCTGACAAGCACGGGCTATGTGCCCAACCTTCCCGCAGTTGTAGCACGTCGGCGGTCCCCTAGAGTGGGAACCCCCAGGCGTCCAGCTGCTCCTCTCTCCAGATCTGGGAGTGTGAGGTTTCTTACTCCACCTACTCCCATCAGACTTTCCATGAGATTGGGAAGGCTTCCCTTCCCCTTGCTTGGGAGTAAAACCCTTACGGCGTTGGGTTCGCTCCAAATCATTCTCCAAACTCCTGGCGGCTTCAACTAGCTCATTAAATCCCGCCCTCTTCATGGAGATGAGGGGTTGTCTCAGATTTTCCCTCAACCCTTGGTAGAAGAGGTTATCCCTCTCTACATCATCCGCCATTGTCGTTCCCGCATAACGACCCAAACGGGTGAACTCTTGCACGTACTCATCCACTGTCTTGTCTCGCTGCATTAGATGCAGAAACTGCCTCTGCAGGGCCAACCGAGTTGAAACTGGGATATACCTCTTAAGAAAAGCGTCCCCGAACTCTTCCACTGACGGGGTGCGTCCCGAAAACTGGCGGCCGCTATGGCTCACCCACCACAACTTGGCGTCTCCTTCCAACATGAACGCCGCATACTCAGCTTTCTTTTCCTCTGGCGTCTCTGCCGCCCTTAACAGTTCTTGAATGCGAACCCACCAGTCCTCCGCATCCATTGGCGTTCCAACACCCTTGAAAGACGGGGGATGGAAACTCAGGAAATACTTCATGTGTCGGTCTCCATGTCCGACAACTACCCTCTCCGCCAAAGGCTCCACTCGCCTGGCTTCTGCTCCTGGCACGGCCGTTGCCGTATCTGGTGTGGCAGGGGCTGCCACCTGAGCCGCTGCTGCAGCTTGAGCTGCCACCATCGCTTCTGTAAGCATGCGGCAGAAGTCGGCCGGGTCTACACCCGTGCCCAAAAGACCTGGAGCAGTAGCACTGCTCGCCGAGAGATCATCCCTTGCTCTTGAAGTGCCCGCCTCGTTGCTTGCACTCTTCAGGAAGACAAGAAATAAGGGATTAGTCTCCAATCTCAAGACTAAAACATAAGGACACTCATGGTCCCGCGTTACTCTTATGTGGATAACTTCTCTACGCACTGACCTTGAATCTAACCTGGCTCTGATACCAAATTGTAACACCTCCCCTGTAATGGACGTATAATATGGGTCCGGCCGGGGCCCCACAACATACGAACGCCACAGCTTTAGTATTAAAAGTTGATATAGCTACCCAAACTCCAAACACTTGCACAACACAGCGGAAAACCAAGCACAACTAGAAGTTATCCACTAACCCAAAAGAGTAAACAAACGGCCTTAAGGTCTTACATCAAATGTCCAAAAGTAAACAGTACATCAAACATGAACGTGCTCAGCACTCCTAGCCTACCTCGGCATGCAAGCCGGACAAAAATAGTCTCAAACATACATCAATCACAAGTAGTGCTACCAAAGAGAAAACACTTCATGGGCTTAGGTCTTTTTGGCCGGCGTGCTAGCTCCTGCGTGCGATCCTTTCCCTGTAAAAATTATTAGTAACGTGGGTCAGCAAAGGCTGACCACAAACTGTGTAACAACACCTCTCCTCCCGGCCGCCCCTAACGGACCCCGGGGAACCCTCCAACCTGCAAGTCAGCACTTCATATGCAATATAAATTTCTATAAATAGAAAAGCATTAAAACAGGCTTGGATGTCTCAATCATCAAACATGTTCTCTACTGGTTGAGCATATACAGAAAGGGCCTACTATGCAACATGAATGCAACACCCGGGCTTCACCCAAGGTACCCTACAACGTATGCATCTAGCACAACATCACATCAGTTGGGTACTCACATTTCCCCAATCGGCATAAAGCCGCAAACATTGAGGGAGACACAACTCCCTCACACGGCGCACAGGCCGCCACATGGAATTCTTGCCAAGGCCCCACCCGCTCGTGGGCTTAGCCCCGGGCTTGCCTGCAAGCTCTGACGTCTCATGTCAGGATTCCAACAACCACAGGCTGACCGATTCTAAGAAGCCTTGCTGGACCCCACCCGCTCATGGCCTCTTTGCCCGGGCTTGCCCCAAGCTTGGCATTCTCGTCAGTCTCACAGAAGGGGACTAGTCTCGCCGGGACACTCTCCACACATGACGCACATGTCACGGGATAGCCAGCCGACCACGGAGACATAGCCACGCCTTGGCACAACACAACCAAGACTAAACACATCGTAATCCCTCTTTGTACCGCAGCGTTCCCGCGCACCAAGGAAAACATCTCCAACTCGTGCGGAGCTAACCTTGTCCACCAAGGAAACCATCTCCATTCTCATACGGAGCTAACCTTGTCAAGGAAACCATCTACCACCATGAGGAGCTAACCTTGTCCGGGTTCGACTACATGTACTCTTTTCAAGCAAACGGGACAATCACCACCACAACACAAACGGCATCTTGTCGCAACGGAAGTCTCTACGAATCCCTAAGTTCGTATGCAACATCACCGAGTCGGACTAACGGTCGCGACTACGACTTCACCCACCATGCCTAATCCACTAGCGAAGCGGATCTCTAATGCAAAGATATGCCGGGGACGGACTCAATCGACCCGGAAGTTTCTCTTGAAACTTGGCAAGCCAAAACCCCTCTCATTTGAGAGTTTGGTGCCCAAAAATTAGAGAAAAGAAAACTAGATGATGCTAAAACGTGCATCCTAAAGACCGAGAGGAGAGATGTCGTTACCTTCCGACTCCTCTTTCTTGCCATGGCAAAATAGCCGGATGGAAATCTTCGCAGCGGTCTAAGCTTCACGGATCCGGACTCGGCTCGCGATTTGGAGCACCGAAACCCTTCCTACAGCCCAAGAGTTCTTCTTCTTCCTCCTTGCTCTAGTTTCTCTCAAGAACTAAGAAAGAGAGAACTTGAAAAAGAATGAGGATCTGTAACCCTAAAATCGGACTTAACTGCCCAGGAGGTGGCCTGAACCGTTAGATCCCAAAACCAGAAAAAGACTGGCCGCGATTCGCCTGGAAAATAAAAGATCTGGGCCGAACACGGCCTGGCACACGCCCGTGTCCAGGGCCGTGTGCCTCATTCGCCGTCTCAAATCGACGCGCCTGGAATCAGACACGGGCATTCGACACGCCCGTGTTCAATCTGACACGCCCGTGTCCCCAGTGACACGGCCGTGTGGCCTGCCGTGTATCTCCAACGACACGGCCCCAACACCAACCCGAGAGGTGACACGGCCTGGGACACGCCCGTGTCCCAAGCCGTGTGCCAAGTCTCGACACCCGTCGACAGGCTTTGTGTCGACACCGCGGAAAAACGTCGAGCGAAGATCGTCGACCAAGCGGGACACGCCCTGTGACACGCCCGTGTCACAGGCCGTGTGCCCCAGTCTCGACACACTGTCGAGCAAAAGTGTCGACACTTGGGTCGAGTGTCGACACGGCCTCGACACGCCCTGCGACACGCCCGTGTCGCAGGCCGTGTGCCCCACTCTCGACACTCTGTCGAGCACAAAGTGTCGACACTTGGGCCGAGTGTCGACACGGCCTCGACACGCCCTGCGACACGCCCGTGTCGCAGGCCGTGTACCTCACTCTCGACACTTTGTCGAGCGAAAGTGTCGACACTTGGGCCGAGTGTCGACACGGCCTCGACACGCCCTGCGACACGCCCGTGTCGCAGGCCGTGTGCCTCCTGCCAGAGACCCAAAAATTTCCAGAACTGCAGACCGAACCTCTTGCAAGAATCTGGGGTGTTACAACTTCCCCAGGAGGATCGTCGACACGCCCGGCGACACGCCCGTGTCGCGGGCCGTGTACCCATTCTCAACGATTCGTCGAGTATAAATCGACGACACCGCGGCTAAGTGTCGACACGGGTCGACACGCCCTGCGACACGCCCGTGTCGCAGGCCGTGTGCCTATTCTCAGCGAATCATCGAGAAAATCTCGACGACTTCGCAGCTAAGTGCCGACACGCGCTTGACACGCCCTGGGACACGCCCGTGTCCCAGGCCGTGTGCCTTCAGCCAGAACCCAAACTGGCCCAAAACGTCCCCCTTCGCTCCTTTGAGTTTCGGGGCGTTACAACTCTCCCCCTCTTAAAAGAATTTCGCCCACGAAATAACATAAAGGAAAGACATACAAAAAAACAAAATTTTGTACCTGAGCGGAACAACTCTGGATACCTGTCAAGCATAGTCTGCTCTCGCTCCCAAGAGAGCTCCTCACGACCGCAATTGTCCCACCGGACCTTGACCATCCTGATCTCTTTATTGCATAGTCGCTTGACCTCCGAGTCCTCAATCCGCACGGGCTTGACCTTTGTCGTTAGCCCACTATCCACCGGCACTTGATCAACCGCGATCACTTGCGTAGGCTCTTGCACCGCCTTCCGAAGCACCGAAATATGGAATACATCATGTAAACCACTTAGCTCCACTGAAAGCTTCAGCCGATAGGCCGCTTCCCCAACTCCCTCCTGAACCTCAAATGGTCCAAGGTATCTTGGGCTTAGCTTTTTCAATCGCCGCACCCGCGAGACACCCTTGAACGGCTTGATCTTCAAGTATACATAATCGCCCACAGTGAACTCCACGTTCCTGTGCTTGGCATTATAGTACTTTGTTTGCCGGTCCTGAGCGATAAGCAACCTCTCCCGAATGGTTCTCACCAAAGAAGTAGCACCCTCCTACTTTCGATCGCTTATACAACTTTGACTCACCCGTTTCTAATCCAAGACAACGGAGTGCGACATCTTCTACCATATAGGGCCTCGAAAGGCGCCATCTGAATACTTGCTTGGTAGCTGTTGTTGTATGCGAACTCCACCAAATAAAGGTGGTCTTCCCATTGCTTTCCAAAATCCAAGACACACATGCGAAGCATGTCTTCCATGGTTCTATTGACCCTCTCGGTCTGCCCATCCGTTTGTGGGTGGAAGGTCTGTGCTAAACTTCAGCTTTGTTCCCAACATTTGCTGCAACAGCCTCCAATCATTGAACGTGAACCGCCCATCTCGGTCACTCACGATGTTGCGGGGCACACCATGAAGCCGTACTATATTATCCACATAAAGCTTTGCCAGCTTCTCCACCGGATCGTCCTTCCTATGCGGAATAAAATGCGACACCTTCGTTAATCGATCAACAACCACCCAAATGGCGTCGTTCCCCTTTTGCGACCTTGGCAAACCGTGCACAAAGTCCATAGAGATGTCGTCAAATTTCCACTCCGGAATAGGCAAGGACTTAAGAAATCCTCCCGGCTTTTGGCACTCCGCCTTTACCAAGGCGCAGGTTTGGCACTTTGCTACGTATAGCGCCACATCCTTTTTCAAACCCGGCCACCAAAATAGTTTCTTTACATCACGGTACATCTTCGTGCTCCCCGGGTGATCGAGTACTTGGTATGGTGCGCCTCGTACAACAACTCCACCCGTAAATTGCCCACACTTGGGACGCACAGACGACCGTCTTTCCAAAGCAATCCGTCCTCCACGACGAATTGGGAATTTGACCCATCCAGAGCCTCTATCATGAACTGCTTCATATGAGCATCCATATCCAAAGCCTGCCGAATCCGATCAGCCAGGTCATATTGGACTTCAGTCCAATTCAGCACTGCTTCAGCACTTGATTGTCTACCCACACAAACAATCTCCAACGCCTCCAACTCCCGCACCAACCGCTCATCATGCACCGATAGCCAATTGGCTTGAGCTGGGGCTCGGCGACTCAACGCGTCCGCAACCGCATTCCCTTTGCCAGGCACGTAGTGGATCTTGAATGTATAGTCCCCCAGGAACTCCATCCATCTACGCTGCCGCATATTCAGATCCTTCTGATCTATCAGGTACTTTAGGCTCTTGTGATCGGTGTAGATATCAATCTTCACACCGTACAAATAGTGTCTCCACAGCTTCAAGGCAAAAATCACGGCCGCCAACTCCAAGTCATGGACCGGATAATTCCTCTCGTGCACTTTTAGCTGTCTCGAGCCATAAGCTATCACGCTTCCGTGCTGCAGTAGCACGCAACCCAAACCGCTGCCTGAAGCATCGCTATATATCTCATAGCCTTCGGTTCCACATGGCGAACTCAGCACAGGCGCCGTGGTCAACCGACACTTCAATTCCTCAAAAGCTCGCGCGCACTCCGGCGTCCAAACGAACTTATGATCCTTCCTCGTCAAAGTAGTGAGAGGTAACGCTAATCCGCGAGAAGTTCTCTACGAAGCGCCTATAATAGCCGGCAAGCCCCAAAAAGCTCCGGACTTCTGCTACCGTAGCAAGCTCAGGCCACTCCCGTATCGCAACAATCTTCGCCGGATCCACAGCAATACCCTCTCCACTCACTATATGCCCGAGGAACGCTACTGAGGATAGCCAAAACTCGCACTTCGAGAACTTGGCATACAACTGATTTCTCCTTAGCGTCTCCAACACCAAATGAAGATGCTTGAAGTGATCTTCCTCACTTTGCGAGTACACCAAAATATCGTCGATGAAGACGATCACGAAATGGTCCAAGTACTCCCTGAACGTCCTGTTCATCAAATCCATGAATACTGACGGCGCATTAGTCAGCCCAAACGGCATGACCGTAAACTCATAATGCCCGTATCTCGTACTAAACGCTGTCTTCGGGATATCACTCTCCCTTATCCGCAGCTGATAGTACCCAGACTTGAGATCTAACTTCGAGTACACCGTCGACCCGACTAACTGATCAAAGAGATCATCAATCCTAGGGATCGGGTACTTGTTCTTCTCAGTCAGCTTGTTTAGCTCCCGATAATCAATACATAATCTCAAGCTTCCGTCCTTCTTCTTAACAAAGAGGACCGGTGCGCTCCAAGGCGAAGAACTCGGGCGCACATACCCTTGCTCCAACAACTCTTGCAGTTGAACTTTCAGCTCCGCCATTTCCTTAGGCGCTAGCCGATACGGAGATCGTGACACAGGCTTTGCACCTGGCACTAGCTCGATCGTAAAATCTATCTCCCGCTGAGGCGGGGCTCCAGGAAGATCTGCGGGGAACACATCAGGGTATTCCGATACCACTGAAATACAATCCAAAGCGGGCTTCGGCTTTGCAACCTCCACTAGTGTAAAGAACAGTTCTGCTCCGGCACGAACCGCCTTCACCACCTGAAGAGCAGACATCAACGTCTTGCTCGACCCCTTTAAGCCCGTAAAAGTCGTCTCACGACTTGCTCCCAGCTTGACTTCCTTGCTACCGCAATCTATATGGGCCTGCTGCTCCGAGAGCCAGTCCATGCCAAATATGACGTCGAACTCCACTAATGGAAGTAAAGACGCCCGCAGGTCGAACTCCTGCTCCCCAATACGAATCTTAACATCGCAGATCCTATCCGCTCGCATCGAACACCCGTTGGGCAACAACACATCCAACTTGTCCTTCGCCATCGAAGAAGGGACTCCGATGCGTGATATAAATCCTTCGGACAAGAAGGAGTGTGAAGCTCCCGTATCGAAGAGTGCTCGTGCCGGATTTTCACAAATCAATACAAATCCTAAACAAGTAGTGGTAAGGTAACATGTGCATAACAAGCATATAAAGAAATTGACTTGCTATAAATTAAATCGTACCTGTCACCACATCAGCTTGTTTAATGGCCTCCTGTTGGCCAAGATTGTAGACCCTTGGTTGGGCCGGAGCATAATGGGATGCGGTCGACTCCACCGCCTTTCCCTTCTCTTCATAAGTAGCTCCCGGCCTCCTCTCGGACTTAGGACGTCCGCTCCAACAATCACGGGCGAAATGCCCCGTCTTTCCACATGTAAAGCACGCGCCCGGGGTCCGACCCGTAGTCGCCCCAGAAGTGCCAGAAGGAGCTGGACCCGAAGTCCTATGCTTCTTGAAAGACCTCCGATAGCCGGACTTTGAAGTAGTCGGCACTCTGAACTCGGATTTCTTTTCACCCAAGCTTTTCTTCGCTTGCACGCTCTTCATGTCCTTCTCCAAGGACCGGGCAGTATTGACCAAGGTTAAGAAACCCTGCGTCATTGGCCCCGACAGTAGCAGTCTCAACTCATCCCTCAAGCCTTCGTAGAATCGATTAGTCTTGCGCTCCTCATCCATGATGGTGGAGCTAGCATAACGACTCAACCGCGTAAATTCGTGGAGATATTCATCCACTCTCCTCTCACCCTGCACCAACTTCAGGAACTCATTCTCCATTGAAATCCTCTGAGTAGAAGGGAGGTATCTTGCTAAGAACAATCCCGAGAACTCTTCCATCGGAACGTCTATCAGTTGTCTACCTCTCAAATGATGCAGCTCCAATCCTTCCCACCACATCCTCGCTTCACCGTCCAGCAGGAACGTAGCGATGGTGGTCATTTGCCACTCCTCCGTCTCCGTCGCCGTCATGACTCTCTTCACCCTAGAGAGCCAGTCTTCAGCCTGAGATGGGGTTCCCAACCCCGAGAATAACGGAGGGTTAAAGCTCATTACATGCTTCAGCTGCCTCTCAGTTGCCCTCCTTGGCACTACCGGTTCTACAACCACTTGCTCCACCCTCCTCGGCTCAGCCTCTTGCAGAGGTTCTTGCTCCATCACGGGAGCGGGCTGCTGCGCTTGCCTTCCAGGCTGCGCATTAATCACGGCCAACACCGCTTCAGCCACCAATCGTATATTTTCAGCCGACAAGGTGTTGCAGGAGCAACATCCGGTGCACTACTGGCCTCAAAAACTCGGCGTTCTGACGGCCCAACACCACTTCTGGTCACCTATAGTGGTACAAAACACCGTTAAGCGACCAAATAAATTGCAAACAACAATTATAAGAACACGCAGATTCCTCAAACATGAGTATTTTCATTCCTAAGTGGACATTCATGGGTTCTTTTTATCATTATAACGATGACGCACACAATATGCTCACCACCCCTTAAAAAGAATTCGCCCACGAATTCACTTTAAGCCCGACCAAAACCAGTAGTCTGATACCAAATTGTAAAACCACCTATCCGTCGCATAGTATATAGCAGTAGGTCCGGCCGGGGCCCGACGCCATATACCACAGACAGACCGGGTGGTTACGTATGGAAACCATCCAACCAATCTCAACGTCCTACACAGAGCATTCTAGCGGAAGCAGTTTATAAGAGTTGTAAACAAAGAACCCAGCATTAGAGCACGAATGTCCACTAGTACGAAAAATAGGAATGTTATTACAAAATACTCAAAACAAGCCTTAAGGCCATACAAAATGTTTCACTTGAATATTACATGTTTTACAAACCACGGCACGCAGGCCGGTCATACATGAATAAAGCAGTAAACACTTCTACTTGGGCCTTCGAGGGCCAGCTTCGCAAAAAAGGGCTTTAGCCCGTTATTGACCGCTTGGTCCAGCTGCACTTGCAAGCAATAAACCACCGCATGGTGGCAAAACAAGGCAACGGTCAGCAATGCTGACCAAATTATAACGATCCCGCCCCCAACTCGGGGCGGCGATGCTCCTTCCCTGCATTTCATTAGCATAAGCGAGCCATATATATAACCATAGCCATTACATCACAGACGTTGGCTCGTACGGCCACACGTCCCGTGCACTCAGGGCACATTCTCGGTGAACCGGTCGATGTCACGTCAATTAAAGCCATTAACATTCCAGACTCACCACCGCCACTTAGACGGCCAAACCTATGAGCAATTTGTCTTCCTGGCCTGGGTCACGACAATTCAAGCCATTGACCGCCGAAGACTCACATCTATGCCAACGGCGAGTGCCACGTAACCTTAGGTCTCTCTAACCGAACGACATAAAGCGGGTACGGTTCCATCTAACCCGTGCTCACATCACAACGACAATTTAAGCCATTTGCGCGGGTCAAACTTCCTCCGAGTCCCATTCTAACGCAAGTCACATAACCCCGTTATGTTCAAGTTGGCTCTCAGGCCACCAAGTTGGCAAGATCTCGTATCCGCCCAGTTTTCCGGGTGCACCTTTGGGTTAGTCCCCAAGGCTCCCTGCTGCAATCTACCGCGTAGAAAACCCGAAAAACAACCAATAGCACGGAGTCTTCTCCGGCCTTATGCAATGTAACATCACCGATCCAGACTAAAATGTCCGGGTAGGCTTCACACATCATGCCTATGTCCGTTCTCGCATACGGACTCTAAACATCGGGGACTTCACATATCTACCCGAAGGAACGCCTCCAACTCTCCGCAAACTCGCGAGAGCGGGCTTCCTATGCTAAGAAAGAGAGCTATTCGTGCTCAAGATGAGGATCGTTACCCTTGAGTTCCTCTTTGGCGCCATTGAAAAGTATCGGATGAAAATCACCGCACTAGCGTTGCCTCCGTGGATCCGGAGTCGGCTTGCGATTCGGAGCTCCGAAGCTCCTACAATGGCGGATCTAGCTCCTCTTCCACTCTTGGCTCTCCTCTTTCACTAAAGACTTGGAGAGATGATAAGTGAAGAAAAGTGATGGATTTCTAAGTCAACTCACGGGTATATCCCTTCAGGAACAACCCCCAGCCGTTGGATCTCAACCTAAGAAAACGAACGGCTTTGCTTCGGGGCTGAAATGCCCAATCTGGACCGAACACAGCCTGGCACACGCCCGTGTCCAGGGCCGTGTGCCGCATTCGCCGTCAAAATCGAATCTCCTGGAACCACACACGGGTATCGAACACGCCCGTGTTCGAGCTGACACGCCCGTGTTCCAGCTGACACGGCCGTGAGGCCGGCCGTGTACCCCAAGATTTTTCCCCATTTTCAACCCGAGCACTGCACGGGTTCTAGGACATGCCCGTGTCCTTGACCGTGTCACTTTGAAACGCCTGGGCCCCAGGCCGTGTACACGGTCTCGACATTTCGTCGCGTGAAGTTCGACGACTGGATGACACGGCCTTGGACACGCCCGTGTCCTAGGCCGTGTGCCTTGTCTCGACGATCGTCGAGCGAATCTCGACGACTTCCCCAGGACGATCGTCGACACGGGTCGACACGCCCGGCGACATGCCCGTGTCGCGGGCCGTATACCCATTCTCAACGATTCGTCGAGTATAACTCGACGACACCGCGGCTAAGTGTCGACACGGGTCGACACGCCCTGCGACACGCCCGTTTCGCAGGCCGTGTGCCCATTCTCAGCGAATCATCGAGAAAATCTCGACGACTTCGCGGCTAAGTGCCGACACGCGCTTGACACGCCTTGGGACACGCCCGTGTCCCAGGCCGTGTGCCTTCAGCCAGAACCCAAACTGGCCCAAAACGTCCCCCCTTCGCTCCTTTGAGTTTCGGGGCGTTACACAGTCACGGGCTATATGCCCCACTCGTCCACAAGTAAAGCACGTACGAGTTTCTGGCCTTGACGTGGCCCCTGACGTTGCACCCAATGCAACCGTAGAAGGAGCTTGTCCTGACGACTTGGACCACTTGCCCCATTTCTTTTTATAATATGATTTCCCAGGTCGGGGCGCCTTGAACTCTGGCATTGTCACAGCTAAGGCCTGCTTCCCTTGCACCCTCTTCATATCTTTTTCCAGCGCGCACGCAGTGTCAACTAACGCCTGGAATCCTTGGTTCACTGAACTTGAAAGCATGAATCATAACTCATCCCGCAATCCTTCATAGAACCGATTCGTTTTCCGCTGCTCATCAGCAAAGATTGAACCCGCATACCGTCCCAACCTCGTGAACTCATGCATGTACATTTCAACACTGCCTTCTCCTTGCATCAGCCTTTGGAACTCATTTTTCATGGTAATGCATTGTGCCACGGGTAGGTGCTTTGCCAAGAACATTCGAGATAACTCCTCGATCGACACTTGTGTTAACGGCCGACCTTCTAAGGGGTGTACTTCCATCTTATCCCACCATAAATGCGCCTCTCCTTCCAGTAAGAAGGTGTCTAAGGTGACCTTCTGATCCTCCTCCATCCTGATCATCGTCATTATCCGCTTGACGCGCGATAACCAATCCTCCGCCTGTGTGCGAGATCCCATGCCCGTAAACATCGGCGGATTGAAACTCATGAACTGCTTTAACTGTCTTTCAGCTGCTCGAGGATTCACAGCTGCAAGAGATTCTAGCCTCGCCGCAACTTGTTCTGGCCTCAATGTCGGTTGCGCCTGCCCTTACGCCTGCCCAGTAGGCTGTGCTTGAATCATCGCAAACAAGGCCTCAGCAACTAATCAAACAGTTTCTGCATAAGGCGGAGGTGTAGGCACCTCAGCTGGTGTCGTACTCTCATCCGAACGCTGGGGCTCTGACTGCCCAGCACCACTTCGAGTCGCCTAAAGGTGGACAAGACACGCACATTAGCGACCTCACACAAGCAATCACAATAAAATAGGAACGCGTAGGTTCCTTAAACACATGTATTTGCATTCCTACAATGGACATTCAAGAGTTCATTAGTGTTCACGCGGTTCGCACGTACACGTAACCTGGCTCTGATACCAAAAATATAACAACTCCATCCGTTCATATAGTATGTACAACCCCGTGTCCGGCGAGCAAGGTCACCAGGGACTAAGCATAATGGGCTGAGGCTGATAGGCGGGCTCGGCAGTGGAGGGGGCGAGCCTGAGCTCGGCATCCGTCGACCAGAAATTGACGTTCGGCGACCCCGAGCTCGGCATTCACCGAGCGAGCCGCAACTCGCGTCCTAACAGTGGGGCTCAACAGCAGTAGGCGAGCAGAACATGCCGAGGTGGTCAAAGCTCCCCAGCTCGCCTGGAAGTATGAGGTACTTTTTACTGTTTTGCCCCCGCTGGTCTGCCCATAGCCCTTCAAAACAGCGAAGTTTGGCTGTTGGCAGACCCGTCCAGGGGTTTTCTGGTAATTTCAGGTCAGTTCTTTTGGTTATTGGCAGTCCAGATCTCAAAAACTATAAATAGGACCCAAGGGGTACCCCAGAAGGCAGGTTTTTTCCAGTGCTCTCCTGCTCCAATCTTCAAGTACTTTCTGAGGGTACCTTAGCTCGGCTTTTGGCTAAGGAGGGGAAGCACTCTGAGATCTTACGAGTTGGTGGTGGGACCTCCCTGTCGAGCCCTTGGGTCCGTGTCACCTTGTCTTCTTTGTTATTTTGCTTGCAGGAGTGACGTAGGCGCGAGACCACCCCTTCCCCAAGGGCGAGCTCCACAGGAGACCGAGGAATCAGTTTTAACATTTTGGCTCGCTGCCCCAGCTCGCCACCCCAGCTCGCCGACTTCCGGCGCATCCCAACCAAGGCTAAGCCAAGCATTGCAGCATTTTATTTGAGTAGCATGATCAAGAATATTCTAAAAGCTATTTATTACAGAAATGAAGTTTCAGGAATTAAAAATGGGGCACACAAGCAGGGAGGGCATCGGGATGCGAGTACCGGTCGGCTCGACAAAGGAGCCGCTCACTTACCTACCCCGGCCTCGCGACCCCCGCCCCTCAGGCTGCCGCGCGCGGAGAAGCTCGCGGATCCTTCTGTAATTCCTCTGCGCGACCGAGAGACCGTCATCTATCTCATCCAGGAGCCGGGAGGGGGACATCAGCTCGCTAGCCTAGCCGCGTCGCACCTCGTCGGCGAGATGCGCGTAGTCGTGCTGCAGCGTCTCATTGACCCCCTGCACCTCGCGCAGCCCGCACACCAGCTTCTTGAGAAGCTTGACATCCCTCCTCGTCAGCTCGCCTTGATCCACCACAAGACCCAGGTAAGAGTCCAGCGAGCTTGGGGAGGGGAGGGGAGAGTAGTGGGCTGCCCGCGACGATTCCTCGGCAGCGGATTGACTGGGAAGAGCTGTGGAGGCAGGCGTCAGCAAGAAGAGAGGCAGGAAAAACTACATGAGGCAAGAAGTTAAGCAAGACTGACCAGACGAGCTCAGCAGCTCAAGGGAGATGTGGGGAGGAATGAACCTCAGATCCTTCCCGCGACCTGGGCCGCGGGCCCCCGGCGAGATGAGCTCGAATCCCGGGGTGGCGATGGCCCCCAGACCCACCCCCGCGGCCACGTCAAGCTGGTGAGGAGGGGAGGCGCACACTGGCGAGTTCGGCCTCTGCGAGTTCACAGGCAGGATCCCAAAGATAAGAGGCGGGTCTTGGGGAAGGCTGCCCGACGGCAGGAACTGCGAGTCGGCGAGCGTGGTCTTGCCTCGTGGTGTGGGCTCTCGAGGCGCGATGCCCCCGTCATCTGGTTGACCGTCCGGGTCGTCGCAGACTATGACAACCTCTCTGTCCTTCTCAAGAACAGTTCAGGAGGAAGATCCAGTCTCGCAAGCCAGGGTGGCCCTCAGGTCGTTGTAAATGGGCTCAGCCGCCTGACGGAATGCCTTTGACCTCTTAGAACTGGGCTCGACAGAATCAACGTGAGGAGCTTTGGCATTGACCGCCGTCAGGGCGGCCATGCGAGCTGTAGAGGCTTGACGAGCCCGGTCTATGCGCTCTTGGATCTCCTTGGGAAGAGGCATCCTGGCAGGGTTGAGGCAATGGGAATGTCAAGAGTCAGGCAGGAGGGCAGGTGCACATATATATAGCCACAGGTGGACCCCACCCAAAGATTCCCTCCAACTCGCCAACCTGCGCTCGCCGCACACTTGGGGTTGGATGTTTCTTTCCGAGCTTTGACAAGCTCGAAAAGAGCGGGGATTGTGTACAACTCCATGTCCGGCGAGCAAGGTCACCAGGGACTAAGCATAATGGGTTGAGGTCGATAGGCGGGCTCGGTAGTGGAGGGGGCGAGCCTGAGCTCGGCATCTGTCAACCAGAAATCGACGTTCGGCGACCCCGAGCTCGGCATTCGCCGAGCGAGCCGCAACTCGCATCCTAATAGTGGGGCTCGGCAGCAGTAGGCGAGCAGAACATGCTGAGGTGGTCAAAGCTCCCCAGCTCGCCTGGAAGTATGAGGTACTTGTTACTGTTTTGCCCCCGCTGGTCTGCCCATAGCCCTTCAAAACAGCGGAGTTTGGCTGTTGGCAGACCCGTCCAGGGGTTTTCTGGTAATTTCAGGTCAGTTCTTTTGGTTATTGGCAGTCCAGATCCCAAAAACTATAAATAGGACCCAAGGGGTACCCCAGAAGGCAGGTTTTTTCCAGTGCTCTCCTGCTCCAATCTTCAAGTGCTTTCTGAGGGTACCTTAGCTCGGCTTCTGGCTAAGGAGGGGAAGCGCTCTGAGATCTTCTGGGTTTGTGGTGGGACCTCCCTGCCGAGCCCTTGGGTCCGTGTCACCTTGTCTTCTTTATTGTTTTGCTTGCAGGAGTGACGTAGGCGCAAGACCACCCCTTCCCCAAGGGCGAGCTCCACAGGAGATCGAGGAATCGGTTTCAACATAGTATATACTAGAAGGTCGTGTCGGGGCCGTACAACATATACCACAAAACAAGCGGCGAAGTTACGGAGTGATACCAGAGTTGCGTGTTCTAACTCATTGCATTCTAGCGGAAGCCTATAACACGAAACGGAACTCTAAACATGAATGTCCACCACATAAATATCCACTTGATAAATAAACAGGAATGTTAAACAAATATAAAGTCAGTTGTCCTTATGGCCTTACAAGTCCTTTTACACCAGTGGTCCCAGAACATTGGTACGCAGGCCGGCCACACATAAACAAAACACAGGATTTTAACCTTAGCCTTCAAGGGCTAGCAGCAGCAGCAACAATAGTAGGGACGTCAACCTTTATGTGTCCCGCTTGGTTCTCCAGCACCTGCACAGGGACAGCCCACCCAACAGTGGCAAACAAGGCAGCGGTTAGCGTTCAACTGACCAAATTATAACGACCCTACCCCTTTCCCGAGGAGGTGGTATTCCTTCCCTGCAGGCATAGTAATTCATATGTATATATATATATATATATATATATATATATATATATATATCACATATTGTGCACTCACGCACAAACATTCCATCATAACCGTTAGCCACATGGCCCGATGATCCGTACACTCAGGGCACATCCTTGGTGTTCCGGCGAACCAGGGTCCCACCACCGTATCAGGGCCGAAACCCAACAGTAAAAGTTGAGCATTTACTCCATGGCGTGCAGCCGGAGATTTTAGTCTTAATGACCCGGGATTGGCCCGTAGCCCATCATGGTGTCGTGGCGCGCAGGCCTAAGACTCTCGCTATGCTCTCCAATAGACCGCACCTTCAGTTCTTACATCGGACGTACATAACGCAGGTCGGATCAACCACCCCCCATTGCTCAAGTCGCCTTGCCATCACCGAGTACAGCGTACTCGCGGCAAAGAAAAAGGCGCGGGTCGGTATCACCTTACCTTTTTGGCATCAAGTCGTAAGAGCTCTTCCAGCTCATACATAGTCATCATGTCCTCGCAGGACTGGCTTCACAATCACAGGTTAGCTAGGTGTCACGCTCAGTGGTAGCGACAGAACTCATTTTCCATCCCTAGCTCGAACCAGCATTTGCGGGTATTTCCTGGGCATTCACGCCATTACTTCCTGCTACTACCCTTCACAGGCACAACCCACCAAGCATCACCAATATCAAGGGTATTTTCCTGGATCTCCAATCCAGTACTTCCTGCTACTGCCCTTCACAGGCATTACCCATGAACATCACAATCAATATAAGGGTATTTTCCTGGACTACCACTCTAGTACTTACTACTACTGTCCTTCACAGGTACAACCCATCGACTCCTTAAACTACACGTTTCATCGTGGAGTCTTCTCCGGTTCATATATGCAACATCACCAATCCAGACTAACCTGTCCAGATGGGCTTCACACAGCATGCCTATTTCGTACTCCATTTTGGGATCTATATGCCAAATGATTGGGGATTCCATGAATCAACCCAAGGGACTCTCGTAACAAGCCACCCTCTGGTGGGGGAATCCTATTCACATGTTAAAAAGGAAGCCTTCACATGGCTAGGAAGAAAGATCGTTACCCTTGAAGATCACTTCAAATCCATGGACTTTTAGCCGGCTGGAAAGGATCGCAGCGGCTTTGCCTCCACAACGCTAGCCTCGAATCACGAAACGGAACTCCGCAGCTCCACCGGTGGCCGGCTCTCCTCCTCCTCCATCTTCCTCTCTCTCTCTCTAGGGTTGTAGAAGATGATGGAGAAGATTAGAATGAGAATTTCTTTCTCATTCTCGGCCTTAAGGAAACAGGGAGGAGCCAGAGCCATTAGATCCCAGCTGAGAAAATGGACGGCCACGATTTTGCCACAAAAGACTAAATTTTGCCTTACACATCCTGTGACACGCCCGTGTCACAGGATTGTGCTTTAAGCGGCACACAACCGACTCACACAGACAAGTACACGCCCAATTGACAGGCTCATGTCACGGGCCGTGTCACCTGACACGTCTGTGTCTATGGTCGTGTACTTCAGGCTGCACAAAACCAAATCAACCCGAGCGGGACACGGCCAGTGACACGCCCGTGCCACAGGCCGTGTACCCCAATACACTACCGTGTCCTTCCCGTGTTCACCAAACCTCAAATGCCCTAAGCACATCCAGTAAAGGACACGGCCTGTGACACGCCCGTGTCACAGGCCGTGTGCCCATACACGGCAGCAGACATGCCTCTAGCTTAACTTCATCGAACGAAGTTCGTCCAGCAGAGGAGGACACGGCTTCTGACACACTCGTGTCACAGGGCATGTTCCCTCATTTTCGTAGAAACGGATTTTTGTCGACCACTCGCCGGCTGCTCACCCGAGCAGGACACGCCCGTGTCCTAGGCCGTGTCACCCAACTTTTTCCCAATCCAGGGATTTGGGGTGTTACGGGCGTCGTGTCAACAAGTCATCGGCGCTGTCTTGTCGCGCCAGGTGAAGAAGTCACGCCCGTGTCGCATCTTGACACGAGCGTGTAGGGGTTCGACGATCTTCGAGCGCGCTTTTGTCGAGCGGGTGACACGGGCCTTGGTCACGGCCGTGTCCAATTTGACACGGGCGTGTACCGGGGCGTGTTCAGCAATTATTTGACTTTGGCTGATTTCACTTGGAATTGAAGGTACACGCCCGGGTCACGTGTGTGACCTGAAGTACACGGGCGTGTAACATGCTTTTGGACAATTTTTCTAAAAAAGTTTAGAAAACAAATTTACAAATAAGTTAGATAATATTTACAAAAAAGAAGCATTTTATTGAACAAAATTAAGTAAAAATAACGAAAATAAATTAAAATGACTTAATTAATGTAGGTAGCACTGCATTATTTTTTTGACCGAAGGCTCGTGAAGTTAATGCGGCGTAGTAGGTAGCTACAGCCCAACAATAGTAGGCGGGAGTAGTTTTATAACGGCTGAGTTTAAGCCATCTGATCCTTCTTGGGATGTAATCATATAGCCCAGTACACTCCGTCCAAGAGACTTAAGTAGGGCTGAAGGATTGTTTTTTCCTCATTCTTCTCATTTTGAGTGGGAGTTAGGGTTTGAGAGAGAGGATTTAGAGGAGGAAAAAGAAGGACTTTCTCTAGCATGATCGATTGTGTCCATCCCCGGCATGATGTTGCATTAGAAATGCACCCCGCTAGTGGAGTACGCATTGTGGATGAAGTTGTAGTCGCGACCGTTAGTCTGACTCGGTGATATTGTAAAATGAGCCTTAAAGATTTTGCAAAAAATTCGTTTGTGACAAGAATCCATCTAAGATGTCCCCCCCCCCTTTATTTCGTGTGAGAATGAATGGTGGATTAGAGTTGGAAAGGCTATGTTCGTTGATTGATGTATGAAGGCGTGACTTTGTCTCTGTGGTCGGCTGGCTAGCCTATGACATGCAAGTCATGTGTGGAGAGTCTCCCGGCGAGACAAGTCCCCTTCTAAGAAACTGACGAGAATGCCAAGCTTTTGACAAGCCTGGGCGATGAAGCCGTGAGCGGGTGGGGTCAAGCAAGGGTTCTTAGCATCAGTTTATTGTTTGTGAGACGAAATCCTGATGTGAGAAGTCAAAGATTGCAGGCAAGCTCGGGGCTTGAGACCCATGAGCGGGCAAGGCCTTGGCAAGAGTTCTGTGTGGCGGCTTGAATATCGTTATGGGAAGTTGAAGTACCCATATAATGTGATGTGATGATGCATGATGATGTGTTAGATTAATGTGTTATATGGTGCCTTGGTTGAAACTCAGGTTTGCATACATGTTGCATTGTAGGCTCCTTTTTATTAACTGCACAACCTAGAAACGGGTTTGATATATGTGACATCCTAACATGTTTCTTTACTCTATATGTTTATATAAATTTGCATACGAAGTGCTGACCTGCAGGGTAATGGGGTGCCCCGGGGTCTGCTAGGGACGGTCGGGAGGAGATGTGTTGGTTATACAGTTGAGGTTAGCCTTTGTTGCCCATGTTACAACAATTTTTTACATGGCAAGGATCGCAAGCGGGAGCAAGCTCGCCTGCCAAAAAGACCTAAGCCTCATGAAGTGGATTCTCTTTTATTTACTTATATTTTGTTGAATGCTTTGCACCATGAACTGTAATCTGGCTTGCATGCTGAGGTAACCTTGGAGTGCTTAAGCACGTTGTTGTGTTTGTTGTTGTTTCAGTTTTTGGACTCGTGATTGTTGTATGGCCTTTAGGTCGTTTTGATGCTCCTGTGATAGTGGATAACTTCTAATGTTTGTGGGTTTCCGCTATTTTTGTTATGAGTTTTGAGATGTGTTGTTCTTTTATATCACTTTATAATACTAAAGCTGTGGCATCTATATGTTGTGGGGCCCCGGCCGGACCCATATTATATGTTCATTACAGGGGAGGTGTTATAAAGCGCTCCTCGCGCTCTCCTCCAGCAAGCGATCCACGTGCTCTCCTCCAACAAGCGCTCCGCGCGCTCTCCCCCAGCCAGTGCTCTGTGCGCTCTCCCCCAGCCAACGCTACGCGTGCTCTCCTCCAGCAAGTGCTATGCGCGCTCTCCCCCAGCAAGCGCTCTGTGCGCTCTCCCCCAGCTAGCGCTACGTGCGCTCTCCTCCAACAAGCAATCTGCGCGCTCTCCCCCAGCCAGCGCTCCGTGTGCTCTCCTCCAGCAAGCACTCTGCGTGCTCTCTCCCAGACAGTGCTCCGAGCGCTCTCCCCCAGCCAGCTCTCCGCGCGCTCTCCACCAGTCAGTACTCTGGGCGCTCTCCCCCAGCCAGCTCTCTGCGCGCCCTCCACCAGCCAGTGCTTCGGGGGCTCTCCCCAAGCCAGCTCTCTGCGCGCTATCCACCAGTAAGTGCTTCGTGCGCTCTCCCCCAGTCAGTGCTCCACGTGCTCTCCCCCAGCCAGCGCTCCACATGCTCTCCATCAACCAGCGCTCTATGTACTTTGATTTAGCCAGCGCTCCATGCGCTCTCCTCTAGCAAGCACTCCGCGCACTCTCCCCCAACTAGTGCTCTATGCGCTCTCCCCCAGCCAACTCTCTACGCGATCTCCTCCAGCAAGCGCTCCACGCGCTCTCCCACAGCCAGTTATCTACGGCGCTCTCCCACAGCCAGCGCTCTGCACGCTCTCCACCAACCAGCGCTCTGCGTGCTTTCCTTTAGCCAGCGCTCCATGTGCTCTCTGCCAACAAGTGCTCCCATACGCTCCCCTCTAACAAGTACTCTGCCTTCAAGATTGCTCCAGGTGTATGAAAGTGCAAGTTAGATCTGAAATACTCTAGAGGGGGGGTGAATATAGTATTGTGGTCACTACAAAACTTTTTACAGCTTTTGATGTAATCCTAAGTGAACAGGTTTGTAAGTAAAGAGATAAGCACAACAACCTAATAAATCACAGAACAACACAGCCAAAACAAAATAAAAAGGGCAACCAGACGACACAAGAAGTTTATAGTGGTTCCCCAACCTGGGTACATCCACTCTTCTACCACCCTGGTAGGAATCCACTCAGGTTTTTGATCAGGTGCCTGACACCAATGAGCTTTTGTTCAGGTGCTCAAAAACCAAAACCTCAAGTCTTTCGGAAGGAGACTTGCAACCAGGAATAATTTTGAAGGGAATTAAAACCCTGTACAGAGGATGGAAAAAGGGTGATGAGGTCTTCTCTTTCTCAATAACAACTGAGAAGACTTGTGAATTGATTTCAGCAGATTGCTCCCCCTGAGATCTTGAATGAATCAGGAAATCTGGAGCACTGCTTCAGGGTGACAGGACTTCAAAAGCTTGAGCACCTGGACTAGAGATTGCTTCAGAAACTTCTTTGACAGATAGAGTAATTGTTGTCCTTCAGAAGTTATCCTGTAGGGTTGAAGGAAGATGACTCTTGATAGTGATTGAATGTTCTTCTTCTTCTTGATGTTCACTGGTTTAGGCTGATTGCAGAAAAGAACTTTAGATTTCTGTAAGACTTGTTCTTCTGTGTAATGTCTGTATGTCACTGCTTGTGTTGTTGTACTGGGTTGATCTTTTTCTTTTCTAATTAAGACTGACTAAAGAACACTTGGAAATTTGAAACCTTGAGCAGTAAATGTAATTGGCCTGGAAGGAAGCGACAATCAATGATTTCCCTAACTATCCCAAGGAAAAACGGCATGAAATAATCCATGATCAACGTTCGTTCCAACGGTAATTTTCCGAGAAGATTGAGCATTAATTACTCAGGATTCATCGCCAAGAAAAGGGACGGAAAACTGGAGAAGACCTAATCTGGAATCGTCAAACGAAGAACAGTAATCGTCGAGCTGAGTTCACAGTTCGTCGAGCTGAGCTGATGAGTTCGTCGACCAGATAATAACAATTAGTCTTCAAGGGAAACCTGTCAATTCTGCAACAATATTCGTCGAACTGACAATTTTCATTCGTCGACCAGAGAATCATCATTCGTCGAGCTGAGATCCAATATCGTCGAGCTGAGAATGATTGAGGACTTAGAATCTGAGAAGTATCTGACTGAGAAGGATTCAAATCGTAGACCACAAAACGTCGAGCAAAGAACAGTTCTGGACTTAGTCAAAATATTCTGTATGACTGATATTCTGTGTCGACATAAGTTGGTGTCGACTGATTGATATTCGTGTCGACATAAACCTTCTGGTGTCGACATAAGCTGGTGTCCACACATACCCTAAGTGTCGACACAAATCCTCTGAATTCAGGAATCGTCGAGTAGAGTACTGAGTTCATCGACCTGAGAAGTTTTGAACTTGAGGTCCAAGTTCATCGAGCTCAGAATCTTGTTCGTCGACCAAAGCTTGAAGCTGGACTTAGAAAAATCTGGAGTTAGCCTGACTTTAGCTTGTTAAAGTATCTCAGTCTTCGTCGAACAGAGAACAAAGATCGTCGAGCTCAGCACAGAGAAATGTCTCAAGATCGTCGAGCTCAGAACCCCTTTCGTCGACCTGAGTTCGACGAACGTCGAACTCATTTTACTTAGTCTGAATTCTTCTAAATCTGGAGTCTCTGATTGTCTTGTAGGTAGCTGGTCCATCTGAAATTGACTCTAAGGACTTGGCCTAAACTCTAGGACACAAATTTGACCCTGGCTATACAGGTTGGGTCACATCCTAAGCTAGTGAACCTAGCCCAAATCAACTAGGGATCCAACAATCTCCCCATATTTGGGTGAGGTCACTAAGAGACTCAACAAAGATAAACAAAGCAAGAAAAAAGATATATCTGGCAGAGAATTACCAACACATGCAACAGATACATATACATAGGCTTTGTTTAAACAAGAGACATAGTTTGAAAATAAATGCAGAAAGAAATGAAACAAGATAAAGATTACTTCTTCTTCTTCTGCATAGACTTGTCTTCTGTTGTCCTCTCTCCTGGCTTTTTGAAGATAATTTCTCTGTTAGGATTTGAAGCCTCTGTCTGAGTCATAGTCATGTCAGCTGCCCCAATAATCTTCAGTGATGTAGCTCTGGGAACAACTGCTTCAGGATGGATCTTCATATAATCATCAACATTGAAAAGTTTATTGCCTTTGTCAAATCTTTTTAATTCTTCCTTTCTGTACTTTCACATTATTGTAAATCCAGAAATGTCTTTACCTTTGATAATACGGTTTGCAGTCAATTTTATTAGGATATTTTCAGGCTTTTAAATCAAATCATGTCTTGTAAAGTACTTATTTTGATTCCCCTTTGTACATATTTTTGTCGCTAATGCGTTTTTTCTGCTTTTTACAGGTTTTCACGGCTTTCAGCCGAATTTTACTGTGACACGCCCCAAGGTCACGCCGTACCCGGGCGTGTACCTAGGGCGTGTAACCCAGAGGAATGAAGCAATTGGTCCGAAACTGCATTCCGTGGAAACTTAGTGTACACGCCCTCTGTCACGCCCGTGTCACATCCGACACGGGCGTGGTCCAGAGGCGTGTCCCCAGGTTTCGAGGAATCGCCGCAACGCGCTCGTTTTTCCCGCTCCATCGTCACACCGAATGTGTTACGCCCCCGGGTCACGCCCGACCCGGGCGTGACATATGGGCGTGTACTTCAACAAGCACGCCCGTCACCTCCAGCATTCAATCCCAGCTCAACAAAGTCACGCCGCAAAGAACACGCCCCAGGTACACGCCCTACCAGGGCGTGATATTTGGGCGTGTACTTCAGCTACTACGCCAGAATTAAATTCCAGCCCGAAAAAGTCGCACCAAATGTGTCACACCCCAGGGTCACGCCCGACCCGGGCGTGACAGGGGGCATGACCCGACCTGAAAAAAATCTATAAATAGAGCCCATCTCCAAGGGTTCAGTACACCTTTTGGATTGAGAGGGGAGGTTCTGTTCTTTGTATTTTTGAACTTTTTCAAGCATATCTCTTCATTTTTAGCTCTTCTTATCTCTAGCTTAATGCTTTCCCTGTATTAGCTCCTAGCTTCTTTCTGTAGCATAATGTTAATGATAGTGTAGTTTACTTTCCATGCACTTGTAATCTCTGGTTTTCAAGTTGTAAGATCCCTGTTTCCATTAATAAAGAAGTGTTGTTTTCTTTTTCGTTTCTACTTTGCTTTCATTATTTTCTTCTACGCATCTTCTTTTCTCCATTTCACCATGAGTAACTAATCCTCCTTGTACTCGATCTTGATGATCCGAGGTTCGAGTTGATTAAGTTATGATGCTTTAACTCTACTTTTTCTTTCTAAAGTTATACCTTGAATTACTCTTGATTAAAAACCCTACTTGGAGATATATCATCAATATGTATATTTTCCATCATTAGCTTTCATTCTTGGCTAGCCGAGAGGCTGATAGTTTGAAGTAAGCACTCAAGAGTAAAGAGAGTTTCACGCACCCCTCGAGAGAGGCAGACGTTAAATCTCCTGGATTGGAGTGAAATCCAATAGAGGGGTTCACAGCTTAAAGCGAGCTTTAGATCTCCGATCGGACGAGAGTTCGATTGAGCATTCCTAAACTCAGGTAGGCACGGCTTCGAGAGAAGCGTGTTTACGCTTATGGAACCTCCACGGTCAAGGTTTTAGATTTATTAAGTAAAAGTTTATTTTCGCATTTCTTAATCAACTTTAGCCGAGGTGATCCTCGATCGAGTGCTCTTCTCTTTCATTGTCTTAATCCCTCGCTGTAATCGTTTTAATAGCTCTCTATTTTTCCGCAAGCTTTTCTTTCTTAGCATAATACTTCTCTCCTCAATTGCATTTTAGTAATCTCTTAAACCCTAAAACATTCTTCGATAAGATAATGGTTTTCGTGTGAGTAAGATTAATTAACGGTTCCCGGATTTTAATACGACACTTGTGTCCCCTAGCTGCATTTCGATAGGTATACTTGCCTTGTTGGATTGTTAGTTTGGTTATTTTCTCCTTGCAAATATTTTTAGACATCAAGTTTTTGGCGCAATTGTCGGGGAAGCAACTTCTGTTAATAATTTGAAAACACGAATCTATTAATTTTATCACTTCTCTTTCTCACCCTCTTTCTTAAAATTATTAAGTACCGCTCTTAATAGAAACCGACATCACAAATTTTTCTACACCACCTAACTCTCTCGAAAAGGGCAAAGTGGCTCTAAATGCCACTATCTTGTCTAGTACCTTGCGAACCCTTCACTGGGTAGCCCTTGGGAAGTTCGGGAGAAAAAACATAAAAAATCTATTTCAAAAAAAAACATCATTAGCTCTCTTTTTCTAGTTTATTTTATTCATCTTTCTTCTCTTCTCTTCTCTTCTTCTAGTGTATGACCCGCGGGAGTCCGTCGGTTATTTTGGACCTGGACCACGAAATTGAGCGTACTCTTCAGAGAAGATCGCGATTTCAAGGCCCTACTACCCAAGTGCCGGTTGAGGATTCCGAGTCATTTTCTACTTTAAGAATGGAAGAACCCAACGTGGAGGAAGCCGTGCAAAGGCCTATGTCCTATTATGCATGACCGAATCTCGAGGGTACAGAATCTAGTATAGTTCGCCCTGCAATAGAAAATAGTTATTTTGAACTGAAGCCTAGCATAATTCAAATGGTGCAGCAGTATGTGCAATTTGACGGGCTTCAAGATGAAGATCCGAACGCACACATAACCACCTTTCTTGAGATTTGTGACACCTTCAAGATAAATGGTGTCACAAATGATGCTATTAGGCTAAGATTATTTCCTTTCTCCCTTAGAACTAAGGCTAAGCAGTAGCTGAACACTCTACCTAAAAATAGCATCACAACCTGAAATCAATTAACTGAAAAATTTTTGGCGAAGTATTTTCCGCCTGCTAAAACTGCAAAACTTAGGAATGACATTTCTGCCTTTGGACAAATAGACTCTGAGACCCTTTACGAAACCTGGGAAAGATTTAAAGAATTATTAAGACTATGCCCACATCACGCTCTGCCTGTATGGTTGCAGGTGCAGACGTTCTATAATGGGCTAAATCAAAGCACAAAGCAAATGATAGACGCAGCTTCTGGCGATACTTTAAACCATAAGACCCCGGAAGCAGCTCTTGAGCTGTTTGAGGACATGTCCATGAACACTTACCAGTAGAATGTGCCTAGGTCCCGCCCAAACAAACCTGTAGGTCTCTTTGAAGTGGACAACGTCTCCCAGCTCGCACTGCAAGTTGAAATATTAAGCAAAAAAATTACGGAGATGACTGCTGTCTCCGCCCCTCAGGTATGGGAATCTGCAACTTCTCCCCCCGAACATTTGGATTATGTAAATAATATGCCTAGAACTGCTTTTAATAATTTTTCTGCTGCAAATTTTCATCCTCCTGGTTTTAATTTTCTGAATAGTTATAATCCTGCTTTAAGAAATCATCCGAATTTTTCGTGGAGCAATCCATCGAATGCTGTGCGCCCGCCACCGCAAAGTGATTTTTCTGCACCACCACCACCTCCTCAAAGTTTTCCAAAACCTCCAAGTTTGGAGGAAATGTTTTCAAAATACATGAATGCTAATGACGCTACGATTAGAACCTTAACTGGAAGCGTTAAAAATTAGAAAATCAGGTAGGACAGCTCGCTAAAATAATTTCTGAGCGACCCGTAGGGGCTCTTCCTTCCAATACCGAGCCCAACCCGAGAGAGCAAGCGAAAGCTATAACTCTTCGGAGTGGGAAGAAAGTTCCTGGTATGGTAAGTGAAGAACCTGAGGCAAGCTCCGCTCCCGCTTTAAAAAATCAAAGCTCCGCTCCCGCTTTAAAAAATCAAAGCTCCGCTCCCGCTTTAAAAAATCAAAGCTCCGCTCCCGTTTTAAAAATTCCACCTTCTGCCGAAGAAGTTATCACCCATGTTTTAGAAAAAGAACTCACTCCACCACCCACCTTTAAAAATAATCCATCCCCGCCATACCCTTCCGAACTTAATAAACAACGACAGGACGATCAATACACCCGTTTTTTAGAAATGTTTAAACAAATCCACATAAATATGTCTTTCGACGAAGCCATATCCCAGATGACGAAGTACGCAAAATACCTTAAGGACCTCCTGACCAACAAGAAGAAGTTAGAGAACCTTTCGCATGTCACATTAAATGTCGAGTGCTCGGCGGTTTTGACAAACGGATTACCGAAGAAAATCAGTGACTCGGGTAGTTTCTCTATCCCGTGTGTCTTTGGTGATCTCTTTGTCAAACACGCTTTAGCCGACCTAGGTGCGAGTATTAATCTTATGCCCCTCTCGTTATTTAAAAAGTTAGGAATTGGTAGTCTCAACCCCACACGCATGAGTATCCAGCTCGTCGACAGATCGGTCAAATACCCGTTAGGTATAGTGGAGGACGTCCTAGTCAAGGTCGACAAGTTCATCTTCCCGGTGGACTTTGTGACTTTGGACATCGAAGAAGACGTCGAGGTCCCCCTGATCCTTGGCCGGCCCTTCCTTGCCACCTCCCGAGCTATCATTGATGTAAGCAATGGTAAGCTCTTCCTTCGAGTAGGCGACGACGAAGTAACTTTCTCTATCACCCCCTCAATGAAAAACACCCTAGCCAATGATGACTCATGTTTCTTTGTAAATGTCGTAAGTGAAGAGTCCTCCTCTCACCTCTCTGATTTCGAAAAAGAATTTTCTGATTTTCTTTCTTATACTGCTCCAACTGAATCGCTACATTTAAGTGAAGAGTCCTCCTCTCACCTCTCTGATTTTGAAAAAGAATTTTCTGATTTTTGTTCCTCTTCTACTCCTCCAACTGAATCGCTGCGAGAAGCCGCCTTCGCCGCTAGCCCCACCCCTTTCAAATTAACATACAAAGAAAAATTTTAAGAACATATTATTTTTGAAAAAGATCAGATTTCAAAAATGTCATATGAAGACCCCCTACCCTGGAACTGAAAGAACTACCAGAACACCTTAAATACATTTTCTTAGAACAGGATTCTAAGCTGTCTGTCATAGTTTCAGCCTATCTTACGGATTCACAAAATGATATACTCCTTTTAATTTTACGTAAGCATCGCCGAGCCATTACTTGGTAGATTTCTGATATCAAGGGCATAAGCCCATCCTTCTGTACTCACAAAATATTAATGGAAGATAATTCGCGTAACTCTGTCCAACCTCAGTGCCGTATAAACCCAAACATGAAAGAAGTAGTTAATGGGGAGGTTATGAAGTTGTTAGACGCCGGAATTATCTATCCTATATCAGACAGTAAGTGGGTTAGCCCTGTCCAGGTAGTACCAAAGAAGGGAGGGATAATGGTAATAAGTAATGAAAATAATGAATTAATCCCGACACGGACGATGACCGGTTGGCGAATGTGTATAGATTACCGTAAGCTAAATGACGCCACCCGCAAGGATCACTTCCCCTTGCCATTCATCGATCAGATTTTAGAACGACTTTCCGGACATAACTTTTATTGTTTTCTCGGTGGCCTCTCGGGGTATTTACAAATCCCCATCTCTCCCGAGGACCAGGAGAAAACTACGTTTACTTGTCCCTTCGGCACCTTCGCCTACCGAAGAATGCCGTTTGGATTGTGCAATGCGCCAGCTACATTCCAGCGATGTATGCTCGCTATCTTTGACAAGTACGTAGAAAGCATCATGGAAGTTTTCATGGACGATTTCTACTTGTTCGGTGATTCCTACAATAGTTGCTTAGAGAACCTTGAAAAAGTCTTAGAGCGATGCGAAGAAACTAACCTCGCCTTAAATTGGGAAAAATGTCATTTTATGGTGAGGGAAGGGTTAGTTTTGGGACATAAAATTTCTGAAAGAGGTCTTGAAGCAGACGTTGCGAAAATAGAAGTTATCGAGAAGCTGCCGCCACCTACGAACATAAAAGCTATAAGAAGTTTTCTAGGTCACGCGGGTTTCTACAGCCGCTTCATAAAGGACTTTTCCAAAATCACCAAGCCCCTTACCCATCTCTTAGAAAAAGACGCCCCATTCATCTTTGATGACCTCTGTCTAGCTGCCTTCAATTTAATAAAAGAAAAATTAGTTAATGCCCCAATCATGATAGCTCCAGTGTGGGAATTTCCATTTGAGATAATGTGCGATGCGAGTAGTTATACGGTGGGAGCCGTTTTTGGCCAACGCATATCTAAAAACTTCCACCCCATCTATTATGCTAGTAAGACACTCACATCTGCACAGGAAAATTACACCACGACCGAGAAGGAGCTCCTAGCCGTAGTATTCGCTTTTGATAAATTTCATCCTTATATTACTCTTTCAAAAATTATTATTTTTACAGACCACTCGGCCCTCAAATATCTTCTTTCGAAAACGGATGCCAAGCCCCGCTTGATTCGCTGGGTCTTACTCCTCTAGGAGTTTGACTTAGAGATTCGTGATAAGCGAGGAGCCGAGAAGTTGGCCGTCGACCACCTTTCGCGCCTAGACAACCCGTTTACAGAAAAATTAGACGAAAATTCTTTTAATGACTATTTCCCCGATGAGAAGCTGTTCATAATTAACACATCTACTTCTCCTTGGTTTGCCCGCATTGCCAACTATCTAGTGGCTCGTGTGCTCCCAAAAGAGTTTTCATCTCAACAAAAGAAGAAATTCTTTTCTGAGCTGAAGAACTATTTTTGGGAGGACCCACATCTTTTCAGAATTTGTGCCGACCAAATGATAAGGAGGTGTGTTTCTTATGAAGAAGGACTAAATATTATTAAACATTTGCATGAAGGACCGATAGGTGGGCACTATCAAGCTGCTCGCACCGCTCACAAAGTGTTAAGAACGGGTTTTTACTGGCCTACCCTGTTTAAAGATGTGCATGCCTTTGTGAGTAGGTGTGATAGTTGCCAACGGTCGGGGAATATTTCGAATAAAAATGAAATGCCACAAAGTTATTTCCTAGAGTGCGAAGTTTTCGACCTCTAGGAGATTGATTTTGTCGGCCCTTTTCCTTCTAGCTTCAGGAATAAGTACATTTTAGTTACCGTTGATTATGTTTCGCATTGGGCCGAAGCCCAAGCTCTTCCTACAAATGACGCCCGAGTCGTAGTTAATTTCCTAAAAAAATTATTTTCTCACTTCGGTACGCCGCGCGCTATCGTTAGTGATAGGGGTTCCCATTTCTGTAACGCGCAATTTTCAAAAATCCTAACTAAATATGGCGTTACTCATAAGCTTTCCACTGCCTACCACCCCCAAACTAACAGACAAGTCGAAGTAGTAAATAGAGAAATAAAAAGAATTTTAGAAAAGACTGTTTCTATATCTAGAAAAGACTGGTCAGCAAAATTAGACGATGCTCTATGGGCCTACCAAACAGCATACAAAACCTCCCTCGGATGTACGACATATCGGTTGGTTTATGGAAAAACGTGTCATTTGCCCATAAAATTAGAACACCGCGCTTTTTGGGCCTTAAGATTTGTTAACTTCGATCCCCACTCTGTTGGCAATTTTAGAAAATTCCAACTTAACGAACTCGACGAGTGGCGCTCTAACGCTTATGAAAATAACAAATTTTATAAAGAGCGGACGAAGCGTTTGCACGATAAACATCTTAGGTACCCAAAAACCTTTAAGTCGGGCGACCAAGTTCTTTTATATAACTCCCGATTACGTTTATTTCCGGGAAAACTAAAATCACGATGGTCTGGGCCATTTACAGTAAAAGAAATTTTTCCATATGGCACGGTTTTAGTTTCGCACCTTGAAAAGGGTGAGTTCAAAATGAATGGGCAACGTCTTAAACTTTATCTCTATGGGGATCTCAGTCCAAACTGTATTAATATTCTTCTACACGAACTTTAAACTAACTGGACACCGTCTAGTTACTTGCTATTTTAAACAAATAATCGTTCGGACAATATTTTTTTTAATGCGTCGAGCTCAAACGACGCTTTAAACAAAGGGCGCTCTTGGGAGGCAACCCAATCTATTTTTTTTTGTTTTCTTTATTTTTACATTTTTGCCCCGGATGGTTCCGCCGAGCTCAATCTTCTGCGATCGCCTGCTCCAATGCTGCTAAATCCATCACAAAGTCCTACAAAAGACCTTTCCAGAAGACTCAAAGCACAAGCATGGGGGAGCGGCATCACTGAGCTTTCGCTGCAAAATAAAACCGGGGAAGTATCTGTTTTTCAATTCTGTCTTTCATTTCTGTACTTTAATTTTCTCTCGTCTCCAACCTCCTTCTCCAATGAGGATAATGTAGATTTTAAGCTTGGGGGAGGACTTCCTCCTTCTTTTTGCTTTTTGTAAATATCTTTTACTTTTTTGTAAATATTCTTCAAAAATCCAAAAACTCCAAAAATCCAAAAAATATATATATAGCTGCATTTTGGTATTTCAATAAGTACCCCATGTTTATGTTTTGTTTTTCTCAAACTTCTTTATAAACAACATAGTTAATTATAATTTTCTAATCATTTTTTTTATCATATTTCACAAGTAAAATGTTGGTCATGCTGTGTTTCTAATTCACGGTAGCATGTTAAGGTGAAATATTTCTCTAAAAAAATGCGCATTTCTATTATGGTTTTCCGTTCTTTATTTTCTTTACTTTCTCTAAAATTTATCATCCACTATTTTCCTTTTCATCTTTAGATAATTTTTGTAAGGACAACTTTTGAATAACGTAGTAGATATGAACGATCCAAGTCACATATTATTTTTATTTTCAAGATAATTTCATCAATCTTCTTTTATTATCTCGAACTTGCTTTTTGAAATTTTTCAACTCTATATTTTAAATAAATTTAAAAAAGTGTGAAAATGATTTAGGCCATTTTTGTTTACGTTTGAGCTTTCCTGCCAACCTAAAATCTTTTACCACTAGTTAGCCGCTTTTGAGCCTTTTTTCCAAATTCATTTGATAACTCCACATATCATTTCATTTTCACCAAAGCCAAAATTCCTACCTATCTAATCACGCTAAATTTTTTGAGTTTCATTATAAAATTTTCATGATAGGAAATTTTTTGTTATCTTTGGAGAAATTGTTGAAAAAAAAGTGTACTCAATAGCAATGTTTGATTTTTTTCTGGCCAATTCAACATGAAAGAAAAATTTTTATGGCCTTTGTTTTGAAAAAAGAAAAAAATGAATGATGAAAAATAAATAAATAATAATAAAGAAGAAAAAGAAAGACAAAATATATATATATATATATACATATTTTGTTTAAAATAAAATTTTTTTGAAACTCATTATTTTGGTTTAGTGTGATTTTAAGCCTCCATGTTTATATTTGAATATTCACTCCTATTCATAATCCTAAACCAAACATTTCGGTCCTATTAAGTCCTTTTGATTCACGCCTTTTTAAATTTTATTTAACAACTAAGAAAAGAAGAAAAGTAAATCAGTTTTAGTTTTAGATTTAAACTTAGATTTTTGTTATTTAAATGATATAATTATAATGCGTTGCTTGGATCTAGTAATAACTCAATACATTCTTTTCATTGACGTTGCCTTGCTTAAATATATTTAAAGAATTTCTTCAAAATTCTGGATGATTTATTTTTATTAAGTAAAGTTTATAAAAGTTAAACCATACCAAAATAATTGTTTTAAATTTACGTTTTACATTCTCCCTACCTGGAATTTCGCATAGTACTTGTGTAAACATGATTAAAACTTTTTTGAATTAGTCACTTTTTATGATTAGCTAGTTTTTATATCTTTGCTTGGGGACAAGCAAAACTTAAGCTTGGGGGAATTTGATAATACGGTTTGCAGTCAATTTTATTAGGATATTTTTCAGGGTTTTTAAAGCAAATCATGTCTTGTAAAGTACTTATTTTGATTCCCCTTTGTATATATTTTTGTCGCTAATGCGTTTTTTCTACTTTTTGCAGGTTTTCACAGCTTCCAGCCGAATTTTGCTGTGACACGCCCCAAGGTCACGCCCTACCCGGGCGTGTACCTAGGGCGTGTAACCCAGAGGAATGAAGCAATTGGTCCAAAACTGCATTCTGTGGAAACTTAGTGTACACACCTTTGTCATGCCCGTGTCACATCCGACACGGGCGTGGTCCAGAGGCGTGTCCCCAGGTTCCGAGGAATCGCTGCAACGCACTCGTTTTTCCCGCTCCACCGTCGCACCGAATGTGTCACGCCCCCAGGTCACGCCCAACCCGGGCGTGACATATGGGCGTGTACTTCAACAAGCACGCCCGTCACCTCCAGCATTCAATCCTAGCTCAACAAAGTCACGCCGCAAAGAACACGCCCCAGGTACACGCCCTACCTGGGGGTGACATTTGGGCGTGTACTTCAGCTACTTCGTCAGAATTACATTCCAGCCCGAAAAAGTCGCACCGAATGTTTCACGCCCCAGGGTCACGCCCGACCCGGGCGTGACAGGGGGCGTGACCCGACCCGAAAAAAATCTATAAATAGAGCCCATATCCAAGGGTTCAGTAGACCTTTTGGATTGAGAGGGGAGGTTCTGTTCTTTGTATTTTTGAACTTTTTCAAGCATGTCTCTTCATTTTTAGCTCTTCTTATCTCTAGCTTAATACTTTCCATGTATTAGCTCCTAGCTTCTTTCTGTAGCATAATGTTAATGATAATGTAGTTTACTTTCCATGCACTTGTAATCTCTGGTTTTCAAGTTGTAAGATCCCTGTTTCCATTAATAAAGAAGTGTGGTTTTCTTTTTCGTTTCTACTTTGCTTTCATTATTTTCTTCTACGCATCTTCTTTTCTCCATTTCACCATGAGTAACTAATCCTCCTTGTACTCGATCTTGATGATCCGAGGTTCGAGTTGATTAAGTTATGATGCTTTAACTCTACTTTTTCTTTCTAAAGTTATACCTTGAATTAATCTTGATTAAAAACCCTACTTGGAGATATATCATCAATATATATATTTTCCATCATTAGCTTTCATTCTTGGCTAGCCGAGAGGCTGATAGTTTGAAGTAAGCACTCAAGAGTAAAGAGAGTTGCACGCACCCCTCGAGAGAGGTAGACGTTAAATCTCCTGGATTGGAGTGAAATCCAATAGAGGGGTTCACAGCTTAAAGCGAGCTTTAGATCTCCGACCGGACGAGAGTTCGGTTGAGCATTACTAAACTCAGGTAGGCACGGCTTCGAGAGAAGCGTGTTTACGCTTATGGAACCTCCACGGTCAAGGTTTTAGCTTTATTAAGTAAAAGTTTATTTTCGCATTTCTTAATCAACTTTAGCCGAGGTGATCCTCGATCGAGTGCTCTTCTCTTTCATTGTCTTAATCCCTCGCTGTAATCGTTTTAATAGCTCTCTATTTTTCCGCAAGCTTTTCTTTCTTAGCATAATACTTCTCTCCTCAATCGCATTTTAGTAATCTCTTAAACCCTAAATCATTCTTCGATAAGATAATGGTTTTCGTGTGAGTAAGATTAATTAACGGTTCTCGGATTTTAATACAACACTTGTGTCCCCTAGCTGCATTTCGATAGGTATACTTGCCTTGTTGGATTGTTAGTTTGGTTATTTTCTCCTTGCGAATATTTTTAGACATCAACCTTCAGCTTTGGCTTTATTGATCAATGACAGACCAATAAGTTCCTGGAACCTAGCCATTCTTGCAGTATTAACTATTTTAGGATCTTCAAATGGAATAGGAGGAGAGTAAGGTCTTTCATGATTGTCAGCTTTCTGTTCTTCAGATATATGTTGCTGCTGCTAATGTTGATTACCTGAAGTTTGTTGCCTCTGTTGGAACTTCCAGAGGATCTCCCTGAATGTCTCTGATAGGTTTGCATGGGGGCAGATCTCTGAGAGCTAGATCCAGTGGCACCAGCTGCTGGAGGAGGAGGAGGAGAAGCCTTTCTATATCTGTGGACTGGAGGAGGAGAATATCTCCTACTTCTTTTCCTTTCCTTCTGCTGATTATTTGATAACCACATCCATGCAAGCATTCCCTTGTAAGGAGCAATATTATGCAAAATGTAATAGGGAGTGTCAACAGTGGGATTGGGTTTAGGAGCTGGAGGAGGAGGATCCTTCCTTTTCTTTGATAGCAATTTCTTATTTTTCTTTGAAGCTTCTTCATTTGAATCATCATCATCATCATCTTCATCATCACTGTCAGAACCCAGAGGGTTATCATATAAAGCATCCAATGCTTTCAGAGTTTTATCATCAAAAGCAGCTTTTTATGGAGGAGGGGCAGAAGTTGAAGTTTCAACAACTGGAGTTTCAGCAATAGTAGTTGGAGAAGAAACTATACAAGAAGCAGAAGTGATTGGGACAGAGCTTTCAGCTGCTGCCTTATTTTCCACTTCAATATCAGCTAGGATTAACTCATCCAGATCTGGCCTGTCAAAGAAGCCAGAAGTCTAAATGAGATATCCACTGAATCTCTGTTAGGCAAATTAAAGTCTTATGAGCAGCTGATCAAATCAAGAGAAGTAGCAGAACAGAAGGCAACAACTCTAGTGAGAAAGGATCACAACATAGCCTTCAAAGCATCTGAGGAAAGTGAGACCTCAACATCCAATGAGTAACTCATGAGCCTCTTTGCAAAAAGATTCTACAAGATAGCTAGAAAGGATTTCAGAAGGAAATCATCCAGGCAGGATGATAAGCCCAGATTTGACAAGACACCAACCAAGGAGGTTGTATGCTTTGGATGCAGGAAGCCTGGACATTACATCTCTGAATGTCCAGAAAATCAGAAGAAGGAGAAAAATAGAGAAAAGGACTCTAGGAGAAAACACAGCAGCAGACCCTCTTCCAGCAAGTATAAAAAGAAAGACAAGGGCTTTGTTGCTGAGACATGGAGTGATACTGAAGAAGAATCATCCTCTTCTAACTCAAGTGAAGAAGAGGAAGAAGCAAGATCCAAGGAGGTTTGTCTTATGACAATTGATGCCTCCAGGAGCAATTCAGCATCAGAAGGAGAATCTGAAGATGAAGCAGCCTCAGACTCAGAGGCAGATCAGGTTCTTTCAAGCTTTAATTTTAATTCTGATTTATTTAAAATTGAATTCAAAACTATATGCCTAGATTTAATTAGTTCAGAAAAGGAAATAAAAACCCTTAGAGAAAGACTAGGAAATCTTGAATCTGTCAACTCAGAAAATATTATACTACAAGATCAACTAACCCTAGCAAATGAATAGATAATTCAATTAAAATCTGATTTATGTGAGGCCAAACAACTTGAGCAATCTCTCAATGGGAGAAGTCTCAAGCTGATGGACATAACAAGCACAGTAAATGCCAGATTAAATGGCAAGCTGGGCTTGGGTGCTTCATCAGGTTTACCCCCCATAATTAAGAAAAATATTCTTACAACCCCCATTAAATTTGTCTCTGCCAAGGGAAAAGAAAAGATAATAAACAAACCAATGTCTGAAAACAACCCAAGACCCATAGACAAGAGAAATAAAAATCAGAAAACAGCAAATAAAAACAAGGTTCAACAGCATTCGTCGAACTCAGATCGACGAAATGTGGCCAGTTCGTCGAAACCAGATCGACGAACACTGAACGCAAACTTTAGCTATAACAATTCGTCTAACTGCGATCGACGAACTTTATATGGTTCGTAGAGCAGAGGTCGACGAACTTGGGGTGCAAAAAATGACTACTGTCATTCTCTGAGCAGAGATCGACGATCTCAGCCCTATTCGTCGAACTCTGGTCGACAAACTTACATAAATTCGTCGAACCCAGAAGGACCAAACTTAAATCATTTCTCTTACAGAAATTCTAAGCCAACTAATAAACCACTTAATCCATTAGCTGATTGGGTTATTCCACCTAGGCGATATCATCCCTTAGGTTATAAATCTCAACCTTCCTTGTCAGTTATAACCAGTTTTTCATTTCAACCAAATAAAGGACCCAAGGTAACCTGGGACAAGGACAACTGAATTTTGTTTTTCATTATAGGTACAGGTGACGAGCTGTCCAAGGTTAAGTCAGACCTGGTACTTGGACAGTGGTTGCTCCAAGCATATGACAGGCAGCAAGGCCAATCTATCCAATTACAAGGCCAAACTAGGACCAAACGTGATTTTTGGTGATTCAAATAGTGGCCAATCTAAAGGATATGGAGTAGTAAAGATTGGAACAGTTACCTTCAAGAAAGTAACATATGTAAGAGGACTCAAACATAACCTAATATCCATAAGTCAATTATGTGATGAAGGTTATCAGGTACACTTTAACTCTACCTCTTGTTCTATTATTGATAATGACAACAAAACTATTTTAAATTTAATTAGACAAGGCAACATATATCTAGTAGATTTTATTTCTGCCAAGACTGATGTTTGTTTACTCAATATCGCTAGTAACCAAAATGAGTTGTGCCATAAAAGGTTAGGACATGTAAACCTTAAGAATATAGCTAGGCTATCTAAAGACAACCTTGTTAGAGGTTTACCTTCTAGACCCTACAAGAAGGAAAACCTATGCAGGGCTTGTCAAATAGGCAAGCAAACTAAAACTAGTTTCAAATCCATTAATAAAAGTGATTCACCTAGGATTATGTATTTGCTTCATGTGGATCTATTTGGACCCATTGTTGTACAAAGTCTAGGAGGGAAGTCTTACACTTTGGTGATTGTTGATGACTTCTACAGATTCAGTTGGGTAGCCTTTCTGAGAACTAAGTCAGATACATTCAAGGTTCTTACAGATTTTCTCAGGACCATACAGATTGAGTTCTCTACTCATGTTGCATTGATCAGAAGTGATCATGGCACAGAGTTTGAGTCTCTTCTTATGCATGAGTTCTATGAGAAGGAAGGTATCAAGCAGTGCTTCTCAGCTCCTAGAACTCCCCAACAAAATGAGGTAGCTGAAAGGAAAAATAGGACACTCATTGAATCTGCAGGCACATTATTGGCAGATGCTTACATGCCTCTATCCTTTTGGGCAGAAGCTGTAAACACTGCTAACTATGTCTTGAATAGAAGCATTATACATAAGCTGAAAAATAAGACCCCCTATGAATTACTTAAAAGGAAGAAACCTAAAATCACATATTTTAAAATTTTTGGTTGTATATGTTACATTCACACAAATAACAAAAGATATATTAGAAAGTTTGAGGCTAAGGCTGAAGAAGGGATTTTTCTAGGAGACTCCCAAGTAAGCAAGGCCTTAAGGATTTTTAATAAATCCACTCTTAAAATTGAAGAATCAGTCCATGTATCTTTTGATGAAGTTAACATGTCTTATAAGGAGAAAGAGATTTCTACCAATAGCTCTTTGTGGGTTCCATAACTGTGTGAGTATATGGATGGAGTAAACCTTACCCAAGAGGTATCAACCCATCCTTCTTCACAGGTTGCTGAAGATAGTGAAGAAGAGATTTAAGTAGAAGTGGCTGAACTTCCCTCAACAGCTAATAACATTCCTCAAGAGGAATTAATTACAGAAGCTGTTGCTGAACAAACTCCACCAATTGATCTTGTCACACTTAGAGATCACCCCAGATATCAAGTGATTGGAGACATTTCAGTAGGTGTACAGACAAGGCATCAACTCAACCAAGACTTGATGCATGCCTGTTTTCTCTCTCAAATTGAACCTCTCATCATCCATGAAGCTGAGCAAGATCCCCACTGGATCATTGCAATGCAAGAGGAACTAAATCATTTTGAGAGATGTAGAGTTTGGGATTTGGTTCCAAGACCTCATAACTACCCAATTATTGGAACCAAATGGTTCTATAGAAATAAGCAAGATGCTCAAGGGAACATTGTGAGAAACAAGGCTAGGCTTGTTGCTCAAGGCTACAGGCAAGAGGAAGGAATTGACTATGACCAAACCTTTGCCCATGTTGCAAAGTTAGAGGCCATAAGAATATTCCTTGCCTATGCAGCTCACAGGAGATTCAAAGTTTTCCAAATGGATGTCAAGAGTGCATTTTTGAATGGAGTGCTTCAAGAAGAGGTTTATGTGCAACAACCTCCAGGTTTTATCTCTCTAACTCAACCCTCTTTTGTATTTAAATTGCATAAAGCTCTATATGGTTTAAAGCAAGCTCTAAAAGCTTGGTATGAGACCTTAGCAAGCTTTCTCTTAGAGCATAAATTTACAAGAAGAATCATAGATAAAACTCTTTTCACTAGACATCATAAGGACCAAATTTTGTTAGTACAAATATATGTGGATGACATCATTTTTGGGTCTACTGATCCCAAATTGTGCAAGAGGTTTGCTGACCTCATGCATTCCAAATTTGAGATGAGTAGCATGGGTGAGCTTTCCTACTTCCTTGGTCTCCAAGTGAAGCAGCTCCCTGATGGTATCTTCCTCTCCCAAGCTAAGTATGCTAAAGAGCTTATTAAGAAGTTTGGGATGGGTGATGCATGAGGAATGAAAACACCTATGGCTACTAATGATGTTGTGGATTCTGATGCAGCAGGGAAACCTGTAGATCAGAAAAATTATAAGGCAATTGTTGGATCCCTACTATACCTAACAGCTAGCAGACCTGATATCATGTTTGCCACATGCCTTTGTGCTAGGTTCCAAGTGAACCCTAAAGAATCTCACCTTATTTTCTTAAAAAGAATTTTGAGATATATAAAGAGTTTTCCTAATCTAGGACTCTGGTATCCTGTAGAGTCAGAGTTTGAGTTAACTGGATACTCAGATGCTGACTATGCTGGATGTAGAGTTGACAGGAAGAGTACCTCTAGAACTTGCCAGTTCCTGGGTATGAGACTTGTCTTCTGGTTTTGTAAAAATCAAACATATGTGTCTACATCAACTACAGAAGCAGAATACATGGCTGTTGGCAGCTGCTGTTCACAAATATTATGGATACAAAACCAACTCCTAGGCTATGGTGTCAACTTAAATAATTCAACATTATTTTGTGATAATACTAGTGTTATTGTTATAGCACAGAATCCAGTTCACCATAGTAGGACTAAACATATTAAAATAAGACATCATTTCATTAGAGATAATGCAGACAAAACAAAAACTAACTTAATCCATATTCCTACTGATTTACAGAGAGCAGACATTTTCACCAAACCCTTGGATGAGAAAAATCATCTGTTCTTTATAAATCAACTGGGAATGATCAATGGAGAAGAGTTAAATTAGTTTCTGTCTGCATTCGACGAATTTTCCAGAGTTCGTCGAACGGAGTTCGACGAATTAGAGAAAGTTTGAGAGATTCTCGTCGAACGGAGATCGACGAATTCTCTATGTGGAAACAATTTTCATCGACCGGAGATCGACGAACTTTGCTTCAGAAGATATTTCGTCGAACGGAGTTCGACGAACTGTTTTCGATTCTTTTGGATGAGATCGACGAATTATTTATCTATAATATATTTCGTCGACCTCAGTTCGAAGAACTGTTTCTTTATCGTGGAATGGAGATTGTCGATTCATATTCTAGAGAACTTATATCTAGGTTTTCTTCGACCTCCGTCCCGTGCTTTCAGTTCTTGTGCTCTTGATCGCCGTTTTCTCTGTCTCTCTTGCAGGTCATCAATGGCGATTCCAGCGAGCACTTTGGCCGCCATGAAATTCGACACCGGCTTTGACATGGATTTTGACTCTTTCCAGCACTCTGACCCAATATTTTTATACATTCTGGAACTTTTGTAAGAACTTAGTCTCAAATATTTTATGACTAGACGGATTAAACTGCATGCAACTGAAATTGGAGAATGGCTATACACTTCGTCAGTTTCTGATGAAAATGTTCTGACAGGCAATATCGGGAGTAATGCTGTCTCTCTATCTCCCGTCGTTCTTTCTGAAATCTTTGGGTTGGTAAATGGAGAAGATGACATGGATATGGATTCTGAAGAATACAGTTCGATGTTGAAGTTGATGAGGTTTTCTGGAAGCAACCCTAACAAGTTGTTAAAGAAACAACTGTCTGCCGCCAACCAGTTCTTGGCGGATATCGTGGGAAAAGTACTGATGGGCAAGCACACCGCACACGACTACATAACCAGACATCAATTTCTTGTCATGTGCGCCGTGGTGAATAAGCGTCATGTTGATTGGAGCAAGATCTTCTTTGAGTTGATCAAGAAGAAGAACAGCAAGAAAGAGGTTTGCTTTGGAAGAATCCTGGGGATCTTCCTCAAGGAAAAGGCTGGTGAATTCATGGTCTCCCCGACCATCTTCATCAATGCCAGCAAGAACCTCACCTGCGCTTTGTTTGGCAGATGGGAGAGGACGATCTCCAAGTCATTCAAAGCTTCCTCCTCTTACATCCCTGCTTCAGAAGGCACCAGGGCTGTTAAAGCCACTCTCACACCTGCTAAGGAGATCCGTCCCCCTCCACCATCTCTTCCAGCACCCCTTCCAGCAAAGCAGCCTCCTCATGTGTATACTCCTCCTCCATCTCCACCACTGGACATCACCAACATCTCATCTCCACCTCCATCTTCCCCTCTGCAAGCTAATCAACAACCAACACCTCCAGCTTCATCTCATGACACACATATCCTTACACCTCCCCAGTCTCCACTTCCCCCTCATATGTCCTCCATTCCAACTTACATCCTACCCACAGACATTGCCATGTCAGATGCCACCATTCCATCTTCATCACCATCCACTCATCATATATCAGTTATACTACTCACCATTCCATCCTCTTCCCCTTCCTCCTTTGATTTAACTACCATATCATCTATCCTCACCTTCCTCACTCCTCTCATCAAAACCCTTATCACAGAGGCCATTACACCTCTTGTGAATTCTATTAATTCTTTATTTGCTCAAATTTCTGCCCTTTCTGCTGCCCCCTCCTCAGTCCAGGGCCTGGCCTCAGTCCCCACTGAACCCAGGCAGGGGGAGATGCCTAATGATGAAGCAGTAGCTCAAGCTTCAGATACAGCTTCCCCAGCAGATACAGCTTCAGAAGTTTTTCCAGATTGTACAAATATAGAGTTAATTGATTTGATTAAGTTTATTAATACTGATATGGATATTGCTGACATGGATACTGCTGAAACTATTGGTGATTTTTCTCTCAATCCCACCATTAATCTATAAGAATTACTGTAAGTTTTTGATACTATACATATGCAGTCTCTTCCAACAGACTTTACTAAGCCACAGTTGGCTATTGTGCCCTACACATCTCCAGATAGTCCAGCAGTTGCTAAGCAACTCTGTGATAGTTTTGCTATCCCAACTTTAGCTTCAATCTCTGCAGCTAGTCCAGAAGTTATTCCAGAAGCCATCTCAGCCCCAAGTTTTGTTATGGATGATTCACCTATGCCAGATTTGGATAAGCTAATCCTGGCTGATATTGAAGAGGAAAATAAGGCAACAGCTGAAAGCTCTATCCCAACTATTTCTGATTCCTGTACAGTCTCCTCCTCAACTGTTGCTGAATCTCCAGTTCCTGAAATTTCTGCCCCTTCTACAGAGAAAGCTATTATTGATGATAAAGCTTTAAAAGAATTGGATGCTTTATATGATAACCCTCAGGGTTCTGATACTGATGATGATGAAGCTGATGATGATGATGATTCAGATGAAAAAGCCTCCAAAAAGAAAAAGAAAATGTTATCAAAGAAAAGGAAGGCTCCACCTCCTCCAGCTCCTAAGCCCAATTCCACTATTGACACTCTCTATTACATTTTGCACAATGTTACTCCTTATAAGGGAATGCCTGTATGGATGTGGTTATCCAAGAACCAGCAGAAGGATAGGAAAAGAAGTAGGAGATATTCTCCTCCTCCAGCTCACAGATATAGAAAGGATCCACCTCCTCCTCCTCCTCCAGCAACTGGTGCCACTGGCTCTAGCTCTCAGAGATCTGCCCCCATACAAACCTATCAGAGACAGTCAGGGAGATCCTCTGGAGGCAACCAGTAAAGGCAACCTTCCTCAGGAAATCAACATCAGCAGAAACAATCTCAGCAGTAGCAACAAATATCTGAAGTACAAAAAGCTGACAGTCCTAAAAGGTCATACTCTCCTCCTATTCCATTTGAAGATCCTGAAACTGCAAATACTGCTAAAATGGCCAGATTCTAGGAGCTAATTGGCCTATCTTTGATCAATAAAGCAAAGGCTGAAGGAAAAGACACATCAGGTTTAACAACTATGTCAAAGTACAGAAAAGAAGAACTAAAAAGGTTTGACAAAGGCAACAAGCTCTTCAATGTTGATGATTATATGAAGCTCCATCCAGAAGCAGTTGTCCCCAGAGCTACATCACTGAAAATCATTAGGGCAGCTGACATGACCATGACCCAGACAGAGGCTTCAAATCCTAACAGAGAAATTATCTTCAAAAAGCCAGGAGAGAAGACAACAGAAGACAAATCTTTGCAAAAGAAGAAGAAGTAATCCTTATTTTGTTTCAATTTCTTTCTGCAATTTGTTTTCAAACCATGCTATCTGTTTAAACAAAGCCTATGTATATATATATATATATCTGCTGCATGTGTTAGTAATTCTATGCCAGATATATTTCTTTTCTTGCTTTGTTTATCTCTTTTGAGTCTCTTAGTGACCTCACCCAAATAGGGGGAGATTGTTGGATCCCTAGTTGATTTGGGCTAGGTTCACTAGCTTAGAATGTGGCCCAACCTGTATAGCCAGGGTCAAAGTTATGTCCTAGAGTCCAGGCCAAGTTCTTAGAGTCAACTTCAGATGGACCAGCTATCATCAAGACTATCAGAGACTCCAGAATTAGAAGTTTTCAAGACTAAGTCAAATGAGTTCGACGTTCGTCGAACACAGTTCGACGAAAGGTATTCTGCGCTCGACGATCTTGAGATAATTCTTAGTGCTGAGCTCAACGATCTTAGTTCTCTATTCTACGAAGACTGAGTTACTTTCACAGACTAAAGTCAGGGTAACTCCAGAATTTTTCTAAGTCCAGCTTCAAGCTTTGGTCGATGAACTAGATTCTGAGCTCGATGAACTTGGACCTCAAGTTCTCAACTTCTCAGGTCGACGAATGCAGTACTCTACTCGATGATATAGGATCTCAGCTCGATGAATGATGATTCTCAGCTCGACGAATGAAGATTGTTAGTTCGACGAAGATTGAAGCAGAATTGACAAGATTTCCTTCAAGACAAATTATTATTGTCTGGTCGACGAACTCATCAGCGCAACTCGACGAACTGTGAACTCAGCTCGACGATTCCTATTCTTCATTCGACGATTCTAGACTAGGACTTCTAAAGTTTCCCGTCCCTTTTCTCGGCGATGAATCCTCAGTAATTAATGTCCAATCCTCTCGGAATGTTACCGTTAGAACGCGCATTGATCATGGATTATTTCATGCCGTTTTTCCATGGGACAGTTAGGGAAATCATTGATTGTCGCTTCCTTCCCAGGCCAACTACAATTACTGCTCAACATTCAAATTTCGAATATTCCTCAGTCAGTAAAAAGTCAGAAAAGAAAAGGATCAAGAAGCACAACACATACCAGACACAGACAGACATTGCACAGAAGAACAATCTTACAACAATCAAAAAGTTCTTTACTGCAATCTGCTCAGGCCAAAGAATAATTTCATCAAGAAGCAGAAGAACATTCAATCCCTATCAAGAGTCTTCTTCCTTCAATCCTACAGGACAACTTCAGAAGGACAACAAATTAATCTATCTGTCAAAGAAGTTCCTGAAGCAATCTCTGGTCCAGGAACTCAAGCTTTTGAAGACTTGTCACCCTGAAGCAGTGCTCCAGAATTCTTGATCCCTTCAAGATCTTAGGGGGAGCAATCTGGTGAAATCAATCCATAAGTCTTCTCAGTTGTTATTGAGAAAGAGAAGACCCCATCACCTCTTTTACAACTCCTATACAGGGTTTTAATTCCCTTCAAAATTATTCCTGGTTACAAGTCTCCTACCAAAAGACTTGAGGTTTTAGTTTTTGAGTACCTGAACAAAAGCTCATTGGTGTCAGGCACCTGATCAAAAACCTGAGTGGATTCCTACCAGGGTGGTAGAAGAGTTTATGTACCCAGGTTGGGGAACCACTATAAATTTCTTGTGTCGTCTGGTTGCCCTTTTTCTTTTGTTTTGGCTGTGTTGTTCTGTGATTAAATAGGTTGATGTGCTTATTTATTTTATTTTCTGCCCTGTTCACATAGGATTACAACAAAAGTTATAAAAGTTTGAAGATAGCATAATATTCTATTCACCCCCCCTAGCGTATTTCAGATCTACCTTCACTTTCACTCATGTCTCAGCCTTATCTTAGTATGGAAGAGCCTGGGCCCTTGGATCCAGGATAAGGGAAACGAACGGCTCGAATTTACCCAAAAAAATCTGAACACGGCCTGACACGCCCTGTGACACGCCTGTGTCATAGGCCGTGTGTAACGCCCCAAAATTTGAAAGAGGTACGATCAGTGTTTTTGCCCAAGATTGGGTCTTAGTTGGGGGTCACATGGCCTAGGACACGGGCGTGTCCCTGGCCGTGTCAAGCTCAGGCGCGTCGAGAGTCCTGGAAGTCGACGTACTACGCTTGATGAAGTGTCGAGACAGGTAACACGGCCTAGGACACGGGCATGTCCATAGGCGTGTCCCGCTCGGATGGCGTAGTAAGGCGCGTGGTAGACGAATTTCGGTCGACGAAATGTTTGGGTGGTCACGCCCTGGAACACGGGCGTGACAGGGGGCATGTACCCTCATTTCGACGATCATCGAGTGTCGATCGTCGATCGTCGATCTTCGAGTGGAAATCGTCAAGTAGGGGTACATGGCCTGTGACACTGGCATATCACAGGGCGTGTCCTGCTGTGTCGATCGTGTTCGACATTTTCTCTGCTAGTTCGACGAAGAGGTGTTCGACGATCTTTGAGGCTTTGAACACGGCCTGAGACACGGGCGTGTCCTAGGCCATGTCCTTCTCGGGTTGTGAGCCGGGACGTGTAAGGGGTTGGACACGGCCTGGAGCCCAGGCGTGTTCAGGTTGGACACGGCCGTGTCAAATGTGACACGGGCGTTTCAAGGCCCCGTATCTTATTTTTGGTACGACGGTTTCAGCGTCGATTGGGGAACACAGCCTTGGACACGGGCGTGTCACAAGCCGTGTTCGGCCCAGGTGTTTTGATTTTTCAGTTCGAATCATGTCTGTTCTTCCCTTTCTTTTGGGATCTAATGTTCCAGGATTGCTCTTGCTGAGTTAAGTCCGAGAATAGGGTTAGAAACCCTCATTCTTCTCCAAGCTTCTTCTTACTAAAGTTCTAGAGAGGGGAGAGCAAGGAAGAAGGTGAAGAAGAGATCCGGCTGTTTGAGAGGCTTCGGTGCTCCAAATCGTGAGCCGAGTCCAGATCCGTGGAGGCTAGATCGTTGCGAAGGTTTTCGTCCGGCTATTTTTCAATGGCTAGGAAGAGGAGTCGGAAGGTAACGACACTTCTCCTCTTAGTTTTAGGATGCATGTTTTAGCATCTTTTATTTTCTAGGTTTTGGGCACCAAACTCTCAAATGAGAGGGGTTTGGGTCGCCAAGGTTCAAGAGGAACCTCTGGGTCGATTGAGTAAGTCCCCGGCTTGTTTTTGCATTAGAGATCCGCTTCGTTAGTGGATTAGGCATGGTGGATGAAGCCATAGTCGCGACCGTTAGTCCGACTCGGTGATGTTGCATACGAGGTTTAAGGATTCGTAGAGATCTGTTGCGGCAAGAGGCCGTTTGTGATGTTTGTGATGTTTGTGATGTTCTTCTCTTTATCTTGCGTGAGTACGTGTGGCCGGTATCGGACAAGGTTAGCTCCTCATTGGCGTTAGATGGTTTCCTTGGTGGACAAGGTTAGCTCCGCATGGGTGGTAGATGGTTTCCTTGGTGTCTTCGTCTCTGGGCCTTTCAGCAACATTCCGCTCACGCCCATTCAGTACGACGAGGCTACATATAAGCCTCCCGCCCTTGGGGGGGCAAGAGAGCTCCCTTGTCGAGTTCTTCGGGTTGAAAGCCTTCGACATCCAGTTCCTACGGCGAGGCCTAGACTCTCTTCAGCCAGTTCCTCACGGGGAAGGTACCTTTCCGGCCCTCTTGCGCAACCCTTCGTCATAGATCTTGAAGTTTTAACCATTAAAGTTTTTGCAGGTGAATGGAAAATTCCTCTTCGCCAACCCTTTGACGAGGCCATGGATTTCGCCAGCACCCTGGCTCTCGCCAAATCCGCCGCACAAGCCCGCCAAAAGGAGCCCGGCTCCTCATCCGCGCCAAGTGGCCGAAAGCAGATGCCCAACTCCACTCCCCCTGCTCCTTCCAACAAGAAGATAAGTGCGACAGACAAGGGCAAGTCCGACGCCGAGACCCCGACTGAGATCCTTCCCGCTGCCAGCGAAGCGACTGCCGCAGGGGAAGCTGTCGAGACCCCCGTGAAGGCCCCCATCAAGACAGTGCCGAAAGGGCATCAGAACTTCGGCATCGGTGGGAAGTTCCTTGATGAGGAGGGCCAGCCCCTCCTCCGGTGGGACCTTGAAGTCAACCGGGTCTCAATCTCCTCAGTTCTCCCCAACTGGGCGGAGCGAGACACGGTCACCGGCGAGGCCTTCGCGCTAGGCTTCGGGCTGTACAACCGAAAGGATGTCGGCGCATTCTGTAACACCCCCCATCCGTCACATAGCATATAGCAGTAGGTCCGGCCGGGGCCCGACGCCGTCCCCATCCGTCACATAGCATATAGCAGTAGGTCCAGCCGGGGCCCGACGCCGTATGCCACAGACAGACCGGGTGGTTACTTATGGAAACCATCCAACCAATCTCAACGTCCTACACAGAGTATTCTAGAGGAAGCAGTATATTAAAGTTGCAATAAAGAACCCACCATTAGAGCCTGAATGTCCACTAGTACAGAATAGGAATGTTATACAAAATACCCAAAATTAAGCCTTAAGGCCTTACAAAATGTTTCACTTCCAATTACATGTTTTACAAACCACGGCACGCAGGCCGGTCACACATGAATAAAGCAGTAAACACTTCCAATTAGGCCTTCAAGGGCCGGCTTCGCATTCGGGCTTTAGCCCACTATTGACCGCTTGGTCCAGCTGCACCTGCAAGCAACATAACCACCGCACGGTGGCAAACAAAAAGGTAACGGTCAGCAATGCTGACCAAATTATAACGATCCCGCCCCCAACTCGGGGCGGCAATGCTGCTTCCCTGCAATTTTATTAGCACAAGCGAGCAATATAATAGCATTTATTTCATCACAGGCGTAGGCTCATAAGGCCACACAACCCGTGCACTCAGGGCACATTCTCGGTGAACCGGTCGATGTCACGTCAGTTAAAGCCATGGACATTCCGGACGCACCACCGCCACTTTGACGGCCAAACATATGAGTAATTTGTATTCCCGGCATGGGTCACGTCAGTTTAAGCCATTGACCGCCGAAGACTCCCATCTATACCAACGGCAAGTGCCACGTAACCTTAGGTCTCTTTAACCCGAACGACATAGATATGGGTACGGTTCCATCTAACCCGTGCTCACGTCGCAACGACAATTTAAGCCATTTGCGCAGGTCAAACTTCTCCCGAGTCCCATTTTCGTCACACAATTTCACATAACTCGGTTATGTTCAAGTTGGCTCTCAGGCCTCCATGCTGGCAAGATCTCGTATCCGCCCAGTTTTCCGGGTGCACCTTTGGGTTAGTCCCCAAGGCTCCCTGCTGCAATCTACCGCGTAGAAAACCCGAAAAACAAAACATAGCACGGAGTCTTCTCCGTCATTTATGCAATGAAACATCACCGATCCAGACCAACATGTCCGGGTAGGCTTCACATATCATGCCTATGTCCGTTCTCGCTTACGGACTCTAAACAACGGGGACTTCACATATCTACCCGAAGGAACGCCTCCAACTCTCCGCAAACTCGCGAGAGCGAGCTTCCTATGCAAAGAAAGAGAGCTACTCATGCTCAAGATGAGGATCGTTACCCTTGCGTTCCTCTTTGGCGCCATGGAAAAGTAATCGGATGAAAACCACCGCACTAGCGTTGCCTCCGTGGATCCGGAGTCGGCTCGCGATTCGGAGCTCCGAAGCTCCTCCAATGGCGGGATCTAGCTCCTTCTTCCTCCCTTGGCTCTCCTCTCTCTCTAAGGCTTTAGAAAGAGAACACTTAAGAAAATGTGAGGGTTTTGAAAGCCCAAACCCGGTTATATCCCTTCAGGAACAACCCCCAGCCATTGGATCTCAAAATAAGGAAACGAACGGCTTTGATTCGGAGCTGAAATGCCCAATCTGGACCGAACACGGCCTGGCACACGCTCGTGTCCAGGGTCGTGTGCCTCATTCGCCGTCAAAATCGAATCACCTGGAACCTCACACGGGTATCGAACACACCCGTGTTCGAGCTGACACGCCCGTGTTCCACCTGACACGGCCGTGTGGCTGGCCGTATACCCCATCATTTTTCCCCAAAATCAACCCGAGCACTGCACGGGTTCTAGGACACGCCCGTGTCCTTTCCAGTGTCACCTTGACACGCCTGGGCTCCAGGGCCGTGTACACGGTCTCCACACTTGACACGGCCTCGGACACGCCCGTGTCCTAGGCCGTATGCCTTGTCTCGACAATCGTCGAGCAAGATTCGTCGACTTCCGGGACGAGTGTCGACACGGGTCGACACGCCCTGTGACACGCCCGTGTCGCAGGCCATGTGCCCACTCTCGACGCATCGTCAAGAGAATCTCGTCGACTCCCCGGGACGATCGTCGACACAGGTCAACACGCCCTGCGACACGCCCGTGTCGCAGGCCGTGTGCCATGTCTCGACACTTCGTCGAACGCAGAGTGTCGACTTCGCAGCTAAGGGAATTCGTGGACGAATTCTTTTTAAGGGGTGGTGAGCACATTGTGTGCGTCATCGTAATAACTGTAAAATGAACCCATGAATGTCCACTTAGGAATGGAAATACTCGTGTTTGAGGAACCTGCGTGTTCCTATAATTGTTGTTCGCAATTCTATTTGGTCGCTTAACGGTGTTTTGTACCACTATAGGTGACCGGAAGCGGTGCTGGACAGCCAGAATGTCCGGTTTCTGAGGAGCATAGTGCACCGGGTGAGGTGTTTGAGCCTCCTCCTTCATATGAAACCGTTAGAAGGATCGTAGAAGCGGTGTTCGCTGTGACGGGTGCATAGCTTGGAGGAAATGTACAACCCTGCGCCCCTGTTGTGGCTTCAACGCCGGTGGGCGTGATGCAGCAGATGACCTTTGGTAGACCATTGGGGCAGCAGCTGAATATGCATTTAGTGCATGGAGCGCACACAGTTGAGGAATATTTGCAAGCATTTCTTCTGATAAGTCGCTACCCATGCTTCGAGTTGGATAACGAACAAGCTACAGTCAATAGATTTTATAATGGCCTGCGTGCCGAGTTACGAGTTCTACTGCTAGGACCAAAGTTATTGGGATTCCGAGCCTTGGTGGAATCAGCTAGATCGTTAGAGGCAGATCTGAGGAAGACCCTCCGGATGCCAGCGACCATGGTATCGAACTATACAAACCCCATAAGAGCTGCATCCGGCAGAATGCTGGAGAAAGGGGCTATGAAATCGACTTGTAAAGCTACTTACACTTGTCATACTTGTGGAAAGAAAGGGAACTATGCCCGAGACTGTTGGAATGGTGCTCGGAAGGGTAAGAAAGCTATGTCAGGAGCAGTCAAGGATGTTAGTGCAAAGGAAACGGCATTCAAAGTGTCGAACACCTCAAAGTCTGTATATCGAAAATGGTATAAGAAGCATAGGACTTCGGGTTCAGCTCCTTCTAGTGCTTCTGGGGCGACTACGGGTCAGACCCCGGGCACATGTTTCAACTGTGGGGAGCCGGGGCATTATTCTCATGAGTGCCTAAAGCCCTGGAGGAAGCACGCCGTCGTGACGACAGGTATGGTTTAAAGATAGTTTTGCATTAAACACTTGTCGCCCTTGTGCACGTTAGCTTAGAACTATTTGTGCTAAGCTTTGTTGCGACTTTACTTTATCTGCGAGAGCACCGTTCGTTTAGGGAGCTTCGCATTCCTTTATTAGGAATTATATTGTGTGTCGGAGTACCTCCTTCGATCGTAAAAGTCAAATTGGATGTGTTATAGTCCAATGGTGCTCATTGTGCGCGGGTAGACGTTGTTGCGCTTAGTTTTGGATTGGGAATCAGGAGTTCGATTTGTAAGCGTCGTTACTTCCGTTGGTGGAGTTCGACGTTATATTTGGTATGGACTGGCTCTCGGAGCAGCAAGACAATATAGATGCGGTAGCAAGGAAGTCAAGCTGGGAGCAAGTCGTGAGATGACCTTTACGGGCTCGAAGAGGTCGAGCAAGACGTTGGCGTCTGCTCTTCAGGTGGTGAAGGCGATTCGTGCCGGAGCAGAACTGTTCTTTACACTAGTGGAGGTTGCAAAGCCGAAGCCCACATTGGATTGTATTTCAGTGGTATCGGAATACCCTGATGTGTTCCCTAGAGATCTTCCTGGAGCCCCGCCTCGACAGGAGATAGATTTCATGTTTGAGCTAGTACCAGGTGCAAAGCCTGTGTCACGCTCTCCATATCGGCTAGCGCCTAAGGAAATGGAGGAGCTGAAGGTGCAACTTCTAAAAGTTGTTGGAGCAAGGGTATGTGCGTCCAAGTCCTTCGCCTTGGAGCGCACCGACCCTCTTTAGTAAGAAGAAGAACGGAAGCTTGAGGCTATGTATTAATTATCGGGAGCTCAACAAGTTGACGACAAAGAACAAGTACCCAATCCCAAGGATCGATGATCTTTGTGATCAGTGGGTCGGGCCAACGACGTACTCTAAAGTAGTTAAGGGAGAGTGATATCCCTAAGATAACATTCAGTACAGGATACGGGCGCTACGAGTTTAGGGTCATGCCGTTTGGGCTGACTAATGCGCCGCCAGTGTTCATGGATTTGATGAACAGGACTTTCAGGGAGTACTTGGACCTTTTCGTGATCGTCTTCATCGACGATATTTTGGTGTACTCACAAAGTGAGGAAGATCACTTCAGGCATCTTCATTTGGTGTGGGAGACGCTAAGGAGAAATCAGTTGTATGCCAAGTTCTCGAAGTGTGAGTTTTGGCTATCCTCAGTGCCGTTCCTCGGGCATATAGTAAGTGGAGAGGGTATTGTTGTGAATCCGGCGAAGATTGTTGTGATGCGGGAGTGGCCTGAGCTTTATAAGGTACGGTAGCGGAAGTTCGGAGTTTTCTAGGGCTTGCCTGCTAATACAGGCGCTTCATAGAGAACTTCTCGCGGATAGCATTACCCCTCACTACTTTGACGAGGAAGGAGCAGAAGTTCTTTTGGACGTCGGAGTGTGCGCGAACTTTTGAGGAGTTGTAATGTCGGTTGACCACGGCGTCAGTGCTGACTTCGCCGAGTGGGACCGAAGACTATGAGATTTAATAGCGATGCTTCGGGCAGCGGGTTGGGTTGCGTACTACTGCAACACGAAAGTGTAATAGCGTATGGCGCGAGACAGCCAAAAGTGCACGAGAGGAACTATCCGGTCCATGACCTGTTGTTAGTGGCCGTGAGTTTTAGACTTGAAGCTGTGGAGGCATTATTTGTACGGTATGACGATGGATATCTACGCCGATAACAAGAGCGTGAAGTATCGGATTGGTCAGAAGGATCTAACTGTGCACCAACATAGGTGGATGGATTTCTTGGGAGACTATACATTCAAGATCCACTACGCGCCTGATAAAGGGAATGCGGTTGCTGACGCGGTGAGTCGCCGAGCCCCAGCTCAAGCCAATTGGCTATTGGTGCATGATGAGCGGTTGGTGCGAGAGTTGGAGGCGTTGGAGATTGTTTATGTGGACAAGTAATCAAGTGCTGAAGGAGTTCTGAATTGGACTGAAGTCCAATATGACCTGGCTGATCGTATTCGGCAGGCTTAGGATATGGATGCTCATATGAAGCAGTTCGTGGTAGAGACTCTGGATGGGTCAAATTCCCATTTTGTCATGGAGGACGGATTGCTTTGGAAACACGGCCGTCTGTGCGTCCCAAGTGTGGGCAATTTACGGGTGGAGTTGTTGTACGAGGCACACTATACCAAGTACTCGATTCACCCGGGGAGAACAAAGATGTACCGTGATGTTAAGAAACTGTTTTGGTGGTCGGGTTTTGAAGAAAGGTGTGGCGCTATGCGTAGAGAAGTGCCGAACTTGCACCTTGGTGAAGGCAGAGTGCCAAAAGCCGGGAGGATCTCTTAAGTCCTTGCCTATTCCGGATTGGAAATTCGACGACAGTTCTATGAACTTTGTGAACGGTTTGCCAAGGTCGCAAAAGGAGAACGACGCCATTTGGGCGGTCGTAGATCAGTTGTCGAAGGTGTCGCATTTTATTCTGCATAGGAAGGATGATCCGGTGGAGAAGTTGGCAAAGCTTTAGGTGGATAACATAGTACGACTTCATGGTGTGCCCCGCAGCATCGTGAGTGACCGAGATGGGCGGTTCGAGTCCAATGATTGGAGGCTAGTGCAGCAAATGTTGGGTACAAAGCTGAAATTCAGCACAGCCTTCCATCCGCAAACGGATGGGCAGACCGAGAGGGTCAATAGAACTATGGAAGACATGCTCTGCATGTGTGTCTTGGATTTCGGAAAGCAATGGGAAGACCACCTTTATTTGGTGGAGTTCGCATACAACAATAGCTACAAAGCGAGTATTCAGATGGCGCCTTTCGAGGCCCTATATGGTAGAAAATGTCGCACGTCGTTGTCTTGGTTAGAAACGGGTGAGTCAAGGTTGTATAAGCGATCGGAAGTGGAGGGTGCTACTTCTTTGGTGCGAACCATTCGGGAGAGGTTGCTTATCGCTCAGGACCGGCAAGCAAAGTACTATAATGCCAAGCACAGGAACGTGGAGTTCGCTGTGGGCGATTATGTATACTGAAAGATCAAGCTGTTCAAGGGTGTCTCGCGGGTGCGGCGATTGAAAAAGCTAAGCCCGAGGTACCTTGGGCCGTTTGAGGTTCTGGAGCGGATTGGGGAAGCGGCCTATCAATTCAAGTTTTCAGTAGAGCTTAGTGGTCTACTTATGTATCCCATATTTCGGTGCTACAGAAGGCGGTGCCAGAGCCTACGCGAGTGATCGCGGTCGATCAAGCACCGGTTGGTAGTGGGTTGACGACAAAAGTAAAGCCAGTATGGATTGAGGACTCGGAGGTCAAGCGACTACGCAATAATGAGATCAGGTTGGTCAGGGTCCGGTGGGACAATTGCGGTCGTGAGGGGCTCTCTTGGGAGTGAGAGTAGACAATGCTTGATGAGTATCTGGAGTTGTTCCGCTCAGGTACAAATTTTGTTTTTGTACATGTCTTTCCTTTATATAATTTCGTGGACGAAATTCTTTTAAGAGGGGGAGAGTTGTAACGCCCCGAAACTCAAAGGAGCAAAAGGGGGACGTTTTGGGCCAGTTTGGGTTCTGGCTGCAGGCACACGGCCTGGGACACGGGCGTGTCCCAGGGCGTGTCAAGCCTGTGTCGACACTCAGTCGGGAAGTCGACACTGTGGTTTCGACATTGTGTCGAGACTGGGCACACAGCCTGGGACACGGGCGTGTCGCAGGGCGTGTCGACACTTAGCCGCGAAGTCGACACTCTGCGTTCGACGAAGTGTCGAGACATGGCACACGGCCTACAACACGGGCGTGTCGCAGGGCGTGTCGACCTGTGTCGACGATCGTCCCGGGGAGTCGATGAGATTCGCTTGACGATGCGTCGAGAGTGGGCACACGGCCTGCGACACAGGCGTATCGCAGGGCGTGTCGACCTGTGTCGACACTTGTCCCGGAAGTCGACGAATCTTGCTCGACGATCGTCGAGACAAGGCACACGGCCTAGGACACGGGCGTGTCCGAGGCCGTGTCGAGTGAGGAGACCGTGTACACGGCCCTGGAGCCCAGGCGTGTCAAGGTGACACGGGCAAGGACACGGGCGTGTCCTAGAACCCGTGCAGTGCTCGGGTTGATTTTGGGGAAAAATGATGGGGTACACGGCCGGCCACACGGCCGTGTTAGGTGGAACACGGGCGTGTCAGCTCGAACACGGGCGTGTTCGATACCCATGTGAGGTTTCAGGTGATTCGATTTTGACGGCGAATGAGGCACACGGCCCTGGACACGGGCGTGTGTCAGGCCGTGTTCGGTCCACATTGGGCATTTCAGCCCCGAATCAATGTCGTTCGTTTCCTTATTTTGAGATCCAACGGCTGGGGGTTGTTCCTGAAGGGATATACCCGGGTTTGGGCTTTCAAAACCCTCACTTTTTCTTAAGTGTTCTCTTTCTAAAGCCTTAGAGAGAGAGAGGAGAGCCAAGGGAGGAAGAAGGAGCTAGATCCCGCCATTGGAGGAGCTTCGGAGCTCCGAATCGCGAGCCGACTCCGGATCCACGGAGGCAACGCTAGTGCGGTGGTTTTCATCCGATTACTTTTCCATGGCGCCAAAGAGGAACGCAAGGGTAACGATCCTCATCTTGAGCATGAGTAGCTCTCTTTCTTTGCATAGGAAGCTCGCTCTCGCGAGTTTGCGGAGAGTTAGAGGCGTTCCTTCGGGTAGATATGTGAAGTCCCCGTTGTTTAGAGTCCGTAAGCGAGAACGGACATAGGCATGATGTGTGAAGCCTACCCGGACATGTTGGTCTGGATCGGTGATGTTGCATTGCATAAATGTCGGAGAAGACTCCGTGCTATGGTGTGTTTTTCGGGTTTTCTACGCGGTAGATTGCAGCAGGGAGCCTTGGGGACTAACCCAAAGGTGCACGCGGAAAACTGGGCGGATACGAGATCTTTCCAACATGGAGGCCTGAGAGCCAACTTGAACATAACCGAGTTATGTGAAATTGTGTGACGAAAATGGGACTCGGGAGAAGTTTGACCTGCACAAATGGCTTAAATTGTCGTTGCGACGTGAGCACAGGTTAGATGGAACCGTACCCATATCTATGTCGTTCGGGTTAAAGAGACCTAAGGTTACGTGGCACTTGCCGTTGGTATAGATGGGAGTCTTCGGCGGTCAATGGCTTAAATTGACGTGACCCATGCCGGGAAGACAAATTGCTCATATGTTTGGTCGTCAAAGTGGCGGTGGTGCGTCCGGAATGTCCATGGCTTTAACTGACGTGACATCGACCGGTTCACCGAGAATGTGCCCTGAGTGCACGGGGTGTGTGGCCTTGTGAGCCTACGCCTGTGATGAAATGAATGCTATTATATTGCTCGCTTGTGCTAATAAAACTGCAGGGAAGGAGCATTGCCGCCCCGAGTTGGGGGCGGGATCGTTATAATTTGGTCAGCATTGCTGACCGTTACCTTTTTGTTCGCCACCGTGCGGTGGTTATGTTGCTTGCAGGTGCTGCTGCACCAAGCGGTCAATAGCGGGCTAAAGCCCGAATGCGAAGCCGGCCCTTGAAGGCCTAATTGGAAGTGTTTACTGCTTTATTCATTTGTGACCGGCCAGCGTCCCGTGGTTTGTAAAACATGTAATTGGAAGTGAAACATTTTGTAAGGCCTTAAGGCTTATTTTTGGGTATTTTGTATAACATTCCTATTCTGTACTAGTGGACATTCAGGCTCTAATACTGGGTTCTTTATTGCAACTTTAATATACTGCTTCCGCTAGAATGCTCTGTGTAGGACGTTGAGATTGGTTGGATGGTTTCCATAAGTAACCACCCTGTCTGTCTGTGGCATACGACGTCGGGCCCCGGCCGGACCTACTGCTATATGCTATGTGATGGATGGGGGGGTGTTACACGTTCAACCAGGAGCTTACCCGGTATCTTGCCTACGACACCGCCAGAGCCCAGATGCAGGCGCTCGTGCTCGCGTACAAGACTGCGCGCCGCGACATCACCCTGGAGCGCAACCTCGTTGACGCGATCAAATCAAGGGAGGCCGCCGTTGCCGAAACGGCCGCCTTGAAGGCCGAACTGGAGGCTTCCCAATAGTTTCTCGCTCTTCGCCATATGATGTGATGATGTACTAGATGCATACGCGATAGGGTACCTTGGGTGAAGCCCGGGTTGTTTCATACATGTTGCATAAGTAGGCCCTTTTATTATATGTTCAGCAATAGAGAACATGTATGTTGTTTGAGACATCCAAGTCTGTTCTTAGTGCATTACTTGTTTATATATATGTTGCATACGAAGTGCTGACTTGCAGGTTGGTGGGTTCCCCGGGGTCCGTTAGGGGCGGCCGGGAGGTGATGTGTTGGTTATACAGTTTGAGGTCAGCCTTTGCTGACCCACGTTACTAATAATTTTTACAGGGCAAGGATCGCAAGCAGGAGCTAGCTCGCAGGCCAGAAAGGCCTAAGCCTCATGAAGTGTTACCATTTTGTTGTAGCTCTACTTTTATGACATTGTATGTTTGATGCCCATATTGACCGGCTTGCATGTCGAGGTAGACTAGGAGTGCTTATGCACTTTTATGACTGATATATTATTTGAGTTTCGACTCACTTGTGTTGTAAGTCCATAAGGCCATTTCGTTACTCTTGTAGGTGTGGATAACTTCTAGTCTTGCTTGTTGTTTCCGCTGTGTTGTGTTATGAGTTTTGAGATTGGGTAGCTATATCATCTTATAATACTGAAGCTGTGGCGTCTGTATGTTGTGGGGCCCCGGCCGGACCCATATAATACGGTCATTACAGGGGAGGTGTTACAATTTGGTATCAGAGGGAGGTTAGATTCAAGGTCAGTGCGTGGAGAAGTTATCCACATAAGAGTAACGCGGGACCATGAGTGTCCTTATGTTTAAGTCTTGAGATTAGAGACTGATTCCTTGTTTTCTCGTTTTCTTGAAGAGTGCAAGCAACGAGGAAGGTACGTTGAGATCAATAGAAGAGCTTTCGGAGAGCAGCGCTACTGCTCAAGGTTAGGTGGGCATGGGTGTAAACCCGGCCGACTTCTGCTGCATGCTTACAGAAGCGATGGTGGCAGCCCAAGCTGCAGCGATAGCTCAGGTAGCAACCCCGGTTCCTTGGGTAGCAACTCCTGCTACCCCGGATACGGTTTAATGCCCCGAAACTCAAAGGAGCGACGGGGTACGTTTTGGGTCATTTTTGGGTTCTGGCAGGAGGTACACGGCCTGGGACACGGGCGTGTCCCAGGGCGTGTCAAGCTTGTGTCGACACTCAGCCGGCGAAGTCGACATTTTGCTCTGGACATTGTGTCGAGACTGGGCACACGGCCTGCGACACGGGCGTATCGCAGGGCATGTCGGCTCGTGTCGACACTCAGCCTGCGAAGTCGACACTCTACGCTCGATGAAGTGTCGAGACATGGCACACGGCATGCGACACTGGCGTGTCGTGGGGCGTGTCAACCCGTATCGACACTCGTCCTGGGGAGTCGACGAATTTTACTCGACGATGTGTCGAGACAAGGCACACCACCTAGTACACGGGCGTGTCCAAGGCCGTGTCGCGAGGTCGACGAACTTCGCTCGACGAAGTGTCGAGTGTAGAGACCATGTACACGGCCTGGAGCCCAGGCATGTTGAGGTAGATACGGGCAAGGACACGAGCGTGTCCTAGAACCAGTGCAGTGCTCGGGTTGTTTTCGGGGTAAATCGATGGGGGTACACGGCCGGCCACATGGCCGTGTCAGGTGGAACATGGGCGTGCCAGGTCGAACACGGGCATGTTCGATGCCCGTGTGTTGTTCCAGGCGAGTCGATTTTGGCGGCGAATGAGGCACACCGCCCTGGACATGGGTGTGTGCCAGGCCGTGTGCCATCCAGATTGGACATTTCAGTACCAAATCAAAGCCGTTTGTTTCTTTAATTGATGATCCAACGGGTGGGGGTTGTTCCTGATGGGATATACCCGGGATTGGGCCTTAGAAACCCTCACTTTGCATGAGTTGTTATCTTTCTAAGCTTAGAAAGAGAGGAGAGCCAAGGAAGGAAGAAGAAGCTAGATCCGGCCATTGGAGGAGCTTCGAAGCTCCAAATCGTGAGCCGACTCGGGATCCACGGAGGCAAAGCTAGTGCGGTGCTTTTCATCCGCTTACTTTTCCATGGCGCCAAAGAAGAACGCAAGGGTAACGATACTTTTCTTGAGCATGTTAAGCTCTACTTCTTTTGCAAAAGGGAAGCCCGCTCTCGCGAGTTTGCGGTGAGTTAGAGGTGTTCCTTCAGGTAGACATAAATAGTCCCCATTGTTAGAGTCCATGAGCGAGAACGGACATAGCATGTTGTGTGAAGCCTACCCGGACATGTTGGTCTGGATCGGTGATGTTGCATTGCATAAATGCCAGAGAAGACTCCGTGTGATTGGTTGTTTTTCGGGTTTTCTACATGGTAGATTGCAACAGGGAGCCTTGGGTACTAACCCTAAGGTGCACCCAGAAAACTGGGCGGATGCGTGATCTTGCCAACATGGAGGCCTGAGATCCAACTTGAATATAACCGAGTTATGTGAAATTGTGTGACGAAAATAGGACTCAGGAGAAGTTTGACCTGCGCATATGGCTTAAATTGTCGTTGCGACGTGAGCACGGGCTAGATGGAACCGTACCCACTTCTATGTCGTTCGGGTTAAAGAGACCTAAAGTTATGTGGCACTTGTCGTTGGCATATATGAGGGTCTTCGGCGGTCTATGGCTTAAATTGACGTGACCCATGCCATGAAGACAAATTGCTCATATATTTGGCCGTCAAAGTGGCGGTGGTGGGTCCGAAATGTCTATGGCTTTAACTGACGTGACATCGACCGGTTCACCGAGAATGTGCCCTGAGTGCACGGGGTGTGTGGCCGTGTGAGCCTATGCCTGTGATGAAATGAATATTATTATATTGCTCGCTTGTGCTAATAAAATTGCAGGGAAGGAGCATCGCCGCCCCGAGTTGGGGGCGGGATCGTTATAATTTGGTCAGCATTGCTGACCGTTGCCTTTTTGTTTGCCACCGTATGGTGGTTATGTTTCTTGCAGGTGCTGCTAGACCAAGCGGTCAATAGCGGGCTAAATCCCAAATTGCGAAGCCAGCCCTTGAAGGCCTATTTGGAGTGTTTACTGCTTTATTCATGTATGACCGGCCTGCGTGTCGTGGTTTGTAAATCATGTAACATTAAGTAAATCATTTTGTAAGGCCTTAAGGCCAGTACTGGTGTATGTACTTCATTCCTGGTTGGCTATTTTAGTGGACATTCATGCTTTAGTGCTCGGTTCTTTATTGTAACTTATATTAACTGCTTCCACTAGAATGCTCTATGTAGGGCGCTATGATTAGTTAGATGATTTCCATTAAGTAACCACCCAGTCTGTCTGTGGTATATGGCGTCGGGCCCCTGCCGGACCTACTGCTATATGCTATGCGACGGATAGGGGGTGTTACAATTTGGTATCAGACTACTGGTTTTGGTCGGGCTTAAAATGAATTCATAGACGAATTCTTTTTAAGGGGTGGTGAGCATATGTGTGTGCGTCATCGTTATAACAGTAAAAGAACCCATGAATGTCCACTTAGGAATGAAATACACGTGTTTGAGGAACCTGCGTGTTCTAATAATTGCTGTTTGCAATTTTATTTGGTCGCGTAACGGTGTTTTGTACCACTATAGGTGACCAGAAGCGGTGCTGGACCGCCATAATGTCCGGTTTCTGAGGAGTATAGTGCGCCCGTTGAGGTGTTTGAGACTCCTCCTTCGTATGAAACCGTTAGAAGGATCGTTGAAGCGGTGTTCGCTGTGACGGGTGCACAGCTTGGAGGAAATGTACAACCCTGCGCCCCTGTTGTGGCTTCAACGCCGGTGGGCGTGATGCAGCAGATGACCTTTGGTAGACTATCGGGGCAGCAGCTGAATATGCATTTAGTGCAGGGAGCGCACACAGTTGAGGAATATTTGCAAGCATTTCTTATGATAAGTCGCTACCCATGCTTCGAGTTGGATAATGAGCAAGCTACAGTCGATAGATTTTATAATGGCCTGCGTGCCGAGTTACGAGTTCTACTGCTAGGACGAAAGTTATTGGGATTTCGAGCCTTGGTGGAATCAGCTAGATCTTTGGAGGCAGATTTGAGGAAGACCCTCCCGATGCCAGCGGCCATGGTATCGAACTATGCAAGCCCCATAAGAGTTGCATCCGTTGGAATGCTGGAAAAAGGGGCTATGACATCGACTAGCAAAGCTACTTACACATGTTTTACTTGTGGAAAGAAAGGGCACTTTGCCCGAGACTGTTGGAAAGGTGCTCAGAAGGCCAAGAAAGCTATGTCAGGAGCAGTCAAGGACTTTAGTGCAAAGGAGACAGCATTCAAAGTGCTGAACACCTCAAAGTTTGTATATCGAAAATGGTATAAGAAGCATAGGACTTCGGGTCCAGCTCCTTCTGGTGCTTCTGGGGCGACTACGGGTCGGACCCCGGGCACATGTTTCAACTATGGGGAGTCAGGGCATTATGCCCGTGAGTGCCTAAAGCCCTAGAGGAAGCACGCCGTCGTAAGGGCAGGTATGGTTTAAATATAGTTTTGCCTTAAATACTTGTCTCCCTTGTGCATGTTAGCTTAGAACTACTTGTGCTAAGCTTTGGTACGACTTTACTTTAGCTGTGAGAGCACCGTTCATTTAGGGAGCTTCGCATTCCTTTATTTAGGAACTATATTGCGCGTTGAAGTACCTCATTCGATGGTAAGAGACAAATTAGATGCGTTATGGTCCAATGGCGCTCAATGCGCGCGGGTAGTATCTGTTGCGTTTAGGTGTGGTCAGGGAGCCAAGACTTTGACTTCCAAGTATCGTTACTACCGCTAGGGGAGTTCGACGTAATATTTGGCATGGACTGGCTCTCGGAGCAGCAAGCCTATATCGATTGCGGTAGCAAGGAAGTCAAGCTGGGAGCTAGTCGTGAGATGACTTTTACGGGCTTAAACGGTTCGAGCAAGACGTTGATGTCTGCTCTTTAGATGGTGAAGGCGGTTCGTGCCGGTGTAGAAGTGTTCTTTACACTAGTGGAGGTTGCAAAGCCGAAGCCCGCGTTGAATTGTATTTCAGTGGTATCGGAATACCCTTATGTGTTCCCCGCAAATCTTCCTGGAGCCCCGCCTCAACGGGAGATAGATTTTGCGATAGAGCTCGTACCAGGTGCAAAGCCTGTGTCATGCCCTCCGTGTCAACTAACGCCTAAGGAAATGACAGAATTGAAAGTTCAACTACAAAAGTTGTTGGAGCAAGGGTAGGTGCGTCCAAGTTCTTCGCCTTGGAGCGCACCGGTCCTCTTTATTCAGAAGAGGGACAAAAGCTTGAGGCTAGGTATTGATTATCGGGAGCTCAACAAGTTGACGGAAAAGAACGAGTACCCGATCCCCCTTATTGATGATCTTTTTGATCAGTTGGTCGGGTCGACAGTGTACTCGAAGTTGGATCTCAAGTCTGGGTACTAGCAGTGGAGTATAAGGGAGAGTGGTATCCCTAAGACAACGTTCAGTACAAGATACGGGCATTATGAGTTTACGGTCATGCTGTTTGGGCTGACTAATGCGCCGTCAGTGTTCATGGATTTGATGAACAGGACTTTCAGGGAGTACTTGGACCATTTTGTGATCGTCTTCATCGACGATATTTTTGTGTACTCGCAAGGTGAGGAAGATGACTTCAAGCATCTTCATTTAGTTTTGGAGACGCTAAGGAGGAATGATGACTAGTTTTAGTCATCCTTTTTGGGGGTAATTTAGTATTCAAAATGCCTAATTTTATTTATATTTTATGATTGTTATTTCATGTTTTAATGTCTCTTTACAATATATTAATTCCTAGTGATTATTAGAGTGTTGATATAAAAATCTATATAGTCTTATTATATGTATTATGTTATTATTTATTATGTTATATTATGTATAATAATTGTAGTTAATGATAGGTCTTAATGTTTTAATTTTATGTTGTAATGTTTTTATTATTATTATGTTTTAAATCTTGTTTTAATTTTGTTATTTTATGTAGACTAATCCATTATTGTATTGTCTCTTTTTTTTTGTAGGTTCTTGCCCAAGCTTCAAAGCCCATGCAGCCCGAGCTTTCAACAAGGAGCAGCCCACAACATGGTGCAGCCCCTACATGCAGCCCACAACATGGTGCAGCCCCTACATGCAGCCCACAACATGGTGCAGCCCCTACATGCAGCCCTTGAAGATGGAGCAGCCCTTCAACATCCATAAAGCCCACATGATGCAGCCCTCTTCATGTAGCAGCTCCCTATTCCCCCCCCCCCTTCATTATTCTACATCAATTCCCCCTCTCTACTTTATTTTATTTCATTTCCATAAGCCACATTCATGCATGTTCTCTCCCTCTCATTTATTGCATGCATGTATTCACTTTTTCATGCATTGGCTGGCCACACCATCCCTCCTCTCTCTCCTTTTTATTATTTTTCTCCACTCTTTATTATCATCCATTCCCCCTTATTTACTCTCTTTATTTTATTTGTTTCCTTTTAAATACTATGCATTGAATCATCCTCTCCCTCTCCCTTCATTAAATGAAATGCATGCACTTCTCTTCCTTTACATGGCCGGCCACCCCCCTTGTCCTCCTCCTTTTCATTTCATTCTAGATCCTTCTCCATCTCCTATAAAAGCCACCCCATCCCTCAAGCCAAAAGGGAGAAATTTTTGAGAAGTGAAGTTTTAAGTTGAATGTGAGTGTTGAGTTGGAGAGTGGAGAGTGCTTGTGAGTTTTTAGTTTCATTATTGTATTAGTTTTCTTTTCCATTAGTGCAAGTTTCTTCATAACATAATCTTGTCTTTTTTTTATATTTTGTGTACCCTTTTTTGCAAGTAATGAAAATGTTCCTCTCTTATCTTCTTTTGTCTTCATTTTCAATTATGCGTAGCTAATTCTATTTAGCGTTCGATCGTGAGGATCCATAAAATGAGATGAGGGTTTCTTTTATTTCATAGTTTTATTTTTGCTTAATTTTACTCGATCCTTCTTTGATCTTTATTTTGTTGACTCCGTATTTCCGGTATACGGTAGTAGGCTTGGGATCTCATATTTGAGTAGTCGAGAGGCTCATGAATGTGAAAGATCACTCAAAGAAGGAAGGAGTTGAACGCAACCCTAGAGATAGGATGACGTAAATCTTCCGGATTTGAGTCAAATCCAATAGTGCGGGTCACCTCGATAATGCGGCTTTAGACTTTTTCTTGACTTGAAAGAGATTTCGGTCAAAACGTCTATAAGTCAGGGGATTTAATTCTCTAGCGAGATTATTTCCTAATTTCGGATCCGTCACGGTTGAGTATGATTTGCAAATTTAAAACTATTCCTTTTCATCCCTCTCATTTCATTTTATGGTGAATCTTCGATCGAATGCTAGCTTTTTATTATAAGTTTTTCGTCTCGCAAGTTGTCTTTTGTTTTATTCTAAAAAAAGAAATTCTCAAATCCCATTAGTTTTCCGGTAGGATAATAGTTAGAGCGTGAGTAGAAGTAATTGACAGCCCCGTGTTTAAATACGACCTTGGTACTACGATTCGACAGGTACGCTTGCCTGTTCGGGTTTTGGCCCACCAAGTTTTTGGCGCCGTTGCTGGGGACTTTTCTTCGTCAATATTTTGAAAACGCTTGCGCTATTACTTCTCCAAAAATAATAAAAAAAATTTATAATTTAAATATTTATAATCAACCCACTTCACCTTATTTCTACCCCACCTAAAATCTCTCGAAAAGGGTAAGGGGCTTTAAGCGCCACCATTTTACCTAGTACCGGGCGAACCCTTCACCGGGTAGTCCTCGGGAAGTTCGAGAGCCAAGTCGTCTAAAAAAAAAATCTTTTTTTTTCAACAAAAAAAAAAATTTTCCTTTCTTTTCCTCTTTTTCTTTCTTTTCCAAGCTTTCATTTTCATCTTCCCTCGTTTTCTTTGTTAGTGCATGACCCGAGCGAATCCGTCGCTACTTGTTGATTTGGACCCGGAAATTGAACGCTCCTTTCGGAGACAACTACGATTCGGGGCTTCCACTTCTCAAACAGCGGTTGAGGATTCCTTCGGGGATTGTAATTATTCTGAAATGGGAGATCCCAACCCAGGAATGGCTCAGCAAAGGACCATGTCCGATTATGCTCGACCCAACCTGGAGGGGACTGAAACGAGTATTGTTCGACCTGCAATTGCGAACAATAACTTCGAGCTTAAGCCTAGCATCATACAAATGGTGCAGCAATATGTACAGTTCGACAGATTACAAGATGAAGATCCGAACTTGCATATTGCCAATTTTCTTGAAATCTGTGACACCTTTAAAATAAATGGTCTCAGACGATGTTATAAGGCTAAGACTCTTCCCCTTCTCCTTAAGAACTAAAGCCAAACAGTGGTTGAGTTCTCTTCCAAGAGGCTCAATCACTACTTGGAATATTTTAACTGAAAAATTTCTTGCTAGATATTTCCCTCCCGCTAAAACTACTAAGTTAAGAAATGATATAACTTCTTATTCTCAAATTACTTCTGAGACCCTCTATGACACTTGGGAGAGGTTCAAAGAACTTTTGAGAAGATGCCCTCATCATGCTCTGCCTGTATGGTTACAGGTTCAGACATTTTACAATGGGCTAAATCAAGAAACTAAGCAAATGATAGATGCCGCTTCCGCTGGTTCCTTGGACCGCAAAACTCCGGAAGCCGCTCTTGAGCTTATCGAGGATATGGCGATGAACACTTATCAGTGGAATTCGTCTAGGACTCGCCCATCTAAACCTGCAGGTATTTATGAAGTGGATTCGGTTTCGCAACTGGCACTACAAGTGGAAATGCTGAACAAGAAGATTTCGGAGATGATTGCTTCCTCCGCCGCTAAGGTATATGAAAATGCGAATGCTGCTGCTGCCGAGCAGGTGGATTATCTGGGGAACATACCCAGGCCTGCTCAAAATAATTCTGCCAATAATTTTTCTGCTTTTTCTAATTTTTCTGCACCTCCTGGTTTTAATTCTTTTACGAACTCTTATAATCCGGGATGGCGTAACCATCCCAATTTTTCTTGGAGTAATCCTGCTAATGCTGCACGCCCACCACATGATTTTACACCACCACCACCACCACAACAAAACCAAAATCTTCAAAAAACCCTCTCTTTGGAAGAACTTTTATCTAGTTATATAAGCTCGAACGATGCTACTATTAGAAACTTAACAGGGTCAATGAAAAGTTTAGAAAATCAGGTCGGGCAACTTGCCAAGGCTTTTTCCGAGAGACCACCTGAAACTCTTCCCTCGAACACTGAACCTAACCCAAGGGAGCACGCAAATGTGATTTCCCTTCGGAGCGGTAAGGTTATTAACGAGCCCACCACCAGGGAAGAGCCAAAGGTGATTGTCCCTCCTGTTGTGGAAGCAATTACCCCTACGGAAAATGATAAAACAATTTTTGAAAATGAAAAATCTACTTTAGATAAAGAAAAAGATATTTCTGTTTTTTCTAATAATGACGTTCAAAATGATGCTCCGCTTATCATAAAGGAATTTCCGCCACCCCCTTATCCGGCCCGACTTAGGAAAGAAAAGCTAGATGATCAGTACCAACGCTTCCTTGAAATGTTCAAACAAATTCATATTAATTTACCATTTCATGAAGCGATTAGTCAAATGCCTAAGTATGCAAAATATCTTAAGAATTTATTAACAAACAAGACGAAATTGGAAAATTTATCGCATGTAACCTTAAATGAAGAATGCTCGGCGGTCGTTAAAAACTCTAATCTTCCTAAAAAGATAAATGATCCGGGTAGTTTTTCCATTCCGTGCATTTTTGGTGATCTGTTTGTTAAACATGCGTTAGCGGATCTAGGAGCGAGCATAAATTTGATGCCCTTTTCTTTATTCAAAAAGCTAAGATTGGGCACTCTTAGCCCTACAAGAATGAGTATCCAGTTAGCCGATAGGTCGATCAAAGAAGGACGTGCTAGTAAAGGTCGACAAATTCATCTTCCCGGTGGATTTTGTCATTCTCGATATTGAAGATGACGTCGAGGTCCCTCTTATCCTCGGTCGACCCTTCCTAGCCACCTCTCGAGCGGTCATCGATGTTAGTAACGGAAAGTTGTTTTTGCGTGTGGGAGATGCTGAGGTCACATTTTCTATCAATCAATCAATGAAAAACTCTTTACAAAATGATGATTCATGCTACTTTCTTGATGTTTTAAATGAAGATTGTTCTCTTTCTCTTTCTAACATCTCTTCAAATGAATTTTCCTCTTCTTTTTCTGAAATTTCTTCACATGATTTTGAAAACATGGTTATGTCAGCACAAGCAAATTTTGAAAATGATTCTGTCTTTGGTAGAAAAAAGTATGAAAATCTTATTTTTGAAAAATAAAAGAATTTGAAAAACTCTTATAATGAGCCGCCCCATCTTGATTTAAAACCACTCCCTGATCATCTAAAATATGCCTTTCTTGAAAAAAATTCTAAGTTGCCCGTTATAATCTCGACCTATTTATCTCAATCCGAAAACGATCAGTTGATCGAAGTACTACAAAAGCATCACCGAGCTATAGCGTGACAAATTTCCGACATTTCTGGCATAAGCCCTTCTTTTTGTACTCATAAAATATTTTTTGAAAATAATCCTAAGGGTGTAGTCCAACCACAACGCCGTCTCAATCCGAATATGAAAGAGGTTGTGAAGGAAGAGGTGCTTAAGTTATTAGATGCGGGGATAATTTATCTGATTTCCGATAGTCAGTGGGTGAGTCCGGTACAGGTTGTTCCTAAGAAGGGTGGGATTACGGTAGTACCAAATGAAAATAACGACTTAATTCCAACTAGGATGATAACGGGATGGAGGATGTGCATCGATTACCGTAAGCTAAATGATGCCACTCGAAAAGACCACTTCTCCCTCCCCTTTATCGATCAAATTTTAGAACGTTTGTCCGGGCACAATTTTTATTGCTTCCTCGACGGTCTCTCGGGATACTTTCAAATCCCTATCGCACCCGAGGACCAAGAGAAGACGGCATTCACTTGCCCCTTCGGAACTTTTGCTTATCGTAGAATGCCTTTCGGATTATGCAACGCACCCGCCACCTTTCAGCGGTGTATGCTTGCTATCTTTGATAAATACGTCGAGAATATTATGGAAATATTTATGGACGATTTTTCTATTTTTGGCGACTCCTTTAATTTATGTTTAGAAAATTTGGAAAAAGTTTTACAATGCTGCGAAGAAACGAATCTAGTGTTAAATTGGGAGAAGTGTCACTTTATGGTACGTGAAGGCTTAGTCCTTGGCCACAACATTTCCGCTAGGGGAATTAAAGTGGACAAGGCAAAAATTGAAGTAATTGAAAAGGTACTGCCGCCTACAAATATTAAAGCGATTAGAAGTTTTTTAGGGCATGCGGGTTTTTATCGACGATTCATTAAAAACTTTTCAAAAATTACTAAGCCTCTCACCCACCTTCTCGAAAAAGGCACTCCTTTCGTTTTTGATGAATCATGTCTCGCGGCATTTGAATTAATTAAATCAAACCTTGTAAATGCTCCTATTTTGATCGCCCCAGTTTGGGATTTACCTTTCGAAATCATGTGTGATGCGAGTAATCATGCGGTAGGTGCGGTTTTAGGTCAACGAATCGCTAATAACTTTCATCCGATTTTCTACGCTAGTAAAACTCTCACTTCTGCGCAAGAAAATTACACCACGACGGAGAAAGAGCTCTTAGCGGTTATTTTTGCTTTTGATAAATTCCGACCGTATGTTACTCTTTCTAAGGTTATTGTTTTCACGGATCATTCCGCTTTGAAGTACCTCCTTTCTAAACCGGATGCCAAGCCGCGTCTTATCCGTTGGATCCTCTTACTTCAAGAATTCGACTTGGAGATTCGGGATAAGAAAGGAGCGGAAAACTTAGCAGCTGATCATCTCTCTCGTCTTGAAAATCCCAATCTAGATATTTTAAATGAAACTTTTATTAACGACTCTTTTCCGGATGAGCGTCTTTTTAATATTTCTTCATCTCCTACCCCCTGGTTTGCCGATCTGGCCAATTATCTTGTGGCCCGGGTCCTTCCAAAAGAATACTTCACTCACCAAAAGAAGAAATTCTTTTCGGAGTTGAAGTATTATTTTTGGGAAGATCCATTTCTATTTCGTATTTGTGCGGACCAGGTTGTAAGGAGATGTGTTTCGCGGGAAGAGGGTCACCAAATTTTAAAACATGTTCATGAAGGTCCGACTGGCGGGCACTATCAAGCTAACCGCACCGCACACAAAGTACTTAGTGCTGGCTTCTATTGGCCAGGCATATTTAAAGATGCACAAATCTTTGTGGGCGGGTGCGATCGATGCCAGCGGACTGGAAATCTCTCAAATAAAAATGAAATGGAACAAAACTACTTTCTCGAATGCGAAGTTTTTGATCTATGGGGCATAGACTTTGTCGGCCCATTTCCCTCCAGCTTAGGAAATAAATATATTCTAGTCGCAGTCGATTATGTTTCTAGGTGGGCAGAGGCCCAAGCTCTACCAAATAATGATGCTCGCGTTGTTGTCAATTTTCTAAAAAAATTATTTTCTCGCTTTGGTTTTCCTCGAGCGATCGTTAGTGATAGGGGAAGTCATTTTTGCAACGCTCAACTCACTAAGGTTTTAGCCAAATATGGCGTTACGCATAAATTATCCACTGCTTATCACCCCCAAACTAACGGTCAGGTCAAGGTAGTCAATCGCGAACTTAAACGAATTTTGGAAAAAAACGTTTCTACTTCTCGTAAGGATTGGTCTTTAAAATTGGACAATGCTTTGTGGGCCTATCGGACAGCGTACAAGACCGCCATCGGTTGTACTCCTTTCCGATTAGTCTATGGAAAATCGTGTCATCTTCCGGTAGAAGTAGAACACCGTGCTTACTGGGCGTTAAAGTTTTTTAATTTCGATCCGCACTCGGTCGGCGAGCATAGAAAAAACCAACTAAATGAGCTTGATGAGTGGCGAGCGTACGCATATGAAAATAATAAAATTTATAAATAACGCACGAAATTGTATCACGATAAGAACCTGCGCCACCCGAAAACTTTTAAACCAGGCGATCAGGTTCTTCTTTTTAATTCGCATTTACGTCTCTTCCCGGGAAAGCTTAAATCTAGATGGTCCGGACCGTTCGCGGTCACTGATGTTTTTCCTTACGGCACTGTGCTACTTTCACACCCCGATAAGGGGGACTTTAAAGTTAATGGCCATAGACTTAAACTCTATTTCTCTAATGATTCTGTGACTCCTGCAAAGGAGAATCTTCTTTTTGATTCTTAGTTTTTTATTTTCTGATGGACATTTTTATTTTTGGACTACTATTTTTTTTTATGAAACTCTTTTATTTGGACTGCTGTAATAAAAAAACATTATCGGGCATCTGCCCATGGACTCTATCTATTTTTCTTTTATTTTGCTCTTTCTACCGGAGGCCAATCAAGTCCATGATCGTGGTCACCACTCCGCCGCTGCTAATATCAGATGGATCAAGTCATACCTGCTGACGATCAAGTACTCTAAAAAGCGAGCATGGGGCGGCGACATCCGTCTTCATCTCACGAACCCGGGGAAGTCCTGTTCTTATTTATTTATTTTTCCTGCATTTTTCTTTTTCTCTTCTTCTCAATCCCCTTCTCTCTTTCTTTATGTTTTCTTCATTGAGGGCAATGAAGAATTTAAGCATGGGGGGTCTAGTTTCTTCTGAAGAAAAAACATAATATTATATTTTATATTAGTATAGTATTTTATGTTATGTCATCAAAATCCAACAAAAAATTTTAAAATATAAAACCCAAAAAATTAGAAAAATAAAAATTAATTAATTAAAAAAAATTGTGCTTAAAACGATTTGAAAAACAAAATCTAAAATTATTTCTATCTTTATTTTCATGTTTCTTCTAGTGAAGTGTAGGCCCGTGAGGTTTTTGTAGTTCTATTTAGATTTCTTTGAATTGGTTTTCTAAATTTATCAGTTTAACATAGCTTAGTTTTACTAGTTTCTTTTTCTTAAATATAGGCATCCAATTTTTACGTTTTAAGTTAGCAATTTGTAGTTATGTCTTTTTATTCGGTTAGTTGCTTACGAATGGTTGCTAGGTAATGTTATCTCTTTTTCATTTGCGGGGTAGTCTTTCTTGGTGTCTAGAACTTGTACCAAGCTACTCTCGAAGCATTTGCGCCGTTTTTACGTTTTTTTAGAAATGATTTAGGCCACCATTTGAATAGTTTGAGCTTTTCTTGCCCACCAAAAACAAAACCCTTGCAAAACAATTTTGGGCCTTTTCCTTTTTTTTCCTTGCTTTAGCTCCACCTTTCATTTCATTATATTCACCAAAGCCAAAAATCTTTCCTATTTTTGCACTATAAATTTGAGCTTAAAAATTATTTTTTGTGGGAAGGGTATTATTTTGGAAATGAATAGGAAATTCTCAAGCTTATTTTTGGAGCTTTCTTATCCAATGCTATTCAAAAGGAAAAAAATTGAGAAAGAAAAAAAAATGAATGCAAAAAGTTTATGTTTGGCCAAGTTTATAAAAGAAAAATTTTCATGGCCTTGTTTTTGTAGTTTCATATTGGAGAAATGACATACTCGTTATTTCTCATTTTTTATGCTATGTTTATTTTTGAGCTCACCTTGGTTTAGTGCCTAAAACCTTCATGTTTATCTTTGATTCCACTTCCTAATCATTTACCTAAGCCAAGTTTTAATGCCTAGTAGAAGCCCTATTGATCTTAGAACGTAAATTCGCGTAGTGGAGAAAGTGTGAACGTACAAGCCTATGGCCACCATCATTGATGGATTTCTTTGGAGGTTATCTTGGAGTGTTTTAGGGTTAATGTTTATCTAGCAACCGAGTAGTTTGTTAATGTGTCGTTTATTTAGAACCTCTACTTTTTTTTTCCTTATTTTCATTTATTTTGGATGCCTTGTTTTAAGATTTAGAAATTAGTAGACTTTTCTTATGTTTTAATGAGATTTTTAGGGTACCACTTTCAAATTTTCTATTGTGCACTTCTCACCCCACTAGTTGATAATAAGAATATTAGGATAGTTTAATTTTTCATGTTTTGTTTTTCTTAACTATGGAACTTAAAATATATATATATCTTTTGTTTTCTTTTTGCTCCTCCCTAGTTTTTATTTCTATTTGCTTGAGGGCAAGCAAATGTCTAAGCATGGGGGAATTTGATGACTAGTTTTAGTCATCCTTTTTAAGGGTAATTTAGTATTCAAAATGCCTAATTTTATTTATATTTTATGATTGTTATTTCATGTTTTAATGTCTCTTTACAATATATTAATTCCTAGTGATTATTAGAGTTTTGATATAAAAATCTATATAGTCTTATTATATGTATTATGTTATTATTTATTATGTTATGTTATGTATAATAATTGTAGTTAATGATAGGTCTTAATGTTTTAATTTTATGTTGTAATGTTTTTTTTATTATTATGTTTTAAATCTTGTTTTAATTTTGTTATTTTATGTAGACTAATCCATGATTGTATTGTCTCTTTTTTTTTGTAGGTTCTTGCCCAAGCTTCAAAGCCCATGCAGCCCGAGCTTTCAACAAGGAGCAGCCCACAACATGGTGCAGCCCCTACATGCAGCCCACAACATGGTGCAGCCCCTACATGCAGCCCACAACATGGTGCAGCCCCTACATGCAGCCCTTGAAGAATGGAGCAGCCCTTCAACATCCATAAAGCCCACATGATGCAGCCCTCTTCATGTAGCAGCCCGGCCCCTCTCCAAGTGCAGCCCTCCTTCAAATTCAGCAGCCCACAACTAAAATTTCGGCCCACATGGTGCCACTCATGCATGGCTGGCTCCCTATTCCCCCCCCCCCTTCATTATTCTACATCCATTCCCCCTCTCTACTTTATTTTATTTCATTTCCATAAGCCACATTCATGCATGTTCTCTCCCTCTCATTTATTGCATGCATGTATTCACTTTTTCATGCATTAGCCGGCCACACCATCCCTCCTCTCTCTCCTTTTTATTATTTTTCTCCACTCTTTATTATCATCCATTCCCCCTTATTTACTCTCTTTATTTTATTTGTTTTCTTTTAAATACTATGCATTGAATCATCATCTCCCTCTCCCTTCATTAAATGAAATGCATGCACTTTTCTCCCTTTACATGGCCGGCCACCCCCCTTGGCCTCCTCCTTTTCATTTCATTCTAGATCCTTCTCCATCTCCTTTAAAAGCCACCCCATCCCTCAAGCCAAAAGGGAGAAATTTTTGAGAAGTGAAGTTTTAAGTTGAATGTGAGTGTTGAGTTGGAGAGTGGAGAGTGCTTGTGAGTTTTTAGTTTCGTTATTGTATTAGTTTTATTTTCCATTAGTGTAAGTTTCTTCATAGCATAATCTTGTCCTTTTTTTATATTTTGTGTACCCTTTTTTGCAAGTAATGAAAATTTTCCTCTCTTATCTTCTTTTGTCTTCCTTTTCAATTATGCGTAGCTAATTCTATTTAGCGTTCGATCGTGAGGATCCATAAAATGAGATGAGGGTTTCTTTTATTTCATAGTTTTATTTTTGCTTAATTTTACTCGATCCTTCTTTGATCTTTATTTTGTCGACTCCGTATTTCCGGTATACGGTAGTAGGCTTGGGATCTCATATTTGAGTAGCCGAGAGGCTCATGAATGTGAAAGATCACTCAAAGAAGGAAGGAGTTGAACGCAACCCTAGATATAGGATGACGTAAATCTTCCGGATTGGAGTCAAATCCAATAGTGCGGGTCACCTCGATAATGCGGCTTTAGACTTTTTCTTGACTTGAAAGAGATTTCGGTCAAAACGTCTATAAGTCAAGGGATTTAATTCTCTAGCGAGATTATTTCCTAATTTCGGATCCGTCACGGTCGAGTATGATTTGCAAATTTAAAACTATGCCTTTTCATCCCTCTCATTTCATTTTATGGTGAATCTTCGATCGAATGCTAGCTTTTTATTATAAGTTTTTCGTCTCGCAAGTTGTTTTTTGTTTTATTCTAAAAAAAGAAATTCTCAAATCCCATTAGTTTTCCGGTAGGATAATAGTTACAGCGTGAGTAGAAGTAATTGACAGCCCCGTGTTTAAATACGACCTTGGTACTACGATTCGACAGGTACGCTTGCCTGTTCAGGTTTTGGCCCACCAAGGAATCAACTGTATGCATAGTTCTCGAAGTGCAAGTTTTGGTTATCCTCAGTGGCGTTCCTCGGTCATATAGTGAGTGGAGAGGGTATTGTTGTGGATCCGGCAAAGATTGTTGCGATACGGGAGTGGCCTGAGCTTGCTACGGTAGCGGAATTCCGGAGCTTTCTGGGGCTTGCTGGCTATTATAGGCGCTTCGTAGAGAACTTCTCGCGGATAGCATTACCTCTCACTACTTTGACGAGGAAGGAGCAGAAGTTCGTTTGGACGTCGGAGTGCGCGTGAGCTTTTGAGGAGTTGAAGTGTCGGTTGACCAAGGCACATGTGTTGAGTTCTCCATGTGGGCCCGATGGCTATGAGTTTTACAGTGATGCTTCGGGCAGCGGTTTGGGTTGCGTGCTACTGCAACACGGAAGTGTAATAGCTTATGGCTCGAGACAGCTAAAAGTGCATGAAAGGAATTATCCGGTCCATGACTTGGAGTTAGCGGCTGTGATTTTTTGTCTTAAAGCTATGGAGACACTATTTGTACGGTGTGAAGATTGATATCTACACCGATCATAAGAGCCTCAAGTATCTGATTGATCAGAAAGATCTGAATATACGGCAGCGTAGATGGATGGAGTTCTTGGGAGACTATACATTCAAGATCCACTACGTGACTGGTAAAGGGAATGCGGTTACAGACGCGTTGAGTCGTTGAGCCCCAGCTCAAGCCAATTGGCTATCGGTGCATGATGAGCGGTTGGTGCAGGAGTTGGAGGCGTTGGAGATTGTTTGTGTTGATAGGCAATCAAGTGCTGAAGCAGTTCTGAATTGGACTGAAGTCCAATATGAACTGGCTGATCGGATTCGGCAGGCTTTGGATATGGATGTTCATATGAAGCAGTTCATGGTAGAGGCTCTGGATGGGTCAAATTCCCAATTCGTTGTGGATGACGGATTGCTTTGGAAAGACGGTCGTCTGTGCGTCCCAAGTGTGGGCAATTTGCGGGTGGAATTGTTGTACGAGGCACACCATACCAAGTACTCGATTCACCCGGGGAGCACAAAGATGTACCGCGATGTGAAGAAACTATTTTGGTGGCTTGGTTTGAAGAAAGATCTGGCGCTCTACGTAGCGATGTGCCAAACTTGCGCCTTGGTGAAGGCGGAGTGCCAAAAGCCGGGAGGCTTTCTTATGTCCTTGCCTATTCCAGAGTGGAAATTCGACGACATCTCTATGAACTTTGTGCATGGTTTGCCAAGGTCGCAAAAGGAGAATGACGCCATTTGGGTGGTCGTAGATCAGTTAATGAAGTTGTCGCATTTCATTCCGCATAGGAAGGATGATCCGGTGGAGAAGTTGGCAAGACTATATGTGGATAATATAGTACGGCTTCATGGTGTGCCCCGCAGCATCGTGAGTGACCGAGTTGGGCAGTTCACGTCCAATGATTGAAGGCTTGTGCAGCAAATGTTGGGGACAAAGTTAAAATTCAACACAGCCTTTCATCAGCAATCGGATGGGTAGACCGAGAGGGTCAATAGAACTATGGAAAGCATGCTCCGCATGTGTGTCTTGGATTTTAGGAAGCAATGGGAAGACCACCTTTATTTGGTGGAGTTCGCATACAACAACAGCTACCAAGCGAGTATTCAAATGGCGCCCTTCGAGGCCCTATATGGTAGAAAATGTCGCACGTCGTTGTCTTGGTTAGAAACGGGTGAGTCAAAGTTATATAAGCAATTGGAAGTGGAGGATACTACTTCTTTGGTGAGAACCATTCGGGAGAGGTTGCTTATCGCTCAGGACCGACAAGCGAAGTACTATAATGCCAAGCACAGGAACGTGGAGTTCGCTGTGGGCGACTATGTGTACTTAAAGATCAAGCCATTCAAGGGTGTCTCGCGGGTGCGGCGATTGAAAAAGCTAAGCCCGAGGTAGCTTGGGCCGTTTGAGGTTCTGGAGCGAGTTGGTGAAGCGGCCTATCGGTTGAAGCTTTCAGTGGAGCTTGGTGGATTACATGATGTATTCCATATTTTGGTGCTTCGGAAGGCAGTGCAAGAGCCTACGCAAGTGATCGCAGTTGATCAAGTGCCGGTGGATAGTGGGCTGACGATAAAGGTCAAGCCCGTGCGGATTGAGGACTCGGAGGTCAAGCGGCTACGCTATAAAGAGATCAGGATGGTCAAGGTCCGGTGGGACAATTGTGGTTGTGAGGATCTCTCTTGGGAGTGAGAGCAGACTATGCTTGACGAGTATCCGGAGTTGTTCCGCTCAGGTACAAATTTTGGTTTTGTACATGTCTTTCCTTTATATAATTTCGTGGATGAAATTCTTTTAAGAGGGGGAGAGTTGTAACGCCCCGAAACTTAAAGGAGCGACGGAGGACATTTTGGGCCAGTTTTGGGTTCTGGCAGGAGGTACACGGCCTAGGACACGGGCGTGTCCCAGGGCGTGTCAAGCTTGTGTCGACACTCAGCCGACGAAGTCGACATTTTGCTCTCGACATTGTGTCGAGACTGGGCACACGTCTTGCGAAACGGGCGTGTCGCAGGGCGTGTCGGCTCGTGTCGACACTCAGCCCGCGAAGTCGACACTCTATGCTCGACGAAGTATCGAGACATGGCAAACGGCCTACGACACGGGCGTGTCGCAGGGCGTGTCGACCCGTGTCGACACTCGTCCCGCAGAGTCGACGAATTTTGCTCGACGATGTGTCGAGACAAGGCACACGGCCTAGGACAAGGGCGAGTCCAAGGCCGTCTCGCGAGGTCGACGAACTTCGCTCGACGGAGTGTCGAGTGTCGAGACCATGTACATGGCCTGGAGCCAGGCATGTTGAGGTAGACACGGGCAAGGACATGGGCGTGTCCTAGAACCCGTGCAGTGCTCGGGTTATTTTCAGGGTAAATCGATGGGGGTACACGGCCGGCCACACGGCCGTGTCAGGTGGAACACGAGCGTGTTAGGTCGAACACGGGCGTGTTCGATGCCCTTGTGTTGTTCCAGGCGAGTCGATTTTGATGGCGAATGAGGCACACGGCCCTGGACACAGGCGTGTGCCAGGCCGTGTGCGATCCATATTGGACATTTCAGTCCCGAATCAAAGTCGTTCGTTTCTTTAATTGATGATCCAACGGCTGGGGGTTGTTCCTGATGGGATATACCCGGGATTGGGCCTTAGAAACCCTCACTTTTCATGAGTTGTTATCTTTCTAAAGCTTAGAGAGAGAGGAGAGCCAAGGAAGGAAGAAGAAGCTAGATCCGGCCATTGGAGGAGCTTTGAAGCTCCAAATCGCGAGCTGACTCCGGATCCACGGAGGCAAAGCTAGTGCGGTGCTTTTCACCCGCTTACTTTTCCATGGCGCCAAAGAAGAACGCAAGGGTAACGATCCTCTTCTTGAGCATGTTAAGCTCTACTTCTTTAGCAAAAGGGAAGCCCGCTCTCGCGAGTTTGTGGTGAGTTGGAGGCGTTCTTTTGGGTAGACATGAATAGTCCTCGTTATTAGAGTCCGTAAGCGAGAACGGACATAGGCATGTTGTGTGAAGCCTACTCGGACATGTAGGTCTGGATCGGTGATGTTGCATTGCATAAATGTCGGAGAAGACTCCGTGCGATTGGTTGTTTTTCGGGTTTTCTACACGGTAGATTGCAACAGGGAGCCTTAGGGACTAACCCTAAGGTGCACACGGAAAACTGGGCGGATGCGTGATCTTGCCAACATGGAGGCCTGAGAGCCAACTTGAACATAACCGAGTTATGTGAAATTGTGTGACGAAAATGGGACTCGGGAGAAGTTTGACCTGCGCATATGGCTTAAATTATCATTGCGACGTGAGCACGGGTTAGATGGAACCGTACCCACTTCTATGTCGTTCGGGTTAAAGAGACCTAAAGTTATATGGCACTTGTCTTTGGCATAGATGAGGGTCTTTGGCGGTCTATGGCTTAAATTGATGAGACCCATGCCGGGAAGACAAATTGCTCATATGTTTGGCCGTCAAAGTGGCGGTGGTGGGTCTGGAAGGTCTATGGCTTTAACTGACGTGACATCGACCGGTTCACCGAGAATGTGCCCTGAGTGCACGGGGTGTGTGGCCGTGTGAGCCTACGCCTATGATGAAATGAATCTTATTATATTGCTCGCTTGTGCTAATAAAATTGCAGGGAAGGAGCATCGCCGCCCCGAGTTGGGGGCGGGATCGTTATAATTTGGTCAGCATTGCTGACCGTTGCCTTTTTGTTTGCCACCGTGCGGTGGTTGTGTTGCTTGTAGGTGCTGCTGGACCAAGCGGTCAATAGCGAGCTAAAGCCCAAATTGCGAAGCCGGCCCTTAAAGGCCTATTTGGAGTGTTTACTGCTTTATTCATGTATGACCGGCCTGCGTGCCGTGGTTTGTAAATCATGTAACATTAAGTAAACCATTTTGTAAGGCCTTAAGGCCAGTACTGGTGTATGTACTTCATTCCTGGTTGGCTATTTTAGTGGACATTCATGCTTTAGTGCTAGGTTCTTTATTGCAACTTATATTAAATGCTTCCGCTAGAATGCTCCGTGTAGGACGCTAGGATTAGTTGGATGGTTTCCATTAAGTAACCACCCGGTCTGTCTGTGGTATATGGCGTCGGGCCCCGGCCGGACCTACTGCTATATGTTATGCGACGAATAGGGAGTGTTACATACGGCGACGGCTGTTCCAGGCGGAGAATCCAGGAGAGTAGAGCCTTTGGCAGAAAGAGTGGTGGTCGGGCATGGGGACCGGCAGATGAAGTACTTTCTGAGCTTCCAACCCCCGTCGTTCAAGGGAGTTGGTACGCCAACTAATGCGGAGGATTGGTGGGCTCAGATTCAAGAGATTTTGAGGGCGGCAGAGACGACAAAAGAGAGGAAATCTGAGTATGCGGCGTTCATGTTAGAAGGATACGCCAAGTTGTGGTAGGTGAGCCATAGCGGCCGCCAATTTCCTGGACACACCCTGTCGATGGAAGAATTTGGGGATGCTTTTCTAAAGAGGTACATTCCCTTTTCTGCACGGTTGGCCCTTCAGAGGAAGTTTCTGCACTTAATGCAGCGAGACAAGATGGTGGATGAGTATGTGCAGGAGTTCACCCATTTGGGTCGTTACGCGGGAACGATGATGGCAGATGATGTAGAGAGGGATAACCTCTTTTATCAAGGGCTGAGGGAGAATCTAAGACAACCCCTCATTATCATGAAGAGGGTTGGTTTCAATGAGCTAGTGGAGGCTGCCAGAACTTTGGAAAGTGATCTAGAGTGAAGCCAACGTCGTAAGGGCTTTGCGCCCAAGAAAGGAGAAGGGAAGCCTTCTCAATCTCAAGGAAAGTCGGAAGGGAATAGATGGAGGAAGAAGCCTCACCCATACAAGTCCGGTGAGAAAAGAAAATGGATGTCCGGTGGGTCTCACTCCAAGGGGCCACCGACGTGTTTCAACTACGGAAAGGTGGGACACATTGCTCGCTTTTGTAATCAAGGAGGTGCGGAGCAGGAGCCAAGGCAAGTGCAGACTGTGCGCTCCGGCCCCAGTGCCGTAGAAAAAGGAAAGATGGCAGAGTCGAGCGCTTCTCGGTTCCAACTGGTGCTACCAAGGGCTTACAACCTTGGACAGCAAGAAGCAATCCGCCAACCCGACGTGGTGACAGGTATGAGGAAGTTTAAGTTTAACTTTGTGCTTCATACTTTTAGACCTTTACATGTGATGTCTATGTTTTAGGCTTCGTGTTAGTTTCCGGATACCCCGCTAGGGTATTGTTTGATACGGGAGTGTCGCACTCCTTTCTTGCGGAAAGCTTCATCTGGAGGATTAGAGTTGAGCCTTTTTCGGCGGACGCGGAGCTGAAGGTGTGCATGCCCAATGGGTCATCCATGACCACCGAAAAGAAAGGGCGCATTTGTTGGGAGCTAGATAGTGTTGACTTTGTGATGATAGCAGCGGTCTTACCGTTGGCGGAATTTGATGTGATATTGGGAATGGATTGGCTTACCGAACAACATGCCAGTATTGATTGCCTATCCAAGGTAGTGACCCTAAGGAGCAAAGGGAAGACAAAAGTCAAATTTGAGGGCCATTGTGGAGTGGCCTATTCCCTAATTTCGACCATGCAGTTGATGCGGGCGGTTGATCCAACAAAGGTGGAAGCCATCAGAGATTGGCCGATTTTGAGAACCGTGGCGGAAGTCCGAAGTTTTCTTGGACTAGCCGGGTACTATAGGAGATTCGTGGAAAACTTTTCGCGGATAGCTCTGCCCCTAAGTTCACTAACTCGCAAGGATCAGAAGTTTGCGTGGACTCCGGAGTGCAGTCAAGCATTTGAGACCCTGAAGGAAAGGCTGATGACGGTGCCAATCCTAAGTCTACCGAAAGGTACCGGAGGATTTCAAATCTTTAGTGACGCATCGGGATGCGGTTTGAGTTGCATGTTGTGCAACATGGCAGTGTGATAGCCTTTGGGTCTAGACAGCTGAAGCCCCATGAGAGGAATTACTCCGCCCATGACTTGAGTTGGCGGTGGTAATTTTCGCATTGAAAATATGGCGACACTCTGTCTACGGTGCAAGGGTGGAGATCTGCACAGATCATAAAAGCCTAAAGTCCCTCTTGGATCAAAAAGACTTGAACATGCGGCAGCGCAGTTGGGTCGAGTTCCTTGGAGACTATGAGGTGGTGATTCAGTACACGCCAGGTAAAGCCAATGTGGTGGCAGATGCATTGAGTAGAAAAATACTCTTGGCAAGGGAATTGGATAGAAGCCCATGATGAGCGGTTGGTGCTAGAATGGGAGTCCCTTGGTTTGGAATTGGGCAGATGCCGAATCTCCGAATCCTCTATAGCATTTGGACGGACTCGCGTCCTCAAGTCTTCCTCTATTGGCACCGATGCCGGCTCGATCACCACACTAGCCTGCACCAAGTCTTTCCTCAAGACGGAGACATGGAAGACATCGTGCAATCCACTCAGCTCCGTGGACAATGCCAACCGATAGGCTGCTTCTCCCACCCGTTCAACAACTTCAAAAGGTCCCAAAAACCTTGGACTCAACTTCTTGAGTCGGCGAATCCGTGAGACGCCTTTGAACGGCTTGATCTTCAAATAGACCCAATCACCTACCGCAAACTCCAACTTCCTGTGACGAGCATTAAAGTATTTTGCTTGCCGGTCTTGTGCCACCTTCATACGCTCTTGAATGGTCTGTACCAACTCACAAGCATCAACTACCACCTCCTTTCCCAAAATTTTGGTGTCTCCCGCCTCTGTCCAAGACATCGGTGTTCGACACCGTCTCCCATACAAAGCTTCGTATGGCGCCATTTTTATACTTGCTTGATAACTGTTATTGTACGCGAAGTCCACCATGAAGAGGTGATCCTCCCACTTTTATCGAAGTCAAGAATGCACATTCTCAGCATATCCTCCATAGTACTGTTCGTTCTTTCGGTTTGCCCGTCAATTTGAGGATGGAACATCGTACTGAACTTTAGCTTTGTGCCCAAACTCTTCTGAACCAACCTCCAGTCCTTGGACGTGAAACGTCCGTCACGATCACTGACTATACTTTTAGGAATCTCATGCAGTCGCACAATGTTGCGAACATACAACTCCATCAGCTTCTCTACACTGTCCTCCTTCCGATTTGGGATGAAGTGAGCCACTTTTGTTAAGCAATCCACGATCACCCAAATAGCATCATTGCCCTGCTGCGATCTAGGCAAACCATGTACAAAATCCATGGAGATGTCATCAAATTTCCACTCAGGGACTGGAGGAGGCTTCAGGAACCCGTTCGGCTTCTGACACTCGGCCTTCACCAAGGCACAAGTTTGGCATCGATTCACATACAAAGCTATGTCCCGCTTCAGCCCCGGCCACCAAAAGGATTTCTTCATATCCAAGTACATCTTTGTACTGCCCGGGTGAATGGAGTACTTTGTGTCGTGGCCTATTCCCTGATTTCGGCCATGCAATTGATGCAGGCGGTTGATCCACCAAAGGTAGACGCCATCAGAGATTGGCCGATTTTGAGAACCGTGGCGGAAGTCCGAAGTTTTCTTGGACTAGCCGGGTACTATAGGAGATTCATGGAAAACTTTTCGCGGATAACTCTGCCCCTAAGTTCACTAACTAGCAAGGATCAGAAGTTTGTGTGGACTCAGGAGTGCAGCCAAGCATTTGAGACCGTGAAGGAAAGGCTGATGACTGCGCCAATCCTAAGTCTACCGAAAGGTACCGGAGGATTTCAAATCTTTAGTGATGCATCGGGATGCGGTTTGGGTTGCGTGTTGGTGCAACATGTGTAACGCCCCGAAACTCAAAAGAGCGACGGGAGGCATTTTGGGCCAAATCTGGAATTTGGCAGGGGCACACGGCCTGGGACACTGGCGTGTCCCAGGGCGTGTCAGGCTCGAGTCGACGATTTGGCCGTGAGGTCAACGATTTTTGGAGTCGACGATTTTCGCTCGACGTTGTGTTGAGAGACGGAACACGGCCTAGGATACGGGCGTGTCCAAGGCCGTGTCGCGTGGTCGACGAACTTCGCTCGACGATCTGTCGAGATAGTGAACACGGCCTGGTGCCCAAGCGTGTTCGGGTTTGACACGGGCATGTCAAATAGGATACGGGCGTGTCTAAGACCCGTGTGAGTCTCGGGTTGTTTTCGGGGCTGTGTCGATGGGGGCACACGGCCGACCACACGGCCGTGTCAGTTGGAAAACGGGCGTGTCAGGTCAAACACGACCGTGTCGGATGCCCGTGTGTTTTTCCAGACGCGTCGATTTTGACAGCGAATGAGGGACACGACCCTGGACACGGGCGTGTCACAGGCCGTGTTCGGCCCAGATTCTGCATTTTAGATCTGGATCGTGGCCATTCGTTTCTTTAATTCAGGATCCGACGGCTGGGGGCTGTTAGTGCTTGGATATACACGGGATTGGACCCTTGAAACCCTCATTTCACTTGAGAGGTTCTCTTTCTAAAGTATAGAGAGAGAGGAGAGCAAAGGAGGAGGAAGAAGCTTAGATCCAGTCTTTGGAGGAGCTTCGGAGCTCCAAATCGCGAACCGACTTCGGATCTACGGAGGCAAAGAGAGTGCAGTGCTTTTCATCCACTTACATTTCCATGGCGGCAAGGAAGAACGCTAGGGTAACGATTCTCTACTTGAGCATGTGAAGCTCTCCTTCTTTGCATAGGAAGCCCGCTCTCGCGAGTTTGCGGTAATTTGGAGGCGTTCCTTCGGGTAGATATATAAAGTCCCTGTTGTTTAGAGTCCGTATACGAGAATGGACATTGGCATGATGTGTGAAGCCTATTCGGACATGTTGGTCTGTATCGGTGATGTTGCATTGCATAAATGCCGGAGAAGACTCTGTGCGAATGTTGGTTTTTCGGATTTTCTACGTGGTAGATTGCAACAGGGAGCCTTGTGGATTAACCCTAGGGTGCACCCGAAAAACTGGGCGGATGCGTGATCTTGCCAATATGATGGCATGGGAGCCAACTTGAACATAACCGGGTTATGTGAAATGTGATGAAATGGGACTCGGGACAAGTTTGACCCGCGCATATAGCTTAAATTGTCGTTGCGATGTGAGCACGGGTTTGATGGAACCGTACCCATTCTATGTCGTTCGGTTAAAGAGACCTAAGGGTACGTGGCACTTGTCGTTGGCATAGATGAGGGTCTTCTGCGGTCGATGGCTTAAATTGCCGTGACCCATGCCAGGAATACAAATTGCTCATATATTTGGCCGTCGAAGTGGTGATGGTGAGTCCGGAATGTTTATGGCTTAAACTGATGTGACATTGGTCGGTTCACCGAGAATGTGCCCTGAGTGCACGGGGTATGTGGCCGTGCGAGCCAATGCCTGTGATGCAATGTATATTTATATACTGCTTGGTTTTGCTAATAAGTGCAGGGAAGGAGCATCGCCGCCCCGAATTGGGGGCAGGATCGTTATAATTTGGTCAGCATTGCTGACCGTTGCTTTTGTGTGCCACTGTGCAGTGGTTTGTTTCTTGCAGGTGCTGCTGCACCAAGCGGTCAATAGCGGGCTAAGGCCCAAATTGCGAAGCCGGCCCTTAAAGGCCTAATTGAAGTGTTTACTTGCTTTTGTTCATGTATGACCAGCCTGCGTGCCGTGGTATGGAAAACATGTATTAAGAGTAAACCATTTGTAAGGCCTTAAGGCCAGTACTTGTATATGTACTACATTCCTATTAGTTGTTTAGTGAACATTCATGCTTGGTGCTGGGTTCTTTATATTGCAACTTATAAAACTGCTTCCGCTAGAATGCTCTGTGTAAGACGTTATGATTGGTTGGATGGTTTCCATTGGGTAACCACCCGGTCTATCTGTGGTATATGGCATCGGGCCCCGGCCGGACCTACTGCTATATGCTATGCGACGGATAGGGGGTGTTACAATTTGGTATCAGACTACTGATTTTGGTCGGGCTTAAGATGAATTCGTGGACGAATTCTTTTTAAGGGGTGGTGAGCACATGTGTGTGCGTCATCGTTATAACAGTAAAAGAACCCATGAATGTCCACTTAGGAATGAAAATACACGTGTTTGGGGAACCTGTGTGTTCCTATAATTGTTGTTTGCAATTTTATTTGGTCACTTAACAGTGTTTTGAACCACTATAGGTGACTAGAAGTGGTGTTGGGCCGTCGGAATGTCGAGTTTTTGAGGCTAGCAGTGCACCTAATGAAGCTCCTGCAACACCTCCATCGGCTGAGACCATACGATTGGTGGCTGAAGCAGTGTTTGCCATGATTAATGCGCAACCTGCAAGGCAAATGCAGCAGCCTGCTCCTACGATGGAGCAGGTACCGCTGCAAGAGGCTGAGTAGAGAAGAGTGGAGCAGGTAGTAGAGGAACCGTTGGTGCCAAGGAGGTCAACCGAGAGACAGCTCAAACATGTCATGATCTTTAAACCTATGGTATTCTCGGGGTTGGGAACCCCATCTCAAGCTGAAGACTGGCTCTCCAGGGTGAAGAGAGTCATGACAGCAACAGAGACGGAGGAGTGGCAAATGACCACTATTGCTACGTTCCTTCTGGACGGTGAAGCGATATTATGGTGGGAAGGATTGGAGCTGCATCATTTGAGAGATAGACAACTTACAGACGTCCCGATGGAAGTGTTCTCGGAACTGTTCTTGGCAAGACACCTCCCTTCTACTCAGAGGATTTCGATGGAGAATGAGTTCCTGAAGTTGGTTCAAGGGGACAGTAGCGTGGATGAATATCTCCACAAGTTTACTCGTTTGAGTCGATATGCTAGCTCCACCATCGCGGATGAGGAGTGCAAGACGAATCGATTCTACGAAGGGTTGAGAAATGAGTTGAGGTTACTACTCTCGGGGTCGATGACGCAGGGTTTCTTGACCTTGGTCAACACAGCCTGGTCCTTGGAGAAGGACATGAAGAATGTACAAGCAAAGAAAAGCTTGGGTGATAAGAAATCTGAATTCAAGGTACCGACTACTTCAAAGTCCGGCTATCGAAGATTCCACAAGAAGGCTAGGACTACGGGTCCAGCTCCCTCTTTTGGTGCTTCTGGGGCCACTACGGGTCGAACCCCGGGTGCATGTTTTACTTGTGGAAAGTCGGGGCACTTTGCCCGCGGTTGTTGGAGCGGACGTCCCAAGTCCGAAAGGAAGCCGGGAGCGACTTATGAGGAGAAGGGCAAGGCGGTGGAGTCGACCGCGTCCCATTATGCTCCGGTCCAACCAAGGGTGTATAATCTTGGCCAACAGGAGGCCATCAAACAGGCGGATGTGGTGACAGGTACGGTTTAAATTTATAGCAAGTTAATCTTTTAAATATTTGTTATGTGCTTGTTACCTTACCACTGCTTGTTTAGGCTTTGTTTTGATTTGTGAAAATCCGGCAAGAGCACTCTTCGATACAGGAGCTTCACACGCCTTCTTGTCCGAAGGATTTATATCACGCATCAGAGTACCTTCTTCGATGGCAAAGGACAAGTTGGATGTGCTGCTACCGAATGGGTGTTCCATGCACGCGGATAAAATCTGCGGTGTTAAGATTCGCATTGGGAATCAAGAGTTCGATCTACAAGCATCGTTACTACCGTTGGTGGAGTTCGACGTTATATTTGGCATGGACTGGCTCTCAGAGCAGCAAGCCTATATTGATTGCGGTCGCAAGGAAGTCAAGTTGGGAGCAAGTCATGAGACGACTTTTACGGGCTTCAAGGGGTCGAGCAAGATGTTGATGTCTGCTCTTCAAGTGGTGAAGGCGGTTCGTGCTGGTGCAGAGCTATTCTTTACACTAGTGGAGGTTGCAAAGCCGAAGCCCGCGTTGGATAGTATTTCAGTGGTATCAGAGTACCCTGATGTGTTCCCTAAATATCTTCCTGGAGCCCCGCCTCAACGGGAGATAGATTTTATGATAGAGCTCGTACCAGGTGCAAAGCCTGTGTCACGCTCTCCATATCGGCTAGCGCCTAAGGAAATGGCGGAGCTGAAGGTTCAACTGCAAGAGTTGTTGGAGCAAGGGTATGTGTGCCCAAGTTCATCGCCTTGGAGCGCGCCGGTCCTCTTTGTTAAGAAGAAGGATGGAAGCTTGAGGCTATGTATTGATTATCGGGAGCTCAACAAGTTGACGGAAAAGAACAAGTACCCGATCCCCCGGATCGATGATCTTTTTGATCAGTTGGTCGGGTCGACGGTGTACTCGAAGTTGGATCTCAAGTCCGGGTACTATCAGCTGCGAATAAGGGAGAGTGATATCCCGAAGATAGCGTTCAATATGAGATACGGGCATTACGAGTTTACGGTCATGCCGTTTGGGCTGACTAATGTGTCGTCAGTGTTCATGGATTTGATGAACAGGACCTTCAGGGAGTACTTGGACAATTTTGTGATCGTCTTCATCGACGATATTTTGGTGTACTCGTAGAGTGAGGAAGAGCACTTCAAGCATCTTCATTTGGTTTTGGAGACACTAAGGAGGAATCAATTGTACGCCAAGTTCTCGAAGTGCGAGTTTTGGTTGTCCTCAGTGGCGTTCCTCGGTCATATAGTGAGTGGAGAAGGTATTGCAGTGGATCTGGCGAAGATTGTTGCGATACGGGAGTGGCCTAAGCTTTCTACGGTAGCGGAAGTCCGGAGCTTTATGGGGCTTGCCGGCTATTATAGGCGCTTCGTAGAGAACTTCTCGCGGATAACGTTACCTCTCACTACTTTGACGAGGAAGGAGCAGACGTTCGTTTGGATGCTGGAGTGCGCGCGAGCTTTTAAGGAGTTGAAATGTCGGTTGACCACGGTGACTGTGCTGAGTTTGCCGACTGGGACCGAAGGTTATGAGATTTATAGTGATGCTTCGGGCAGCGGTTTGGGTTGCGTGCTACTACAACATGGAAGTTTGATAGCTTATGGCTCGAGACAGCTGAAAGTGCACGAGAGGAATTATTCGGTCCATGACTTGGAGTTAGCGGCCGTGATTTTTGCCTTGAAGCTGTGGAGACATTATTTGTACGGTGTGAAGATTGATATCTACACCGATCACAAGAGCCTGAAGTATTTGATTGATCAGAAAGATCTTAATATGCGACAGCGTAGATGGATGGAGTTCCTGGGGGACTATACATTCAAGATCCACTACGTTCCTGGTAAAGGTAATTCGGTTGCGGATGCGTTGAGTCGTCGGGCCCCAGCTCAAGCTAATTGGCTGTCGATCCATGATGAGCGGTTGGTTTGGGAGTTGGAGGCATTGGAGATTGTTAGTGTAGATAAGCAATCAAGTGCTGAAGCAGTACTGAATTGGACAAAAGTCCAATATGAACTGGCTGATCGGATTCGGCAGGCTTTGGATTTGGATGATCATATGAAGCAGTTCATGGTAGAGGCTCTGGATGGGTCAAATTCCCAAATTGTTGTGGAGGACGGATTGCTTTGGAAAGACGGTCATCTGTGCGTCCCAAGTGTGGGCAATTTGCAGGTAGAATTGTTGTACGAGGCACATCATACCAAGTACTCGATTCACCCTGGGAGCACGAAGATGTACCGCGATGTAAAGAAACTAATTTGGTGGCTGGGTTTGAAGAAGGATGTGGCACTCTACGTGGCGAAGTGCCAAACTTGCACCTTGGTGAAGGCGGAATGCCAAAAGCCGGGAGGATTTCTGAAGTCCTTGCCTATTCCGGAGTGGAAATTCGACGACATCACTATGGACTTTGTATACGGTTTGCCAAGGTCGCAAAAAGGAAATGACGCCATCTGGGTGGTCGTAGATCGGTTAACGAAGGTGTCGCATTTCATTCTGCATAGGAAGGATGATCCGGTGGAGAAGTTGGCAAAACTATATGTGGATAATATAGTACGGCTTCACGGTGTGCCCCGCAGCATCGTGAGTGACCGAGATGGGCGGTTCACGTCCAATGATTGGAGGCTAGTGCAACAAATGTTGAGAACAAAGTTAAAATTCAGCACAGCCTTCCATCTGCAAACGGATGGGCAGATCGAGAGGGTCAATAGAACTATGGAAGACATGCTCTGCATGTGTGTCTTGGACTTTGGAAAGCAATGGGAAGACCATCTTTATTTGGTGGAATTCGCGTACAACAATAGCTACCAGGAGAGTATTCAAATGGCGCCCTTCGAGGCCCTATATGGTAGAAAATATCGCACGACGTTGTCTTGGTTAGAAACGGGTGATTCAAAGTTGTACAAGCGTCTTGGAACACCCTATTACTAATTTGGGTCAGGATCACTATGTCTTTAGGAAACCTGTTTTGACCTCCTATATAGCTCTAAAGGTCAATTAGAATTGAGTCTAAGGGATAGTACTTAGGTTTGGAAGCTGCCCTCAAGACCAAGGATTTTCTGTTTGAAGACTAAGTCATATCGTCGAGCTCAGTACGACGAATCGTCGAACTCCAATCGACGATCGTCTAGCTCATCTTCGATAGATTGTCGAACTGCATTCGACGATCGCTGAGCTCAACTTCAACAAATCGTCGAACTCCATTCGACGATCTTGGGGCTCAGTTCGACGATCTTGACTCAGTATTAATTCTCTATCTCTGAGCTCAGTTCGACGATAGTTGAGCTCAGATCGACGATCTCTGTTGCTGTATAAGTCCAAATTGCTGAGCTCAGTTCGACGATAGCTGAGCTCAGTTCGACGTTTTTCTGATGAGTTAAAGGATTTTTCAAGATTCAAATTCAGAACAGTTAAGGAGTTATTCAGCAATTAATTCAGAAGATTTTCTAGCCGTTTTCATTTATTCTGGACCAAGTTTCAAGGGATTATCAAGGAATGTTTCTTTGGACTTTCCCCCAGAAGACATTTGCAATTAAGGATGCAATTAATGACAGGCTAATGGTTATTCTTGACAGAGGATGATTTTCTATTCAGTACCAGAGAATAAAATATAAGATTTTTGAATCTCTCCATCACCCAGAACACAGATCATATAGAGACAACACAGACAAGAAGAACAAGAACAAAACATTCTCTGTCCAAAAAGAATTCATACAAGAACACACATCCAAGGAGATCAAACCTTCTGAAATCTTCTGATCTCTTGTGATTCAAGTGTTTAAGGCCAACATCTTTCAAGACTCCAGACAACTAACATTTCAGCTGTTGCTGAAAATATCATTTGCTGGAGATCAACTTTTGAAGGCCTATCACCCTACAGCAAAGCTTCATTTCCTGAACATCTCAAGAACTCAGGGGGAGCTTTGACAACATAAAATCCACATAGTCTTCTCAGTTGCTCTGAGAAAGAGAAGACTTCCATAACTCTCTCATCCTCATCTCTGTAAAGGGTTTCTCAAACTCCCTTCAAAAGTTTTTGTTTGGTTTTTGAGCACCTTGTCAAAAGCTCATTGGTGGCAAGACACCTGATCAAAAAATCTGATTTGGTTTTTGAGCACCTTATCAAAAGCTCATTGGTGCCCAGGACACCTGATCAACTCATCCTGCAGTGGATTCCTACCTAAGGTGGTAGAAGAGTGGATGTATCCAAGTTTAGGGGAACCACTATAGCTCCTTATGTCTTCTGACTTGCTTGTCTTTATCTTTTGTTTCTGGCTGTGATTGTTTTGTGATTAGTTTAGATCTGTGATTAATCTCTGTTGTAGGTTATTTTGTGATTAGATTTAATAGTTGTTTCCCTGTTCACTCAGATTACAACAATTGTTTTAAAAAGTTTTCAAGCACAAAATACTCTATTCACCCCCCCCCCCTCTAGAGTATATCAGATCTAGCTGCACTTTCAATTGGTATCAAAGCGAGGTTGGTTAAACATACCACACCTTGGTGGTTGCACAGGCTAACACCTGAACCCAAAGATTCCTAGTTAGATCTGTTTTGTTTTGAGTTTATTATTAGATTTTGTTTTCACAAATCATGGCCCAAAACAAAGATTATGCTAGCACCAGACCTCCAGTGTGCAATCTATCCAAGTTTGCACTTTGGAAAACAAGGATCAGATTATACATAAATTCTATTGACGAGGATATTTTTAATTCTGTTTTGACAGTTTGTCCAAGACCTCCAGAGAACTCAAGTACAAATGTTGTTCCACCTCCATCAGGAACAGATGCTGATATCAAGAAATGGAAGATAGCTGATGCCAAGGCTATGAACATCTTAGCCCAGACCATGTCTGATGACATCTTTCAAAAGGTGGTTGAACGCAATTCAGCAAAGGAAATCTGGGATACACTCTTTGAAATAGTCTCAGGCTCAGATGATGAGAGAAAGGACAGGAGATCCCACCTCATATCTCAATATGAGAATTTCAAGAAGGGATAAGCTGAATCAGTTGGAGATATGTACAATAGACTTAGTCTGATAGTCAGTGAACTCAGGACTTTGGATAAGGATATATCACTAACTGAACTTAATGACAAAATCCTAATGTGCTTTTCTAGCACTTGGGATTCAAGAATCTGGCCAATCAAGGATGCCAGAAGTTTGAATGAGATCACCACAGAAGCTCTTTTGGGCAAGCTCAAATCTTATGAGCTACTAATCAAAAATAGAGAAGAAGATCAGAAGGCCGCATCACCAGCCATAAGAAAAGAGAAGACAATAGCCTTCAAAGCAACTGAAGATCAGCCTGAATACAAAGTCACAGGCAATGATGAATTGCTCAGTCTATTGGCCAAAAGATTCTACAAGATGGCCAGAAAGGACTTCAGAAAGAGATCATACAAGGAGCATGATAAGCCAAGGTATGATAAGTCTAATAATAAGGAAATTGTCTGCTTTGGTTGTAGGAAACCAGGGCACATTGTACCTGACTGTCCAGAGAACAAAAACAAGGACAGAAGGGACAAGAAAGAAAGAAGAAGAGAAAAGGACTTCAAGAAAAGTAACAATGGCAAACCCTCCACAAGCAAGAATAAACACACAAGGAAGGGATTTGTTGCTGAATCCTGGAGTGAAACTGAAGAGGAGTCAGAAGCCTCATCCAGCTCCAGTGATGATGAAGATGATACAGAAGAGAAGGAGTTCTGCATGATGGCAATCATTGCCTCACAACATAACTCAGATGAAGAAGACTCAGAGTCAGACTCAGAGACTCAACTTGAAGAGGACCAGGTAATCAATTCTGTTGATTTCAATTCAGAGGACTTTAAATCTGAGTTTAAAGCATTATGTTTGGACTTGCTAAAATCTGAGAAGGAAATTATTTCTCTCAGAAATCATTTATCTGAACATAAAACATTAAAGTCAGAAAATCTCAAACTCTCTCAGGAGTTGGAGTGTTGTAGGGAGCAAATAGCTTCACTGAAAGGTGAGCTATCAGAGGCCAAGAAGCTTAAAGAATCCCTTAATGGGAGAAGCATCAAGATGATGGACATCACAAGCACAGTGAACTCCAGATTTAATAGTACACTGGGCTTGGGTGCTTCATCCAACCAACCCATAGTCTAACAACTCCAATCAAGTTCATTTCTGATAAAGGAAAGGGAGTTGTAGAGGTGGCTAGGAAAAATTCTGATCTGCCTAAGAAAACTAAGTCCCAGCAAAAATCGTCGAACGGAGCTCGACGATCTCAGGAAAAATCGTCGAACTCAGGTCGACGATCTCAAATTCCTGAACTCTACCATAGTCGACCGTCAAACGGAGCTCGACGATATGACCCAAGATCGTCGAACGCAGCTCCACGATCGTCGAACAGAGATCAGAGCTCTGGAAATTCCTTCAAGGGCAAATCAAAATCCAATCCTAGGGGTCCTTCATCCCAAATCTTTAACCCTTATACTGAATGGATTATACCTCCAAGGAGATATCATCCTGAAGGTTATAAGAGTCAACCTGGGATGTCTTTTATTTCTGAGTTTAAAGGTTATCAACCTAGGCCCAAGGTAAACTGGGTCAAAAATAAATGAATTATTTTATGTGCAGGTAAAGACCTATCCAACATCAAACCAGCAATGGTACTTGGATAGTGGGTGCTCTAAGCACATGACAGGAAACAAGGACGACCTCACATCCTTTAAAGCCAAGCTTGGACCCAAAGTTATCTTTGGTGATTCAAACTTTGGACAAACTAAAGGATATGGTGCAGTCCAGATTGGATCAGTAACATTCAAGAAGGTAGCTTATGTGGAAGGACTGAAGCACAATTTGATAAGCATCAGTCAACTATGTGATGAAGGCTACCAGGTGACCTTCAGCAAAGCACTATGCAAGATCAAATCAGAGGACAACACAACTGTGTTGACAGGTAAAAGGAAAGGTAATATCTATCTAGTAAATTTTCTTTCAACAGATGTAGATATTTGCCTGTTCAATTCTGTCTGTAGACCAAACATTTTATGGCATAAGAGACTACGACACTTAAACCTTAGAACTATTGCTACGCTATCCAAGGACAACCTTGTTAGAGGACTACCTTCTGGCCCCTACAAGAAAGAAGGACTCTGCAGGGCTTGTCAATTAGGCAAGCAAACTAAAAATAGTTTTAAGTCACTTAATAAGAGTGATTCACCTAGGATCTTGTATCTGTTACACATGGATCTCTTTGGACCCATCACAGTACAAAGCCTAGGAGGAAAATCTTACACTTTAGTAGTTGTAGATGACTTCTCTAGATTCACTTGGGTGTTCTTTCTGAGGAAGAAGTCTGATAACTTTAAGTTTTTGACAGAGTTTCTCAAATGTATACAGATTCAGTTCAATACTCATATTGCCCTGATCAGAAGTGATCATGGGATAGAGTTTGATTTTCTTCTTATGCAAGAGTTCTGTCAGAGTGAAGGGATCAGGCATACTTTCTCAGCTCCTAGAACTCCTCAACAAAATGGGGTAGCTGAAAGAAAAAATAGAACCCTTATTGAATCTGCCACTACATTATTGTCAGATGCTCATCTTCCTCTATCCTTTTGGGCAGAGGCAGTGAACACCTCCAACTATGTGCTGAATAGAAGTTTGATACATAAACTAAAGGGAAAGACTCCCTATAAATTACTCAAAAGGAAGAAACCTAAAGTTGATTATTTTAGAGTTTTTGGTTGTATTTTCTATATACATAATAATGACAAGAAATATTTAGCAAAATTTCAAGCTAAAGCTGATGAAGGAGTGTTTCTGGGATACTCCATGATCAGTAAGGCTTATAGGGTTTATAATAAATCATCTCTAAAAATTGAGGAATCTGTTCATATATGATTTGATGAATCTAACATGTCTTTCAAGGAGAAGAACACTTCTACCATAGCATATTTGCAGGAACATTCTCTTGTTGAAGACTTGAATAAGTTACAGGTTACTCAAAAAGAGGAAAGCAGTGAAGATGAAGAAAGTATTCAACATATTGAAGAAAAACAACTTGAAGAGCCAGTTGTTGTACCACAAGAGGAAACAACAACACAGGTTGGTGAACAATCAACACCCTCTGTTGATTTAGTAACATCAAGAGACCATCCAGTTTCCCAAATAATTGGAGACATCTCAGCTAGTGTGCAAACCAGAAATCAGGTCAACCAAAACCTGTTGCACACTTGCTTCCTATCTCAAATTTAACCTCAGTCCATTCAAGATGCAGAGCAAGATCCACACTGGATCATTGCAATGCAAGAAGAGTTGCATCAATTTTAAAGGAACAAAGTGTGGGAACTAGTTCCAAAGCCTAAGGATCACTCCATTGTTGGAACAAAGTGGGTGTTCAGAAATAAACTGGATGATCAAGGAGTAATTGTAAGGAACAAGGCAAGGCTAGTTGCTCAAGGATATTCTCAAGAAGAAGGAATAGACTATGACTAGACTTTTGCACCAGTTGCAAGATTGGAAGCCATCAGAATCTTTTTAGCTTATGCAGCACATAAAGGCTTCAAGGTATATCAGATGGATGTCAAAAGTGCATTCCTCAATGGAGACATCAAAGAATAAGTATATGTCAGACAACCTCTAGGTTTTATCTTTCCAACTTATCCTGATTATGTTTTTAAGTTGAACAAAGCATTATATGGTCTCAAGCAAGCTCCTAGAGCATGGTATGAGACCCTAGCATGCTTCCTTTTTGAAAATGGATTTATAAGGGGTAGAGTATACCAAACTCTTTTCATTAGAACCCATAAGTCTCATACCCTACTAGTACAGATTTATGTAGATGATATTATTTTTGGTTCTACTGATTCAAAATTGTGCAGAAGGTTTTCCAACCTAATGCATTCTAAATTTGAAATGAGTAGCATGGGTGAGTTATCCTTCTTCCTAGGATTGCAAGTCAAACAACATGCTGAGGGCATCTTTATTTCTCAAACCAAGTATGCAAATGAATTGGTTAAGAAATTTGGCATTTCTGAAGTATCTTGTATGAAAACACCCATGCCTACCAATGCTATATTGGATGCTGATGAACATGGGAAACCTGTTGATCAGACAACATATAGAGCAATGATTGGCTCTTTACTATACCTTACAGCTAGTAGACCAGATATAATGTTTGCTACATGTATATATGCTAGGTTCCAAGTAAGCCCTAGAGAGTCACATCTAACACTAGTAAAGAGGATTCTCAGGTATGTTAAAAGTTGTCCAAATCTAGGTCTCCGGTATCCAAAAGATTCAGCATTTGATTTAACTGGATTTTCTGATGCTGATTATGCTGGATGCAGAATTGACAGGAAAAGCACCAGTGGAACTTGCCAGTTCCATGGTGACAGACTTGTCTCTTGGTTTTGTAAGAAACAAACTTCTGTGTCAACTTCAACTGCTGAAGCTGAATATATGGCTGCAGGCAGCTGTTGTTCACAAATCTTGTGGATTCAAAACCAACTCCTAGACTGTGCCTACAACTTAGAGAAGTCAAAAATCTTTTTTGATAACACCAGTGCTATTTCTATAGCTCAAAATCCAGTCCTCCATAGTAGGACAAAACACATAGAAATTAGGCATCACTTCTTAAGGGATAATGTTGAAAAGAATAAAATTGAACTGCAATATATCCCAACTGATTTACAAAGGGGAGATATTTTCACCAAGCCCTTGGATGAAAAGAAACACACCTTCTTTCTAAATCAGTTAGGAATATTAGATGGAGGAAGTCTAAAATGATATCCAAGATTTTAAAAGTTTAAAAATTGACCAAGACTAGGCAAACATCTTGATTTTTTCTTAGTGTCTAGAGTGTTTTTCTGGTCTCTGAACTGCGCTCGACGATTTTCCCCCAGATCGTCAAACTGAGATCGACGATTTCCGAAATCGTCGACCTGAGTTCAGCGCTTCTCAGATAGTATGAACTATATCTTCGGTCAACGATCATCGAACGGCGCTCGACGATTTTGTTCTCTGAACGATCGTCGAATAGAGCTCGACGCTCTCTAGTATCGTCGAATGGAGATCGACGATATTGAAGACTCTTCAGATTCCTTTAGAAGCCCCAATCGTCGAACTGAGTTCAACGATCTTTCCTTTTCTGCGTCGAACCCTAATATAAAATTCATTTTTTTGCCGTCGTTCTCCTTTTGCGCTTTCGATTTCTCTGCAAAAACTCTCTTTCCCTCCAAACATTTCTACACTTGGTCGTTTTGTCTGTTGATTTTTGCAGGTAACAATGGCAGTCTCTGTTGCTGTTCTCGCTGCGATTAGATTTGATGCCGGCTTTGATATTGACATGGAGTCCTTCAGCACAACTGATCAAGTTTTCCAGGATATTTTGGAACTCTTCAAGGAGCAGAAACTTGCTACCATTATGACCACCAGAATCAAACTTGCTGCTGATGAGATCAAGGAATGGGTCTACACTGCCCACAACCAGGATCAAAACACCATAGTTGGATCAATTTCTGGCACCCAGGTACCCTTGACTCCAACCATTCTGACAGAAGTTTTTAAGCTAAGTTCTGGTAGAGATTCTGCTGATCTGTCTGAAGAGGAATTTGCTGATCTGCTTGCAAGAATGGGTCACTCTGAAGCTAACCCTAGCAAGCTGCTGAAGAAAAACCTGTCTGTGGAATATAGATTCTTGGCTGATGTAGTTGGGAAGGTTCTGTTAGCTAAGCACTCAGCACATGATACTATTTCTAGGTATCAGCTATGCTTAATGGGAGCTATTGTGGACAATAAGAATTTGAACTGGGGAGAGGTCTTCTTTGACCTGATTAAAAAGAAAATTAACAAGAATTTTGTGAATTTTGGGAGGATTCTAGGCCTCTTTCTGCAGAACAGATGCCCTACTCTGCTTGTATCATTTGGGATACATATTAATGCATCTAAGAGATTGTCATGTGCCCTATTTGGAAAATGGGACAGGCAGATCACCAAGCCCAGCAGGCCCTCTTCAAGCACACCTTCAGGCACTAGGACTGTAATAGTCACTTCCCCCCAAGTCTCTGCCCCTGCAGATGACTTGCCTGCTTCAGCCTCTCCTCCTCCTCCAATTCCATCTTCTCCAGTTCCATCCACCATTCAAACTCCATCCACTATCATCATCTCCAGCCCTTCTCCAACATCAATACCATCTCCAATTCCAACTCTACCAACAACAGAAGAAATCTTCCATCCATTGTATTCCTACCCTCAACCAGACATTGCCACATCACCCTCCATTCCCTCCTTCAATCTTATTGATGATTCCTTCATGGATGACTCACCCTCATCTCCTCCTGAGCTAGCCTCCTCATCAACATCTTACCAGGAACTTCTACAAGAGATCATTGATCAACCCACCTTCACACCCTCTATCTCAATCCCTCTGTCTTCCATCTCCACTATACCCACACCTCAACCATCACTCCTACCATCCACCAGCTCTCCACCACCATCACCAGTAGCTCCACCTCCATCCTCTACCTCTGCTCACATCCCTGTTGAGCAAGTAGATCTTCCAGCCCTAGCTGACAAGATATATGAACTGCTAGCCCCCAGTCTATCTCTTCTATTGGAGACCTCCTTGGCTCCATTACTTCAGTCAGTGGCAGCTCTTTCTGCCAGGCTATCCTCCATTTTCCCTCAGGCAATCCCTTCATCAATGTGCCTTGATCCAGCCTTATCTGAATCTAGGCAGGGGGAGATGCCTTATGAAGTAAGCTTGCCTGCTGTTTCTTCAGTTATTGTTGCTGCTGCTGCTGTTGTTCTTCCAGCTCCAGTTCCCCCTCCAGTTGCAGTCTTCCCAGTGGACATCAGGTCCTTACTTTCAGTGTTTGATTTAATGTATTTCAGTCGTCTTCCAGAGAAAGTTTGTCTTCTAGAGAGAGTTGTTGTCCAGCCCCCAGAGGATCTGACCAAGGCCATTGTGCCCTTCTCATGTTGTGACACCAGCATTATAATTTCTTTTGTCAATTCAGTATATGCTGCTGCTATTCCTGCTGACATTGTTGATGTTATTGCTGATACTGCTGATGAGTCAATTTCTGAGGATATGCAGATGACAGAGGCACATGATTTTGAGCCTTCTGTTTTTGCTAATGATATTCCCGATGTTACTGATATTATTGTATCTAAAAGTGTTTCATCTGAAACTGTTGCTGCCCCAAATGCTGCTGATATTACTGCTACTATACCTTCTAAGAGTGCTGCTCCAAAAATTTCTGTGTTTGTTGTTATTACTACCTCAACTTCTGTGTTTGTTGCTGCTGCTACTACTTCAACTTCAATTGCTACAAGTGATGTATCTGCTGCTGCTCTAACCACTGCTGCTACATCTGCTTCAACTCAACTTCAGAAGGATTACATGAAAAAGATTGATGCTCTATATGATGAGCAAAGTTCTGAAAGTGATGAATTCAGGACTGATTCTGATGACTCCTCTGCCACTATTGCCAGGAAGAGAAAGGCAAGGAGCAAAGCCATGAAAAGAGTACCTCCAGCCAAAGTAAAGGACAATAATGACATTCCATATTACATTCTTCATGACTGCCCCATAACTGAGCACTGGATGCAGTATTCAAAGAACCAACTTAAAGCCATGAAGAAAAAGAGGAAGTATGAAAAAGGATCTTCCCAGTTTCATCACTCTCATCCTCCTCCACCACCTCCTCCTCATGCAGGTGCAGGTGGAAGCTCAGCTGCTCAACCTCATGCTAAAAGCCAAACCCCCTATCAGCCACATGCAAGATCTTATAATAGGGGAAGCCAGACTAGGGGTTCTCAATCTAGAAGAGGAAACTATAGAGGAAATCAAAGGGAAGTCCAGGTTAATTCAAAAGGTTATTCAAGGCAACATCCTTACTCCAGGGAAGGACAAACCTCATCAGACACAACCTCAGTTCCTTTTCCCTATAAACTGAAGGAAGTAGTTTCATCCAAGCCTCCTCAAGATAATCCATCCAATAGATATGAGCCACCAGTGCCCTTTGAAGATCCTGAAAATAATCCAACTGCTTGGACTGCTAGGATGAAAGAGCTTGCTGTACTGGACCAAATTAAGAAAGATAAAGAGCAGGGAAGAGATTCCTCCAACATCACTATACTGTCTGAACAAAGAAAGAAAGAATTGGAAAGATATGGCTCAAGCAAATTCTTTGACTCTGATAGATATATGGAGCTGCATCCTGAAGCTGTGGTTCCCAGGCCCAAACAGCAAACCTCTTTAGGTACAGCAGATGACAGAAGGTCAAAGAAAGAAGCTCTCAACCCAAATAGAGAAATCAAACTTATAAAGGGCAAGGAGAAAGAATATCTATGTAAGGTGACAATCATTCTGAATTCTGAACTCTGTCTGAGATAATATATATCTGTGGTTCTGCTATGTCCTGCTTATTATTTTTTCTATATTATTGTTGTGTATGTTGTTATTTAATTTTTCCAAGTTTTGTAAATAGTAATTCTAACCCAAATAGGGGGAGATTGTTGGAACACCCTATTACTAATTTGGGTCAGGATCACTATATCTTTAGGAAACCTGTTTTGACCTCCTATATAGCTCTAAAGGTCAATTAGAATTAAGTCTAAGGGATAGTACTTAGGTTTGGAAGCTGCCCTCAAGACCAAGGATTTTCTGTTTGAAGACTAAGTCATATCGTCGAGATCAGTACGACGAATCGTCGAACTCCAATCGACGATCGTCTAGCTCATCTTCGACAGATCGTCGAACTGCATTCGACGATCGCTGAGCTCAACTTCAACAAATCGTCGAACTCTATTCGATGATCTGCGGGCTCAGTTCGACGATCTTAACTCAGTATTGATTCTCTATCTCTGAGCTCAGATCGACGATAGCTGAGCTCAGATCGACGATCTCTGTTGCTGTATAAGTCCAAATCGCTGAGCTCAGTTCGACGATAGCAGAGCTCAGTTCGACATTTTTCTGATGAGTTAAAGGATTTTTCAAGATTCAAATTCAGAACAGTTAAGGAGTTATTCAGCAATTAATTCAGAAGATTTTCTAGCCGTTTTCATTTATTCTGGACCAAGTTTCAAGAGATTATCAAGGAATGTTACTTTGGACTTTCCCCCAGAAGACATTTGCAATTAAGGATGAAATTAATGACAGGCTAACGGCTATTCTTGACAGAGGATGATTTTCTATTCAGTACAAGAGAATTAAATACAAGATTTTTGAATCTCTCCATCACTCAGAACACAGATCAGATAGAGATAACACAGACAAGAAGAACAAGAACAAAACATTCTCTGTCCAAAAAGAATTCATACAAGAACACACATCCAAGGAGATCAAACCTTCTGAAATCTTTTGATCTCTTGTGATTCAAGTGTTCAAGGCCAACATCTTTCAAGACTCCAGACACCTAACATTTTAGCTGTTGCTGAAATTATCATTTGCTGGAGATCAACTTCTGAAGGCCTATCACCCTACAGCAAAGCTTCATTTCCTAAACATCTCAAGAACTCAGGGGGAGCTTTGACAACATAAAATCCACATAGTCTTCTCAGTTGCTCTGAGAAAGAGAAGACTTCCATAACTCTCTCATCCCCATCTCTGTAAAGGGTTTCTCAAACTCCCTTCAAAAGTTTGTGTTTGGCTTTTGAGCACCTTGTCAAAAGCTCATTGGTGGCAAGATACCTGATCAAAAAATATGATTTGGTTTTTGAGCACCTTATCAAAAGCTCATTGGTGCCCAGGACACCTGATCAACTCATCCTGCAGTGGATTCCTACCTAGGGTGGTAGAAGAGTGGATGTACCCAAGTTTAGGGGAACCACTATAGCTCCTTGTGTCTTCTGGCTTGCTTGTCTTTATCTTTTGTTTCTGGCTGTGATTGTTTTGTGATTAGTTTAGATCTGTGATTAATCTCTATTGTAGGTTATTTTGTGATTAGATTTAATAGTTGCTTCTCTGTTCACTCAGATTACAACAATTGTTGTAAAAAGTTTTCAAGCACAATATACTCTATTCACCCCCCCCCCCCTCTAGAGTATATCAGATCTAGCTGCACTTTCAAAGCGCCAAGAGGTGGAAGATGCTACGTCTTTGGATCGTACCATTCTGGAAAGGTTGCTAATCACTCAGGACCATCAGGCGAAGTACTATAATGCCAAGCACAGGAACGTGGCGTTCGCTGTGAGCGACTGGGTATACTTAAAGATCAAGCCGTTCAAGGGTGTCTCGCGGGTGCGACGATTGAAAAAGCTAAGCTCGAGGTACCTTGGGCCGTTTGAGGTTCTGGAGCGGGTTGGTGAAGCAGCCTATCGGTTGAAGCTTTCAGTGGAGCTTAGTGGTCTACATGATGTATTCTATATATCAGTGCTACGGAAGGTGGTGCAAGAGCCTACGCAAGTGATCGCGATCGATCAAGTTCCGGTTGATAGTGGGTTGACGACGAAGGTCAAGCCCGTATGTATTGAGGACTCGAAGGTCAAGCGGCTACGCAATAAAGAGATCAGGATGGTCAAGGTCCGATGGGGCAATTGCGGTCGAGAGGAGCTCTCTTGGGAACGAGAGCGGACTATGCTTGACGAGTATCCGGAGTTATTCCGCTCAGGTAAAATTTAATTTTGTACTAATCTTTCCTTTATGTAATTTCGAGGGCGAAATTCTTTTAAGAGGGGGAGAGTTGTAACGCCCCGAAACTCGAAAGAGCGACGGGAGGCATTTTGGGCCAAATCTGGAATTTCGCAGGGGGCACACGGCCTGGGACACGGGCGTGTCCCAGGGCATGTCAGGCTCGAGTCTACGATTTGGCCGTGAGGTCGATGATTTTTGGAGTCGACGATTTTCGCTCGATGTTGTGTTGAGAGACAGAACACGGCCTAGGACACTGGCGTGTCCAAGGCTATGTCATGTGGTCGACGAACTTCGCTCGACAATGTGTCGAGATAGTGAACACGGCCTAGAGCCCAGGCGTGTTTGGGTTTAACACGGGAGTGTCAAATAGTACACGGGCATGTCCAAGACCCGTATGAGTCTCGGGTTGTTTTCGGGGCTGTGTCGATGGGGCACACGGCCGACCACACGGTCGTGTTAGTTGCAACACGGGCGTGTGAGGTCAAACACGGGCGTGTCGGATGCCCGTGTGTTTTTCCAGACGTGTTGATTTTGACGGCGAATGAGGGACACGGCCCTGGACACGGGCGTGTCACAGCCCGTGTTCGGCCTAGATTCTGCATTTTAGATCTGGATCGTGGCCGTTCATTTCTTTAATTCGGGATCCGACGGCTGGGGCTATTAGTTCTTGGATATATACGGGATTGGACCCTTGAAACCCTCATTTCACTTGAGAGGTTCTCTTTCTAAAGTATAGAGAGAGAGGAGAGCAAAGGAGGAGGAAGAAGCTTAGATCCGGTCTTTGGAGGAGCTTCGGAGCTACAAATCGCGAACCGACTTCGGGTCTACGGAGGAAAAGAGAGTGCAGTGCTTTTCATCCACTTATATTTCCATGGCGCCAAGGAAGAATGCTAGGGTAACGATTCTCTACTTGAGCATGTGAACCTCTCCTTCTTTTCATAGGAAGCCCGCTCTCGCGAGTTTACGGTGAGTTGGAGGCGTTCCTTCGGGTAGATATGTAAAATCTCCGTTGTTTAGAGTCTGTATATGAGAATGGACATAGGCATGATGTGTGAATCCTATCCGGACATGTTGGTCTGGATCGGTGATGTTGCATTGCATAAATATCAGAGAAGACTCTGTGTGAATGTTGGTTTTTCGGGTTTTCTACGTGGTAGATTGCAACAGGGAGCTTTGGGGATTAACCCTAGTGTACACCCGGAAAACTGTGCGGATGCATGATCTTGCCAACATGATGGCCTGGGAGCCAACTTGAACATAACCGGGTTATGTGAAATGTGATGGAAACGGGACTCGGGAGAAGTTTGACCCGCGCATATGGCTTAAATTGTCGTTGCGATGTGAGCACGGGTTAGATGGAACCGTACTCGTTCTATGTCATTCGGTTAAAGAGACCTAAGGGTACGTGGCACTTGATGTTGGCATAGATGAGGGTCTTCGGCGGTCGATGGCTTAAATTGTCATGACCCATGCCAGGAAGACAAATTGCTCAAATGTTTGGTCGTCGAAGTGGCGGTGGTGAGTCCGGAATGTCTATGGCTTAAACTGACGTGATATTGGCCGGTTCACCGAGAATGTGCCCTGAGTGTACGGGGTGTGTGGCCATGCGAGCCAACGTCTGTGATGCAATGTATATTTATACACTGCTTGGTTTTGCTAATAAGTGCAGGGAAGGAGCATCGCCGCCCCGAATTGGGGGCGGGATTGTTATAATTTGGTCAGCATTGCTCACTGTTGCTTTTGTGTGCCACCGTGCGGTGCTTTGTTGCTTTCAGGTGCTGCTGGACCAAGCGGTCAATAGCGGGCTAAGGCCCAAATTGCGAAGCCGGCCCTTGAAGGCCTAATTGAAGTGTTTACTTGCTTTTGCTCATGTATGGCCGGCATGCGTGCTGTGGTATGGAAAACATGTATTAAGAGTAAACCATTTGTAAGGCCTTAAGGCCATTACTTGTGTATGTACTACATTCCTATTCGGTGTTTAGTGGACATTCATGCTTGGTGTTGGGTTCTTTATATTGCAACTTATAAAACTGCTTCCGCTAGAATGCTCTGTGTAGGACGTTATGATTGGTTGGATGGTTTCCATTGGGTAACCACCCGGTCTGTCTGTGTTATATGGCATCGTGCCCCGGCCGGACCTACTGCTATATGTTATGCGACGGATAGGGGGTGTTACAACATGGCAGTGTGATAGCCTTTGGGTCTAGACAGCTGAAGCCCCATGAGAGGAATTACCCCATCCATGACTTGGAGTTGTCGGTGGTAATTTTCGCGTTGAAAATATGGCGACACTATGTCTACGGTGCAAGGGTGGAGATCTTCACAGATCATAAAAGCCTAAAGTACCTCTTGGATCAAAAAGACTTGAACATGCGACAGTGCAGGTGGGTCGAGTTCCTTGGAGACTATGAGGTGGCGATTCAGTACACGCCAGGCAAAGCCAATGTTGTGGCCGATGCCTTGAGTAGAAAATACTCTGGGTAAGGGAATTTGATAGAAGCCCATGATGAGCGGTTGGTGCTAGAATGGGAGTCCCTTGGTTTGGAATGTGTGGCGAGAGGCGAGTCCAGCATGGCTCGGTTGAACTGGATTGAAATGCATAACGACTTGTCCGATCGTATTCGGGAAGCGACCCGTTTGGTTGTGGAGTTTCAACCATATGTGGTGGAGGCTCAAAAGGGCGAGAGCAGTATCTGGGAGATGAGTGACGGGATTCTGAGGAAGGACAGAAGGATTTGTGTACCGCAGTTTGGCAAGCTCCGTGAGGAGTTGATGTTTGAGGCTCACTTCACAAAGTACTGCATTCACCCGAGCAGTACAAAGATGTACTTGGATATGAAGAAACCCTTCTGGTGGCTGAGGCTGAAGCAGGACGTAGCTTTGTATGTGAATTGATGCCAAACTTGTGCCTTGGTGAAGGCCGAGTGTTAGAAGCCGGATGGGTTCCTGAAGCCTCTTCCAATCCCTGAGTGGAAATTTGTTGACATCTCCATGGATTTTGTACATGGTTTGCCTAGATCGCAGCAGGGCAATGATGCTATTTGGGTGATCATGGATCGCTTAACCAAAGTGGCTCACTTCATCCTAAATCGAAAGGAGGACAGCGTAGAGAAGCTGGTGGAGTTGTATGTTCGCAACATTGTGCGACTGCATGGGATTCCAAAAAGTATAGTCAGCGATCGTGACGGATGTTTCACGTCCAAGGACTGGAGGTTGGTTCAGAAGAGTTTGGGTACGAAGCTAAAGTTCAGTACGGCGTTCCATCCTCAAACTGATGGGCAAACCGAAAGAACGAACCGTACTATGGAGGATATGCTGAGAATGTGCATTCTTGACTTCGACAAGAAGTGGGAGGATCACCTCTTCATGGTGGAGTTCGCGTACAATAACAGTTATCAAGCAAGTATAAAAATGGCGCAATACGAAGCCTTGTATGGGAGACGGTGTCAAACACCGATGTCTTGGACAGAGCCGGGAGACACCAAAATTTTGGGAAAGGAGGTGGTAGTTGACGCTTGTGAGTTGGTACGGACCATTCAAGAGCGTATGAAGGTGGCGCAAGACCGGCAAGCAAAATACTTTAATTCTCGTCACAGGAAGTTGGAGTTTGCGGTAGGTGATTAGGTCTATTTAAAGATCAAGTCGTTCAAAGGCATCTCACAGATTCGCTGATTCAAGAAGTTGAGTCCAAGGTTTTTGGGACCTTTTGAAGTTGTTGAACGGGTGGGAGAAGAAGCCTATCGGTTGGCGTTGTCCGCGGAGCTGAGTGGATTGCACGACGTCTTCCATGTCTCCGTCTTGAGGAAAGCCTTAGTGGAGGCTAGTGTGGTGATCGAGCCGGCATCGGTGCCGATAGAGGAAGACTTAAGGACGCGAGTCCGTCCCATTGCTATTGAGTATTCGGAGATTCGGCAGTTGCGGAATAAAGAGGTCAAACTCGTGAAAGTCCGATGGGACAACTGCGGTAGTGAGGAGCTCTCTTGGGAGCGAGAACAAACCATGCTGGAAGAGTATCTAGAGCTCTTCAGTTCAGGTACCAGTTAAGTTTTGTTCCCTTTTTGCTTTGTTATTTTGGGACGAAATTCTTTTGAGGGGGAGAGAGTTGTAATGCCCCAAAATTTGAAAGAGGGACGATCAGCGTTTTTGGCCAAGATTGGGTCTTAGTTGGGGGTCACACGGCCTAGGATACAGGCGTGTCCCTGGCCGTGTCAAGCTCAGGCGTGTCAAGAGTCCGGTAAGTTGATGTCCTGCGCTCGAGAAAGTGTCGAGACAGGGAACACGGCCTAGGACACGGGCGTGTCCATGGGCGTGTCCCGCTCAGGTGGCGTAGTAAGGCGTGTGGTCGACGAATTTCGGTCGACGAAATATTTGGGTGGTCACGCCCTGGAACACGGGTGTGATAGGGGGCGTGTCCCCTCGGTTCGACGATCGTCAAGTGTCGATCATCGATCGTCGATCGTCGAGTGGCGATCGTCGAGTAGGGGTACACGGTCTGTGACATGGGCGTGTCACAGGGCGTGTCCCGCTGTGTCGATCGTGCTCGATGTTTTCTCTGTTAGTTCTATGAAGAGGCGTTCGACGATCGTCGAGGCTTCGAACACGGCCTGAGACACGGGCGTGTCCCAGGCCGTGTCCTTCTTAGGTTGTGAGTCAGGACGTGTAAGAGGTTGGACACGGCCTGGAGCCCAGGCGTGTCCAGGTTGGACACGGGCGTGTCAAGGCCCCGTGTCTTGTTTTGGGTGCGACGGTTTCGGCATCGATTGGGGAACACGGCCTTGGACACGGGCGTGTCATAAGCCGTGTTCGGCCCAGGTGTTTTGATTTTTCAGTTCGAATCGTGGTCGTTCTTCCCTTTCTTTTGGGATCTGATGGTCTAGGATTGCTCTTGCTGAGTTAAGTCCGAGAATAGGGTTAGAAACCCTCATTCTTCTCTAAGATTTCTCTTACTAAAGTTCTAGAGAGAGGGGAGAGCAAGGAAGAAGATGAAGAAGAGATCTGGATGTTGGAGAGGCTTCGGTGCTCCAAATCACGAGCCGAGTCCAGATCCATGGAGGCTAGATCGTTGCGAAGGTTTTCATCCGGCTATTTTTCCATGGCTAGGAAGAGGATTCTGAAGGTAACGACAATTCTCCTCTTAGTTTTAGGATGCATGTTTTAGCATCTTTTATTTTCTAGTTTTTGGGCACCAAACTCTCAAATGAGAGGGGTTTGGGTCGCCAAGGTTCAAGAGGAACCTCTGGGTCGATTGAGTAAGTCCTCGGCATGTTTTTGCATTAGAGATCCGCTTCGTTAGTGGATTAGGCATGGTGGGTGAAGCCGTAGTCGCGACCGTTAGTCCGACTCAGTGATGTTGCATACGAGGTTTAAGTATTCGTAGAGATCCGTTACGGCAAGAGGCCGTTTGTGATGTTTGTGATGTTCTTCCCTTTATCTTGCATGAGTACGTGTGGCCGGTACCGGACAAGGTTAGCTCCTCATTGGCATTAGATGGTTTCCTTGGTGGACAAGGTTAGCTCCGCATGGGTGGTAGATGGTTTCCTTGGTGCACGGGAACGCTGCAGTACGAATGAGGGTTAGGGTGGAATTGTCTTGGATTGTGATGTGCCAAGGCGTGGCTGTGTCTCCGTGGTCGGCTGGCTATCCTGTGACGTGCACGTCATGTGTGGAGAGTGTCCCGGCGAGACTAGTCCCCTTCTGTGAGACTGACGAGACTGCCAAGCTTGGGGCAAGCCCGGGCAATGAGGCCATGAGCGGGTGGGGTCCAGCAAGGCTTCTTAGAATCGGTCTGTGTGTTTGTTGGAATCCTGACATAAGAAGTCAGAGCTTGCCAGCAAGCCCGGGTTTAAGACCTTGAGCGGGTAGGGCCTTGGCAAGAGTTCCGTGTGGCGGCTTGTGGGCCGTTGGGGGAATGTTGGAAAACCCCCTTTGTTTGCGGCTTTATGCCAATGGGGAAATGATGAGTACCCATATGATGTGATGATGTGCTATATGCATACGCGATAGGGTGCCTTGGGTGAAGCCCGGGTTGTTGCATACATGCTGCATAAGTAGGCTCTTTTATTATATGCTCAACAATAGAGAATATGTATGTTGTTTGAGACATCCAAGTCTGTTCTTAGTACATTACTTGTTTATATATATGTTGCATATGAAGTGCTGACTTGCAGGTTGAGGGTTCCCCGGTGTTCGTTAGGGGCGGATGGGAGGAGATGTGTTGGCTACACAGTTTGAGGACAGTCTTTACTGACCCACATTACTAATAATTTTTACAGGGCAAGGATTGCAAGCAGGAGCTAGCTCGACGGCCAGAAAGGTCTAAACCTCATGAAGTGTTACCTTTTTGCTGTAGCTCTACTTTTATGACATTGTATGTTTGATGCCCATGTTGACCGGCTTGCATGCCGAGGTAGACTAGGAGTGCTTATGCACTTTTATGAGTGATGTATTATTTGAGTTTGGACTCACTTTTGTTGTAAGGCCATAAGGCCATTTCGTTACTCTTGTAGGTGTGGATAACTTCTAGTCTTGCTTGTTGTTTCTGCTGTGTTGTGTTATGAGTTTTGAGATTGGGTAGCTATATCATCTTATAATACTGAAGCTGTGGCGTCTGTATATTGTGGGGCCCCGGCCGGACCCATATTATACGGTCATTACAGGGGAGGTGTTACACTGTGTCCCTTAAGCGGCACACAACCGACTCAAGCCAGAGCAGTACATGGCTGTGTGGCACACCCGTGTCACACCCTACAGGCCCGTGTTATAGCCGACACGCACGTGTCAGGCAGTCGTGTACCACACATAGCATAATGTCAACTTAACCCAAGCGGGACACGGCCAGTGACACGCCTGTATCATAGGCCGTGTACCCCTGGACACACCCGTGTACACCAGCACATGCGGAACCCCGAGAACGACACGGCCAGTGACACGCCCGTGTCATAGGCCATGTTCCCCCACACGACTGTCGACATACCCTGCCGTGAATTCGTCGAGTGGAGTTCGACGACTCCGAGGAGGACACGCCCCCTGACACGCCCATGTCGCCAAGCGTGTTCCCTGTTCTCGAGTGCATTTCATCGAGCACTCAAGAGCTGCTCAACCCGACCATGACATGCCCGGAGACACGCTCGTGTCCCAGACCATGTCAACCAACCTGAACCCAAATTAGTATTTGGGGTGTTACAATCCCCCCCTCCTTCAAAAAATTTCGTACCGAAATTTGGCGCAACTACAGACATTCATCCAAGCACTCCTCATTGCCTCGTTGCACCATAAACAACCGATCACCCGAAGAAAGCGAGTTGGGTTAGAGTGCAGAAGCCATAGCTTGTCTCGCCCCACGGCGTCGCACAAACAAATCATAACAGTTCAAACATACATACATAACAAACACATATCCACCGTAGTCATTTCTTGTCGCCCAGATACAAATTTATTCCTTTATTACACCTTGATCAACTGATCTACAGGATACAAGAAGGTGTACACAAACATCGCAACTACACCATATTTCCATCACCTAAGTTATACAGTTCACTCTTTAATTCTTCCTTCGGTTCACCGGCATCATCTTCCATAAGTCGTTTGATATCCTCTTGGAGTTTCAACCTAAACACGTGAGGCTGCAGTCCTTCACCCGTTGAGATTTCCGGCTCATTGAATTCACAATTGTACTTTCGAGGTTGCGCCCGGAATGCAGATGACTCGGCCACTACTTTACCCTTTTCCTCATCAGACGCACCTGTCGTCTTTTCACCCCTTGGAGGGCCGCTCTAACAATGTCGGGCTATATGTCCCGGCTTCCCGCAATGAAAACATGTTCGTGTCGCACCACGTCCGTGTCCGTATGTGGTGCCCGAAGAAACATTCGAAGACATTTGTTCCGCAGACCTAACTCTCTTCTTGTCTCATTTCCTAAACTCTGATTGTTCCGCCTGCAGAATTTTGCATTCTGATTTTTCCATTCCCAATTTTTGTTTATCCTGCAACCGTTTCAAATCCTTTTCCAGTGCTCAGGCTGTATCTACAAACGTGTGAAAATCCATAAACCATTACAATTGTTCGTTTGCTACTTGCTCATCCAGCACAGCTTCAGCGCTCTCTTACCTTACACCAAGCCGTACTGGCACCCCTGCAGGCCTTGCCTGCCCAGTAGGCTTTGTCTGCAACACTGCGAGCACCGTCTCAGTCACCACACGTATTGTAACAACCCCATCCGTTCATATAGTATATACTAGAAGGTCCGGCCGGGGCCCCACAGCATAGACCACAAAATAGGCGGTGCAGTTACGGTGTGATAACAGAGTAGCGCAGCGCACCCTAACACATTGCATTCTAGCGGAAGCGTATAACACTACACTTGAACTCCATACCCTAATGTCCAACACATAAAAACTCCACATTTTATACATGCTAGGAATGTCTTACACATACAAGTAGTTGGCCTTATGGCCTTACAGGGTTTTCAAAACAGTGGCCTCAAATATTGGCACGCAGGCCAGCCACATCAAAAGAAAATATAACACTTCCATTTCTTTTAGCCTTCGAGGGCTAGCAACGGCAGCAGCAAATGCAGCAGGGACTTCAGCACTTATGCGTCCTGCTCGGCTCTCCAGCACCTGCACAGGGACATTCCACCCAACAGTGGCAAATAGAGGCAATGGTCAGCATTCAGCTGACCAAATTATAACGACCCTACCCCTCTTCCGGGGCAGTGGTAATCTTCCCTACATAGCATTTCACAAGCATATATATATATATCACAAATGTACTTTTGCGCACACATTCCATCACAACCGTCAGCCGCCCGGCCCGACGATCCATGCACTCAAGTCACATTCTTGGTGTACCGGCGAACCAGTTGCCCACCACTGTATCAGGGTCGCAACCCAACGGCAAATCACTTAAGCATTTACTCTATTGCGTGCACCCGGAGTTTTATAGTCTTAGTGAACCGGGATTGGCCCGTAGCCCCCCATTGTATCACGGCGTGCAGGCCTAAGACTCTTGCTATGCAGTCCAACAGACCGCACTTTCAGGTCTCACGTCGGACGGACATAATGCAAGTCGGATCCTCCAACCCTCGTTGCGCCTTGCCATCACCGAGCACAGCATACTCGCGGCTAGAGAAAAGGCGCGGGTCAGTTTCACTGATCCTATTCTGGCATTCAAGCATAGGTATGTATCTAACACCCATTTCATATCACCACATCAGTGGGTCTTTCCTGGGCACACCAGTAATTCCTACTACTCCCTTTCACAGGTATGACTCCGCAATGTCAAGGGTCTTTCCTGGCTCACCACGCCAGTACTTCTTGTTACTCTCTTCACAGGTATCACCCAAGAACATCAAGCATCAAAAGGGTATTTCCTGGACATCCAGTCCAGTACTTCCTGCTACTTCCCTTCACAGGTCCAACCTGTCAACTCCTAAACTACGCGTTTATCACGGAGTCTTCTCCGGCTCATATGCAACATCACCAATCCAGACCAACCTGTCCAGATGGGCTTTACACAGCATGCCTATTCCATACTCAATTTTCGGATCTATATGTCAAGCAACTGGGGATTCCATGAATCAACCCAAAGACTCCCATATTCAGCCACCCTCTGGTGGGGGAATCCTATGCATATACCAAAAGGAAGCCTTCACATGGCTAGGAAGAACGGTTGTTACCCTCAAAGACTGCTTCGGTGCCATGAGCTCCTAACTGGCTTGGAAGAACCGCAACAGCTTTTCCTCTGCAACGCCGGCCCCGGATCTCTCGTTGGAAAACCGCAGCACCACCAGTGACCATCCCCTTTCCTCCTCCTCCTCCTTCCTCTCCCTTTCTCTCTCTAGGATTTAGAAAGATGAAAGCCAAGTATGAAATGAGTTCTTTCATCTCAATCATCTTCCTTAAGGAAGCAGGGAGGTAGCTCAGCCCTTGCATCCTAGCTGAAGGAACGGACGGCCACGATTTTGCTTCAAAAGCATAATTTTTGCCTGACACAGCCTGTGACACGCCCGTGACAAACGGCCGTGTCACGGGCCATGTTCCCAAAGCGGTGCTCAACCGACTTATCTAGTCCAGTACATGCCCATGTGACACGCCCGTGTCACGGGCCGTGTCACCCGACACACCTTCAGACATGCCCGTGGCTGTGGTCGTGTACATCAGGCTGTAGAAAATCGAAATTGACCCGAGACTCACACGGCATGTGACATGCCCATGTCTCAGGCCGTGTGCCCATACACGGCACCAGACACGCCCCAGCTCAAGTTGAGTTCATCGACCACGCTGACACGCCCTGTGACACGCCCGTGTCACAGGCCGTGTCCTAAGCACTCGACGATCGTCGACCAAATTTTGTCGACCACTCGTCGACTGATTACCCAGGAAGGACACGCCCTGGGACACGCCCGTGTCCCAGGCCGTGTCACCCAATTTTTCCAATTTCTGGATTTTGGGGTGTTACAACCCTCCCCTCCTTACAAAAATTTCGTCCCCGAAATTTGCACCAAGTAAGGAACTCAAATAGAAGGATTTTCATTCCACAATAGTTTCAATACAAGTCGATACATACTGTATAACCGTTACACAAAAAGTTCAGGAAACTCAGCTCGCATGGTCTGCTCTCGCTCCCATGTAAGCTCCTCACGGCCGCAATTGTCCCACCGGACTTTAACCATCTCGACCATCTTGTTCCGCAACTATTTCTCGGCTCGATCCTCGATCTGAATGGGCCTAACCTTCGTCGTTAGCCCATACTCCACCGACACTTGATCATCGCTGATCACCTGAGCTGGATCTTTCACGGCCTTCCGCAGCACCAAGATGTGAAACACATCATGCAATCCACCCAAGTCTGCAGAAAGATCTAGCCGATATGCGGCTTCTCCAACTCGCTCGACCACTTCAAATGGACCAAGGTATCTTGGACTTAACTTTTGCAGATGTTGAATCCTAGATACGCCTTTGAAGGGTTTGATCTTCAAGTATACCCAATCGCCTACCGCGAACTCCACGTTCTGGTGCTTGGCGTTATAGTATTTCGCTTGTCGATCTTGAGCGAACAATAGTCGCTCCCGAATAGTGCGTATAGTCGAGTTTGCTTCATCGACTTCATTATGCCTATAAACTCTGGCTTCGCCCACTTCTACCCAAGCTAACAGAGTACGGCACTTCCATCCAAACAGAGCTTCATACGGCGCCATGCCAATGCTTGCTTGGTATCTGTTATTATAAGCGAACTCCACCATATAGAGATGATCTTCCCATATCTTCCCAAAGTCGAGGGCACACATCCGAAGCATGTCTTCCATTGTTCTGTTGGTCCTTTCATTTTGGCCATCCGTCTGGGGATGAAAGGTCATGCTGAATGTCAACTTCATGCCCAATAGTTGATGAACTAGCGTCCAATCATTCGATGTGAACCGCCCGTCTCGATCACTTGAAATGCTCCGGGGAGCACTGTGTAGCCGCACAATCTGGTCAACATACAACTTTGCCAAAGTTTCCACCGAATCATCCCGCCTGTTCGGCAGGAAGTGTCCACTTTCGTCCGCCGATCGACAATCACCCAGATGGAATCATTTCCATGTTGAGATCTCGGCAACCTGTGTACGAAATCCATGGAAATATCGTCAAACTTCCATTCTGGAATCGGCAATGACTTCAAATAACTGCCCGGCTTCTGGCATTCCGACTTCACCATAGCACATGTTTGGCATTTGGCCACATAATGAGCAATATCTTTCTTTAGCCCTGGCCACCAGAACAGCTTTTTCATATCCCTGAACATCTTCATGCTCCCTGAATGGATTGAGTACTTCGTATAATGCGCTTCATACATCAGTTCTTCCCTCAATTTACCCAAATTCAGGACGCACAAACGGCCCTCTTTCCGCAAAAGACCGTCATTCCAGGAGAATTTGTCCTCTGGCCCTTCTTTAACATAGCGTAAGAGATCTTCATCTAATCTTGTTGCTCGTCGAATCCGGTCTGCAAGGTCACACTGTACCTCTGTCCAGTTCAGACATGCATCGGCAATAGCATTCTTGTCAACACACGAGATCTCCAATGCTTCCAACTCCTGGATGAGACGTTCATCATGCCTCTGCAACCAGCTCGCCCTTACCGGAGCTCTCTGACTCAAGGCATCTGCGACTACGTTCCCCTTCCCGGGAGTATAATGAATCTCAAAGGTGTAGTCCCCGAGGAACTCCAACCACCTTTGTTGTCGCATATTCAGGTCCTTCTGCTCCAATAGGTACTTTAGGCTCTTATGATATGTATAGATCTCCACCTTCACTCCATAAAGATAGTGTCGCCACAGTTTTAGTGCAAATATCACTGCCGCCAATTCTAAGTCATGGACGGGATAGTTTCGTTCGTGCACCTTCAGCTGGCGTGAGCCATAAGCGATCATCTTTCCATTTTACAGAAGAACGCAGCCTAAGCCTCTCCCTGAGGCATCACTGTAGATTACAAACCCGTGGGTACCACATGGCGATGACAACACAGGCGCCGTGGTCAATTGAATCTTCAGCTCTTCAAAAGCTCGTGCACACTCTGGCGTCCAAACGAACTTTTGTTCTTTTCTCGTTAGTGTGGTTAGCGGCAAAGCGATCCGCGAGAAATTTGCAACAAATCTTCGATAGTAGCTTACTAGTCCAAGGAAGCTCCTGACTTCGGCGACTGAAGACAACACCGGCCACTCCTGTATGGCCTTTATCTTTGCTGGATCCACTGTTATGCCCGCTCCACTCACCACATGGACCAGAAAAGCCACTGACACTAGCCAAAACTCGCACTTCGAGAACTTGGCATAGAGCTGATTCTGCCTCAAGGTATTCAATACCAACCACAAGTGCTTCTCATGCTCGGCTTCCGATCTCGAGTACACTAGGATATCATCAATGAACACTATCACGAACAGATCCAAGTATTCTTGGAATATTCGGTGCATCAAGTCCATAAATACTGAGGGTGCATTGCACAGCCCAAACGGCATTACCGTGAACTCATAGTGTCTGTACCATGTTCCAAATGCGGTTTTGGGAATGTCACCTTCCCAGATTCTCAACTGGTAGTACCCAGACTTCAAGTCCAACTTCGAGTAGACGGACGATCCCACTAGCTGATCGAACAACTCATCATTCCGCGAAATCGGATATTTATTTTTCTTGGTCATCTTATTCAGTTCGCGGTAATTAATACATAACCGCAATCCACCGTCTTTCTTTTTCACAAAAAGCACAGGAGCGCTCCAAGGAGACATGATGAGTTGTAAATATACATGTTTTTATATATATTAAATAAGATGTATTCGTTTCTTTTTGTAATTTTTAGTTGTTTTTCCTTAATAAATTGCTTCCTTTTTGTAAATATTTTCTAACTTAGAGTTATTTTTATTTTCTGAATTTTTCAGGAAAAATTGCCAAAAACTCAAAGTACACGCCCGTGTACTGTTGGTCACGCCCGTGACCAGGGCGTGATACGTCAAATTCCCAAGAAATGACATCTTTTTGAAGAAATAGCGTGACACGCCCGTGTCACGCCCGTGTCACCCGAGTCATGCCCGTGACCCATGCCCGTGACCATCCAGATCGACGAAATCGCGCTCAACGATCGTCGACCCAGCTGACACGCCCGTCGACACGCCCGTGTCACCTGACACGGGGCGTGACCCAAGCCGTGACCACTCCTTTCGATGTTTTTCGCTCGACGTTCGTCGAGCCAACCCGACACGCCTAGAGTCACGCCCGTGACCTAGGGCGTGACTCCTCCACCTGGCCGACAAACTGCCGCCGGCAACCTCCCGAAGTCAACAACGCCATTAATCGCCGCACGACACGCCCACCGTCACGCCCGTGACAAGGGGCGTGACCGCCGTGTTTTTCGCCGCAACGTCAACTCGCCGTCAAGTCACCAAAATCTTCTGCTTAATAGTGTCGACACGCCCATAGTCACGCCCGTGACAGGGGGCGTGACCGTCCCGATTTTCAGCGGCCAAAGTCAAATCTCCAGTCAAATCGGAAGGCCGCCATGTGAATAGTGTAGACATGCCCCCGGACACGCCCGTGTCCGAGGGCGTGTCCCGTGAAATTTTTTCTATAAATTCAGATTTCCTGTCTGAATTCCGGGTTCCGTTTTTTTTGGATCCATTTTGTATAAAGGCTTTGCTGATAGATGATCCCAAGGGCTTTGTAAGGAGATTTTCTCCCCCTCCCTTTTATGTTTATTTGTTTTAGCTTTGTAATGAATTTTTATCTTTATAAAATTTGTAGTTTTTCCTCCTTACATTGTCATGAACTTCATCTATAAGCAATCTCTTATACAATCTTATCTTTTTATTTAGTTTTAACTTTGTTTTTAGTCTTTTAAAATGGGTGTGTGTGTATGAGATTAACTTTCATGCTTTTATACTTAGTTATTTGTACTTAGTTTTTGTTAGACTTAAGTTTTAATAGCTTTTATGCATTCCTATAAACCCGTAAAAAGCGTTTTCAAAGTGATTTGTATTTTTGCTAACTTAGATTTTCGTGTTTAGCTCGTAAAACTTTTCGTTCCTTTTTACTTTATTTTCACTTTTTAACCACTTTTGCGGAGTTATAGGAACGTTTATATAGTCATTTTAATTTTTCAAACACTTCGTTTAGCTTTTATTTTCCAAAACTTTTTGCCCGTTTAAATTTTATTTCTTCATTTTATGCATTTCTACCGCATTCCATCGGTAGAAATCATTTCAATTTTTCAAGCACTTGCACTTTTCGCTTATTTGCAAAAACTTTTGCTCCTTTTAATTTTATTTTCCCTTTTTATTCATTTCTACCGCATTCTAGCGGTAGAAATGTAGTAGTTTTAATTTTTCAGTCACTTAGTTTTTCTTAATTTTGTACGTGTGCGTGCGTGTATGAGTAGTTTTTATAGCTTTATTTCAATTCCTGCAGAGTGTGTGTGTGTGTTGTTTTTAATTTTCCGCCTACTCACTTGAGTTAAATGGCTGGATTTTATTCAAGCAAGTGTGTGTATTTTTATTTTTCCGCCTACTCGCTTGAGTTAAATGGCTGGATTTTATTTCAGTAGAGTGTGTTTACTTCTTGTAGAGTGGGTGTGTTTTAATTTTATGTTGAGTGCGTGAGTGTTAGCTTTTATTTACCGCCTACTCACTTGAGTTAAATGGCCGGTCTTTACTGTAATAATTTGGAATGCCCTTGTAAATGCATTTATTTTCTCCTACTCGTTTGAGTAGGACTTGCTTTCTTTTTCCCGCCCACGCATTTGCGCCGGGACTTGCAATTTTACTGCTTTCATTTCAGTCCTACTCGTTTGAGTAGGACTTGCAATTTACTGCTTTCCATTTACTGCTTTAATTTTCCTGCTTTATTTTTCTGCTTTAATTTTATTGCTTTCAATCGCTGCCGTCCCCATTCCGATGAGTGGCTAACGTTCTTAGCCCTCAGTATCGAAGAGCATTGGGACAAAAAAAAATTCCTTTAAATAATTAAAGGTCTTATTTTTCTATTTAATTAAAAATCACTTAAGGTTTGCCCGGGGTTTACGATGCGTAGGAGCACATAATCGATGTGTGGGCCCTATTTCCGTAGTCCATATGCTAGCTAGCCGAGAGGCCGTGCATATGGACCGATCACCCCTTGGTAAATGGAGTTCCGCACTAACCCTCGAGAGAGGAGGCGCGCCAACTCTACCGGATTGGGTTCCCCACCCAATAGCGGGGTTCTTAGCGTAATGCGGGCATTAAGAGGAATCCTTCGTCGGACGAGAGCCCGATCGAATAGTCTTAATGTTCAGGTGAGCGATAGTCCTAGAGATAGGTGAGTTCATTTTAGTGGAGCCTCCACGGCCAAGTCTCCGCCCTAATTAATTAGAAACTTAGGAGCTCTTTTTATTTAACGTTTATTTTAGTTCAATGTCTTTTCGGTGCCCTCGAGCTGAGCTCTTCATCGGCTCCACCTTTATTATGCTTTTATTTTCTGCCTTTTCTTTATATAAATAATATCCCGACAAGATAAAATTATCGGTAAAATAATAGTCCCCTCCAGGGAAGAGTAGAAATAAACGAACCGGCCCCGAGAACAATACGACCTCGATATTCCACCCGGAATATCCTGTACTACACACGATAGGTGCACTTGCCTTCTTTCGTTAAAACTCGATTTAACCCGTTTTATATCCAAATAAATAAATACGCGCGCCCCGTTTTCTTAAATAAAATCAAATCCGCTTTTCAACTTAAATAAAATCGCCCGGGGCGCCGTGCTTCGTAAATCTTTTTGGAGTTTTAACCCGCATTAAGTTTTCGGACTTGATGCGAGAAAATATCAATCAAGTTTTTGGCGCCGTTGCCGGGGAGTTTTCGAGTCGTTATTTCGAACTCTGGATTACTATTAATTTTACCTATTATCTATATTTCAACAAAATAAAAAAAAATGGCCAACAAAAATAATAATAATAATAATAATCATATTATTACAAAATTATAAAAAAAAAATTTGACAAATTTATAAAACTAAAAACTTTGAAAAATCTTAAAAAATAAAAATTTGAAAAAACTATAAAACAAGAAAATAAAACACAACAAGAAAAAAACAAAAACAAAAAAAAAAAACTTACAAAAAAAAACAAAAAAAAACAAAAAAAAAAACTTTGCTTTCATATAAACAAAAACAAAAAAAAAAAGAAAAAAAAAACCACAAAACCAAAAACACTAAAACATCTCCTAAAAAACCACAAAAAAAAACAAAAACACTTTTTTCGCAACAATATGTTTTTTGAAAAATACCTAAGAATAATCAATACTTTAAATAAATAAAACATTTTTGATCGCTTCGGCTCGTCACACTCTTGTGCGCACTAGGGGCTCGCTTATCTATCCCCCTCAACAGCTAAGACGTTAGCTTACGCATCACTTACACATTTGCCCCCTACCGCCCGCACCCTTTAGGCCGAGTTTATCTTTTTCATTTTATTTTTCTGTTATGTTTTTGCTACTTCTTCTCAAATAATGCAGGGTTTCCACCCGGGCCTCCCCGAACTCGTGTAAGGGTAGTTCCGACCCCCTCCCCTTTCTTTTGCCCCTATTATATTTTGTATATTAATCGTTCCGCATACTTAGATTTCAACATTGGGGACAATGTTGTGTTTAAGTATGGGGGTGTATTATTAGTTTCCTTTTTTTTTTGCATCTGTTTTTTCTGCACCCCAAAAACAAAAAAAAAAATTTTAAACCAAATATTTTTTAAACCAAAAAATTTTTTTTTCCTTGTTTTTATAATCTAAAAACTCAAAAAAAAAAAATTTATAAAACAAAAACTAAAAAAAATAATAAAACAAAAACTACAAAAATTATAAAACAAAAACTCAAAAAAAAACAAATATTTTTCTTTTCCTTTGTAAATATGTTTTGTAAAAATAAATCTCTTTCTTCCCTGCCTCTTCTTATTTGTAAACCTCGCTTTTTAGCATGCCCGCGGAGTTCGACTCATCGAACCAACCACCCAAAGAGTCTGTTCGCGGGCCAATGACTAAAAATACAAAAAAAAAAGAGAAAAACCCTAAAAATCAAAAACAAAATGTATTGTTAATTATGTAACAAATAAATCGAATATCTCAATTCTTAACCCTTTTTCGCTCTCCAACAATCTAGTTGCGAGTTAATTTATAAGCGAATTATTTTAATTCTTTGCTTACTATTCGTTTATTAATTAGAGAACGATAGATTTAGATATCTGGGGTTAAGTTTTAAAAAATTTTCGTATGCTTTTTATTTTAAATAAAGTACCTGTTTTCAGCACCACTTCTAATCTATCTAAATAGTTGCATATTTATTTTGTTAAAAATAACAATCTTAGATTTCAAGTTATGATAACTCCAAGCTTTTTTTGAAATTTAGGAATGTTTCATTTATAAAGGTTGCTCTCAAAAGTTTTTTATTAAACCTAGTTTTATTTTTGAAAAAACTCTATCACTTTTTTTTTTCATGTCATACTTGACATGATTTCGATCCTTAAAAGATCCTATGTCAATGGGAATAAGATTTCGTTCCGTAAACATAGGCATCCAATATTTGAAAAGATTATATGTTATCGAGTAAGAGGATAAAATTCATTACTCCTACACATATACATTGGATTATGAAGATGTTAAAAAAATTATGTTATGGAAAATAAGATTTCGTTTTCCTAACATCCATATTCGAAAAACAAAATCATTAGAGGTTCGAGCGAAAAAATATACCCTCGCCTCTAAAAATTCTAAGCCTTCTTCATATCCCACGATATCTCCCTCCGCCAAATTCAAAAAAAATTCTAGATTTATTTTTAAAATCTTTTTGAGAGCATAATTTGTAAATTAAATTATTTCCTTTAATTTTTTCCAAGCTACAGTTTCATAAATCCAATCTATTTTTGTTAGCCTCACAAATAAAATTTTTGCTATCTATTTGCTTATAACGAGAAGTCTTTTGCTGAAACTCTTCCTTTATTTAAATTTTTGGCATAATTTAAGATTTACCTCGTATACCCCGGATATTCATTTTGATCCTTCTTTCAATTAAGTCAAGCGGTAGATAAACTTAGGATTTCTTTAATTCATTATAAGTTCATCTTCAACTTTTGCTCTGGAATAGCAAAAGCTTAAGTATGAGGGTATTTGATGAGTTGTAAATATACATGTTTTTATATATATTAAATAAGATGTATTCGTTTCTTTTTGTAATTTTTAGTTGTTTTTCCTTAATAAATTGCTTCCTTTTTGTAAATATTTTCTAACTTAGAGTTATTTTTATTTTCTGAATTTTTCAGGAAAAATTGCCAAAAACTCAAAGTACACGCCCGTGTACTGTTGGTCACGCCCGTGACCAGGGCGTGATACGTCAAATTCCCGAGAAATGACATCTTTTTGAAGAAATAGCGTGACACGCCCGTGTCACGCCCGTGTCACCCGAGTCACGCCCGTGACCCATGCCCGTGACCATCCAGATCGACGAAATCGCGCTCAACGATCGTCGACCCAGCTGACACGCCCGTCGACACGCCCGTGTCACCTGACACGGGGCGTGACCCAAGCCGTGACCACTCCTTTCGATGTTTTTCGCTCGACGTTCGTCGAGCCAACCCGACACGCCTAGAGTCACGCCCGTGACCTAGGGCGTGACTCCTCCACCTGGCCGACAAACTGCCGCCGGCAACCTCCCGAAGTCAACAACGCCATTAATCGCCGCACGACACGCCCACCGTCACGCCCGTGACAAGGGGCGTGACCGCCGTGTTTTCCGCCGCAACGTCAACTCGCCGTCAAGTCACCAAAATCTTCTGCTTAATAGTGTCGACACGCCCATAGTCACGCCCGTGACAGGGGGCGTGACCGTCCCGATTTTCAGCGGCCAAAGTCAAATCTCCAGTCAAATCGGAAGGCCGCCATGTGAATAGTGTAGACACGCCCCCGGACACGCCCGTGTCCGAGGGCGTGTCCCGTGAAATTTTTTCTATAAATTCAGATTTCCTGTCTGAATTCCGGGTTCCGTTTTTTTTTGGATCCATTTTGTATAAAGGCTTTGCTGATAGATGATCCCAAGGGCTTTGTAAGGAGATTTTCTCCCCCTCCCTTTTATGTTTATTTGTTTTAGCTTTGTAATGAATTTTTATCTTTATAAAATTTGTAGTTTTTCCTCCTTACATTGTCATGAACTTCATCTATAAGCAATCTCTTATACAATCTTATCTTTTTATTTAGTTTTAACTTTGTTTTTAGTCTTTTAAAATGGGTGTGTGTGTATGAGATTAACTTTCATGCTTTTGTACTTAGTTATTTGTACTTAGTTTTTGTTAGACTTAAGTTTTAATAGCTTTTATGCATTCCTATAAACCCGTAAAAAGCGTTTTCAAAGTGATTTGTATTTTTGCTAACTTAGATTTTCGTGTTTAACTCGTAAAACTTTTCGTTCCTTTTTACTTTATTTTCACTTTTTAACCACTTTTGCGGAGTTATAGGAACGTTTATATAGTCATTTTAATTTTTCAAACACTTCGTTTAGCTTTTATTTTCCAAAACTTTTTGCCCGTTTAAATTTTATTTCTTCATTTTATGCATTTCTACCGCATTCCATCGGTAGAAATGTATTCATTTCAATTTTTCGAGCACTTGCACTTTTCGCTTATTTGCAAAAACTTTTGCTCCTTTTAATTTTATTTTCCCTTTTTATTCATTTCTACCGCATTCTAGCGGTAGAAATGTAGTAGTTTTAATTTTTCAGTCACTTAGTTTTTCTTAATTTTGTACGTGTGCGTGCGTGTATGAGTAGTTTTTATAGCTTTATTTCAATTCCTGCAGAGTGTGTGTGTGTGTTGTTTTTAATTTTCCGCCTACTCACTTGAGTTAAATGGCTGGATTTTATTCAAGCAAGTGTGTGTATTTTTATTTTTCCGCCTACTCGCTTGAGTTAAATGGCTGGATTTTATTTCAGTAGAGTGTGTTTACTTCTTGTAGAGTGGGTGTGTTTTAATTTTATGTTGAGTGCGTGAGTGTTAGCTTTTATTTACCGCCTACTCACTTGAGTTAAATGGTCGGTCTTTACTGTAATAATTTGGAATGCCCTTGTAAATGCATTTATTTTCTCCTACTCGTTTGAGTAGGACTTGCTTTCTTTTTCCCGCCCACGCATTTGCGCCGGGACTTGCAATTTTACTGCTTTCATTTCAGTCCTACTCGTTTGAGTAGGACTTGCAATTTACTGCTTTCCATTTACTGCTTTAATTTTCCTGCTTTATTTTTCTGCTTTAATTTTATTGCTTTCAATCGCTGCCGTCCCCATTCCGATGAGTAGCTAACGTTCTTAGCCCTCAGTATCGAAGAGCATTGGGACAAAAAAAAATTCCTTTAAATAATTAAAGGTCTTATTTTTCTATTTAATTAAAAATCACTTAAGGTTTGCCCGGGGTTTACGACGCGTAGGAGCACATAATCGATGTGTGGGCCCTATTTCCGTAGTCCATATGCTAGCTAGCCGAGAGGCCGTGCATATGGACCGATCACCCCTTGGTAAATGGAGTTCCGCACTAACCCTCGAGAGAGGAGGCGCGCCAACTCTACCGGATTGGGTTCCCCACCCAATAGCGGGGTTCTTAGCGTAATGCGGGCATTAAGAGGAATCCTTCGTCGGACGAGAGCCCGATCGAATAGTCTTAATGTTCAGGTGAGCGATAGTCCTAGAGATAGGTGAGTTCATTTTAGTGGAGCCTCCACGGCCAAGTCTCCGCCCTAATTAATTAGAAACTTAGGAGCTCTTTTTATTTAACGTTTATTTTAGTTCAATGTCTTTTCGGTGCCCTCGAGCTGAGCTCTTCATCGGCTCCACCTTTATTATGCTTTTATTTTCTGCCTTTTCTTTATATAAATAATATCCCGACAAGATAAAATTATCGGTAAAATAATAGTCCCCTCCAGGGAAGAGTAGAAATAAACGAACCGGCCCCGAGAACAATACGACCTCGATATTCCACCCGGAATATCCTGTACTACACACGATAGGTGCACTTGCCTTCTTTCGTTAAAACTCGATTTAACCCGTTTTATATCCAAATAAATAAATACGCGCGCCCCGTTTTCTTAAATAAAATCAAATCCGCTTTTCAACTTAAATAAAATCGCCCGGGGCGCCGTGCTTCGTAAATCTTTTTGGAGTTTTAACCCGCATTAAGTTTTCGGACTTGATGCGAGAAAATATCAATCAAGTTTTTGGCGCCGTTGCCGGGGAGTTTTCGAGTCGTTATTTCGAACTCTGGATTACTATTAATTTTACCTATTATCTATATTTCAACAAAATAAAAAAAAATGGCCAACAAAAATAATAATAATAATAATAATCATATTATTACAAAATTATAAAAAAAAAATTTGACAAATTTATAAAACTAAAAACTTTGAAAAATCTTAAAAAATAAAAATTTGAAAAAACTATAAAACAAGAAAATAAAACACAACAAGAAAAAAACAAAAACAAAAAAAAAACTTACAAAAAAAAACAAAAAAAAAACTTTGCTTTCATATAAACAAAAACAAAAAAAAAGAAAAAAAAACCACAAAACCAAAAACACTAAAACATCTCCTAAAAAACCACAAAAAAAAACAAAAACACTTTTTTCGCAACAATATATTTTTTGAAAAATACCTAAGAATAATCAATACTTTAAATAAATAAAACATTTTTGATCGCTTCGGCTCGTCACACTCTTGTGCGCACTAGGGGCTCGCTTATCTATCCCCCTCAACAGCTAAGACGTTAGCTTACGCATCACTTACACATTTGCCCCCTACCGCCCGCACCCTTTAGGCCGAGTTTATCTTTTTCATTTTATTTTTCTGTTATGTTTTTGCTACTTCTTCTCAAATAATGCAGGGTTTCCACCCGGGCCTCCCCGAACTCGTGTAAGGGTAGTTCCGACCCCCTCCCCTTTCTTTTGCCCCTATTATATTTTGTATATTAATCGTTCCGCATACTTAGATTTCAACATTGGGGACAATGTTGTGTTTAAGTATGGGGGTGTATTATTAGTTTCCTTTTTTTTTTTTGCATCTGTTTTTTCTGCACCCCAAAAACAAAAAAAAAATTTTTAAACCAAATATTTTTTAAACCAAAAAAATTTTTTTTCCTTGTTTTTATAATCTAAAAACTCAAAAAAAAAAAATTTATAAAACAAAAACTAAAAAAAATAATAAAACAAAAACTACAAAAATTATAAAACAAAAACTCAAAAAAAAAACAAATATTTTTCTTTTCCTTTGTAAATATGTTTTGTAAAAATAAATCTCTTTCTTCCCTGCCTCTTCTTATTTGTAAACCTCGCTTTTTAGCATGCCCGCGGAGTTCGACTCATCGAACCAACCACCCAAAGAGTCTGTTCGCGGGCCAATGACTAAAAATCCAAAAAAAAACAGAGAAAAACCCTAAAAATCAAAAACAAAATGTATTGTTAATTATGTAACAAATAAATCGAATATCTCAATTCTTAACCCTTTTTCGCTCTCCAACAATCTAGTTGCGAGTTAATTTATAAGCGAATTATTTTAATTCTTTGCTTACTATTCGTTTATTAATTAGAGAACGATAGATTTAGATATCTGGGGTTAAGTTTTAAAAAATTTCCGTATGCTTTTTATTTTAAATAAAGTACCTGTTTTCAGCACCACTTCTAATCTATCTAAATAGTTGCATATTTATTTTGTTAAAAATAACAATCTTAGATTTCAAGTTATGATAACTCCAAGCTTTTTTTGAAATTTAGGAATGTTTCATTTATAAAGGTTGCTCTCAAAAGTTTTTTATTAAACCTAGTTTTATTTTTGAAAAAACTCTATCACTTTTTTTTTTTCATGTCATACTTGACATGATTTCGATCCTTAAAAGATCCTATGTCAATGGGAATAAGATTTCGTTCCGTAAACATAGGCATCCAATATTTGAAAAGATTATATGTTATCGAGTAAGAGGATAAAATTCATTACTCCTACACATATACATTGGATTATGAAGATGTTAAAAAAATTATGTTATGGAAAATAAGATTTCGTTTTCCTAACATCCATATTCGAAAAACAAAATCATTAGAGGTTCGAGCGAAAAAATATACCCTCGCCTCTAAAAATTCTAAGCCTTCTTCATATCCCACGATATCTCCCTCCGCCAAATTCAAAAAAAATTCTAGATTTATTTTTAAAATCTTTTTGAGAGCATAATTTGTAAATTAAATTATTTCCTTTAATTTTTTCCAAGCTACAGTTTCATAAATCCAATCTATTTTTGTTAGCCTCACAAATAAAATTTTTGCTATCTATTTGCTTATAACGAGAAGTCTTTTGCTGAAACTCTTCCTTTATTTAAATTTTTGGCATAATTTAGGATTTACCTCGTATACCCCGGATATTCATTTTGATCCTTCTTTCAATTAAGTCAAGCGGTAGATAAACTTAGGATTTCTTTAATTCATTATAAGTTCATCTTCAACTTTTGCTCTGGAATAGCAAAAGCTTAAGTATGAGGGTATTTGATGAGTTGTAAATATACATGTTTTTATATATATTAAATAAGATGTATTCGTTTCTTTTTGTAATTTTTAGTTGTTTTTCCTTAATAAATTGCTTCCTTTTTGTAAATATTTTCTAACTTAGAGTTATTTTTATTTTCTGAATTTTTCAGGAAAAATTGCCAAAAACTCAAAGTACACGCCCGTGTACTGTTGGTCACGCCCGTGACCAGGGCGTGATACGTCAAATTCCCGAGAAATGACATCTTTTTGAAGAAATAGCGTGACACGCCCGTGTCACCCGAGTCACGCCCGTGACCCATGCCCGTGACCATCCAGATCGACGAAATCGCGCTCAACGATCGTCGACCCAGCTGACACGCCCGTCGACACGCCCGTGTCACCTGACACGGGGCGTGACCCAAGCCGTGACCACTCCTTTCGATGTTTTTCGCTCGACGTTCGTCGAGCCAACCCGACACGCCTAGAGTCACGCCCGTGACCTAGGGCGTGACTCCTCCACCTGGCCGACAAACTGCCGCCGGCAACCTCCCGAAGTCAACAACGCCATTAATCGCCGCACGACACGCCCACCGTCACGCCCGTGACAAGGGGCGTGACCGCCGTGTTTTCCGCCGCAACGTCAACTCGCCGTCAAGTCACCAAAATCTTCTGCTTAATAGTGTCGACACGCCCATAGTCACGCCCGTGACAGGGGGCGTGACCGTCCCGATTTTCAGCGGCCAAAGTCAAATCTCCAGTCAAATCGGAAGGCCGCCATGTGAATAGTGTAGACACGCCCCCGGATACGCCCGTGTCCGAGGGCGTGTCCCGTGAAATTTTTTCTATAAATTCAGATTTCCTGTCTGAATTCCGGGTTCCGTTTTTTTTGGATCCATTTTGTATAAAGGCTTTGCTGATAGATGATCCCAAGGGCTTTGTAAGGAGATTTTCTCCCCCTCCCTTTTATGTTTATTTGTTTTAGCTTTGTAATGAATTTTTATCTTTATAAAATTTGTAGTTTTTCCTCCTTACATTGTCATGAACTTCATCTATAAGCAATCTCTTATACAATCTTATCTTTTTATTTAGTTTTAACTTTGTTTTTAGTCTTTTAAAATGGGTGTGTGTGTATGAGATTAACTTTCATGCTTTTGTACTTAGTTATTTGTACTTAGTTTTTGTTAGACTTAAGTTTTAATAGCTTTTATGCATTCCTATAAACCCGTAAAAAGCGTTTTCAAAGTGATTTGTATTTTTGCTAACTTAGATTTTCGTGTTTAGCTCGTAAAACTTTTCGTTCCTTTTTACTTTATTTTCACTTTTAACCACTTTTGCGGAGTTATAGGAACGTTTATATAGTCATTTTAATTTTTCAAACACTTCGTTTAGCTTTTATTTTCCAAAACTTTTTGCCCGTTTAAATTTTATTTCTTCATTTTATGCATTTCTACCGCATTCCATCGGTAGAAATGTATTCATTTCAATTTTTCGAGCACTTGCACTTTTCGCTTATTTGCAAAAACTTTTGCTCCTTTTAATTTTATTTTCCCTTTTTATTCATTTCTACCGCATTCTAGCGGTAGAAATGTAGTAGTTTTAATTTTTCAGTCACTTAGTTTTTCTTAATTTTGTACGTGTGTGTGCGTGTATGAGTAGTTTTTATAGCTTTATTTCAATTCCTGCAGAGTGTGTGTGTGTGTTGTTTTTAATTTTCCGCCTACTCACTTGAGTTAAATGGCTGGATTTTATTCAAGCAAGTGTGTGTATTTTTATTTTTCCGCCTACTCGCTTGAGTTAAATGGCTGGATTTTATTTCAGTAGAGTGTGTTTACTTCTTGTAGAGTGGGTGTGTTTTAATTTTATGTTGAGTGCGTGAGTGTTAGATTTTATTTACCGCCTACTCACTTGAGTTAAATGGCTGGTCTTTACTGTAATAATTTGGAATGCCCTTGTAAATGCATTTATTTTCTCCTACTCGTTTGAGTAGGACTTGCTTTCTTTTTCCCGCCCACGCATTTGCGCCGGGACTTGCAATTTTACTGCTTTCATTTCAGTCCTACTCGTTTGAGTAGGACTTGCAATTTACTGCTTTCCATTTACTGCTTTAATTTTCCTGCTTTATTTTTCTGCTTTAATTTTATTGCTTTCAATCGCTGCCGTCCCCATTCCGATGAGTGGCTAACGTTCTTAGCCCTCAGTATCGAAGAGCATTGGGACAAAAAAAAATTCCTTTAAATAATTAAAGGTCTTATTTTTCTATTTAATTAAAAATCACTTAAGGTTTGCCCGGGGTTTACGACGCGTAGGAGCACATAATCGATGTGTGGGCCCTATTTCCGTAGTCCATATGCTAGCTAGCCGAGAGGCCGTGCATATGGACCGATCACCCCTTGGTAAATGGAGTTCCGCACTAACCCTCGAGAGAGGAGGCGCGCCAACTCTACCGGATTGGGTTCCCCACCCAATAGCGGGGTTCTTAGCGTAATGCGGGCATTAAGAGGAATCCTTCGTCGGATGAGAGCCCGATCGAATAGTCTTAATGTTCAGGTGAGCGATAGTCCTAGAGATAGGTGAGTTCATTTTAGTGGAGCCTCCACGGCCAAGTCTCCGCCCTAATTAATTAGAAACTTAGGAGCTCTTTTTATTTAACGTTTATTTTAGTTCAATGTCTTTTCGGTGCCCTCGAGCTGAGCTCTTCATCGGCTCCACCTTTATTATGCTTTTATTTTCTGCCTTTTCTTTATATAAATAATATCCCGACAAGATAAAATTATCGGTAAAATAATAGTCCCCTCCAGGGAAGAGTAGAAATAAACGAACCGGCCCCGAGAACAATACGACCTCGATATTCCACCCGGAATATCCTGTACTACACACGATAGGTGCACTTGCCTCCTTTCGTTAAAACTCGATTTAACCCGTTTTATATCCAAATAAATAAATACGCGCGCCCCGTTTTCTTAAATAAAATCAAATCCGCTTTTCAACTTAAATAAAATCGCCCGGGGCGCCGTGCTTCGTAAATCTTTTTGGAGTTTTAACCCGCATTAAGTTTTCGGACTTGATGCGAGAAAATATCAATCAAGACACGCTTGGGCGTATGTAACCCTGCTCCAGCAATTCTTGCAGTTGGACTTTCAACTCCGCCATTTCCTTTGGCGCGACGCGATATGGCGAGCGGGCCACAGGTTTCGCACCTGGCACCAACTCGATCGTGAAGTCAATCTCTCGCTGGGGTGGTAGCCCAAGGAGATCCTTGGGAAACATATTTGTAAGCTCCGACACGATCGGAACATCGCACACACTAGCCTTAGGATCCACAGCCTGAATCAACGCGAAGTATAACTCCACGCCTTTCCGAACAGCTTTGACAACCTGGAGTGCAGACATCAACGTCCCGCCAACTCCCCTCATACCCGCGAACCTCATCTCCTGCTCGGTATTCTGGCCCAACATGATCTCTTTGGACTGGCAATCAATCAAGGCATGCTGCTCCACGAGCCAATCCATACCAAATATCATGTCGAATTCCGATATCGGCAATACAGATGCAGTCAAGCAGAAATCCTGACTTACTATTTGCACCGCCACATCGCAAGCTCGGTCCGCAAGCAGCATACAACCATTCGGCAACATCACTCTGACGCTATTTGTCTTCACATGACTAGGTATCCCAAGCCGCGCTATGAACTCGCTAGACAGAAAAGAGTGTGACGCACCCATATCAAACAGTGCTCGCGCTAGCGTGTTACGAATCATCACAAATCCTATGACCATCATGTCACACATACAAACTGCATACACATATGTAATAAACCAAGCATACAAGCAATATAATACACAAAACTTAACTCGTACCTGTGACGACGTCACTCTACTTGATGGCCTCCTGCATGCCAAGATTGTAGACCTGGGGCTGCGCCTGCGATGCAGAGGATTCCACCACTGCCTTGCCCTTTTCCGCATATGATGCTCCCGCCTTATTTTCACTCTTTGGCGGCACCCGACTATCCCGGGCGATATGCCCCACCCGTCCACAATTGAAGCACGTACGAGTATCCGACTTTGAATTGGTCCCCGACGTTGCTCCCGATGCAACCGAAGAAGGAGCTTGTCCCGCCGTCTTGGGCCTCTTGCCCCATTTCTTCTTATAAAATGACTTCGTCGGTCGGGGCACTTTAAACTCAGGCTGTGTCACAGCCAATGCCCTCTTCCCCTGCACCCTTTTCATGTCTTTTTCCAGCGCACAGGCAGTGTCAACTAACGCCTGTAAGCCTTGGTTCACAGAACTAGAAAGCAGGAATCTCAACTCATCCTGCGGTCCTTCATAGAACCTATTTGTCTTTCTCTGCTCATCAGCAAATATCGAACCCGCATACTGCCCCAAGCGTGTAAACACATGCAGGTAAGCTTCCACACTGCATTCTCCTTGCGTCAGCCTTTGGAATTCGTTCTCCATGGCTATACGTTGTGCCGCCGGGAGGTGCTTCGCCCGGAAGAGCCGAGAGAATTCGTCCATTGACACTTGTATTAACGGTCTACCTGCCAAGTGGTGTCGCTCCATTTCGTCCCACCACAAACGAGCCTCTCCTTCCAGCAAGAAGGAGGCTAAGGTGACTTTTTGATGGTCCTCCATTCCAATCGCCGTCATAATCCTCTTGACACGCGACAACCAGTCTTCAGCCTGCGCAGGAGAACCCACTCCCGAGAACGTAGGCGGGTGAAAACTCATGAACTGCTTTAACTGTTTCTCATCTACTCGAGGATTCACAACCGGTACAGGTTCTGGCCTTAATGCTGGCTGCGCCTGCCGAAGCGGTTGTGCTTGCATCATGGAAAATACAGCCTCAGCAACTAATCGTACAGTTTCCGCAGAAGGCAGAGCTGTAGGAACCTCGGCTGGTGCCATACTTTCATCAGACTGCTGGGGCTCCGATTGCCCCGCACCACTCCGCGTCACCTAAAGGTGGACAACACACATATTAGAGACCGTACACAAGCAATAACAACAGGTTAGGAACACGCAGGTTCCTCAAACACATGTATTTGTATTCCTACCATGGACATTCAGGAGTTCAATCGTGTTAACTTGGTTTGCACAGACACGTGCGCGCCACCCCACAAAAGAAGTCGACCACGACTTCGAGAGGGAAAGACCAAGACAGTTGATACCAAAAATGTAACAACCTCATCCGTTCACATAGTATATAATAGAAGGTTCGGCCGGGGCCCCACAGCATATACCACAAAACAGGCGGTGCAGTTACGGTGTGATACCAGAGTAGCGCAGCGCACCCAAACACATTGCATTTTAGAGGAAGCCTATAACACTACACTTGAATTCCACACCTGAATGTCCAACACATAAAAACTCCACATTTTGTACATGCTAGGAATGTCTTACACATACAAGTAGTTGGCCTTATGGCCTTACAGGGCTTTCAAAATAGTGGCCTCAAACATTGGCACGCAGGCCGGCCACATCAAAAGAAAACATAACACTTCCATTTATTTTAGCCTTCTAGGGCTAGCAACGACAGCAACAAATGCAGCAGAGACTTCAGCCCTTATGTGTCCCGCTCGGCTCTCAAGCACCTACATAGGGACATTCCACCCAATGGTGGCAAACAGAGGCAACGGTCAGCATTCAGCTGACCAAATTATAACGACCCTACCCCTCTCCCTGGGCAGTGGTAATCTTCCCTGCATAGCATTTCACAAGCATATATATATATCACAAATGTGCTTTTACGCACACATTCCATCACAACCGCCAGCCGCCCAGCCCGACGATCTGTGCACTCAAGGCATATTCTTGGTGTACCGGTGAACTAGTTGCCCACCACCATATCAGGGTCGCAACCCAATGGTAAATCACTTGAGCATTTACTCCATGGTGTGCAGTCGGAGTTTTATAGTCTTAGTGAACCGGGATTGGCCCGTAGCCCCCCATTGTATCACGGCGCGCAGGCCTAAGACTCTTGCTATGCGCTCCAACAGACCTCACTTTCAGGTCTCACGTCGGACGGACATAACGCAGGTCGGATCCTCCACCCCCCATTGCCCAAATTGCCTTACCATCACCGAGCATAGTGTACTCGCGGCTAAAGAAAAGACGCAGGTCGGTTTCACCGATCCTGTTCTAGCATTCAAGCGTGGGTATGTCTCTGATACCCATTTCATATCACCACATCAGCGGGTCTTTCCTAGGCACACCAGTACTTCCTGCTACTCTCTTTCACATGTATGACTCCGCAATGTCAAGGGACTTTCCTGGCTCACCACGCCAGTACTTCCTGTTACTCTCTTCACAAGTATCACCCAAGAACATCAAGCATCAAAAGGGTATTTCCTGGACGTCCAGTCCAGTACTTCCTACTACTTCCCTTCATAGGTCCAACCCGTCGACTCCTAAACTACGTGTTTATCACGGAGTCTTCTCCGGCTCGTATGCAACATCACCAATCCAGACCAACCTGTCCAGATGGGCTTCATACAGCATGCATATTCCGTACTCAATTTCTGGATCTATATGTCAAGCAACTGGGGATTCCATGAATCAACCCAAATACTCCTATATTCATCCACCCTTTAGTGGGGGAATCCTATGCATATGCCCAAAGGAAGCCTTCACATGCCTAGGAAGAAAGGTCGTTACCCTCGAAGACCACTTCAGGGGCATGAGCTCCTAACTGGCTAGGAAGAACCGCAACAGCTTTTCCTCCGCAATGCCGGCCTCGGATCTCTCGTCGGAAAACCGCAGCACCACCAGTGACCAGCCCCTTTCCTCCTCCTCCTTCTTCCTCTCCCTTTCTCTCTCTAGGATTTAGAAAGATGAAAGCCAAGTATGAAATGAGTTCTTTCATCTCAATCCACGGCCTTAAGGAAGCAGGGAGGCAGCTCAGTCCTTGGATCCCAGCTGAAGGAACGGACGACCACAATTTTTCTTCAAAAGCATAATTTTTGCCTAACATGGCCTGTGACACACCCATGTCACGGGCACACCCGTGTCACAGGCCGTGTTCCCAAAGCGGTGCTCAACCGACTTATCTAGTCCAGTACACGCCCATGTGACACGCCCGTGTCACGGGCCGTGTCACCCGACACGCCTTCATACATGCCCGTGTATGTTGCCATGTACATCAGGCTGCAGAAAATCGAAATCGACTCGAGACTCACACGGCCTGTGACACGCCCGTGTCTCAGGCTGTGTGCCCATACACGGTACCAGACACGCCCTAGCTCAAGTCGAGTTCGTCGACCATGCTGACATGCCCTGTGACACGCCCGTGTCACAGGCCGTGTCCTAAGCACTCAACGATCGTCGACCAACTTTTGTCGACAACTCATCGACTGTTCACCCAGGAAGTACACGCCCAGGGACACGCCCGTGTCCTAAGCCGTGTCACCAAATTTTTCCAATTTCTAGATTTTGGGGTGTTACACGTATGGTCTCCGCCGAGGTAGGTGTAGGCGCGTCACTCTCATCGGAATGTTGGGGTTCAGATTGCCCAGCACCACTCCTCGTCACCTATCAATATACAAAACACCAATTACGTCCAGTCCATAGCAACAAACAGATAGTGACTCCACGCTCACGCACCTTACATGCATGTATTACATTCCTAATGGACATTCTTGAGTTCAATTATGTTCTCCCTCCCATAAATCTCAAACATGGCTCTGATACCACTTTCTAACGCCTCCATCCATCACATGGAATATAACGGTGTGTCCGGCCGGGACCCCACGCCATATTTCATAGACAAACGGCGGAATTACGTGTGGAAATCAACCTCTCATTCAACTTGTATCCTAACTCAAAGCATTCTAGCGCAACAGTTTAAGTTATATGAACTCATCCCATCGAATGTCTAATAAATATATAAACTCCACATTTATATATAACAGGAATGTATACAACACACACACTCATGTCCTTAAGGCCTTACAAGTTGCTCTTTACAAAATATACAATTTCAAACATCGGCATACAGGCCGGCCACACATGAAATCCAAACATTCTTCGCACGGCCTTCAAGGGCCTTAAGCAGCAAGCCTTTATTCCGCTCAATTCAATTCACGTCAATCCACCAGCCCCTGCAAATAGACATCCACCCAAGAGCGTTAAACAAAGTAACGGTCAGCATTAGCTGACCAATTATAACGACCCTACCCATTACCCTGGGTAGTGGTTCCTTCCATGTATGCATTGCAAGCATAATATCTTTTAATCACAACAAGTGCGCTCAGGCACAACAAAATCACAAATGGCGGTCTCAACCCGACGCTCCGTGCACTCAGGGCACCTGACGGTGTATCGGACTCCGTGGCAACACCACCGATCAGAGAATTATTAACTTGTTGGATGGCCGGTCCTAGTTACCCCAACCTGCAGACTTGGAGCATTCCGCCCAAACCACTCAGAGGTGATAATCTCACGGCAAACTTGAGCATTTAGATCGACCCACTGTAGTGGTGCAGCAAGTCGGGTTTACCTCGCGCTCCCCAGGCATTGCCACTCATCGATCTCCCAAAACAACTAGGGGCAGGTCAGCCCTTCCCGTGCTCAAACCGTCAGTAGCGCACCACTAGACGCGGGTCGTCCTTCCCTCTTGATTAGCCGCAGCTTTTCGCTCTCCTAGAGCAATTAGCGCCCACACCACAAGGAGCTTACGCAAAGCATCCAAGATCAACATCCACACATCCATACACACAAGCACAAATCACACGCATCCATAAAATACACGGAGTCTTCTCCGGTTTACCCCTACTCATCACCAATCCAGACTAACCGTCTAGATGGGCTTCACACAGAATGCCTATGCCGTACTTCACACTTCCGGCTCTAGATGCAGACTTAACTTGGAATCACTTACGATGTCCACCTCTTGGTGGAGGATTCCATGCGTATGCATAAAGAAAGGACTTCGATGTCCAAGAAGGAGATCGTTACCCTTGAAGATCGCTTTGGAGCCATAAACTAGCCGGATGGAAATCACCGCCTCGGCTTTGCCTTCACGAATCCAAGCTCGGATCTTGATTCTACACTCCGCAGCTCCTCCAGCAGCTGGCTTTCTCCTTCCTCCTTTCCTTCCCTTGACCTCTCTCTCTCTCTCTCTCTCTCTCTCTCTTGGAGAAGAAGCAGAAGGAGAATGAAATGAAGGAATGAATCCCTCATGTCTCGGCCTTATCTTAGCAGGGAAGAGGCTGGGCCCTTGGATCCAGGATAAGGGAAATGAACGGCTCGGATTTGCCCAAAAAAAGCTGAACACGACCTGACACGCCCTGTGACACGCCCGTGTCGCAGGTCGTGTCCCTTAAGCAGCACACAACCGACTCAAGCTAGAGCAGTAGACAGCCGTGTGACACGCCCGTGTCACACCCTACATGCCCATGTTATAGCCGACAGACCCATATCAGGCAGCCGTATACCACACATAGCACAATGTCAACTTAACCCGAGCAGGACACGGCCAGTGACACGCCTGTATCATAAGTCGTGTACCCCAGGACACACCCGTGTCCACCAGCACACGTGAAACCCCAAGAACGACACAGCCAGTGACACGCCCGTGTCACTGGCCGTGTGCCCCCACACGACTGCCGACACACTCTGCCGTGAATTCATCAAGTGGAGTTCGATGACTCCGAGGAGGACACACCCCCTGACACGCCCATGTCAGCAGGCGTGTTCCCTCTTCTCGAGTGCGTTTTGTCGAGCACTCGAGAGCTGCTCAACTCGAGCATGACATGCCCTGGGACACGCCCGTGTCCCAGACCGTGTCACCCAACCTGAACCCAAATTGGGATTTGGGGTGTTACAATCCTCCCCTCCTTCAAAAAATTTCATCCTGAAATTTGGCACAACTACAGACATTCATCCAAGAACTCCTCGTTACCTCGTTGCACCATAAGCAACCGATCACCTGGAGAAAGCGAGTCGGGTTAGAGTGCAGATGCCGCATCTTGTGTCGCCCCACGGCGTAGCACAAACAAATCATAATAGGTTAACCATACATACATAACAAACACATATCCACCATAGTCATCTCTTGTCGCCCAGATACAAATTTATTCCTTTATTACACCTTGATCAACTGATCGCCAGGATACAAGAAGGTGTACACAAACATCGCAACAACACCATATTTCCATCACCTAAGTTATACAGTTCACTCTTTCATTCAACCTTTGGTTCACCCTCATCATCTTCCATAAGTCGTTTGATATCCTCTTGGAGTTTCAACCTAAACACGTGAGGCTGCAGGCCTTCACCCGTTGAGATTTCCGACTCATTGAATTCACAATTGTACATTCGAGGTTGCGCCCGGGATGCAGATGACTCGGCCACTGCTTTACCCTTTTCCTCATCAGACGCACATGTCGTCTTCTCACCCCTTGGAGGGCCGCTCCAATAATGTCGGGCTATATGTCCCGGCTTCCTGCAATGAAAACATGTTCATGTCGCACCACGTCCATGTCCGTATGTGGTACCCGAAGCAACATTCGAAGACATTTGTTCCGCAGACCTAACTCTCTTCTTATCTCGTTTCCTAAACTCTGATTGTTTCGCCTGCGGAATTTTGCATTCTGATTTTTCCATTGCCAATTTCTGTTTACCCTACAACCGTTTCAAATCCTTTTCTAGCGCCCGGACTGTATCTACAAACACGTGAAAATCGATAAACCATTGCAACTGTTCGTTTGCTACTTGCTCATCCAGCACAGCTTCAACGCGCTCTTGCCTTGCACCAAGCCGTACTGGCACCCCTGCAGGCATTGCCTGCCCAGTAGGATGTGCCTGCAACACTGCGAGCATTATCTCAGTCACCACACGTATGGTCTCCGCCGAGGGATGTGTAGGCGCGTCAACTGGTATCGCACTCTCATCGGAATACTGGGGTTCAGATTGCCCAGCACCACTCCTCGTCACCTATCAATATACAAAACACCAATTACGTCCAGTCCATAGCAACAAACAGACAGTGACTCCACGCTCACGCACTGATGAATTGTAAATATGACTATTTTGATGTACATTACAAAAATGGTTTTACTTTATTTTTGTTATTTTTACTTCATTTTCTGTAATAAATTCCTCCTATTTTGTAAATATTTTCTAACTTAGTTTATTTTTGATTTTCTGAAAAATTTGAAGAAATTTGCCAAAATTGGCTAGTACATGCTCGTGTTCCTTGGGTCACGCCCGTGACCAGGGCGTGACACGTCAACCACCAGTGATTCAGCCAATTTTTGAAGAGAAAATCCTGACACGCCCGGCTACACTCCCGTGTCAATCCGACACGGGGCGTAACCAAGCCCGTGTCGATCCCGCTCGACAAATTTTCCTCTCGACAAATTCCGCTCGACGTTTGTCGAGTGTCGACTCAACCCGACACGCCCACCGTCACGCCCGTGACCTGGGGTGTGACTGCTCCACCTGGCCTGACAAACTGTCGCCGGCGAATCCCGAAGTCAACAACGCCTTTACTCGCTGAACGACACGCCCACTATCACGCCCGTAACCTGGGGCGTGACCGCCGCATTTTCGACCGCAAAGTCAAATCGCCGTCAAATCTGTCAGATCACCGAATTCTGCTGTTAAATAGTGCTGACACTCCCCCCGACACGCCCATGTTGGAGGGCGTGTACTTGGAAATTTTTGCCTATAAAAGGGAAGCTGCTGTATGAGTTAGGGGTTCCAATTTTTGAAACCATTTTGCTGACTTAGGTATGCCGTTGGAGCTGCTTTAGTGCTATGTAAGGATTCCCCCCCCCCCCTTTCCTCTTTAAGTTTGTATGCTTAATCTCTTGTGATTCACCCTTCTTTGTAATAAAATTCGTTATTGTTTCATCCTTACATGCTTTGAGATTTCTCCAAAAAGCCTCCTTTTTCATCAATCTTACGTACTTTAGTTTTCATTTTCATAATACGTGTGTGTATATGAGCTCAAAATGGCGAAATTCATGTCTTTAAAATGAAAATACTCCTGTTTTATTTTCAATTTTATCAAACTTTCTAGTCGTTACTATAGCCATTTTTCCTTGTCACATTCTTTAAAAGTGATTAGACTTAGAATTTTGTTTCCAAATACGTTCTTATGAACTTGTAAAATGTTAAAAAGGTGGTTTTCATCCCTCTTAACTTAGCTTTTACTTTGTTTTAATTATAAAACTGTTGCTTATTTTTAGCTTACTCCCACTTTTTAAATCATTTTACAAGGCTATAAGAATGTATAAATTGTTATTTTTATTTTTCATCAACTTTCATTTTAAGTAATTACAAAAAACTATTTTCGCTCGAACAATTTTTATTTTCACTTTTTATGCATTTCTATCAAAATCCAACGGTAAAAATATAAACGTTTTAATTTTTCGGGCACTTGTCTTTCTCACTTTAATTTGAAGACTGCGCAAACAATTTTTATTCCGTCTTTTTACGCATTTCTACCACATTCCAGCGGTAGAAATGCAGTTGTTTTAAATTTTCAATAATTTTATTTTTCTTATTTATCGCCCGAGTGTGTGCGTGTATGAGATATTTTTCAGCTCCTAAGTTTAATTATGCAAGTGTGTGTGTGTGTGTTTATTTATGTCGAGTGCGTGAGTAGTTACTTTTAAGTAGAGTGTGTGTGTTGTTTTTAATTTTCCGCCTACTCATTTGAGTTAAATGGCTGGATTTTATTCAAGCAAGTGTGTGTATTTTTATTTTCCGCCTACTCACTTGAGTTAAATGGCTGGATTGTATTTTCAGTCCTACTCATTTGAGTAGGACTTGTGATTTTCATTCTTTATTTTTCCGCCTACTCATTTGAGTTAAATGGCTGGATTTGATTTTTCGCCTACTCGCTAGGAGTTAAATGGTCGGACTTTATTTTGATGTAAATATTTAAGAAAGCCCTGTAATCATATTTATTTTCTCCTACTCGTTTGAGTAGGACTCGCTTTCATTTCAGTCCTACTCGTTTGAGTAGGACTTGCAATTTTCAGCTTTTATTTCCCGCCCCCACTCGTTTGAGTGGGACCTGCAAATTTCAATTATGTAATTTTCTCTTATGTGTAACTTTGTTTTATTTTTGTCTCTTGTTATATGTTTGAATGAGTGCGGGTGTGTTTAATTGTAATAACTTTTCTAATGTTAGGGTGTTTTACTTTTCTTCTTATTTTCTTTTTAACCTTTCAGCGAATAGTTTAGAACGCTCGCATAACCAAACATATAAGCTATCCTCAATCCGATGAGTAGCTAATTGCTTTTAGCCCTCAGTATCGAAGAGCTTTGGGATATAAAATGTTTTAAATAACCAAATGTCTAATTTTTTTCCAATTTAACTAAAAAACTTAAGCTTTACCCCGGGTTAACGACGCGTAGAACCACATATCGATGTGTGGGCTCTATTTCCGTTATCCATACGCTAGCTAGCCGAGAGGCCGTGCGTATGGACAGATCACCCCTGGGTAAATAGAGTTCCGCACTAACCCTCGAGAGAGGAGGCGCGCTAACTCTATCGGATTGGGTTCCCCACCCAATAGCGGGGTTCTTAGTGTACTGCGGGCATTAAGGGGAATCCTTCGTCGGACGAGAGCTCGGTCGAATAGCCTTAATGTCCAGGTGAGCGATATTCCTAGAGATAGGTGAGCTCATTATTCTAAACCTCCACGGCCAAGTTTCCGCTTTAATTAAATTGAAACTTTAGATCTCTAGTTATTCAAATCTATTTTTAATCCTAACGTAATTCGATACCGGGAGTTATCTCTTCATCGACTATTTTCTTAAATCTATTTTCGTCCTATTTTAATTAAAACCCTCAACTTACTATTTAGGTAAAATAATACTGTTTTCGGAGCAGTAGGGGTAATCAACTCGTTCCCGGGAATAATACGACCTCGGTATTCTCCCGAATATCGAGTACTACTTGCGATATGTGCACTTGCCTACCCTAGCAAGCCCGCGACGATCGACTCACCGAACCAACCACATTAAGAGTCTGCTCGCGGGCCAATCAAGTTTTTGGCGCCATTGCCGGGTCCAGTATTGTTCGCCCGACGGTGGCGAACAATAATCTTGAGATCAAATCGAGCATTATCCAAATCATCCAAAATGTCGTGCAGTTTGACGAACAGCAGGATGAGGAACCGAACGTTCATTTGTTAAGTTTTTTGGAGATTTGCGATACTTTTAAGATCAATGGCGTCACTGATGACGCCATTCGTTCGCGCCTTTTTCCATTCTCCCTTAGATCCAAATTTAAGGCGTGGTTGAATTCCCTCCCACGAGGATGTATCACCACCTGGGTCGACCATGCGGAATGGTTCTTAACGAAGTACTTTCAGCCCGCCAAAACTGCAAAGTTGCGGGCGGACATTTCTTCGTACGTGCAGAATGATTCCAAGTCTCTTTTTGAGACTTGGGAGCTCTTTAAGTAATTCCTCCCCAAGTGTCCGCACCACGCACTGCCTGCGTGGTTGTAGGTCCAAATCTTCTACAACGGGCTTAATTATCAGACACGTCAAATGATTGACGCGGCTGTCGGGGGTACCTTGAATAATAAGACCCCCGAGGCTGCCCAAGCTCTTATTAAAGAGAAGGCTATGAACGCCTACTAATGGAACGTCCCTCGGGGACATCCCAAGCAGGAGGCCGGCCTCTTCGAAGTGGATGCCACTGCCCACATAGCCCTTCAAGTTGAAAGGCTGATGAAGCAGGTGGCGGAGTTGTCTGCTGCCTCCACCACTCCGCCTTGGGCGATTCCCCCTAATACTGGCGTGGTCAATGAATTCGTAGACTACGTGGGAAATGCTGGGCGACCTTCCTTCAACCCCAACAACAACCCTTATAGCAATAACTATAATCCTGGTTGGAGGAACCACCCCAATTTCTCATGACGTAATGCGAATAATGCGCAGCACCCGCCCAATTCTTTCGCGCCCGGATTTCTGCCGCCTCCCCCTCTTCCAAAACCCTCCCTGATGGAGGATAAGTTTTCTAAATATATAGCTTCCAACGAGTCAAATATCCGGAACATCACCGGATCGCTAAAAAACATAGAACTCCAGGTTGGACAGCTTGCGCGAATGATGTCCGAGCGTGCGCTCGGGGCACTGCCGGGAAACACGGAGCCCAATCCGCGGGAAAATATCAACGCTATAACCCTCCGTAGCGGAAAGAAGGTGATCGATCCAAAACGGACCGATCCTCAGGGTTCCTAAACTGCGCCTTCCCCACCTCCTGTCAGGGAAGCTTCTACCCCCCTCTCTTTCTTTTCTTTGTATATACTATCTTACCTGTTTTGTTCTACATACTGACGTTACAACATTGGGGCCAATGTTGGACTTAAGTATGGGGGTATTTTCTCGCTTTCTTTTTCGCACTTCTATTTTCTGCACTGTATTTCTAAAAAAAATTAAAAAAAAAAAAACCAAATTCCAAAAAAAATTTATAAAACAAAAAAAATTCAAAAAAAAACAAATTTCTAAAAAAAATTATAAAACAAAAAATTTCAAAAAAATTATAAAATGAAAAATTCCAAAAATCTTTAGTTACATTTTGTAAATATTTTTTGTAAATAATCTTCTCTCTCCCCCTTCCTTTTCACCAACATTCTTGTAAATAACGTCTCTTTTTCTCGAACTTTTCGCAAAAACATAAAAATCTAAAAAAAGATAATAAGTTAAAAAAACTTCAAAAAAGAGGAAAACTAAACAAAAATTCAAACAAAAAAAGGAAAAAAGATAATAGATCAAAAACACAAAAAATGATAAAAAATCTAAAAAACCAAAAATATATATTTTGAAACAAATAAATCAAATATACCATCCTTAATTTTCTTGCTATCCAAAAATTTTGCTTTGAGTTTATTTATTTGTGAATTTTATTAATTCTCTGTTTGCTATTCGTTTGTTAATTATAGATTGAAAATTTTAAATATTCGGGGTTAAGTTTTAAAGAATTCATTATGCTTTGTTAAAAATAGTGAACACATTTTAGGCACTACTTCTAATTTCTCATTGATAGGAGCACGTGTATTATGTTAGACAATAACGACTATAGGATTCAATTATGTTTACTTTTAGCTTTCTGAAAAATTGGAACTTACAATTTATTAAGGTTGCTCTCAAAATTGTTTTTAATAAAAAATCTAGTTTTCTTTTCTCACCTTTCTTATCATTACCTACTTGGCATGATAAAATTATTATCCTTAAAAGATCTTATATCAATGGGAATAAGATTTCGTTTCGTAAACATAGACACACAATAGATTAAAAAGATTATATGTTATGGAGTAAGAGGATAAAATTCATTACTCCTACACATATACATTGGGTTAAATTTTATTATGAAGTTGAAAAAAAATTAATATTAGGAAAATAAGATTTCATTTTCCTAATAATCCAAAAAGAAAAAAAAATGGAGGTTTGAGAAAAAATTACCTCGCCTCAAAATCAAAACCCTCTTCATAAACCAACATCAATCTCCTTGGCAATTTCACGATTCTAGATTTAATTCAAAAATCTTTTTGAGAGCATAATTTGTAAATTGCATTATTTCCAGTAAAACTCCTATAAGCTAAAAGTTCATATAATTCCAAACTATTCTTGTTAATCTAACCATTACAATTATTGCTTTCTATTTGATTATATCAAGAAGTCTTTTGGCCAAAACTTTTGCGATATTTAAATCATCTTCATAAATTTAGGACTTAACTCTTACACCGAGTTTATTTATTTAGAACTCTCTTATAATTGATTAAGCGGTAGCTAAACGTAGAGTTTTTTCTATTCCTTATAAGTTTACCTCAAACTTTTGCTCTGGAATAGCAAAAGCTTAAGTATGGGGATATTTAATGAATTGTAAATATGACAATTTTGATGTACATTAAAAAAATGGTTTTACTTTATTTTTGTTATTTTTACTTCATTTTCTGTAATAAATTGCTCTTATTTTGTAAACATTTTCTAACTTAGTTTATTTTTTATTTTCTGAAAAATTTGCAGAAATTTGCCAAAATTGGCTAGTATACGCCCGTGTTCCTTGGGTCACGCCCGTGACCAGGGCGTGACACGTCAACCACCAGTGATTCAGCCAATTTTTGAAGAGAAAAGCCTGACACGCCCGGCCACACGGCCGTGTCAATCTGACACTGGGCGTGACCAAGCCCGTGTCCATCCCGCTCGACGAATTTTCCTCTCGACAAATTCCGCTCGACGTTTGTCGAGTGTCGACTCAACCCGACACGCCCACTGTCACGCCCGTGAGCTGGGGCGTGACTGCTCCAACTGGCCCAACAATCTGCCGCCGGGGAATCCCGAAGTCAACAACGCCTTTAATCGCCGAACGACACGCCCACCGTCATGCCCATGACCTGGGGCGTGACTGCCGCGTTTTCGGCCGCAAAGTCAAATCGTCGTCAAATCCTTCAAATCATCGAATTCTGCTGTTAAATAGTGTTGACATGCCCCCTGACATGCCCGTATCGGAGGGCGTGTACTTGGAAATTTTTGCCTATAAAAGGGCAGCTATTGTATGAGTTAGGAGTTCCAATTTTTGAAACCATTTTGATGAGTTAGGGCTGTCGTTGGAGCTGCTTTAGTGCTATGTAAGGATTCCCCCCCCCCTTCCTCTTTAAGTTTGTATGTTTAATCTCGTGTAATCACCCTTCTTTGTAGTAAAATTCGTTATTGTTTCATCCTTACATGCTTTGAGATTTCTCCAAAAAGCCTCCTTTTCATCAATCTTACGTACTTTAGTTTTCATTTTCATAATACGTGTGTGTATATGAGCTCAAAATGGCGAAATTCATGTCTTTAAAATGAAAATCTTTCTATTTTATTTTCAATTTTATCAAACTTTTTAGCTGTTACAATAGCCATTTTTTCCATATCACATTCTTTAAAAGTGATTAGACTTAGAATTTTGTTTCCAAATACGTTCTTATGAACATGTAAAACGTTAAAAAGGTGGTTTTCATCCCTCTTAACTTAGCTTTTAATTTATTTTAATTATAAAACTGTTGCTTCTTTTTAGCTTACTCCCACTTTTTAAACCATTTTACAAGTCTATAAGAATGTATAAATTGTTATTTTTATTTTTCATCAACTTCCATTTTAAGTAATTACAAAAAAATATTTTCGCTCGAATAATTTTTATTTTCACTTTTTATACATTTCTATCAAAATCTAACGGTAAAAATGTAAACGTTTTAATTTTTCGGGCACTTGCCTTTCTCACTTTAATTTGAAAACTTTTTGCTCAAACAATTTTTATTTCGACTTTTTACGCATTTCTACCACATTCCAGCGGTAGAAATGCAGTTGTTTTAATTTTTCGATAACCTTGTTTTTCTTATTTCTCGCCCGAGTGTGTGCGTGTATGAGATATTTTTCAGCTCCTAAGTTTAATTATGCAAGTGTGTGTGTATGTGTTTATTTATGTCGAGTGCGTGAGTAGTTACTTTCAAGTAGAGTGCGTGTGTTGTTTTTAATTTTCCGCCTACTCATTTGAGTTAAATGGCTGGATTTTATTAAAGCAAGTGTGTGTATTTTTATTTTTTCGCCTACTTATTTGAGTTAAATGGCTGGATTTTATTCAAGCAAGTGTGTGTATTTTTATTTTTCGCCTACTCACTTTAGTTAAATGGCTGGATTGTATTTTCAGTCCTACTCGTTTGAGTAGGACTTGTAATTTTCATTCTTTATTTTTCCGCCTACTCATTTGAGTTGAATTGCTGGATTTGATTTTCCTCCTACTCGCTAGGAGTTAAATGGTCGGACTTTATTTTGATGTAAATATTTAAGAAAGCCCTGTAATCGCATTTATTTTCTCCTACTTGTTTGAGTAGGACTCGCTTTCATTTCAGTCCTACTCGTTTGAGTAGGACTTGCAATTTTCAGCTTTTATTTCCCGCCCCCACTCGTTTGAGTGGGACCTGCAAATTTCAATTATGCAATTTTCTCTTATGTGTAACTTAGTTTTATTTCTGTCTCTTGTTATATGTTTGAATGAGTGCGGGTGTGTTTAATTGTAATAACTTTTCTAATGTTAGGGTGTTTTACTTTTCTTCTTATTTTCTTTAAAACCTTTCAGCGAATAGTTTAGAACGCTCGCATAACCAAACATATAAGCTATCCCCATTCTGATGAGTAGCTAATTGCTTTTAGCCCTCGGTATCGAAGAGCTTTGGGATAAAAAATGTTTTAAATAACCAAATGTCTAATTTTTCAATTTAATTAAAAAACTTAAGGTTTACCCCGGGTTAACGACGCGTAGAACCACATATCGATGTGTGGGCTCTATTTTCGTTATCCATACACTAGCTAGCCGAGAGGCCGTGCGTATGGACAGATCACCCCTGCGTAAATAGAGTTCCACACTAACCCTTGAGAGAGGAGGCGCGCTAACTCTACCGGATTGGGTTCCCCACCCAATAGCGGGGTTCTTAGCATACTGCGGGCATTAAGGGGAATCCTTCGTCGGACGAGAGCCCGGTCGAATAGCCTTAATGTCCAGGTGAGCGATATTCTTAGAGATAGGTGAGCTCATTATTCTAAACCTCCACATCCAAGTTTCCTCTTTAATTAAATTCAAACTTTAGATCTCTAGTTATTCAAATCTATTTTTAATCCTAACGTAATTCGATACCGGGAGTTATCTCTTCATCAACTATTTTCTTAAATCTATTTTCGTCCTATTTTAATTAAAACCCTCAACTTACTATTTAGGTAAAATAATAGTGTTTTCGGAGCAGTAGGGGTAATCAACCCATTCCCGGGAATAATACGACCTCGGTATTCTCCTGAATATCGAGTACTACTTGCGATAGGTGCACTTGCCTACCCTAGCAAGCCTGCGGCGATCGACTCAATGAACCAACCACAGTAAGAGTCTGTTCGCGGGCCAATCACGCACCTTACGTTCATGTATTACATTCCTAATGGACATTCTTGAGTTCAATTATGTTCTCCCTCCCATAAATCTCAAACCTGGCTCTGATACCACTTTGTAACGCCTCCATCCGTCACATGGAATATAACGGTGGGTCCGGTCGGGGCCCCACGCCATATTTCATAGACAAACGGTGGACTTACGTGTGGAAATCAACCGCTCATTCAACTCGTATCCTAACTCAAAACATTCTAGCGCAGCTGTTTAAGCTATATGAACTCATCCCATCGAATGTCCACTAAATATATAAACTCCATATTTATATATAACAGGAACATATACAACACACACACCCATGGCCTTAAGGCCTTACAAGTTGTTCTTTACAAAATATACAACTTCATACATCGGCACGCAGGCCGGCCACACATGAAATCCAAACATTCTTCGCACTGCCTTCAAGGGCCTTAAGCAGCAAGCCTTTATTCCGCTCAATTCAATTCATGTCAATCCACCAGCACCTATAAATAGACATCCACCCAAGTGCGGTAAACAAAGCAACGGTCAGCATTAGCTGACCAATTATAATGACCCTACCCCTTACCCAGGGCAGTGGTTCCTTCCTTGTATGCATTGCAAGCATAATATCTATTAATCACAACAAATGCGCTCAGGCACAACAAAATCACAAACGTCGGTCTCATCCCGACGCTCCGTACACTCAGGGCACCTTACGGTGTACCGGACTCCGTGGCAACACCACCGATCAGAGAATTATTAACTTGTTGACTGGCCGGTCCTAGTCACCCCAACCCACAGACTGGGAGCATTCCGCCTAAACCACTCAGAGGTGATAATATCACGGCAAACTTGAGCATTTAGATCGACCCACCGCAGTGGTGCAGCAAGCTGGGTTTACCTCGCGCTCCCCAGGCATTGCCACTCATCGATCTCCTAAAATAACCAGGGGCAGGTTAGCCTTTCCTATGCTCAAACCGTTAGTAGCGCACCACTAGACGCGGGTCGGCCTTCCCTCCTGATTAGCTGCAGCTTTTCGCTCTCCTAGAGCAATTAGCGCTCACAGCGCTCACACCACAAGGAGCTTACGCAAAGCATCCAAGATCAACATCTACACATCCATACACACAAGCACAAATCACACGCATCCATAAAATATACGGAGTCTTCTCCGGTTTACCCCTACTCATCACCAATCCAGACTAACCGTCCAGATGGGCATCACACAGAATGCCTATGTCGTACTTCACACTTCCGGCTCTAGATGCAGACTCAACTTGGAATCGCATATGATGTCCACCTCTTGGTGGAGGATTCCATGCGTATGCATAAAGAAAGGACTTCGATATCCAAGAAGGAGATCGTTACCCTTGAAGATCGCTTTGGAGCCATGAACTAGCCGGATGGAAATCACCGTATCGGCTTTGCCTTCACGAGTCCAAGCTCGGATCTTGATTCTGCACTTCACAGCTCCTCCAGCAGCTGGCTTTCTCCTTCCTCTTTTCCTTCCCTTGACCTCTCTCTCTCTCTCTCTCTCTCTCTCTCTCTCTCTCTCTCTCTATCTCTCTATCTATCTATCTATCTATCTATCTCTCTTGGAGAAGAAGCAGAAGGAGAATGAAATGAAGGAATGAATCCCTCATGTCTCGGTCTTACATTAGCAGGGAAGAGCCTGGACCCTAGGATCTAGGATAAGGGAAACTAACGGCTCGGATTTGCCCAAAAAACGCTGAACACGGCCTGATACGCCATGTGACATGCCCGTGTCACAGGTTGTGTCCCTTAAGCAGCACACAACTGACTCAAGCCAGAGCAGTGCATGGCAGTGTGACACGCCCATGTCACACCCTACACGTCCGTATTATAGCCTACACGCCCGTGTCAGGCAGTCGTGTACCACACATAGCACAATGTCAACTTAACTCGAGCGGGACACGGCCAGTGAGACACCCGTATCATAGGTTGTGTACACCAGGACACACCCGTATCCACCAGCACATGCGAAACCCCGAGAATGATATGGCCAGTGACACACCCGTGTCACCGGACATGTGCCCCCACACGACTGCCGACACACCCTGCCGTGAATTCATCAAGTGGAGTTCGACGACTCCGAGGAGGACACGCCCCTTGACACGCCCGTGTCGCCAGGCGTGTTCCCTCTTCTCGAGTGTGTTTCATCGAGCACTCGAGAGCTGCTCAAGGCATGTTTGGCTAGAGCGAATTGGTTACAAAGGCATGATAAATGTCTTATCTAGGAGCTGGAAGCATTAGAGATATATTGTGTTGACAAAAATGACACTACCAAGGCATGTTTGAACTGGACGGAGGTGCAATGTGACCTTGCGGACCGAGTTCAACGGGCAACGGAGTTGGATGAAGATCTCTTACGCTATGCTAACGAGGGGCCAGAGGGCAAATTCTCCTGGAATGATGGTCTTTTGCGAAAAGAGGGTCGTTTGTGCATCCCGAATGTGGGTAAATTGAGGGAAGAACTGATGTATGAAGCACATTATACAAAGTATTCTATTCACCCCGGGAGCACGAAGATGTTCAATGATATGAAAAAGCTATTCTGGTGGCCAGGGCTAAAGAAAGATGTTGCTCTCTATGTGGCCAAATGCCAAACATGTGCGATGGTAAAGGCGGAATGCCAAAAGCCGGGTGGTTATTTGAAGTCGCTGCCGATCCCAGAGTGGAAATTTGATGATATTTCCATGGATTTTGTGCACGGGTTGCCTAGATCGCAGCAAGGAAATGATTCCATTTGGGTAATTGTTGACCGGCTAACTAAAGTGGCACATTTTCTCCCAAATAGGCGAGATGATTCAGTCGAAAGATTGGCAAAATTATATGTTGACTAGATTGTACGGCTTCACGGTGTTCCTTGGAGCATCGTAAGTGATCGAGATGGGCGATTCACATCAAATGACTGGAGGCTAGTTCACCGACTGTTGGGCACGAAGTTGACTTTCAGTACGGCCTTTCATCTCCAAACGGATGGCCAAACTGAACGTACCAACAGAACTATGGAGGACATGCTCAGGATGTGCGCCCTTGACTTCATAAAGAGATGGGAAGATCATCTCTTTATGGTGGAGTTTGCATATAATAACAGCTACTACGCGAGCATTGGGATGGAACCAAATGAAGCTATGTATGGAAGGAAGTGTCGTACTCCCTTAGCTTGGGTAGAAGCGGGCGAAGCTCGAGTGTATAAACATAATGAGGTTGATGAAACAAACGCAACTATACGGACTATTTGAGAGAAGCTACTTATTGCTCAAGATCGACAAGCTAAGTACTACAACGCCAAGCATCGGAACGTGGAATTTGCAGTTGGCGATTTGGTCTACTTGAAGATCAAGCCCTTCAAAGGTGTCTCCAGGATTCGACGTTTGAAAAATTTGAGTCCAAGATATTTGGGTCCATTTGAAGTGATGGAGCGCATCGAAGAAGCGGCTTATCGGCTAGCTCTGTCGGCAGACTTGGGTGGATTACATGATGTGTTTCACATCTCGGTGCTTCGGAAGGCCGTTAAAGATCCAGCTCAAGTGATCGCGGATGATCATGTGCCGGTGGAGTATGGGCCAACAACGAGAGTTAGACCCATTCAGATCGAAGATCGAGCCAAGAAACAGTTGTGGAACAAGACGGTCGGGATGGTTAAAGTTCGATGGGACAACTACGGCCGTAAGGAACTTACATGGGAGCGAGAGCAGACCATGCGAGCAGAGTTTCCCGAGCTATTCTGTAACTGAGTGGAGAGTAAAAAAAAATTATTGTAACATAAACGTTTCATGTTGTAAACAATTTTTGATTGCTGGTTGCCTTCCTGTATACAAATTTCGAGGACGAAATTTCTAGTAGGAGGGGAGTGTTGTAACAGCCCATTTTTTTCAGCAGGCTCAGTTTTGGGGTGACACGGCCTGGGACACGGGCGTGTCCCAGGGCGTGTCCTGCGTGCGTCGAGTGTCGAGAGGAACAGTCGACGAGTGGTCGACAAAATTTTGTCGACGATCGTCGAGTGCTTAGGATATGGCCTGTGACACGGGCGTGTCACAGGGCGTGTCAGCGCGATCGACGAACTCAGCCTGACGAATTTGAGCTGGGAGCTGGGGCGTGTCTCGTGCCGTGTATGGGCATATGGCCTGGGACACGGGAGTGTCACAGGCCGTGTGAGTCTCGGGTGATTTTGGGATTTTTCAGCCTGACGAACACGGCCACAGACACGGGCGTGTCTGAAGCCGTATCGGGTGACACGGCCCCTGACACGGGCGTGTCACATGGGCGTGTCACTGGGTTGGATAAGGCGGTTGAGCACCGCTTAGGGAACAAGGCCATGGACACGGGCGTGTCACAGGCCGTGTCAGGCAAAATTTATGATTTTTGGTGAAATCATGGCCATCCATCTCTTTAGCCTGGATCCAAGGGCTGAGAGGCCTCCCTGTCTTCTTAAGGCCAAGAATGGGTTGGGGAAACTCATTTGGCTTTTGACTTTCTCTTACTCCATTTCTAGAGAGAAAAAGAGAGAGGAATAAGGAGGAGGAGGAGAGGGGGCTGATCACCGGTGGTGCTGCGGTTAGCCGACGAGAAATCTGAGGCCGACGTTGCGGAGGAAAAGCTATTGTGAGTCGTTCGAGCTAGCTTGGAGCTCATGGCACTAAAGAGGTCTTTGAGGGTAATGACTTTTCTTCCTATCCATGTGAAGGCTTTCTTTTTGTCATATGTATATGATTCCCCCACCAAAAGGTGGCTGCTTGTGGGAGTCTTTGGGTGGATTCATGAAATCCCCTTTGTTGGCATATAGATCCGGAAGTGGAGTACGGAATAGGTATGCTGTGTGAAGCCCATCTGGACAGGTTGGTCTGGATTGGTGATGGTGCATACGAATCAGAGAAGACTCTGTGATAAACGTGTAGTTAGGAGTCGACGGGTTGGACCTGTGAAAGAAAGTAGCAGGAAGTACTGGATTGGAATTCCAGGAAATACCCTTTATAATGCTTAATGTTCATAGGGCGTACACCTGTGAAGAGAGTAACAGGAAGTACTCGCATGGTAGCTAGGAAAGACCCCTGACATTTGTAATCATTTCGGTGTCGTACATATGAACGAGTAACAGGAAGTACTGGTGTGCCCAGGAAAGACCCGCTAAAGTTGTGAGATAAATGGGTGTAAGATTTATGCCCAAGCTTGAATGCCAGAACAGGATCGGTGAGACCTACCCACGCCTTTATTTAGCCGCGAGTACGCCATACTCGGTGATGGCAAGGCGATTTGAGCAACGGGGGGTGGAGGATCCGACCTGCGTTATGTCCGTCCGACGTGAGACTAGAAGGTGCGGTCTGTTGGAGCACATAGCAAGAGTCTTTGGCCTAAGTGCCATGACACAATCGGGGGCTACGGGCCATCCCGGTGTTGTAAGACTAGAAATCCGGCTGCACGCCATGGAGTAAATGCTCAAGAGAATTGTCGTTGGGTTGTGACCCTAAAACGGTGGTGGGCATGTGATTTGTCATAACACCAAGAATGTGCCCTGAGTGCACGGACCGTTGGGCCGGGTGGTGAACGGTTGTGATGGCATGAGTGCGTGAAAGCACATTATATGACATATATTGTCATGCTTGTGTTATGCTATGCCTGCAGGGAAGATTACTGCTGCCCCGAGTAAGGGGTAGGGTTGTTATAATTTGGCCAGCTAAACGCTGACCGTTGCTTCTGTTTGCCACCGTTGGGTGGATTGTCCCTGTACAGGTGCTGGAGAGCCAAGCGGGACGCATAAAGGTTGATGTCCTTGCTTCTGTTGTTGCTGCTGCTAGCCCTCAAAGGCTATGTTGTGTTTTCTTTTGTTGTGGTCGGCCTGCGTGCCAATGTTGAGGCCACTATGTGAAAGCCATGTAAGGCCATAAGGCCAACTTTTGTATGGTTGTAAGATAAGACATTCCTATTATATATACAATATGGAGTTGTATTGTCTAGTGGACATTCACGTGTGGAGTTCAAGGGTTAGCAAAGGCTTCCTCTAGAATGACATGTGTTAGATGCGCTGCGCTACTCTGGTATCATCCCGTAACCTTTCCGCCTATTTTGTGATATATATTGTGGGGCCCCGGCCGGACCTTCTAGGATATACCACATGAACGGATGGGGTTGTTACATTTTTGGTATCAGCTGTCTTGTTCTTTTCCTCTCGAAGTCATGGTCGACTTCTTTTGTGGGGTGGAGAGCACGTGGTTGTACAAACCATGTTATGCGATTGAACTCCTGAATGTCCATGATAGGAATGAAAATTTGTGTGTTTAAGGAACCTGCGTGTTCCTATTTTGTGTTGTTTGCTTGTGTAAGACCGCTAATGTGTGTGTCTTGTCCACCTTTAGGTGACACGGAGTGGGGCTGGGCAGTCAGAGCCCCAGCATTCTGCTGAAAGCACGGCACCAGCCGCGGTGCCTACACCTCCACCGTCTGCGGAACATGTGCATTTAGTTGCTGAGGCTTTATTTGCCATGATCAAAGGATAGCCATTTAGGCAGCAACAACCGGCTGTGAGGCCAGAACAGGTGGCGGCAAGACCTGAACCTGTAGTGGATGTGTCTCCTCGAGCGGCTGAGAAGCAGTTGACGCGGTTTATGAGTTTCCATCCGCCTACGTTTTCGGGAGTGGGAACTCCTACGCAGGCTGATGATTAGCTATCGCACGTCAAGCGCATCATGATGGCGATTGGATCGGAGGAGCATCAGAAAGTCACGTTAGCTACCTTCCTGCTTGAAGGAGAAGCTAGATTGTGGTGGGATGAGATGGAGTTGCATCACTTGGCGGGTCGTCCCTTAACACAAATATCCATGAACGAATTCTCCCGACTCTTCCTAGCGAAGCACCTTCCTGCAGCTCAACAGATAGCCATGGAAAATGAATTCCAACGGCTAATGCAAGGTGATGGCAGTGTTGACGCGTATCTGCATGAGTTTACACGCTTGGGGCGGTATGCGGGTTCTATTTTTGCGGATGAGGAAATAAAGACAAATCGGTTCTATGAAGGACTGAGGGATGAGTTGAGGTTCCTGGTTTCTAGTTCTGTGAACCAAGGCTTCCAGGCGTTGGTCGACACTGCGAGCGCGCTGGAAAAATATATGAAGAGGGTGTAGGGGAAGAGGGCTTTGGCTGTGACGCAACCGGAGTGGAAGGTGCCCCGACCTGGGAAACCATTTTATAAGAAGAAATGGGGCAAGAAGTCCAAGACAAGTGGACAAGCTCCTTCATCAGTTGCATCAGGAGTAACGTTGGGGGCTACCTCAAGGCCGGATACTCGTGCATGCTTCAATTGTGGACGGGTGGGGCATATAGCTCGATATTGTCGGGTGCCGCCAAATAATGAAAATAAGGCGGGAGCGTCATATGCGGAGAAGGGCAAGGCAGTAGTGGACTCCTCTGCCTCGCAGGAGCAGCCCCCGGTCTACAATCTTGGCCTGCAGGAGGCCATCTAGCAGAGTGATGTCATCACAGGTATGAGTTTAGTTTGGCATAGTATATTGCTTGTATGCTTTACTTTGTGCATATGTGTTTGCGGTTTATGTGTGTGACATGATTGTCACAGGCTTTGTGATGATTTGGGACACGCTGGCGCGAGCACTATTTGATACAGGTGCATCACATTCTTTTCTGTCTAGCGAGTTTATAGCGCCGCTTGGGATACCTAGTCATGCAAAGATAGAGAGAGTCAGAGTGGTGTTGCCGAATGGCTGTTGGATGCTTGCGGATCAAGCTTGCGATGTGGCGGTCCAAATAGGAAGTCGGGATTTCAGTTTAACTGCATCTGTTTTGTCGATATCGGAATTCGACGTGATATTTGTGTTGAATTCTGTGAAGTTAAAGTGGGTGAATGGAAGGCTTGGGAAACCTATTCGCGCGGACTATGCGGACAGGGCTGGTGGACTGCTAGGTCGGCAGGGATGTTGCAGGCGGTTTGCTCTGTGGCGGCCTGGGCGGTCTGTTCGCGCGGACTATGCAGATAGCAGCAGCGGTCTGACAGGCCAGTGTTTGCTCAGCAGGCGGTTGACTCCCAGGAAGTAACCGGGCGGATAGGAATGCTATCCGCGGAGTCCGGCATGAAGCGGACTGAAGAACTGGAGCTCGGCAGACCGGTTTGGCAGTTGCCTTGGTCTTGCTCTGGTGCAGCGGGAAGCCGCGGAGACCGCCGGTCAGCGCGGACAGAAACTGGAGGTCGCCCGTTATGGCGGGCTAGATCCAGTGTCCGCCTGTAAGTGCGGACTGGCCCTTGTGGCCAGTGGACTGAACTTAGTGTGATCTGAACCAAGTCCAGGATGGCTCAGTCCGGGGAGATCGCACAGTGGAGCGCGGGCTGGTTTCTCAGTCCGCCAAGCGTAGTAGAAGTGCTGTTGCCTTGTTTGCTAGCTTGGGGTAATGCGGACTGGAGAATTGCTTGTGCAGGAGCGTGCGGACTGGAGCCAGAGTCCGCTGAGTCCGGTTTAGCCTTATGATGAGGCTATGGACTCAGGAGTTGCGGATTGGAGTCTGCTGTTAGCAGACTGGATTGGCGTGTCCGCTAAGTCCGGAGGTGCCTTGGCAATGAGGCAATGGACTTGGGATATGCGGACGGTAGCCGGGTGTCCGCTGAGTCCGGCAGGTGCCTTGATGGCGAGGCTGCGGGCTCGGGTTTTGCGGGCTGATGCCTTGTCCGCAGAATGGCGGACACGGCTGTTGTGGAGTCCGGCTGTGGTGGTCCTGGCTTGGTCTCTGGCGGCAAGGCGGGCTCGATATTGGAGTCCGGCCTTGGAGAAGCCAGGGCGGACTGGCTATCTGCACAGGAGCGGCGAACTGAAATGTGTGTCCGCGGGCTGGCGGACACACTTGTTCTAGCTGCGGGATGTGGCGGTGATCCTATCGGCTAGGGCGGTGACCATACTCATCATCGTGCCTATAAATAGGACCCATGTCACATCAGGAGTAACGGACCAAAACCGAAGTAAGTGAACAGTAATTGAGCTCGCGTAAGTTGCTGCGGTCTGGACTTTGGTGTCCGCGCGGATAGAGAGTTGACCCGGTTGTGCTGTGCAGGTTGTGCAGATAGCGCTGGAAAGCCAGGACTTGGCTCTGATTGCGGTTAGGGACAGTGCGGACTCTGCGGTTAAGCAACAGGCGGTAAACAGCAGGTCGCAGATAGCGACCAGGCGGTCTTCTCTTTGGCAACTTGGTTCGGGGTTCAGGAAGTCGCCTGCTTCAGGCGGACTATTCCATTCGGTGACGCAGCTTGTGCGGTCTGGTGGCTAGGCGACCTCGCGATCAGGCGGCCTACAGATCGGCGGTGAAGAGCTAAGCATTGTAATAAGGGTGAGTCCGCGCGGCTTGGGTTGCGGTCTGGCGACCTGGCAGACTGAGCGAACTCCACAGCAGTAGGTCGGCGGCTTGGTGGTTGAGTCCGCGCGGCTTGTTTTTTGTTCTTGTCTTTGTAACTATCTCTGCTCTGCCGGTGTTGGGTTTTGGTGAAGCATGTCTCGCCATGTATGTCTCGCCTTGTAAATAAGTTTGCTCTTGATCAATAAAGAAGCTTGTGCTGCATGTGTTGCTGGTTGTTACTGCTTTGTTGAGATAACCCCTGCTAACTCCACGATCCGGGAAAACTTTCAACATTATAAGTGGGTGTATCCTCCTTCGGTTTGTTGAGTGTTCAACAGGGTATCCAAGGGGGCGTCTGCGGTTTGTTGAATTTTAACATGGTATCAAAGCGAGGTTGTCGGAGTGGTCAAGCAGTGCTCAATGGAAGTAGTTGCTCGTCTGAAGAGGAAACCAGTGGTAGAACCATGGCAGTGGAGGATGCAAGTTGTCTTGGAATTGATCTTCTTACAGAGACGAACTGTGAACGGTGGATGTCCTGTATGAAGAGCTTTCTTCTTGGCGAGGACCTTTGGGAGGTTGTATGCGGAGCAGGAAGGCAAGAGGATACTGCTGGCAATGCTGAGGCGATGAGAGCTTGGAAGGAGGCAAATGCGAAAGCGGAGTCTATTCTCAAGCAGGTGATCTCATCGGAGCTCTTGGACCACATCAGTGGATGTCGGTCAGCTGCGGGGGTTTGGACTTCCCTTGATGGGTTTTTCAGGAAGGAGGTGAAGATTGATGCGGAAGTTGGTCCCTCTACTTCATATCAGGAAGAAAGGAGTGTTGCTCCTAGGCGTGATAGGAAGAGGAAGGAAGGACCAAGGTGCTATAAATGCAAGCAGCAAGGTCATCTTCGGAAGGAGTGCAAGGTTGTCTTGCTCTCGGCGAACGTAGCTCATGTAGGGAGGAAGGAGAAGAACATGGTTGGGATATCAACAAGTTCTGGAGCTGATCGGATGAATGCCAGTGATAGTGCAGCTATCTGGCATGAAAGACTGGGGCATGTAGGGATGGACAAGCTGAAATCAATGGCGGAAAGTAGACTCGTAAGAGGCTTGCCTAGATTTTCATCCTATGGCGATGGTCGGGGGTGTGCGGGATGTCAGGAAAGTGGAGCCTATCGCTTCATGGTTGACAAAGCACAATCCAGATGTAATGCACCATTGGCGGTTGTCCATTGTGCTCTGGTGGGACCGACCGTCACGGCCAGTCTTGGAGGCAGCAGGTTCATGCTGATATTGGTTGATGACTATTCTAGGTATACTTGGGTATACTTTATGAAGAAGAAGTCCAACATGGTATGCTTGTTTGTGGAGTTCAAGAAGCTTGTGGAAGGCCAGCTTGGCCGGAGGATCAAGGTGTTGAGGACAAGTAACGGTGGTGAGTTTGGCTCAACCGAGTTCTCACGCTTTTGCAGGAAGCAAGGGATCCGGATGGAGCTTTCTTGTGGACATACTTCACAACAGGGTAGTATTTCAGCTCGGATGATCCATTGGTTAACGGAGACCTGCAAGTGTTGGCTTCAGAGTAAAGGCGTTCCGAAGGCTCTTTGGGCGGAAGGAATTGCCTGTGTTGCTCATGTCATCAACCGGATGCCTCTTAGTCCGATCATAATGAAGACTCCTTATGAGTTGATGTTCGGAGTGAAGCCCTCAGTGAAGCACCTTCGGGTATTTGGATCTACCTGCTATATACACTCTCCGGGTGCTCTCAAGACAAATCTAGTCTTTGTTGGGTATGATGAGCAGAGAAGAAGATGGAGGTGTATGGATCCTGCGACGAAGAAACTCATAGTGTCGAGAGACTTTGTTTTTGATGAGTTGACGTCGTATTGGGGTAGCTCTTATGTGGAGCTAGAGATAAGCAGGTCAGATGGTGGGCTGAAGGAGGCTGCTGCTAAGGAAGTGGAGTTGCCTGAGTCACCAGGTGCTCCAGGTTGTTCTAGCTCCGGGGCAAAGGCGTCAGAGTCGTGAAGAAGGGGGAGCGATGCTCCAGGATCTTCTGGTTCGAAGGCGGAGGCTTCCGGTTCAGGAAGCAAGGGGAGCGATGTTCCAGGCAGTTCTTGTTCAAGAGGGGAGTCTTATGGTTCAGGTAGCAGGGGGAGCGTTGCTCCAGGTGCTTTTGGTACCAGTAAGGAGGCATCTTGTTCAGGGAGCAAAGGGAGCATTGTTTCGGGTTTGCCCGGGAACGGAGCTGGTTCAATAGCAGCGGAGGTGGTTAGCCATGATTAGGTTCTTTGGAGATCGAAGAGGATCAGTAAGCCACCAGCTCGATATAGTGAAGGGAACACGGCGTACTTGGTCCCGTGTTTCCTTGTTATCCCTCAGATCGAGCAAGGTACTTCTAGCTATGATGACCCCACTAGAATCAAGGAGGTGGTTGACACCAAGTCTGAAGAGGTGACTTCTCTCAGAGATAACAAGGCTTGGGCTTCTGCGTCCAAGGAAGTTGGTGATACTCCTGTGATGCAAGAGTGGAGGTTGAAGCTGAAGAAGGCAGAGGGAAGCATGACTCCTTTTTGGAGATGCTGGAGGGCTCCCTCATGGTCCATAATATGCGGGGCGAGGACTATGTCTTTGACATCTCTTCGTAGATGCTATCGGAGGGACCAGGTGCAAGGTTACGGGAGCTGCTGGAGTTATTCACCACTTCTCACTTCAAGGGGGAGTGTTGAATTCTGTGAAGTGAAAGTGGGTGAATGGAAGGCTTGGGAAACCTATTCGCGCGGACTACGCGGACAGGGCTGGCGGACTGCTAGGTCGGCAGGGATGTTGCAGGCGGTTTGCTCTGTGGCGGCCTGGGCGGTCTGTTCGCACGGACTACGCGGATAGCAGCAGCAGTCTGACAGGCCAGTGTTTGCTCAGCAGGCGGTTGACTCCCAGGAAGTAACCGGACGGATAGGAATGCTATCCGCGGAGTCCGGCATGAAGCGGACTGAAGAACTGGAGCTCGGCAGACCGGTTTGGCAGTTGCCTTGGTCTTGCTCTGGTGCAGCGGGAAGCCGCGGAGACCGCCGGTCAGCGCGGACAGAAACTGGAGGTCGCCCGGTATGGCGGGCTAGATCCAGTGTCCGCCAGTAAGTGCGGACTGGCCCTTGTGGCCAGTGGACTGGACTTGGTGTGATCTGAACCAAGTCCAGGATGGCTCAGTCCGGGGAGATCGCGCAGTGGAGCGCGGGCTGGTTTCTCAGTCCGCCAAGCGTAGTAGAAGTGTTGTTGCCTTGTTTGCTAGCTTGGGGTAATGCGGACTGGAGAATTGCTTGTGCAGGAGCGTGCGGACTGGAGCCAGAGTCCGCTGAGTCCGGTTTAGCCTTATGATGAGGTTATGGACTCAGGAGTTGCGGACTGGAGTCTGCTGTTAGCAGACTGGATTGGCGTGTCCGCTAAGTCCGGAGGTGCCTTGGCAATGAGGCAATGGACTTGGGATATGTGGACGGTAGCCGGGTGTCCGCTGAGTCCGGTAGGTGCCTTGATGGCGAGGCTGCGGGCTCGGGTTTTGCGGGCTGATGCCTTGTTCGCAGAATGGCGGACACGGCTGTTGTGGAGTCCGGCTGTGGTGGTCCTGGCTTGGTCTCTGGCGGCAAGGCGGGCTGGATATTGGAGTCCGGCCTTGGAGAAGCCGGGGCGGACTGGCTATCTGCACAGGAGCGGCGAACTGAAATGTGTGTCCGCGGGCTGGCGGACACACTTGTTCTAGCTGCGGGATGTGGCGGTGATCCTATCGGCTAGGGCGGTGACCATACTCATCATCGTGCCTATAAATCGGACCCATGTCACATCAGGAGTAACGGACCAAAACCGAAGTAAGTGAACAGTAATTGAGCTCGCGTAAGTTGCTGCGGTCTGGACTTTGGTGTCCGCGCGGATAGAGAGTTGACCCGGTTGTGCTGTGCAGGTTGTGCGGATAGCGCTGGAAAGCCAGGACTTGGCTCTGATTGCGATCAGGGACAGTGCGGACTCTGCGGTTAAGCAACAGGCGGTAAACAGCAGGTCGCGGATAGCGACCAGGCGGTCTTCTCTTTGGCAACTTGGTTCGGGGTTCAGGAAGTCGCCTGCTTCAGGCGGACTGTTCCATTCGGTGACGCAGCATGTGCGGTCTGGCGGCTAGGCGACCTCGCGGTCAGGCGGCCTGCAGATCGGCGGTGAAGAGCTAAGCATTGGAATAAGGGTGAGTCCGCGCGGCTTGGGTTGCGGTCTGGTGACCTGGCGGACTGAGCGGACTCCACAGTAGTAGGTCGGCGGCTTGGTGGTTGAGTCCGCGCGGCTTGTTTTTTGTTCTTGTCTTTGTAACTGTCTCTGCTCTCCCAGTGTTGGGTTTTGGTTAAGCATGTCTCGTCATGTATGTCTCGCCTTGTAAAGAAGTTTGCTCTTGATCAATAAAGAAGCTTGTGCTGCATGTGTTGCTGGTTGTTACTGCTTTGTTGAGATAACCCCTGCTAACTCCACGATCCGGGAAAACTTTCAACATTATAAGTGGGCGTATCCTCCTTCGGTTTGTTGAGTGTTCAACAGGGTATCCAAGGGGGCGTCTGCGGTTTGTTGAATTTTAACAATTTGGTATGGATTGGCTTGCGGAGCAGCATGCCATGATTGATTGCCAATCCAAAGAGATCACGTTGGGCCAAAATACCGAACAGGAGACAAAGTTCGCGGGTATGCGAGGAGTGGGCGGGACGTTGATGTCTGCACTCCAAGTAGTCAAGGCTGTTTGGAAGGGTGCGGAGTGTTACTTCGCACTGATTCAGGTTGTTGAGCCTAAGGCCAGTGTGTGCGAGGTTCCGATTGTGGCGGAATTTACAGATGTGTTTCACAAGGATCTCCCTGGGCTACCACCCCAGCGGGAGATTGACTTCACGATCGAGTTGGTGCCAGGTACGAAACCTGTGGCCCGCTCACCATATCGCATTGCGCCAAAGGAGATGGCCGAGTTGAAGGTCCAACTACAAGAATTGCTGGAGCAAGGTTATATACGCCCAAGCATGTCACCTTGGAGTGCGCCTGTGCTTTTTGTAAAGAAGAAAGATGGTGGGTTGCGGTTATGTATTGATTACCGTGAACTGAATAAGCTGACCGCGAAGAATAAATATCTGATACCCCGGATTGATGAGTTGTTCGATCAGCTAGTGGGCTCGACTGTCTATTCGAAGTTCGACCTGAAGTCTGGGTATTACCAGTTGAGAATTCGGGAAAGTGACATTCCCAAAACCGTATTTGGAACGCGTTATGGGCACTATGAGTTCACAGTCATTCCATTTGGACTGTGTAATGCGCCATCAGTGTTTATAGATTTGATGCACCGCACATTCCGAGATTACCTGGATCTATTTGTGATAGTGTTCATTGATGACATCCTAGTGTACTCGAAGTCGAAAGCTTAGCATGAGACTCACTTGTGGTTGGTGTTGAATACTTTGAGGTAAAATCAGCTCTATGCCAAGTTCTCGAAGTGCGAGTTTTGGTCATCGTCGGTGGCTTTCCTAGGCCATGTGGTCAGTGGAGCGGGCATTGCAGTGGATCCAGCAAAGATCAGGGCCATCGAGGAGTGGCCGGTATTGTCTTCAGTGGCCGAGGTCAGGAGTTACCTTGGACTTGCGGGCTACTATCGAAGATTTGTTGAGAATTTCTCACGGATCGCTTTGCCGCTAACCATGCTGACGAGAAAAGATCAGAAGTTCGTTTGGACGCCAGAGTGCGCACGAGCTTTTGAAGAGCTGAAGGTTCGGTTGACCATGGCGCCGGTGTTGTCTTCGCCAAGTAGGACCGATGGATTTGTTATTTATAGTGATGCCTCACGGAGCGGCTTAGGCTGCGTTCTTCTGCAGAATGGAAAGGTAATTGCTTATGGCTCACGCCAGCTGAAGGTGCACGAACAAAATTATCCCGTCCATGACTTGGAATTAGCGGTAGTGATTTTTGCACAAAAGTTGTGGCGAAACTATATTTATGGAGTAAAGGTGGAGATCTATACAGATCACAAGAGATTAAAGTACCTATTAGAGCAGAAGGACTTGAATATGCGACGACAAAGGTGGTTGGAGTTCCTTGGGAACTACACTTTTGAGATCCACTATACTCCCGGGAAGGGGAATGTTGTCACGGATGCCTTGAGTCGGAGAGTTCCGGCTAGAGCGAATTGGTTACAAAGGCATGATGAACGTCTTATCCAGGAGCTGGAAGCGTTAGAGATATATTGTGTTGACAAAAATGCCACTACCAAGTCATGTTTGAACTGGACGGAGGTGCAATGTGACCTTGAGGACCGATTTCGACGGGCAACGGAGTTGGATGAAGATCTCTTACACTATGTTAACGAGGGGCCAGAGGGCAAATTCTCCTGGAATGATGGTCTTTTGCGAAAAGAGGGCCGTTTGTGCGTCCCGATTTAGGGTAAATTGAGGGAAGAACTGATGTATGAAGCACATTATACAAAGTATTCCATTCACCCCGGGAGCACGAAGATGTTCAATAATATGAAAAAGCTATTATGGTGGCCAGGGCTAAAGAAAGATGTTGCCCTCTATGTGGCCAAATGCCAAACATGTTTGATGGTAATGGCGGAATGCCAAAAGCCGGGTGGTTATTTGAAGTCGCTGCCGATCCTAGAGTGGAAATTTGATGATATTTCCATGGATTTTGTGCACGGGTTGCCGAGATCGTAGCGAGGAAATGATTCCATTTGGGTAATTGTTGACCGGCTAACTAAAGTGGCACATTTTCTCCCAAATAGGAGAGATGATTCGGTCGAAAGTTTGGCAAAATTATATGTTGACTAGATTGTACGGCTTCACGGTGTTCCTCGGAGCATCGTAAGTGATCGAGATGGACGATTCACGTCAAATGACTGGAGGCTAGTTAACCGACTGTTGGGCATGAAGTTGACTTTCAGTACGGCCTTTCATCCCCAAACGGATGGCCAAACTGAACGTACCAATAGAACTATGGAGGACATGCTCAGGATGTGCGCCCTTGACTTCGGAAAGCGATGGGAAGATCATCTCTTTATGGTGGAGTTTGCATATAATAACAGCTACCAGGCGAGCATTGGAATGACACCATATGAAGCTCTGTATGGAAGGAAGTGTCGTACTCCCTTGGCTTGGGTAGAAGCGGGCGAAGCTCGAGTGTATAAACCTAATGAGGTTGATGAAGCAAACGCAACCATACGGACTATTCGAGAGAAGCTACTTATTGTTCAAGATCGACAAGCTAAGTGCTACAACGCCAAGCATCAGAACGTAGAATTTGTAGTTGGTGATTGGGTCTACTTGAAGATCAAGCCCTTCAAAGGTGTCTCCAGGATTCGACGTTTGAAAAAGTTGAGTCCAAGATATTTGGGTCCATTTGAAGTGATGGAGCGCGTCGGAGAAGAGGCTTATCGGTTAGCTCTGTCGGCAGACTTGGGTGGATTACATGATGTGTTTCACATCTCGGTGCTTCCAAAGGCCATTAAAGATCCAGCTCAAGTGATCGCGGATGATCATGTGTCGGTGGAGTGTGGGCTAACAACGAGAGTTAGACCCATTCAGATCGAAGATCGAGCCGAGAAACAGTTGCGGAATAAGACGGTCGGGATGGTTAAAGTCCGATGGGACAACTGCGACCGTGAGGAACTTACATGGGAGCGAGAGCAGACCATGCAAGCGGAGTATCCCGAGATGTTCTGTAACTGAGTGGAGAGTAAAAAAAATTTATTGTAACATAAACGTTTCATGTTGTAAGCATTTTTGATTGCTGGTTTCCTTCCTGTATACAAATTTCGAGGACGAAATTTCTGGTAGGAGAGGAGGGTTGTAACAGCCCATTTTTTTTCAGCAGGCTCAGTTTTGGGGTGACACGGCCTGGGAAACGGGCGTGTCCCAGGGCGTGTACTGCGTGCGTCGAGTGTCGAGAGGAACAGTCGACGAGTGGTCGACGATCGTCGAGTGCTTAGGACACAGCCTGTGACACGGGCGTGTCACAAGGCATATCAGCGCGGTCGACGAACTCAGCCCGACGAATTTGAGCTGGGAGCTGGGGCGTGTCTCGTGTCGTGTGTGGGCACACGGCCTGGGACACGGGCGTGTCACAGGCCGTGTGAGTCTCGGGTGATTTTGCGATTTTGCAGCCTGACGAACACGGCCACAGACACGGGCGTGTCTGAAGGTGTGTCGGGTGACACGGCCCCTGACACGGTCGTGTCACATGGGCGTGTCACTGGGTTGGATAAGTCGGTTGAGCACCGCTTAGGGAACACGGCCATGGACACGGGCGTGTCATAGGCCGTGTCAGGCAAAATTTATGATTTTTGGTGAAATCGTGGCCATCCATCTCTTCAGCCTGGATCTAAGGGCTGAGAGGCCTCCCTGTCTTCTTAAGGCCGAGAATGGGTTGGGGAAACTCATTTGGCTTTTGACTTTCTCTTACTCCATTTCTAGAGAGAAAACGAGAGAGGAAGAAGGAGGAGGAGGAGAGGGGGCTGATCACCAGTGGTGATGCGGTAAGCCGACGAGAGATCCGATGTAATGCCCCGAAACTCAAAAGAGCGACGGGGGACGTTTTGGGCCAGATTTGGAATCTGGCAGGAGGCACACGGCCTGGGACACGGGCGTGTCCCAGGGCGTGTCAGGCTGGAGTCGACGATTTGGTCGATAGGTCGACGATTTTGGAGTCGACGATCGTCGAGCAGAGAACACGACCTGAGATACGGGGGTGTCTCAGGGCGTGTCGAGCCCGTGTCGACGATCGGCCTGGGGTGTCAATGAATTTCGCTCGACGAAGTGTCGAGACGGGGCACACGGCCTACGACACGAGCGTATCTCAGGGCGTGTCGAGCCTGTGTCGACGATCGGCTAGGGAAGTCGACGATTTTCGCTCGACGAAGTGTCGAGACAAGGCACACGGCCTAGGACACGGGCGTGTCCAAGGCCGTGTCAGGTAGTCGACGAACTTTGCTCGACGAAGTGTCGAGACCGTGAACACGGCCTGGAGCCTAGTCATGTTCGAGTGGACACGGGTTAGGACACGGGCGTGTCCAAGAACCCGTGTGAGTCTCGGGTTGGTTTCGGGCTGTATCGATGGGTGTACACGGCCGTGTCAGTTGGAACACGGGCGTATCAGGTCGAACACGGGCGTGTTGGATGCCCGTGTGTTGTTCCAGGCGCGTCGATTTTGACGGCGAATGGGGGACACGGCCCTGGACACGAGCGTGTGTCATGCCGTGTTCGGCCCAGGTTTTACATTTCAGGCCCGAATCAAGGCCGTTCGTTTCTTTAATTTGGGATCCAACGGCTGGGGGTTATTCCTGATGGGATATACACAGGATTGGACCTTTGAAACCCTCATTCTTACTTGAGTGGTTCTCTTTCTAAGTTAAGAGAGAGGTGAGAGCAAAGGAGGAAGAAGAAGCTAGATCCGGCCATTGGAGGAGCTTCGAAGCTCCAAATCGCGAGCCGACTTCGGATCCACGGAGACGAAGAGAGTGCGGTGCTTTTCATCCGCTTACATTTCCATGGCGCCAAAGAGGAATGCTAGGGTAACGATTCTCTTCTTGAGCATCCGAAGCTCTCCTTCTTTGCATAGGAAGCCCGCTCTCGCGAGTTTGCGGTGAGTTGGAGGCGTTCCTTCGGGTAGATATGTAAAGTCCCCGTTGTTTAGAGTCTGTATTCTTGAACGGACATAGGCATGATGTGTGAAGCCTACCCGGACATGTTGGTCTAGATCGGTGATGTTGCATTGCATAAATGCCAGAGAAGACTCCGTGCGATTGGTTGTTTTCGGGTTTTCTACGTGGTAGATTGCAACAGGGAGCCTTGGGGATTAACAAAAAGGTGCACCCGAAAAACTGGGTGGATGCGTGATCTTGCCAACTTGTGGGCCTTGGAGCCAACTTGTACATAATCGGGTTATGTATTATTGTACGTTCGATTCACGGGCTTCGGGGAAACTTAACTCGTGCCGATGATATTAAAGTGTCGTGGCAAGTGAGCAACGGGTTGAGTGGAACCGTTCCTGCTTTATGCCGAGGGCATAGAGGTCGGGTCTTGCTGTCGATGATATTAAAGTGTCGTGACATAGGCTGTTGATGACATTAAAGTGTCGTAACATCTGCCTAAAAGACCAAATTGCTCACGAGATATTGTCGTCCTGGAGATGGTGGTGAGTTAGCGGCTTAGACTGTGATCACCGAGAATGTGCCCTGAGAGTACGGGGCGTGTGGTCATGCGTGCCAATGCCTGTGATGAAATGAATTTATATACGACTTGGTTATGCTAATAAAAATGCAGGGAAGGAGCATCGCCGCCCCGAGTTGGGGGTGGGATCGTTATAATTTGGTCAGCATTGCTGACCGTTGCCTTTGTTTGCCACCGTGCGGTAGTTTTGTTGCTTGCAGGTGCTGCTAGACCAAGCGGTCAATAGCGGGCTAAAGCCCAAATTGCGAAGCCGGCCCTCGAAGGCTTAATTGGAGTGTTTACTGCTTTTATTCATGTATGACCGGCCTGTGTGCCGTGGTTTGTAAATCATGTAATATCAAGTAAAAAAATTTTGTAAGGCCTTAAGGCATGTACTTGTGTAGGTACTACATTCCTATTTGGTGTTTAGTGGACATTCGTACTCTTTGTGCTGGGTTCTTAATTGCAACTTATATAAACTGCTTCCGCTAGAATGCTCTGTGTAGGACGTTGGATTGGTCGGATGGTTTCCATGAGTAACCACCCGGTCTGTCTGTAGTATATGGCGTCGGGCCCCGGCCGGACCTACTGCTATATGTTATGCGACGGATAGGAGGGGTGTTACAATTTGGTATCAGACTACTGGTTTTGGTCGGGCTTAAACTGAATTCGTGGACGAATTCTTTTTAAGGGGTGGTGAGCACATGTGTGTGCGTCATCGTTATAACAGTAAAAGAACCCATGAATGTCCACTTAGGAATGAAAATACACGTGTTTCGGGAACCTGCGTGTTCCTATAATTGTTGTTTGCAATTTTATTTGGTCGCTTAACGGTGTTTTGTACCACTATAGGTGACCAGAAGTGGTGCTGGGCCGTCGGAACGTCGAGTTTCTGAGGCTAGCAGTGCACCTAATGAAGCTCCTGCAACACCTCTATCGGCTGAGACCATAATATTGGTGGCCGAAGCAGTGTTGGCCATGATTAATGCGTAGCCTGCAAGGCAAACGCAGCAGCCCGCTCCTGTGATAGAGCAGGTACCGCTGCAAGCGGCTGAGCAGCGAAGAGTGGAGCAGGTGGTAGAGGAACCGGTGGTGCCAAGGAGGGCAACCGAGAGACAGCTCAAGCATGTCATGAGCTTTAATCCTCCGGTATTCTCGGGGTTGGGAACCCCATCTCAAGCTGAAGACTGGCTCTTCAGGGTGAAGAGAGTCATGACAGCAATGGAGACGGAGGAGTGGCAAATGACCACCATTGCTACGTTCCTTTTGGACGGTGAAGCAAGAATATGGTGGGAAGGATTGGAGCTGCATCTACTGAGAGGTAGGCAACTTGTTGATGTCTCGATGGAGGTGTTCTCGATATTGTTCTTGGCTAGATACCTCCCTTCAGCGCAGAGGATAGAATTGGAGAACGAGTTCCTGAAGTTGGTACAAGGAGACAGTACCGTGGATGAATATCTCCACGAGTTTACTCGTTTGAGTCGATATGCTAGCTCCACCATTGCGGATGAGGAGCGCAAGGCGAATCGATTCTACGAAGGGTTGAGAGACGAGTTGAGATTACTACTCTCGGGGTCGATGACGCAGGGTTTCTTAACCTTGGTCAATACGGCCCGGTCCTTGGAGAAGGACATGAAGAATGTACAAGCAAATAAAAGCTTGGGTGATAAGAAGTCGGAGTTCAGAGTGCCGAACTCCTCAAAGTCTGTGTTCCGGAAGTGGAACAAGAAAGCTAGGACATCGGGTCCAGCCCCCTCGGCTGATGCTTCTGGGGCGACTACGGGTCGGATCCCGGGCACATGTTACAACTGTGGGAAGTCGGGGCATAATGCCCGTGAGTGCCGGAGCGGACGTCCCAAGTCTGAAAGAAAGTCGGGAGCAACTTATGAAGAAAAGGGCAAGGCGGTGGAGTCGACCGCGTCCCATTATGCTCCGGCCCAACCAAGGGTGTATAATCTTGGCCAACAGGAGGCCATCAAACAGGCGGATGTGGTGACAGGTACGGTTTATTTTATAGCAAGTTAATTTCTTTAAATACTTGTTATGCACGTGTTTCCTTACCACTGCTTGTTTAGGATTTGTTTTGATTTGTGAAAATCCGGCAAGAGCACTCTTCGATACAGGAGCTTCACACTCCTTCTTGTCCGAGGGATTTATATCACGCATCGGAGTCCCTTCTTCGATGGCGAAGGATAAGTTGGATATGTTGTTGCCTAATGGGTGTTCGATGTGCGCGGATAGGATCTGCGATGTTAAGATTCGTATTGGGGATCAGGAGTTCGATTTTCAAGCGTCGTTACTTCCGTTGGTGGAGTTCGACGTTATATTTGGCATGGACTGGCTCTCGGAGCAGCAGGCCTATATTGATTGCGGTCGCAAGGAAGTCAAGTTGGGAGTAAGTCGTGAGACGACTTTTATGGGCTTAAAGGGGTCGAGCAAGACATTGATGTCTGCTCTTCAGGTGGTGAAGGCGGTTCGTGCCGGTGCAGAACTGTTCTTTACACTAATGGAGGTTGCAAAGCCGAAGCCCGTGTTGGATTGTATTTCAGTGGTATCGGAGTACCCTGATGTGTTCCCTGCAGATCTTCCTGGAGCCCCGCCTCGGCGGTAGATAGATTTTACGATAGAGCTCGTACCAGGTGCAAAGCCTGTGTCACGCTCTCCATATCGGCTAGCGCCTAAAGAAATGGCGGAGCTGAAGGTTCAACTGCAAGAGTTGTTGGAGCAAGGGTATGTGCGCCCAAGTTCTTCGCCTTGGAGCGCGCCGGTCCTCTTTGTTAAGAAGAAGGACGGAAGCTTGAGGCTATGTATTTATTATCGGGAGCTCAACAAGTTGACGGAAAAGAACAAGTACCCGATCCCCCGGATCGATGATCTTTTTGATCAGTTGGTTAGGTCGACGGTGTACTCGAAGTTGGATCTCAAGTCCTGGTACTATCAGCTGCAAATAAGGGAGAGTGATATCCCGAAGACAGTATTCAATACGAGATACGGGCATTACGAGTTTATGGTCATGTCGTTTGGGTTGACTAATGCGCCGTTAGTGTTCATGGATTTAATGAACAGGACCTTCAGGGAGTACTTGGACCATTTTGTGATCGTCTTCATCGACGATATTTTGGTTTACTCGCAGAGTGAGGAAGATCACTTCAAGCATCTTCATTTGGTTTTGGTGCCGCTAAGAAGGAATCAGTTGTATGCCAAGTTCTCGAAGTTCAAGTTTTAGTTATCCGCAGTGGCGTTCCTCGGTCATATAGTAAGTGGAGAGGGTATTGTAGTGGATCCGACAAAGATTGTTGCGATACGGGAGTGGCCTGAGCTTTCTACGGTAGCAGAAGTCCAGAGCTTTCTGGGGCTTGCCGGCTACTATAGGCTCTTTGTAAAGAACTTCTCGCGGATACCGTTTCCTCTCACTACTTTGACGAGGAAGGAGCAGAAGTTCATTTGGACGCCGGAGTGCACGCGAGCTTTTGAAGAGTTGAAATGTTGGTTGACCACGGCGCCTATGCTGAGTTCGTCATGTGGGACCGAAGGTTATGAGATTTATAGCGATGCTTCGGGCAGCGGTTTGGGTTGCGTGCTACTGCAACACGGAAGTGTTATAGCTTATGGCTCGAGACAGCTAAAAGTGCACGAGAGGAATTATCCGGTCCATGACATGGAGCTAGCGGCCGTCATTTTTGCCTTGAAGTTGTGGAGACACTATTTGTACGGTGTGAAGATTGATATCTACACCGATCACAAGAGCCTGAATTATCTGATTGATCAGAAAGATCTGAATATGCGGCAACGTAGATGGATGGAGTTCCTGGGGGTCTATACATTCAAGATCCACTACGTGTCTGGTAAGGGTAATGCGGTTGCGAACGCGTTGAGCCGCCGGGCCCCAGCTCAAGCCAATTGGCTGTCGATCCATGACGAGTGGTTGGTTCGGGAGTTGGAGGCGTTGGAGATTGTTTGTGTGGATAGGCAATCAAGTGCTGAAGCAGTGCTGAATTGGACTGAAGTCCAATATGACCTGGCTGATCGGATTTGGCAGGCTTTGGATATGGATGTCCATATGAAGCAGTTCATGGTGGAGGCTCTGGATGGGTTAAATTCCCAATTTGTGGTTGAGGACGGATTGCTTTGGAAAGACGGTCGTCTGTGCGTCCCAAGTGTGGGCAATTCTCGGGTGGAATTGTTGTACGAGGCACACCATACCAAGTACTCAATTCACCCGGGGAGCACGAAGATGTACCGCAATGTAAAGAAACTGTTTTGGTGGCCGGGTTTGAAGAAGGATGTAGCGCTCTACGTAGCGAAGTGTCAAACTTGCGCCTTGGTGAAGGCGGAGTGCCAAAAGCCGGGAGGATTTCTTAAGTCCTTGCCTATTCCGGAGTGGAAATTCGACAACATCTCTATGTACTTTGTGCACGGTTTGCCAAGGTCGCAAAAGGGGAACGACGTCATTTGGGTGGTCGTAGATCGGCTAACGAAGGTGTCGCATTTCATTCCGCATAGGAAGGATGATACGGTGGAGAAGTCGGCAAAACTGTATGTGGATAACATTGTACGGCTTCACGGTGTGCCCCGCAGCATCGTGAGTGACCGAGATTGGCGGTTCACGTCCAATAATTGGATGCTTGTGCAGCATATGTTAGGAACAAAGCTAAAATTCAGCACAGCCTTTCATCCGCAAACAGATGGGCAGACCGAGAGGGTTAATAGAACTATGGAAGACATGCTTCGCATGTGTGTCTTGGATTTTGGAAAGCAATGGGAAGACCATCCTTATTTGGTGGAGTTCGCGTACAATAATAGCTACCAAACAAGTATTCAAATGGCGCCCTTCGAGGCCCTATATGGTAGAAATTGTCGCACGTCGTTGTCTTGGTTAGAAACAGGTGAGTCAAAGTTGTATAAGCGAATAGAAGTGGAGGATGCTACTTCATTGGTGCGTACCATTCGGGAGAGGTTGCTTATCGCTCAGGACCGGCAAGTGGAGTACTATAATGCCAAGCACAGGAACGTGGAGTTTGTTGTGGGAGACTATGTGTACTTAAAGATCAAGCCGTTCAAGGGTGTCTCGCGGGTGCGGCGATTGAAAAAGCTAAGCCCGAGGTACCTTGGGCCGTTTGAGGTTCTGGAGCGGGTTGGTGAAGCAGCCTATCGGTTGAAGCTCTCACTGGAGCTAAGTGGTTTGCATGATGTATTCCATATTTCGGTGCTTCGGAAGGCGGTGCAAACACCTACACAAGTGATTGCGGTCAATCAAGTGTCGATTGATAGTGGGTTGACGACAACAGTCAAGCCCGTGCGGATTGAGGACTCGGAGGTCAAGCGGCTACGCAATAAAGAGGTCAGGATGGTCAAGGTCCGTTGGGACAATTGCGGTCGTGAGGAGCTCTCTTGGGAGCGAGAGCAGACTATGCTTGACGAGTATCCGGAGTTGTTCCGCTCAGGTATAATTTAATTTTGGTACTTGTCTTTCCTTTATATAATTTCGTGGATGAAATTCTTTTAAGAGTGGGAGAGTTGTAACAGCCCGAAACTCAAAAGAGCGATGGGGGACGTTTTGGGCCGGATTTGGAATCTCGCAGGAGGCACATGGCCTGGGACACGGGCGTGTCCCAGGGCGTGTCAGGCTGGAGTGGACGATTTGGTCGAGAGGTCGACGATTTTGGAGTCGACAATCATTGAGCAGAGAACACGGCCTGAGACACGGGCGTGTCTCAGGGCGTGTCGAGCCCATGTCGACGATCGGCCCGGGGTGTCGACAAATTTCGCTCGACGAAGTGTCGAGACAGGGCTCACGGCCTGATACACGGGCGTGTCTCATGGCGTGTCGAGCCCGTGTCGACGATCGGCCAGGGAAGTCGACGATTTTTGCTCGACGAAGTGTCGAGACAAGGCACACGGCCTAGGACACGGGCGTGTCCAAGGCCGTGTCAGGTAGTCGACGAACTTCGCTCGACGAAGTGTCGAGACTGTCAACACGGCCTGGAGCCCACGCGTGTTCGAGTGGACACGGGTTAGGACACGGGCGTGTCCAAGAACCCGTGTGAGTCTCGGGTTGTTTTCGGGCTGTATCGATGGGTGCACACGGCCAACCACACGGCCGTGTCAGTTGGAACACGGGCGTGTCAGGTCGAACACGGGCGTGTCGGATGCCCGTGTGTTGTTCCAGGCGCATCGATTTTGAAGGCTCTGGACACGGGCGTGTACCAGGCCGTGTTCGGCCCAGGTTTTACATTTCAGGCCTGAATCAAGGCCGTTCGTTTCTTTAATTTGGGATCCAACGGCTGGGGGTTATTCCTGATGGGATATACACGGGATTGGACCTTTGAAACCCTCATTCTTACTTGAGTGGTTCTCTTTCTAAGTTAAGAGAGAGGTGAGAGCAAAGGAGGAAGAAGAAGCTAGATCCGGCCATTGGAGGAGCTTTGAAGCTCCAAATCGCGAGTCGACTTCGGATCCACGGAGGCGAAGAGACTGTGGTGCTTTTCATCCGCTTACATTTCCATGGCGCCAAAGAGAAACGCTAGGGTAACGATTTTCTTCTTGAGCATCTGAAGCTCTCCTTCTTTGCATAGGAAACCCGCTCTCACGAGTTTGCGGTTAGTTGGAGGCGTTCCTTTGGGTAGATATGTAAAGTCCCCATTGTTTAGAGTTCGTATTCGAGAACGGACATATGCATGATGTGTGAAGCCTACCCGGACATGTTGGTCTGGATCGGTGATGTTGCATTGCATAAATGCCGGAGAAGACTCCGTGAGATTGGTTGTTTTTCGGGTTTTCTATGTGGTAGATTGCAATAGGGAGCCTTGGGGATTAACCCAAAGGTGCACCCGGAAAACTGGGCGGATGCGTGATCTTGTCAACTTGTGGGCCTTGGAGCCAACTTGTACATAATCGGGTTATGTATTATTGTACATTGGATTCACGGGCTTCAGGGAAACTTAACTCGTGCCGATGATATTAAAGTGTCGTGGCAAGTGAGCAATGGGTTGAGTAGAACCGTTCCTGCTTTATGCCGAGGGCATAGAGGTCGGGTCTTGCTAACGATGATATTAAAGTGTCGTGACATAGGCTGTTGATGACATTAAAGTGTCGTAACATCTGCCTAGAATACCAAATTGCTCACGCGATATTGTCGTCCTGGAGATGGTGCTGAGTTAGCGGCTTAGACTGCGATCACCGAGAATATGCCCTGAGAGCACGGGGCGTGTGGCCATGAGTGTCAATGCCTGTGATGAAATGAATTTATATACGGCTTGGTTATGCTAATAAAAATGCAGGGAAGGAGCATCGCCGCACCTAGTTGGCGGCGGGATCGTTATAATTTGGTCAGCATTGCTGACTGTTGCCTTTGTTTGCCACCGTGCGGTGGTTTTGTTGCTTGCAGGTGCTGCTGCACCAAGCGGTCAATAGCGGGCTAAAGCCCAAATTGCGAAGCCAGCCCTCGAAGGCCTAATTGGAGTGTTTACTGCTTTTATTCATGTATGACCGGCTTGCGTGTCGTGGTTTGTAAATCATGTAATATCAAGTAAACAAATTTTGTAAGGCCTTAAGGCCTGTACTTGTGTAGGTACTACATTCCTATTTGGTGTTTAGTGGACATTCGTGCTCTTTGTGATGGGTTCTTAATTGCAACTTATATAAACTGCTTCCGCTAGAATGCTCTGTGTAGGAGGTTGGATTGGTCAGATGGTTTCCATGTGTAACCACCCGGTCTGTCTATAGTATATGGCGTCGGGCCCCGGTCAGACCTACTGCTATATGCTATGCGACGGATAGGGGGTGTTACATCCGAGGTCGATGTTGCGGAGGAAAAGCTATTGTGAGTCGTTCGAGCTAGCTTGGAGCTCATGGCACCAAAGAGGTCTTCGAGGGTAACGACTTTTCTTCCTAGCCATGTGAAGGCTTTCTTTTTGGCATATGTATATGATTCCCTCACCAAAAGTTGGCTGCTTGTGTGAGTCTTTGGGTGGATTCATGAAATCCCCTTTGTTGTCATATAGATTCGGAAGTGGAGTGCGGAATAGGCATGCTATGTGAAGACCATCTGGACAGGTTGGTCTGGATTGGTGATGGTGCATACGAACCGGAGAATACTCCGTGATAAACGCGTAGTTAGGAGTCGACGGGTTGTACATGTGAAAGAAAGTAGCAGGAAGTACTGGATTGGAATTCCAAGAAATACCCTTTGTAATGCTTAATGTTCATAGGGCATCCACCTGTGAAGAGAGTAACAGGAAGTACTGACATGATAGCCAGGAAAGACCCCTGACGTTTGTAATCATTGCGGTGTCGTACCTGTGAACGAGTAATAGGAAGTACTGGTGTGCCCAGGAAAGACCCGCTAAAGTTGTGAGATAAATGGGTGTAAGATTTATACCCAGGCTTGAATGCCAGAACAGAATCGGTGAGACCTACCCGCGCCTTTATTTAGCCGCGAGTACGCTGTACTCGGTGATGGCAAGGCAATTTGAGAAACGGGGGGTGGAGGATCCGACCTGCGTTATGTCCGTCCGACGTGAGACCAGAAGGTGAGGTCTGTTGGAGCGCATAGCAAGAGTCTTTGGCCTAAGTGCCATGATATAATGGCGGGCAATGGGCCATCCTGTTGTTGTAAGACTAGAACTCCGGCTGCACGCCATGGAGTAAATGCTCAAGAGAATTGTCGTTGGGTTGTGACCCTAAATTAGTGGTGGGCATGTGATTTGCCATAACACCAAGAATGTGCCCTGAGTGCACGGACCGTTGGGTCGGGTGGCGAACGGTTGTGATGGCATGAGTGCGTGAAAGCACATTATATGAGATATATTGTCATTCTTGTGTTATGCTATGCCTGCAGGGAAGATTACCGCTGCCCCGAGGAAGGGGTAGGGTTGTTATAATATGGTCAGCTAAACGCTGACCGTTGCTTCTGTTTGTCACCGTTGGGTGGATTGTCCCTGTACAGGTGCTGGAGAGCCAAGCGGGATGCATAAAGGTTGATGTCCCTGCTGCTGTTGCTGCTGCTGCTAGCCCTCGAAGGCTATGTTGTGTTTTTTTTTGTTGTGGTCGGCCTGCGCGCCAATGTTGAGGCCACTATGTGAAAGTCATGTAAGGCCATAAGGCCAACTTTTGTATGGTTGTAAGATAAGACATTCCTATTATATATACAATGTGGAGTTGTATTGTCTAGTGGACATTCAAGTGTGGAGTTCAAGAGTTAGTAAAGGTTTCCACTAGAATGACATGTGTTAGTTGCGCTGCGCTACTCTGGTATCATCCCGTAACCTTTCCGCCTGTTTTGTGATATATGTTGTGGGGCCCCGGCCGGACCTTCTAGGATATACCATATGAACGGATGGGGTTGTTACATTTGTTCCGCAGACCTAACTCTCTTCTTGTCTCGTTTCCTAAACTCCGATTGTTCCGCCTGCAGAATTTTGCATTCTGATTTTTCCATTGCCAATTTTTGTTTATCCTGCAACCATTTCAAATCCATTTCCAGCGTCCGGGCTGTATCTACAAACGCGTGAAAATCCATAAAAAATTGCAACTGTTTGTTTGCTACTTGCTCATCCAGCACAGCTTCAGCGCGCTCTTGCCTTGCACCAAGCCGTACTGGCACCCCTGCAGGCCTTTCCTTCCCAGTAGGATGTGCCTGCAACACTGCGATCACTGTATCAGTCACCACACGTATAGTCTCCGTCGAGGGAGGTGTAGGCGCGTCAACTGGTGCCGCACTCTCATCGGAACGCTGGGGTTCAGATTGCCCAGCACCACTCCTCATCAACTATCCATATACAAAACACCAATTACGTCCAGTCCATAGCAACAAACAGACAGTGAATCCACGCTCACGCACCTTACGTGCATGTATTACAATCCTAATGGACATTCTTGAGTTCAATTATGTTCTACCTCCCATAAATCTCAAACCTAGCTCTGATACCACTTTGTAATGCCTCCATCCGTCACATGGAATATAACAGTGGGTCCGGCTGGGGCCCCACGTCATATTTCATAGACAAACGGAAGAATTACGTGTGGAAATCAACCTCTCATTCAACTCGTATCCTAACTCAAAGCATTCTAGCGCAGTAGTTAATGTTATATGAACTCTGTTGGGTACATTAGAAAATGTGTACCAGATTTGAAGCAGCCTCACCCTACTCAATGATATGCATCAAGGTGTATTTTATGTGTTTTGAGTTTATATGTGCATGTTAAGTAATTGCAGGAAATGCAGAAAATTTCTAAGTCCATGTGTCGACACCTAGAGAAGTAGTGTCGACACTTATGAAGGCTTGTGTCGACACTGGAGAAAAGCTGTGTCGACACTTGGAGTTAATTGTGTCGACACTTGGAAAGGCTGAGTCGACACCAGAATCAACTGTGTCGACACCAGAAGGAATGTGTCGACACACAGTGAAGCTCAATTTACACACAGAGAAGCAAAGTCGACATCAACTGTGTCAACACCAAAAGGCAGTGTCGACACACAGGAATACTTAGTCGACATCAAATGTGTCGACACATAGAGGCAGTGTTGACACACAGAAGTATTTGTAAACATCAACTGTGTCGACACACAGGACTTGTGTCGACACACAGCAAAGCTTAAACAAAGTTAAAGTAAAGAAGTACATGTGTCGACACAAAGGAGATGTGTCGACACACAGTAAGTTTCAACAAAGTTAAAGAAAAGAAGGCTTGTGTCGACACACAGAATCAGTGTCGACACATTCTTAAGAAGCAGTGTCGAGAAGCTGTTACAACAACAAAAGAAGTTGTGTCGACACCACCAAGGCTAGTGTCGACACTTAGTCCACTTGTGTCGACACTTAGTCTAATTGTGTCGACACATAATGAAGTTCAGTCTCGAAACTTTCAGACAGAGACAATGATTTCAAGAAGTGATTGGATGACTTGACAGCTGTCATTTCTAACCGGTCAACTACTACTGTCAGAGCTGTCAGAAGGTTGTTAGAAACCGGATCAGCCATTACCATGGAGGAAGACTATATAAAAGTTTTCTCCTTCAACAGAAAGTGATGATCAATCATTGAAGAATACAGATTCTGAGCAATACAGAGAGAAGTAATAATACAAAAGATTTTCGACAGAAGATCTAGAAGAAGTTGGAGAGAGAGAGCACCATTTAAGAAGAGCAGTTGCTAAACCAAGCTGCCAAGAAAGATTCAGATTGTGATCTGAATCTCAAGTCAGAAGCTGATTAAAGATCATCTTCTCGGGAGATTCAACCCTACTGAGTTTAGATTCAAGAAGCTTTGAAGAAAGATAAGGGAGGTTGATCTCTGCCATCAAGTTCTTCCAAGAACTCATCAAGAAGCCATCCATCCCTTCTCTCTTTGTCAGGGTGGTGGTTATTTACTTTGTTTAATCAAATTTTTGTAAGATCTTTATAGATCTGAGATTGTAAGCCTATTATATAAAGGCTGAGTGTAGGAGAACATTTTCTCTTAGTGGTAGGGCCGTGAGCCTGAGGTGTAGGAGATTGTGATCTCTTAGTGTAGGCCTTGTTGAAGGCTGAGGTAGGGCATTTGGCCTGAGTTGTAGGAGTGTGGATACTCTGAGTTATAGGAACCTGTTTGGGGTTCTGAGCTGTAAGATCTGAGGATCAGAGGTGAAGTGCAGAAGTTAGGCCGAATCTAGTACACTGCTAGTTAGGCGAAGGGGGAAAGTGGATGTACCCAGACCTTGGGGAACCATTATAAATACTGTGTGCACTCTGTGAATGATTGTTTTTGTGATTGATGTATTGATAGCTGTAAAATTTACAATTGCTGCTTAAATTACAGAACAGTTTTTCTGCCTTTAAAGTAAAAGAAAAATTACACCTATTCACCCCCCCCCCCCCTCTAGGTGGTTAGGCATGAATTCTTTCAAGTGGTATCAGAGGGAGGTTGCTCAAAGAAGGACTTAACAGTCAGAGTAAGATCCCTAAGGCAGATTCAGATTCAAGAAATCAAGAATATGGGTTCAGGAGAGAATCATAAGGAACTAGGTTCAATGAAACTACCCATATGTAGAAAGGAAATATTTGGCATCTGGAAAGAAAAGGTCAGGTTGTTTATGGAGGATTCTGATCCAAGGATCTACATCACAGTAAAAGAAGGTCCTTATATTCCTATGAAGATTTTAGTTATAGATGCAAATCAAAGAATTCTCAAGGATTATTCAGAGATGACCAAGGATGAGATCATCTTGGCAACTATGGATAAGAGGGCCCAGAACATCATAGTAAGTTCCATAGATGATTCTACCTTGCAAAATTTGATTCACTGCAAGACTTCAAAGGAAATGTGGGATACTTTAATAGTCTACATGGAAGGTTCTGAAGAAGTAAGACAAGATAGAAAATATATGCTAAACCAGGAGTACGAGAGTTTCAGACAAGGAAAGTCTAACAGTATCACTGAGTGCTGTAAAACGTTCTATAGGATAGTGAATGAGTTGATGTCCTATGGGAGAATCTTCAGTACTTATGAACTGAATGATAAATTTCTAAGATACTTGACAAAGGATTGGGACACAAATATTTGTGCCATTAGAGAAGTGGCCAAACTTGTTGATATTTCTCCACCAACCTTGTTTGGAAAGTTGCTGTCATATGAGATGCAACTGATGGCAAGGAAAGAGGAAGAGAAGAGTACAAAAGGGGAGCATAGAGACAAGTCTGTGGCCTTTAAGGTAGAGGACACTAAGAAGAATAGGAGGATGTCTCCATCACCTCCTAAGATTGTTGCTGAAACTACTTCAGAAAATTCAGACAATCAGAATTCATACAACAGTGACTCTGATGAAGATTTTGCAGCATTCACAAGACAGTTTCAGAGATTTCTGAAGAAGAAGTAGTGGAAGTCTAAGTCTTCCACATCTAAATCTAAGGATGATTACTATCAAAAGAGGAAGTCATCCAGGAAAGACAGGAGCAAGTCTAAGCCAAACAAGTCTACAACATCAAAGATTGTTTGCTACTATTGTAATAGGCTTGGACATGTAGTGGTTGAATGTCCAGATAAAATAAAAGAGTCTGGTGATAAAAAGAAGACTCAACACCAGAGCAAGAAGGAGAAATCCTTTGTTGCTAAGAAGGAGAAGACATTGTCTGATCAGTCATCTTTAGAGTCAGAATCTGAAGCTGAGGCTTACATTGGTCTGTTTGCTGCAGATGAAGAAGAAGAGTTTTTGCAAGTGCTGAACTCAATATATGAACAAGAAGACCATCAGTGCAAGGGACTGATGGCTATATTAGAAGAAGACAAGTGTCAGGATCAGCATGGTCCCAGTAAGGTACAATGTCTTTCAGATTGCAGTACTGAGTCAGAGTCAGCAACATCTGCAACAAGTGATGTGGATGGATCTGATTCTGAAGGTGATATTCATCAACTGATTGATGAATATAGAGACCTATTACAGGCACTTAAGAAGAGCAAAAACCTAGTCAAAATTCTGACTAAGGAAATTACTGATCTTAAGATGGCTGCATCTGATTCAGAGAAATTGCTTGATCAGAAGCTGAATGAGATTGCCAGATTGAAAAATATAACTGTTATTCAAATGTGTACAATCACATTCAAGAATGATCAGATTAGAAATCTGGAGGTTACACTTCAGAAAGAAAAAGAGATTGTGGCTAGCTTTTCTAAACTTAAATCTATTTTACCATTGATTGATGAGTTTGTACCTCAAAAGGGTAAGGCTGGATTAGGGTTTAAAAAACCTGCCTGTACTGCTATGTCCAAATCTAAAGGCAAAGCCCCAGCACAAAACAAGAAGCCTGCTGTAGATAATTCAGCTAGGGTTATACCTAAACAAAGGTACAACAAGTTTGAGTGCTGGTGTTGTGGCAAGGTAGGCCACTTTGCCTTAGATTGTTGGCACAATTCCAGTGTCAAGGAGAGTAGCAATCTGTCTGTGAGAAGACCTGTAGGCAGATTTGTTAAAGTTCAGACTAACCTGAACCAAGGACCCAAAACTCATTTGGGTTCTAAGGTAAGGTAATCTTTCTTGCAGGTGAGTCCAAGTTACCATGCCCCAATATGGTACTTGGACAGTAGATGTTCCAGGCACATGACTGGAATAAATAGATTGCTGAAGGACTTCACACTTGTGTTGAATGGACCTAAAGTCACCTTTGGTGGTTCAGAAAAAGGGATCATCAAAGGATTTGGTAACATTTCTAGTAACCAGATTACTATCACTCAAGTGGCCTATGTGAAGGGTTTGAAACACAACCTTATAAGCATAAGTCAGCTGAGTGATTTGGGTTAAGACATTTTATTTATTAAGAATGGATGTCATATAAAAAGGTCAAGTGATCAAAAGGTCATATTGATAGGATATAGGAAGAGAAATGTTTATTATCTTAACCTTGAGTGTGAGAACAATGGTTCTCCTATTTGTCTTGTAGCTGATGAGAGAGTCTCACATTGTGTTAAATGGCACAAGAGGCTGGCTCATCTTAACTATAAGACTATTGGCCAACTCTTTAGCAAATAGTTAGTGAGGAATGGTCCTCAAGTTAAGTGTATAAAGGATGGGATATGCTCAGCTTGTCAAAAAGGCAAGCAGACCAAATCCACCTTTCATAGCCTTGAAAATAAGGATTCAGTGAGGTGTCTTTACCTCTTGCATATGGATCTTTTTGGTCCTATGCCAGTTCACAGTTTAGGTAGGAAGGTCTACACATTTGTGGTGGTAGATGACTATTCTAGATATTCCTGGGTGTTCTTTCTTAGATAAAAATCTGAAACCCCAAGTGTCTTATATAGTTTTGTTAAACAAATTCAGAATGAGCTGGACAGTACAGTGGTCAAAATCAGAAGTGACCATGGTACTGAATTTCAGTCTGAAAGTACAATAAGAGTATGTGAAGAATTTGGGATTTTTCAAGAATTTTCCTCACCTAGAACACCTCAGCAAAATGGTATTGCTGAAAGGAAGAATAGAACATTGATAGAGGCTGGTAGAACTCTATTGAGTGAAACTTCTCTCCCAGAATATTTCTGGATTGAGGCAGTAAACACTGCATGTCATGTGATCAATAGGGCTACTATCACCAAGTGCCACAAAAAGACTCCCTATGAGATTGTGAAGGGCAGAAAACCAAACTTATCCTATTTTAGGATCTTTGGTTGCAAGTGTTATATACTTAACAATGGCAAGTCTTAACTAACCAAGTTTTCTGCCAAATCCTAAGAGGGGATATTTGTTGGGTACAGCAACAATAGTAAGGCTTATAGAGTCTACAACTTGATTAATCAAGTTGTAGAAGAGTCTGTACATATAGTCTTTGATGAAACAAGACTGATTAACAGTGAGTTGCCAAGTAGTGCTTGCAGTTCTACAGGTATAAATGAGAGAATGGACAAGCTTACCATTATAGAAGAATCAACTGCAAATCAGGAAGTGGAAAATGGTGGTTGTTGTCCAGGGGGAGTACAGGACTCTCAAGATGCTGAAGAAAATCAAGAGGTGCAGCTTAATGAAGAAGCTGGAGGTGTACAACCTGAAGATAGACTACCTTCAGCTAATAGAACTTAAAGGATCATCCAGCAATTCAGATAATTGGTGATCCAAGACAAGGAGTGTAAACAAGAAGCAGGAATCTGAGCACAGTTCTTTACTCCAGTTTCCTATCCCAAGTGGAACCAAAGAAATTTGAAGAAGCAGCTCTAGACCCACATTGGATTGATGTTATGCAAGAGGAACTGAATCAGTTCAGAAGATGCAAGGTCTGGAAGCTAGTTCCTAAACCCAAGGACCACAACATCATTTGAACAAAGTGGATCTTTATGAACAAATTGGATGAGAATGGGATCATTGTGAAGAATAAACCAAGACTTGTTGCAAATGAGTATAGGCAGGAAGAAGGTATTGACTTTGATCAAACCTTTGCCCCAGTAGCAAGACTGGAAGCAATCAGGATGTTCCTTGCTTATGCAACATATCAAGGCTTTAAGGTATTTCAAATGGATGTAAAGTCAGCTTTCCTAAATGGAAATCTAAAGGAAGAAGTCTATGTAGAGCAGCCCTCAGGTTTTGTTGATCCTCTCAAACCTGATTATGTTTATAGACTTAGGAAAGCATTGTATGGGTTAAAACAAGCCCCAAGGGCTTGGTATGAAACCCTGTCTAGTTTCCTCATTGAGAACAAATTCTCAAGGGGGAAAATAGACAAGACTCTATTCCTTAGGGAATCTAAAGGAAAGATTATCCTAGTCCAAATATATGTAGATGACATAATATTTGGGTCTACAGAAAGTAATCTTTGCAGAAAGTTTGCAAAACTTATGCAAGAAAAATTTGAAATGAGCAGTATGGGGGAACTTAAGTTTTTCTTGGGTCTCCAAGTAAGACAGACTGAAGATGACTTGTCCATATGCCATTCTAAGTTCACCCTATAGTTAATAAAGAAGTATAGTATGGAATCATCCACTACCATGAAAACTCCTATGGGGTCAAGTATGTCTCTAAGCAAAGATGATGCAGGGAAACTTGTAGATGAAACTTTGTATAGAGGGATAGTTGGCTCCCTTCTGTATTTGACTGCTAGTAGACCAGATATCATGTATGCTACATGTGTCTGTGCTAGGTACCAAGCATGCCCTAAAGAATCTCATCTGACTGTAGTCAAAAGGATTTTGAGATATCTTAAGGGAACACCTTATCTAGGCCTTTGGTACCCTAGGAATGGAGATTTTCTACTGACAGGTTATTCAAATGTAGATTTTGCAAGTTGCAAGGAAGATAGAAAAAGTACTACATGCACCTGTCAATTTCTAGGTGGAAGACTAGTGTCTTGGAGCAGTAAGAAGCAGACCAGTATGGCAATCTCCACAGCTGAGTCAGAATATGTTGCTGCAGGAAGCTGCTGTGCACAACTTTTGTGGATTCAGCACCAGCAAGAAGACTATGGTATTCAAGTAAGTAGAACACCTTTGCTTTGTGATTCTACAAGTGCAATTTCTATAGCTAATAATCTTGTCTCACATAGTAGGACTAAGCATATAGAAATTAGATACCATTTTCTTAGAGAACATGTAGAGAAAGAAGGCATTTCACTAGAATATGTCAAAACAGATAATCAAATTGCTGATATGTTTACTAAGCCCCTAGATGAAACTAAATTCAATAAGTTTAAAATTGAATTAGGAATGTTGAACTTAGATTAGTTTCACAAAATTGGCTAAGTAATATGGTGTCAACACAAGGAGTTGTCTATGTCGACACATAGAAGTGGTGTCGACATTCCAGAGAAATGATGTCGACACATCTAGAAAGTTGGTGTCGACACTTCAGAGAAGTAGTGACGACACATCCAGAGTAGGTGTCGACACATCCAGTAGTGGTGTCGACACTTAGGATTAACACAGATTTCGTCGAGTGGAGTATCGACTATTCGTCGAGCGCAGATGTATTTGTGTCGACACATCATAATTGGTGTCGACACATAGTAGTCAACACCATTGTCGAGACTTAAGTAGTCAGTGTCGACACTTTTCAACAGTGTCGACATATTTAGAGGATTATGACGCGCCTTTTCACCTTCATTTTTAGAAATGTTTAAATAGGTCTTCAACATTGTTTGTCGACATGCTTTCAATAGTTTCGAGACTAAAACTTTGTGTCGACATCTCTCTCATCTAAATTCAAGATTTCTCAAAACCCTAATGGCGCCTAAGCTTGAGGAGAACGTCAATGAAGGATATGAGCTAGTATGCAACGCATTTGACCATGCGGAACCAGAAATTCAGGAGGTTGTAACCCTAATTGCAGAGAATGGGTTGGAAGTTCTAGTTTTTGAGCCAACCAAGATTTGGAAGAAGGACGTACTCGAATTCTATGGTGCAGCTATGTTGGATTCAACTGGACTCAAGATCAAGTCTGCATTTCATGGTGCGAAAGTTAAACTGACTATGAAGAGTTTAAGTAAAGTTCTACATCTACCTAGAACTCAAGAGGAAGAAGATGTACCTGCTTCTAAGCTTAGGGAAGCATTGCAATGGTGTGGACTAGACTCAACCATGAAGATTGGCTCAGTATTTAACAAAAGAGGAATTAATATGCAAGGACAGTTTTTGTCTGAAGTGGTAGGAAAGGTGATTCTGTGCAAGCCAGGTGGGCATGATAGGATATCAGCTCATATGTTCAGCTTAATGACAAGGATCATCTTTGAACTAAAAACTGATTGGTCAGTAGTGATGTTTGAAAAGATTAAGGAAAGTCTTAAGAAGCCCAATTTGGGTAGGATAATGAGTATGTATTTGGCTGGAACTATTCCATAAGTAATGGAACAAGCTGCTGGTTCCAAGATAAATCACATGAGGAGGATGGATATTAGGATTATCTCAAGATGGGATAGGGTGTTAATTAAGGACATGTAACACCCCAAAATTTGAGAGAGGGTCGACCAGCGTTTTCTGTCCAAATTTGGTTTCTGCCAGGGGGCACACGGCCTGGGACACGGGCGTGTCCCCGGGCATGTCAGGCTGGAGTCGATGACTTGGACGCGTAGTCGACATTTTGCGCTCGACGAAGTGTCGAGACAGGGCACACGGCCTGAGACACGGGCGTGTCTCAGGGCGTGTCGAGCCCGTGTCGACAACCGGCCCGGGCTGTCGACATTTTCGCTCGACGATGTGTCGAGACAAGGCACACGGCCTAGGACACGGGTGTGTCCAAGGCCGTGTCAGTCACTCGACGAACTTCTCTCGACGAAGTTCACTCGACGAGTGTCGAGTGTCGAGACAGGGGCACACGGCCTGTAACACGGGCGTGTCACAAGGCGTGTCTCGCATGGTCGACGAACTTCGCTCGACGAAGTGTCGAGGCAGTGAACACGGTCTGGAGCCCAGGCGTGTTGAGGTAGACACGGGCAAGGACACGGGCGTGTCCAGTACCCGTGTAGTTCTCGGGTTGTTTTTGGGGTTGTGTCGATGGAGGCACACGACCGACCACACGGCCGTATTAGTTGGAACACGGGCGTGTCAGGTCAAACACGGGCGTGTCGGACACCTGTGTGCTGTTCCAGGTGCGTCGTTTTTGATGGTGAATGGGGGACATGGCCCTTGACACGGGCATGTGCCAGGCCGTGTTCGTCCCAGTTATTTTATTTTTCAGACGGATCGTGGCCGCTCTTTCCCTTATTTTGGGATCTGATGGTCCAGGACTGCTCTTGGGGAGTTAAGTCCGAGAATAGGGTTGGAAACCCTCATTGTTCTCCAAGCTTTCTCTTACTAAAATTCTAGAGAGAAGGGAGAGTAAGGAGGAAGGTGAAGTAGAGATCCGGCTGTTGGAGAGGCTTCGGTGCACCAAATCGCAAGTCGAGTCCAGATCCGTGGAGGCTAGACCGTTGCGAAGGTTTTCATCCGGCTATCTTCCATGGCTAGGAAGAGGAGTCGGAAGGTAACGACACTTCTCCTCTCGATTTTAGGATGCATGTTTTAGCATCTCTTCTTTTCTAATTTTTGGGCACCAAACTCTCAAATGAGAGGGGTTTGGGTCGCCAAGGTTCAAGAGGAACCTCCGGGTCGATTGAGTCCATCCCCGGCATGTTTGCATTAGAGATCCGCTCCATTAGTGGATTAGGCATGGTGGGTGAAGTCGTGGTCGCGACCATTAGTCCGACTCGGTGATGTTGCATACGAGCTTTAAGGATTCGTAGAGATCCGTTGCGGCAAGATGCTGTTTGTGATGTGGTGATGTTTTCCCCTTTTTCTCGAGTAAGTACGTGTAGTCGGAACCGGATAAGTTTAGCTCCTCAATGGCGGTAGATGGTTTCCTTGGTGGACAAGGTTAGCTCCGCATGAGTGGTAGATGGTTTCCTTGGTGCGCGAGAACGTTGCAGTACAAATGAGGGACTAGGGTGGAATTGTCTTGGAATATGATATGCCAAGGCGTGGTTGTGTCTCCGTGGTCGGCTGGCTATCCCGTGACGTACACGTCATCTGTGGAGGGTGTCCCGGGGAGACTAGTCCCCTTCTATGAGACTGACGAGAATGCCAAGCAAGGGGAAAGCCCAGGCAATGAGGTCATGAGCGGGTGGGGTCCAGCAAGGCTTCTTAGAATCGGTCAGTTTGTGTTTGTTGGAATCCTGACATGAGACGTCAGAGCTTGCAGGCAAGCCTGGGTCTAAGACCCTGAGCGGGTGGGGCCTAAGCAAGAATTCCATGTGGCAGCTTGTGTGCCATTGGGGGGAATTGTGTCTCCATTTTTGTTTGCGGCTTTATGTCAATGTGGAAACGATGAGTACCCAATTGATGTGATGTTGTGCTAGATGCATACGCTATAGGGTGCCTTGGGTGAAACTCGGGTGGTTGCATACATGTTGCATAAGTAGGCCCCTTTTTATATTATATGCTCAACCCGTAGAGAACGTGTATGATGTTTGTGACATCCAAGCTTATTTTTAATGCACTTCTTGTTTATATTTGTATTTTGCATACGAAGTGCTGACTTGCAGGTTGGAGGGTTCCCCGGGATCCGTTAGGGGCGGCCGGGAGGAGATGTGTTTGTTACACAGTTTGAGGTCAGCCTTTGCTGACCCACGTTACTAATAATTTCTACAGGGCAAGGATCGCAAGGAGGAGCTAGCTCGCTGGCCAGAAAGGCCTAAGCCTCATGAAGTGTTAACTTTTGTAGTAGCTCTACTCTTTATGACGTTGTATGTTTTGATGCCCTTGGTGACCGGCTTGCATGCCGAGGTAGACTAGGAGTGCTTATGCACTTTCATGATTGTTGTATTATTTGAGTTTGGACTCTCTTATGTTGTAAGGCCATAAGGCCATCTTTTTATTACTCTTGTAGTGGTGGATAACTTCTAGTCTTTCTTGTGTTTCCGATGTGTTGTGCAAAGCGTTTTGAGTGTGGGTAGTTATATCATCTTATAATACTAAAGCTGTGGCGTTCGTATGTTGTGGGGCCCCGGCCGGACCCATATTATACGGTCATTACAGGGGAGGCGTTACAATTTGGTATCAGAGGGAGGTTAGATTCAAGGTCAGTGCATAGAGAAGTTATCCACAGAAGAGTAACGCGGGACCATGAGTGTCCTTATGTTTAAGTCTTGAGATTAGAGACTGATCCCTAGCAACGGTCGTGCTAGGTGGAGAAGCCAGGCGAGTGGAGCCTTTGGCGAAAAGGGTGGCTATCGGACATGGAGACCGGCACATGAAGTATTTCCTGAGTTTCCATCCCCCGTCATTCAAAGGAGTTGGTACACCAACGGATGCGGAGGATTGGTTGGTTCGAATTCAAGAGCTTTTAAGGGTGGCAGAGACGCCAGAAGAAAAGAAATCGGAATATGCAGCGTTCATGTTGGAAGGAGGCGCCAAGTTGTGGTAGGTGAGCCATAGCGGCCGCCAGTTCCCTGGACGCACCCCGTAAATGGAGGAATTTGGGGATGCTTTTCTAAAGGGGTACATTCCCGTTTCTACACGGTTGGCCCTTCAGAGGTAGTTTCTATACTTAATGCAGCGAGACAAGACGGTGGACGAGTATGTGCAGGAGTTCACCCGCTTGGGTTGTTATGCGGGAACGACGATGGCAGATGATGTAGAGAGAGAATCTGAGGCAACCCCTCATTTCCATGAAGAGAGCTAGTTTTATTGAGCTAGTTGAGGCTGCCAGGATATTGGAGAGTGATCGGGAGCGAACCCAACATTGTGAGGGTTTCACTGCCAGGCAAGTGGATGCCTGGAGGTTCTCACTCTAGGGGACCGCTAGGGTATTATTCGATACGGGAGCATCGCACTCCTTTCTTACGGAGAGCTTCATCCGAAGAATAGGGGTTGAGTCTTTCTTGGCGGACGCGGAGCTGAAAGTGCGCGTGCCCAATGGGTCATCCTTGACACCGGTGCCAAAGGGCGCATCTGTTGGGAGCTGGACGGAGTTGACTTCGTTTTGGTAGCAGCGATTTTACCATTGGTTGAGTTCGATGTCATTTTGGGCATAGACTGGCTTACAGAGCAGCGCGCCAGTATTGATTGCCTATCTAAGGTAGTGACCCTAAGGAGCAAAGGGCAGGCGGAAGTCAAATTTGAGGGCCTTTGTGGAGTGGCATGTTCCCTGATTTCGGTCATGCAATTGATGCAGGCGGTTAACCAGGGTGGTGTAGCGCTGGTAGCGTTATTGGAGGTTCGCCTCTCCTAGTTGTCTATTGAGGAAGTGCCCGTGGTGGCAGAGTTTAATGATTTGTTTCCGGATGAACTTCCTGGAGCGCCTCCTCGGCGAGAGATCGACTTCTCGATCGAGTTAGTGCCGGAGGCTAGGCTGGTGTCACGTCCTCCGTTTAGGATGGCACCAAAGGAGTTGGCTGAACTCAAAGTACAGTTACAGGAACTGTTGGAGCAAGGGTATATTAGACCCAGTTCTTCGCCGTGGAGCGCGCCGGTGTTGTTTGTAAAGAAGAAAGATGGTAGTATGCGGCTGTGCATAGACTACCGAGAGCTGAACAAACTGACCGTTAAGAATAAGTATCTGATTCCTCGGATAGACGACTTGTTCGACCAGTTGGTAGGGTCGGTGTACTCAAAATTGGACTTGAAGTCAGCTATTATCAGTTGCGAATTCGGGACGAGGACATCCCCAAGACTACCTTTGGTACGAGGTACGGTCACTTTGAGTTTATGGTGATGTCGTTCGGGCTGACGAACTCTCCATCTGTGTTCATGGACCTTATGAACCGGGTATTTCGGGAATACTTGGATTCTTTTGTGGTTGTCTTCATCGATGACATCTTGGTGTATTCCAAATCGGAAGTGGAGCATGAGACCCACTTAAGAGTGGTCTTGCACGTGTTGAGGGAGAATCAGCTGTATGCAAAGTTCTCAAAGTGAGAGTTCTGGTTAGCAAAGGTGGCGTTTTTGGGCCACGTGATTAGTGAGGATGGGGTGGCAGTGGATCCAACAAAAGTGGAAGCCATCAGAGATTGGCCGATTTTGAGGACCGTGGCGGAAGTCCGAAGTTTTTTTGGACTAGCCGGGTATTATAGGAGATTTGATAATACGGTTTGCAGTCAATTCTATTACGATATTTTCGGGGTTTTAAAGCAAATCATGTCTTGTAAAGTACTTATTTTGATTCTCCTTTGTATATATTTTTGTCGCTAATGCATTTTTTCTACTTTTTGCAGGTTTTCACGCCTTTCAGCCGAATTTTGCTGTGACACGCCCCAAGGTCACGCCCTACTCGGGCGTGTACCTAGGGCGTGTAACCCAGAGGAATGAAGCAATTGGTCTGAAACTGCATTCCGTGGAAACTTAGTGAACACGCCCTCTATCACGCCCGTGTCACATCCGACACGGGCGTGTTCCAGAGGCGTGTCCCCAGGTTCCGAGGAATCGCCGCAATGCGCTCGTTTTTCCCGCTCCACCGTCGCACCGAAAGTGTCACGCCCCAGGGTCACGCCTGACCCGGGCGTGACATATGGGCGTGTACTTCAGCAATTCCGCCCGTCACCTTCAGCATTCAATTTCAGCTCAACAAAGTCACGCCGCAAAGAACACGCCCCAGGTACACGCCCTACCAGGGCGTGACTTGTGGGCGTGTACTTCAGCTACTTCGTCAGAATTAAATTCCAGCCCGAAAAAGTCGCATCGAATTTGTCACGCCCCAGGGTCACGCCCGACCCGGGCGTGACAGGGGGGCGTGACCTGACCCGAAAAATTCTATAAATAGAGCCCAACTCCAAGGGTTCAGGGAGACCTTTTGCATTGAGAGGGGAGGTTCTGTCCTTTGTATTTTTGAACTTTTTTAAGCATGTCTCTTTATTTTTAGTTCTTAGCTCTAGCTTTATGCTTTCCCTGTATTAGCTCCTAGCTTCTTTCTGTAGTATAATGTTAATGATAGTGTAGTTTACTTTCCATGCACTTGTAATCTCTGGTTTTCAAGTTGTAAGATCCATGTTTCCATTAATAAAGAAGTGTTGTTTTCTTTTTTGTTTCTACTCTGTTTTCACTATTTTCTTCTACTCATCCCCCTCTTCCACCTCACCATGATTAACTAATCCTCTATGTACTCGATCTTGATGATCCGAGGTTCGAGTGATTAGGTTATGATGCTTTGAATCTTACCTTTTCTTTTTAGGGTTTTAGCCTTGAATTACTCTTGATTTATCACGGGTTGGAGGTATATCATCGATATATACTCTCCACCTTTGCTTTCATTCTGGGCTAGCAGAGAGGCCGAAAGTTTGAAATGAGCACTCAAGAGTAAAGGGAGTTGTTCGCACCCCTCGAGAGAGGCAGACGTTCAAATCTCCCGGATTGGAGCAAAATCCAATAGTGGGGTTCACCGCATAAAGCGAGTTTTAGGCCTCCGATTTAGGCGAGAGTCGGTCGGATCTTCCTAAACTCAGTTAGGCACGGCCTTCGAGAGAAGCGTGTCAATATTTATGGAACCTCCACGGTCAAGGACCTTTACCCTAATTTGTTTAGGTTTATTTATCGTTTTTTTCTAACCACTCTTACCGAGGTGATTTATGATCGAGTGCATTTTCCTCTCATCGTTACTAAGCTTTAGTATAATCACTCTTTTAGCTCTCTTTATCTTTTCATGCAAGTAGCTCTCTTTCATTGCAAGTATTTCTCTTCCTTTAGTACGCTTAGCTTTCTTTTAAACCCTAATTTTTCCGTCGATAAAATAATAGATTTCGTGTGAGTAAGCTTAATTAACGGTTCCCGGATTTCAATACGACACTTGTGTCCCCTAGCTGCATTTCGATAGGTATACTTGCCTTGTTGGATTGTTAGTTTGGTAATTTCTCCTTGCAGATATCTAAAAGACATCAAGTTTTTGGCGCCGTTGCCGGGGAGGCAACGCTCGTTGATAAATTGAAAACACGAATATATTAATTCTATCACTTCTCTTTCTCACCCTCCTTCTTAAAATTTTTCCCCCTACTCACTTGAGTTAAATGGCTGGATTTTGTTCAAGCAAGTGTGCGTATTTTTAATTTTTTCCGCCTACTCACTTGAGTTAAATGGCTGGATTTATTTCAGTAAAGTGTGTTTACTTTCTGTAGAGTGGGTGTGTTTTAATTTTCTGTCGAGTGCGTGAGTGTAGCTTTTATTTTCCCCCTACTCGCTCGGAGTTAAATGGCTGGATTTTAATTACCGCCTACTTAATAGAAACCCACATCACAAATTTTTCTACACCACCTAACTCTCTCTAAAAGGGCAAAGTGGCTCTAAATGCCACTATCTTGTCTAGGACCTTGTGAACCCTTCACCGGGTAGCCCTTGGGAAGTTCGGGAGTTAAAACATAAAAAAATCTATTTCAAAAAAAAAATTCGAACTTCATTAGCTCTTTTGTTTTCTAGTTTATTTTATTCATCTTTTTTCTCCTCTCTTCTTCTAGTGTATGACCCGCGGAAGTCCGTCGGTTATTTTGGACCTGAACCACGAAATTGAGCGTACTCTTCGGAGAAGATCGCGATTTCAAGGCCCTACTACCCAAGTGCCGGTTGAGAATTCCGAGTCATTTTCTACCTTAAGAATGGAAGAACCCAACGTAGAGGAAGCCGTGCAAAGGCCTATGTCCTATTATGCATGACCGAATCTCGAGGGTACAGAATCTAGTATAGTTCGCCCTGCAATAGCAAATAATAATTTCGAACTGAAGCCTAGCATAATTCAAATGGTGCAGCAGTATGTGCAATTTGACGGGCTTCAAGATGAAGATCCGAACGCACACATATCCAGCTTTCTTGAGATTTGTGACACCTTCAAGATAAATGGTGTCACAAATGATGCTATTAGGCTAAGATTATTTCCTTTCTCTCTTAGAATTAAGGCTAAGCAGTGGCTGAACACCCTTCCTAAAAATAGCATAACTACTTGGACGCAATTAACTGAAAAATTTTTGGCAAAGTATTTTCCTCCTGCTAAAACTACAAAACTTAGGAATGACATTTCTGCCTTTGGACAAATAGACTCTGAGACCCTTTACGAAACCTGGGAAAGATTTAAAGAATTATTAAGATGATGCCCACATCACGCTCTGCCTGTATGGTTGCAGGTGCAGGCGTTCTATAATGGGCTAAATCAAAGCACAAAGCAAATGATAGACGCAGCTTCTGGCGGTACTTTAAACCATAAGACCCCGGAAGAAGCTCTTGAGCTGTTTGAGGACATGGCCATGAACACTTACCAGTGGAATGTGCCTAGGTCCCACCCAAACAAACCTGCAGGTCTCTTTGAAGTGGACAACGTCTCCCAACTCGCACTGTAAGTTGAAATATTAAGAAAAAAATTACAGAGATGACTGTTGCCTCCGCCCCTTAGGTATGGGAATCTGCAACTCCTCCCGCCGAACATTTGGATTATGTAAATAATATGCCTAGAACTGCTTTTAATAATTTTCTGCTGCAAATTATCATCCTCCTGGTTTTAATTTTCCGAATAGTTATAATCCTGCGTTAAGAAATCATCCGAATTTTTCGTGGAGCAATCCATCGAATGTTGTGCGCCCGCCACCGCAAAGTGATTTTTCTGCACCACCACCACCTCCTCAAAGTTTTCCAAAACCTCCAAATTTGGATGAAATGTTTTCAAAATATATGAATGCTAATGACACTACGATTAGAACCTTAACTGGAAGTGTTAAAAATTTAGAAAATCAGGTAGGACAGCTCGCTAAAATGATTTCTGAGCGACCCGTAAGGTCTCTTCCTTCCAATATCGAGCCCAACCCGAGAGAGCAAGCGAAATCTATAACTCTTCGGAGTGGGAAGAAAGTTCCTGGTACGATAAGTGAAGAGCCCGAGGCAATCTCCGCTTCCGCTTTAAAAAATCAAAGCTCCGTTCCCGTTTTAAAAATTCCACCCTCTGCCGAAGAAATTATCACTCCTATTTTAGACAAACAACTCACTCCACCACCCACCTTTAAAAATAATCCATCCCCGCCATACCCTTCCGAACTTAATAAACAACGACAGGATGATCAATACACCCGTTTTTTAGAAATGTTTAAACAAATCCACATAAATCTGCCTTTCCACGAAGCCATATCCCAGATGCCGAAGTACGCAAAATATCTTAAGGACCTCCTAACCAACAAGAAGAAGTTAGAGAACCTTTCTCATGTCACTTTAAATGTCGAGTGCTCGGCGGTTTTGACAAACGGATTACCGAATAAAATCAGTGACCCGGGTAATTTCTCTATCCCGTATGTCTTTGGTGATCTCTTTGTCAAACACGCTTTAGCCGACTTAGGTGCGAGTATTAATCTTATGCCCCTCTCGTTGTTTAAAAAGTTAGGAATTGGTAGTCTCAACCCCACACGCATGAGTATCCAGCTCGCCGACAGATCAGTCAAATACCCGTTAGGAATAGTGGAGGACGTCCTAGTCAAAGTTGACAAGTTCATCTTCCCGGTGGACTTTGTCATTTTGGACATCGAAGAAGACGTCGAGGTTCCCCTGATCCTTGGCCGACCCTTCCTTGCCACCTCCCGAGCTATCATTGACGTAAGCAATGGTAAGCTCTTCCTTCGAGTGGGCGACGATGAGGTAACTTTCTCTATCACCCCCTCGATGAAGAACACACTAGCTAATGATGACTCCTGTTTTTTCATGGATACCGTAAGTGAAGAATCCTTCTCTCACACCTCTGATTTTGAAAAAGAATTTTCCAATTTTTGTTCCTCTCCTACTCCTCCAACTGAATCTCTACACCTAAGTGAAGAATCCTCCACCCGCCTTTCTGATTTTGAAAAAGAATTTTTTGATTTTTGTTCCTCTTCTACTTTTCCAACTGAATCGCTGCACGAAGCCGCCATGGCCGCTAGTAACACCCCTTTTAATTTTACATATAAAAAAGTGTACGAGGACATAGTTTTTGAAAAAGAACAAATTTCCAAAACCTCGTATCCCCCTACCTTGGAACTGAAAGAACTACCAGAGCACCTTCGATACGCTTTCTTAGAAAAGGACTCCAAGCTGCCTGTCATAATTTCGGCCTGCCTCACGGATGCACAAAAGGATAAACTTCTTTCAATTTTACAAAAGCATCGCCAAGCTATTGCTTGGCAGATATCTGATATCAAGGGCATAAGCCCATCTTTCTGCACTCATAAAATCTTAATTGAAGATAATTCACGTAACTCTATACAACCTCAGCGCCGTATAAACCCAAACATGAAAGACGTAGTTAAGGGCGAGGTTATGATATTGTTAGACGCAGGAATTATCTATCCTATATCTGACAGTAAGTGGGTTAGCCCAGTACAGGCAGTACCAAAGAAGGGAGGCATAACGGTAGTAAGTAATGAAAATAATGAATTAATCCCGACTCGGACGGTGACCGGATGGCGAATGTGTATAGATTACCGTAAGTTGAATGACGCCACCCGCAAGGATCACTTCCCCTTGCCGTTCATTGATCAGATTTTAGAACGACTTTCCGGACATAACTTTTATTGTTTTCTCGATGGCCTCTCGGGGTATCTTCAAATCCCCATCTCCCCCGAGGACCAGGAGAAAACTACGTTTACTTGTCCCTTCGGCACCTTCGCCTACCGAAGAATGTCGTTTGGATTGTACAATGCGCCAGCTACATTCCAACGATGTATGCTCGCCATCTTTGACAAGTACGTAGAAAGCATTATGGAAGTTTTCATGGATGATTTCTCCGTGTTCGGGAATTCCTTCGATAGTTGCTTAGAGTACCTTGAAAAAGTCTTAGAGCGATGCGAAGAAACTAACCTTGCCTTAAATTGAGAAAAATGTCATTTTATGGTGAGGGAAGTGTTAGTTTTGGGACATAAAATTTCTGAAAGGGGTATTGAAGTAGACGTTGCGAAAATAGAAGTTATCGAGAAGATGCCGCCACCTACGAACATAAAAGCTATAAGAAGTTTCCTGGGTCATGCGGGTTTCTACCGCCGCTTCATAAAGGACTTTTCCAAAATCACCAAGCCCCTTACCCATCTCTTAGAAAAAGACGCCCCATTCATGTTTGATGACCTCTGTCTAGCTGCCTTCAATTTAATAAAAGAAAAATTAGTTAATGCCCCAATCATGAAAGCTCCGGTGTGGGATCTTCCATTTGAGATAATGTGTGATGCGAGTAGTTATGCGGTGGGAGCCGTACTAGGTCAACGTATTTCCAAAAACTTCCACCCCATTTATTACGCTAGTAACACACTCACATCTGCACAGGAAAATTACACCACAACCGATAAGGAGATCTTAGCTGTAGTATTCGCTTTTGACAAATTTTGCCCTTATATTACTCTTTCGAAAATTATTGTTTTTATGGACCACTCGGCCCTCAAATATCTTCTCTCTAAAACGGATGTCAAGCCTCGCTTGATTCGCTGGGTCTTACTCCTCCAGGAGTTTGACTTAGAGATCCGTGATAAGCGAGGTGTCGAGAACTTGGCCGCCAACCACCTTTCGCGCCTAGACAACCCGTTTATAGAACAATTAGACGAAAATTCTTTTCATTACTATTTCCCTGATGAGAAGCTGTTCATAATTAACACATCTACTTCTCCTTGGTTTGCCCGCATTGCCAACTATCTAGTGGCTCGTGTGCTCCCAAAAGAGTTTTCATCTCAGCAAAAGAAGAAATTCTTTTCTGAGCTGAAAAACTATTTTTGGGAGGACCCGCATCTTTTCAGAATTTGTGCCGACCAAGTGATCAGGAGGTGTGTTTCTTTTGATGAAGGATTAGATATTATTAAACATTTGCATGAAGGACCGACAGGTGGGCACTATCAAGCAGCTCGCACCGCTCACAAAGTGTTAAGCGCGGGTTTTTACTGGCCCACCCTATTTAAAGACGTGCATGCCTTTGTGAGTAGGTGTGATAGTTGCCAACGGTCGGGGAATATTTCGAATAAAAATGAAATGCCACAAAATTATTTCCTAGAGTGCGAAGTTTTCGACCTCTGGGGGATTGATTTTGTCGGCCCTTTTCCTTCTAGCTTCGGGCATAAGTACATTTTAGTTGTCGTTGATTATGTTTCGCGTTGGGCCGAAGCCCAAGCTCTTCCTACGAATGACGCTCGAGTCGTAGTTAATTTCCTAAAAAAATTATTTTCTCGATTCGGTACGCCGCGCGCTATCGTTAGTGATAGGGGTTCTCATTTCTGTAACGCGCAATTTTCAAAAATCCTAACTAAATATGGCGTTACTCATAATCTTTCCATTGCCTACCACCCGCAAACTAACGGACAAGTCGAAGTAGTGAATAGAGAAATAAAAAGAATTTTAGAAAAGATAGTTTCAACATCTAGAAAAGACTGGTCAGCCAAATTAGACGATGCTCTATGGGCCTACCGAACAGCGTACAAAACCGCCCTCGGATGTACGCCATATCGGTTGGTTTATGGAAAATCGTGTCATTTACCCGTAGAGTTAGAACACCGCACCTTTTGGGCCTTACGATTTTTAAACTTCGATCCCCACTCTGTCGGCGATTTTAGAAAATTTCAACTTAACGAACTCGACGAGTGGCGCTCTAACGCATATGAAAATAACAGACCTTATAAAGAGCGGGCGAAGCATTTACACGATCGACATCTTAGGCACCCAAAAATCTTTAAGCCGGGCGACCAAGTGCTTCTTTATAATTCTCGTTTACGTTTATTCCCGGGTAAATTAAAATCACGTTGGTCGGGGCCTTTTACTATTTTAGAAGTCTTTTCTTATGGTACTGTTTTAATTTCCCACCCTGATAAGGGTACTTTCAAAGTGAATGGTCAGCGTCTTAAATTGTATTTCTGTGATGATGTCAGTCTCAACCCTGTTAACTCTATCTTTCCGGTCCTGACATTTGATTAATCTGAACTTTATTTTTCTCAAAAACTTTGAACTTTATTCGAACTTTATTTTTAAACAATATTTGGGACAATCTTATTTTGATGCGTCGAGCTCAAACGACGCTTTAAACAAAGGGCGCTCTTGGGAGGCAACCCAAGTTATCTTTTTCTGTTTTCTTTATTTCACAATTTTTGCCCCGAATGGCTCCGGCAAGCTGAAATTTCTGCGTTCGCCTGCTCCAACGGTTCTGATTCCATGACAAAGTCCACCAGACGACGTTTCATGAAGATCCACAGCACAAGCATGGAGGAGCGGCATCACTCAGCTTTCCCTGCAACATAAAACCGGGGAAGTACCTGTTTTTCAATTCTGTCTTTCATTTCTGTACTTTACTTTTCTCTCGTTCTCCGACCTCCTTCTCCATTGAGGACAATGTAGATTTTAAGCTTGGGGGATGAGTTCCTCCTTTTTGCTTTTTGTAAATATCCAAAAAATCCAAAAAGTCCAAAAAATATATATATAACTACATTTTGGTATTTCAATAAGTACCTCATGTTTATGTTTTGTTTTTCTCAAACTTCTTTATAAACAACGTAGTTAATTATAATTTTTCTAATCATTTTTTTATCATATTTTACAAGTAAAATGTTGGTCATGCTGTGTTTCTAATTCACGGTAGCATGTTAAGGTGAAATATTTCTCTAAAACGTGCATTTCTATTATGGTTTTCCGTTCTTTATTTTCTTTACTTTCTCTAAAATTTATCATCCACTATTTTCCTTTTCGTCTTTAGATAATTTTTGTAAGAACAAATTTTGAATAACGTAGTAGATATGAACGATCCAAGTCACATATTATTTTTATTTTCAAGATAATTTCATCAATCTTCTTTTATTATCTCGAACTTGCTTTTTGAAATTTATCAACTCTATGTTTTAAATAAATTTAAAAAAGCGTGAAAATGATTTAGGCCATTTTGTTTACGTTTGAGCTTTCCTGCCAACCTAAAATCTTTTACCACTAGTTAGCCGCTTTTGAGCCTTTTTTCCAAATTCATTTGATAACTCCACACAGCATTTCATTTTCACCAAAGCCCAAATTCCTACCTATCTAATTATGCTAATTTTTTTTTGAGTTTCATTCTAAAATTTTCATGAAAGGAAATTTTGTGTTATCTTTGGAGAAATTATTGAAAAAAGTGTACTCAAAAGCAATGTTTTGAAAAAAAAGAAAAAATGAATGATGAAAAAAAATAAAAAAATAATAATAATAAAGAAAAAAAAATAAAGAAGAAAAAAGCATTATATATATACATATTTTGTTTAAAATAAATTTATTTTTTTGAAACTCGTTGTTTTGGTTTAGTGTGATTTTTAAGCCTCCATGTTTATATTTGAATTCCACTCCTATTCATAATCTTAAACCAAACGTTTCGGTCCTATTAAGTCCTTTTGATTCACGCCTTTTTAAATTTTATTTAACAACTAAGAAAAGAAGAAAAGTAAATCAGTTTTAGTTTTGGATTTAAACTTAGATTTTTGTTATTTAATTGATATAATTATAATGCGTTGCTTGGATCTAGTAATAACTCAATACGTTCCTTTCATTTTCATTGCCTTGCTTAAATCTATTTAAAGAATTTCGTCAAAATTCTGGATGATTTATTTTTATTAAGTAAAGTTTATAAAAGTTAAACCATACTAAAATAATTGTTTTAGATTTACGTTTTACATTCTCCCTACCTAGAATTTCGCATAGTACTTGTGTAAGTATGATTAAAACTTTTTGAATTAGTCACTTTTTATGATTAGCTAGTCTTTATATCTTTGCTTGGGGACAAGCAAAACTTAAGCTTGGGGGAATTTGATAATACGGTTTGCAGTCAATTCTATTAGGATATTTTTGGGGTTTTAAAGCAAATCATGTCTTGTAAAGTACTTATTTTGATTCCTCTTTGTATATATTTTTGTCGCTAATGCATTTTTTCTGCTTTTTGTAGGTTTTCACGGCTTTCAGCCGAATTTTGCTGTGACACGCCCCAAGGTCACGGCCTACCAGGGCGTGTACCTAGGGCGTGTAACCTAGAGGAATGAAGCAATTGGTCCGAAACTGCATTCCATGGAAACTTAGTGAACACGCCCTCTGTCACGCCCGTGTCACATCCGACACGGGTGTGTTCCAGAGGCGTTTCCACAGGTTCCGAGGAATCGCCGCAACGCGCTCGTTTTTCTCGCTCCACCGTCGCACCGAAAGTGTCACGCCCCAGGGTCACGCCTGACCCGGGCGTGACATATGGGCGTGTACTTCAGCAATTCCGCCCGTCACCTCCAGCATTCAATTTCAGCTCAACAAAGTCACGCCGCAAAGAACACGCCCCAGGTACACGCCCTACCAGGGCGTGACTTGTGGGCGTGTACTTCAGCTACTTCGTCAGAATTAAATTCCAGCCCGAAAAAGTCGCACCGAATTTGTCACGCCCCAGGGTCACGCCCGACCCGGGCGTGACAGGGGGGTGTGACCCGACCCGAAAAATTCTATAAATAGAGCCCAACTCCAAGGGTTCAGGGAGACCTTTTGCATTGAGAGGGGAGGTTCTGTCCTTTGTATTTTTGAACTTTTTAAAGCATGTCTCTTTATTTTTAGTTCTTAGCTCTAGCTTTATGCTTTCCCTGTATTAGCTCCTAGCTTCTTTCTGTAGTATAATGTTAATGATAGTGTAGTTTACTTTCCATGCACTTGTAATCTCTGGTTTTCAAGTTGTAAGATCCCTGTTTCCATTAATAAAGAAGTGTTGTTTTCTTTTTCGTTTCTACTCTATTTTCACTATTTTCTTCTACTCATCCCCCCTCTTCCACCTCACCATGATTAACTAATCCTCTATGTACTCGATCTTGATGATCCTAGGTTCGAGTGATTAGGTTATGATGCTTTGAATCTTACCTTTTATTTTTAGGGTTTTAGCCTTGAATTACTCTTGATTTATCACGGGTTGGAGGTATATCATCGATATATACTCTCCACCTTTGCTTTCATTCTGGGCTAGCCGAGAGGCCGAAAGTTTAAAATGAGCACTCAAGAGTAAAGGGAGTTGTTCGCACCCCTCGAGAGAGGCAGACGTTCAAATCTCCCGGATTGGAGCAAAATCCAATAGTGGGGTTCACCGCGTAAAGCGAGTTTTAGGCCTCCGATTTAGGCGAGAGTCGGTCGGACCTTCCTAAACTCAGTTAGGCACGGCCTTCGAGAGAAGCGTGTCAATATTTATGGAACCTCCACAGTCAAGGACCTTTACCCTAATTAGTTTAGGTTTATTTATCGTTTTTTTTCTAACCACTCTTGTCGAGGTGATTTTTGATCGAGTGCATTTTCCTCTCATCATTACTAAGCTTTAGTATAATCACTCTTTTAGCTCTCTTTATCTTTTCATGCAAGTAGCTCTCTTTCATTGCAAGTAGTTCTCTTCCTTTAGTACACTTAGATTTCTTCTAAACCCTAATTTTTCCGTCGATAAAATAATAGATTTCGTGTGAGTAAGCTTAATTAACGGTTTCCGGATTTCAATACGACACTTGTGTCCCCTAGCTGCATTTTGATAGGTATACTTGCCTTGTTGGATTGTTAGTTTGGTAATTTTCTCCTTGCAGATATCTAAAAGACATCAAGATTTGTGGAGAACTTTTCGCCGATAGCTCTACCCCTCACCTCACTCACTTGTAAGGATCATAAGTTTGGGTGGACTCAAAAGTGCAGTCAAGCATTTGAGGCACTGAAAGAGAGACTGATGATGGCTCCAATCCTAAGTCTACCGCAAGGGATCGAGGGATTTCAGATCTTCAGTGACGCATCGGGATGCGGTTTGTGTTGCGTCTTGGTGCAACATGGCAAGGTGATAGCTTTTGCGGAGAACTTTTCGCCGATAGCTCTACCCCTCACCTCACCCTGTCCATGACTTGGAGTTGGCGGCGGTAATTTTTGCGTTGAAAATATGGCGACATTATGTGTATGGTGCAAAGGTGGAGATCTTCACGGATCATAAAAGTCTGAAGTATCTCTTGGATCAAAAGGACTTGAACATGCGGCAACGCAGGTGGGTTGAGTTTCTTGGAGACTACGAGGTGGAGATTCAGTATACGCCAAGTAAAGCCAATGTGGTGGCGGATGCCTTGAGTAGAAAGTACTCGGGGTAAGGGAATTGGATCGAAGCTCATGATGAGCGGTTGGTACGGGAATGGGAGTCCCTTCGTTTGGAATGTGTTGCGAGAGGCGAGTCCAACGTGGCTCGGTTGAACTGGATTGAAATACCGAACGACTTGTCCGATCGCATTCGGGAAGCGACTCGGTTGGATGTGGAGTTTCAACCATTTGTGTTGGAGGCTCAAAAGGGCGAGAGCAGCGCCTGGGAGATGATTGATGGGATTCTAAGGAAGGACGGAAGGGTTTGTGTACCGCAGTTCGGCAAACTCCGTGAGGAGTTGATGTTTGAGGCTCACTTCACAAAGTACTCCATTCACCCGGGCAGTACAAAGATGTACTTGGATATGAAGAAATCCTTTTGGTGGCCGGGCCTGAAGCGGGACGTAGCTCTGTATGTGAATCGTTGCCAAACTTGCGCCTTGGTGAAGGCCGAATGTCAGAAGCCGGGCGGGTTCCTGAAGCCCCTTCCAATCTCTGAGTGGAAATTTGATGACATCTCCATGGATTTTGTACATGGTTTGCCTAGATCACAGCAGGGTAATGATGCTATTTGGGTGATCGTGGATCGCTTAACCAAGGTGGCTCACTTCATCCTAAATTGTAAGGAGGACAGCGTGGAGAAGCTGGTGGAGTTGTATGTTCGCAACATTGTGCGACTGCATGAGATTCCTAAGAGCATAGTCAGCGATCGAGATAGATGGTTTACGTCCAAGGACTGGAGATTGGTTCAGAAGAGTTTGGGCACGAAGCTAAAGTTCAGTACGGCGTTCCATCCTCAAACTGATGGGCAAACCGAAAGAACAAACCGTACTATGGAGGATATGCTGAGAATGTGCATTCTTGACTTCGGCAAGAAGTGGGAGGATCACCTCTTCATGGTGGAATTCGCGTACAATAACAGTTATCAAGCAAGTATAAAAATGGCGTCATACAAAGCTTTGTATGGGAGATGGTGTCGAACACCGATGTCTTGGACAAAGGCGGGAGACACCAAAATTTTGGGAAAGGAGGTGGTAGTTGACGCTTGTAAGTTGGTACGGACCATTTAAAGAGCGTATGAAGGTGGCGGAAGACCGGCAAGCAAAATACTTTAATGCTCGTCACAGGAAGTCGGAGTTTGCGGTAGGCAATTGGGTCTATTTGAAGATCAAGCCGTTCAAAGGCGTCTCACGGATTCGCCGACTCAAAAAGTTGAGTCCAAGGTTTTTGGGGCCTTTTGAAGTTGTTGAACGGGTGGGAGAAGCAGCCTACCGGTTGGCGTTGTCTGTGGAGCTGAGTGGATTGCATGACGTCTTCAATGTCTCTGTCTTGAGGAAAGCCTTGGTGGAGGCTAGTGTGGTGATCGAGCCGGCATCGGTGTCGATTGAGGAAGACTTGAGGACGCGGGTCCTTCCAATTGCTATAGAGGATTCGGAGACTCGGCAGTTGCGGAATAAAGAGGTTAAACTCGTGAAAGTCTAATGGGACAACTGCGGTCGTGAGGAGCTCTCTTGGGAGCGAGAACAAGCCATGCGAGAATAGTATCCAGAGCTCTTCAAATCAGGTACCATTTAAGCGTTGTTTCCTTTTGCTTTGTAATTTCGGGACGAAATTATTTTAAGGGGGAAGAGTTGTAACACTCCAAAATTTGAGAGAGGGTCGACCAGCATTTTCTGGCCAAATTTGGTTTCTGGCAGGGGGCACACGGCCTGGGACACGGGCGTGTCCCAGGGCATGTCAGGCTAGAGTCGACGACTTGGCCGCATAGTCCACATTTTGCGCTCGACGAATTGTCGAGATAGGGCACACGGCCTGAGACACGGGCGTGTCTCAGGGCCTGTCGAGCCCGTGTCGACAACCGGCCCGGGGTGTCGACATTTTCGCTCGACGATGTGTCGAGACAAGGCACACGGCCTAGGACACGGGCGTGTCCAAGACCGTGTCAGTCAGTCGACGAACTTCTCTCGACGAAGTTCACTCGACGAGTGTCGAGTGTCAAGATAGGGGCACACGGTCTGTGACACGGGAGTGTCACAGGGCGTGTCCCGCATGGTCGATGAACTTCGCTCGACGAAGTGTCGAGGCAGTGAACACGGCTTGGAGCCTAGGCATGTTGAGGTAGACACGGGAAAGGACACGGGCGTGTCCAGTACCCGCGTAGTTCTCGGGTTGTTTTCGGGGCTGTATCGATGGAGGCACACGGCCGACCTCACGGCCGTGTCAGTTGGAGCACGGGCGTGTCAGGTCAAACATGGGTGTGTCGAATGCCCGTGTGCTGTTCCAGGCGCGTCGGTTTTGACGGCGAATGGGGGACACGGCCCTGGACACGGGCGTGTGCCAGGCCGTGTTCGGCCCAGATATTTTATTTTTCAAACGGATCGTGGCCGCTCTTTCCCTTATTTTGGGATTTGATGGTCCAGGACTGCTCTTGGGGAGTTAAGTCCAAGAATAGGGTTCGAAACCCTCGTTCTTCTCCAAGCTTTCTCTTACTAAAATTCTAGAGAGAAGGGAGAGCAAGGAGGAAGGTGAAGTAGAGATCCGGCTGTTGGAGAGGCTTCGGTGCTCCAAATCGTGAGCCGAGTCCAGATCCGTGGAGGCTAGACCGTTGCAAAGGTTTTCATCTGGCTATCTTCCATGGCTAGGAAGAGGAGTCGGAAGGTAACGACACTTCTCCTCTCGGTTTTAGGATGCATGTTTTAGCATCTCTTCTTTTCTAATTTTTGGGCACCAAACTCTCAAATGAGAGGGGTTTGGGTCGCCAAGGTTCAAGAGGAACCTCCGGGTCGATTGAGTCCGTCCCCGGCATGTTTGCATTAGAGATCCGCTCCGTTAGTGGATTAGGCATGGTGGGTGAAGCCGTAGTCGCGACCATTAGTCCGACTCGGTGATGTTGCATACGAGCTTTAAGGATTCGTAGAGATCCGTTGCGGCAAGATGCTGTTTGTGATGTGGTGATGTTTTCCCCTTTTTCTCGAGCAAGTACGTGTAGTCAGAACCGGACAAGGTTAGCTCCTCAATGGTGGTAGATGGTTTCCTTGGTGGACAAGGTTAGCTCCACATGAGTGGTAGATGGTTTCCTTGGTGCACGGGAACGTTGCAGTACAAATGAGGGACTAGGGTGGAATTATCTTGGAATGGATGTGCTAAGGCGTGGCTGTATCTCCGAGGTCGGCTGGCTATCCCATGACGTACACGTCATGTGTGGAGGGTGTCCCGGCGAGACTAGTCCCCTTCTGTGAGACTGAGAAGAATCCCAAGCAAGGGGCAAGCCCGGGCAATGAGGCCATGAGCGGGTGGGGTCCAGCAAGTCTTCTTAGAATCGGTCAGTTTGTGTTTGTTGGAATCCTGACATGAGACGTCAGAGCTTGCAGGCAATCCCGGGTCTAAGACCCTGAGTGGGTGGGGCCTAGGCAAGAATTCCATGTGGCAGCTTGTGTGCCGTTGGGGGGAATTGTGTCTCCCTTTTTGTTTGAGGCTTTATGCCAATGGGGAAACGATGAGTACCCAATTGATGTGATGTTGTGCTAGATGCATACGCTATAGGGTGCCTTCGGTGAAACCCGGGTGGTTGCATATATGTTGCATAAGTAGGTCCCTTTTTATATTATATGCTCAACCCGTAGAGAACGTGTATGATGTTTGTGACATCCAAGCTTATTCTTAATGCACTTCTTGTTTATATTTGTATTTTGCATACGAAGTGCTGACTTGCAGGTTGGAGGGTTCCCCGGGGTCTGTTAGGGGCGGTCGGGAGGAGATGTGTTTGTTACACAGTTTGAGGTCAGCCTTTGCTGACCCACGTTACTAATAATTTCTACAGGGCAAGGATCGCAAGCAGGAGCTAGCTCGCCGGCCAGAAAGGCCTAAGCCTCATGAAGTGTTAACTTTTGTAGTAGCTCTACTCTTTATGACGTTGTATGTTTTGATGCCCTTGGTGACCGGCTTGCATGCTGAGGTAGACTAGGAGTGCTTATGCACTTTCATGATTGTTGTATTATTTGAGTTTGGACTCTCTTATGTTGTAAGGCCATAAGGCCATCTTTTTATTACTCTTGTAGTGGTGGATAACTTCTAGTCTTGCTTGTGTTTCCGCTGTGTTGTGCAAAGAGTTTTGAGTGTGGGTAGTTATATCATCTTATAATACTAAAGCTGTGGCGTCCGTATGTTGTGGGGCCCCGGCTGGACCCATATTATACGGTCATTGCAGGGGAAGCATTACAGGACTTTCCTACTCCAGATAAGGAAGTTCCTCCACAGAAAAAGAAGAAGAAAGTAATAATTGCTCCTGAAACTTCCAGTAGTTCAGAGGAGCAAGTAGTTTTCAGTTCTAATGAGGAAGAAGCTGATAATGCTGGAAGATCACCAGTAAGAACTGTAGATGCACAGAGGCAGGGGGAGGAACCATCTACTAGCCTCATTCCCCTAGATCCACTCCAGGGGGAGCCTCAACATGAGGAAGTCCCAACTCACTTAGACAGTGAAATGGCAACTCAAACAATCCTTGAGGTAATACATGAAGTTAATCAATCAATTTTCAATTTTGAGGATGAAGTATTAACTGAATATTTGATTGATGTTGAACAGCCAACATAATTACATAGTCAAGCACAAGATGTGATCATGGAAGATACATCTGTTGCTACTGATGCTCCAGAGATAAGAGAATCTCCAGTTCCTTCCCAACAAAAATTTACCTTAGAAGAGTTGTTTCCTGATATTGAGGGGGAGCATGCTGGTTTTGAGGGGGAGAAAACTGTTTTTGATGGAGAGCAAGCTAACCTTGAGGGGGAGAAAGCAGCTTTTGAAGGTGAGCCAGTTACACTTGAGGAGGACCAAGTTAATCTTGAGGGGGAGCATGTAAGGTCTCAGGGAGAGACTGCAAGGAATGATGAGGAGCTTCCAAGGACTGAGAAGGAATTGCCTCCTAGTCCAAAGGATAGAGTTGATATTGCCAGTACCTCTGATTCTGAGGATGCAGCTGAGGTTCAGGCTAAGAAGAGGAAGCTTATGGTCTTCAAAAGAAGGAGCCAGAGCTACAAGAAGGTACTACAAACAGTTGCTCCACAGCCTGCCTCAATAATTGATTATAATTCTTTGTTAGTATCTATGCAAGTCAAGTTAGATGAGCAAAGGGTTTCCATGGAGAAGTATATAGATGAGACACATAAAGATCTCCAACTCTCCTTGGCAACATATATAAAGTCAATAAGATTTGAAGTGAATCAAAATAAGAGAGAAATGACTGATTGTTTCCACAAGGGTGGAAATGCTATAGTTTATCTAGCTACACATCAGGAAAAGATAAAGACTCAAGTGGATGACATAGCTCTTAAGCAAGGCTATGGACTAGAGAATCAAATTAGAATGAACGAAAATCTCACAGAATCACATAATGTGATTGTCACATAGATGAAGAATATTGCTACTGCACAGGCTACAGAAAGGGCTACAGACAAGGCAGAATTTGTCAAGCAATTACAAGAAGGAGTAGCTGCTGTCCAAACTGCTATTACAGAATCTCAAAAGACCATTTCTGGCCTGCTGCTCAAGTTAAGGGGATTTTATAAAGATGGTGTCAATTTTATGGATGAACAGATCAGATTTCAGAAGGATGATCTTAGAGATCATATGGCCAAAGAAGTCATAAAGGGGGAGAGGGTTTTAGTCAAAGCTGGATCTGACCATGCTAAATGGATTTCCAATAGCATCAGAGCCACACTTGGACATCCACCCCTTTGTGATGATGACAATGTGGCTGAATCTGGAGTTCATCCTGCTGATTTTGGAGGTGAACAAGCTGAAGTTGCCCAAGTTATCTATCCTCCAGCTGATTTTGAGATGATACATCAAGAAGTACAGTCCATGTACAGCCCTCCTGAAGGTGCTCAAAATGTGATCATTGAGAAAGTAGACAAGCCTATGTCAGAGGCATTTTTGAAAGAGCAGAAGCTCTATTATCAAAGAAGAGATTCAGAGAACAGGCAGAGTTAAGGCTTGATTTTGAATAATGGAGCCATACTTCTAGAAATATTATCCTAACTGCTTGGAAAGCTGCAAAGGACAATACCCTAGAGAGGGGCAAATGGTATTCTGAACAAGAATGGAGAAGACATGAAGTCAGGCAAGAGGCCATAGTTCAGTACAGAAGAAAGGCAAAACTTGGGAAGCTACCTCCTAATGTACAGGAGCCTAGCAAATATTTCCCAAAGCCTTATCACTATTTTGAAAGACAAAAGATAAGGGCTGAAGAGCTGAAAAATAAAGATCTAAAGGGCAAGATGCCTGCTGATGACTCTGATGTTCCTGTGCAAGCCAAGATTCAATCAGGCAAGGGCATTGTCATCAAGGAGCCAGGGCAGCCTTAGATTAGATTTTCTTAAGTTTACATCTTTGTAATCTTTTGTGTTTAAAATCTATGTAAACTTTTGATCAAAGAAACTTTTGGAAGTTGAACAAAACTATAATGAATGCTTATTGTGTTAGCATACTTATTCAGTGATGAAACATCTTTTATGTTTTGTTTTAAGTATTTACCATGTCATATAATATTGTTATACATCAAAATGTGTATTTGTTATGAATGTGTATATCATTGACTAAGGGTTATGACTTCTCCAAATAGGGGGAGATTGTTGGGTACATTAGAAAATGTATACCAGATTTGAAGAAGCCTCACCCTACTCAATGATATGCATCAAGGTGTATTTGATGTGTTTTGCGTTTATATGTGCAGATTAAGTAATTGCAGGAAATGCAGAAAAATTTCTAAGTCCATGTGTCGACACCTAGAGAAGCAGTGTCGATACTTATGAAGGCTTATGTCGACACTGGAGAAAAGCTGTGTCGACACTTGGAGTTAATTGTGTCGACACTTGGAAAGGCTGAGTCGACACCAGAATCAACTGTGTCGACACTAGAAGGAATGTGTCGACAAGCAGTGAAGCTCAGTTGACATACAGAGAAGCAAAGTTGACATCAACTGTGTCGACACCAAAAGGCAGTGTCGACACACAGGAATACTTAGTCGACATCAAATGTGTCGACACATAGAGGCAGTGTCGACACACAGAAGTATTTGTCAACATCAACTGTGTCGACACACAGGACTTGTGTCGACACACAGCAAAGCTTAAACAAAGTTAAAGTAAAGAAGTACATGTGTCGACACAAAGGAGATGTGTCGACACACGGCAAGTTTCAACAAAGTTAAAGAAAAGAATGTTTGTGTCGACATACAGAATCTGTGTCGACACATTCTGAAGAAGCAGTGTCGAGAAGCTGTTACAACAACAAAAGGAGTTATGTCGACACCACCAAGGCTAGTGTCGACACTTAGTCCACTTGTGTCGACACTTAGTCTAATTGTGTCGACACAAAATGAAGTTCAGTATCGACACTTTCAGACAGAGACAGTGATTTCAAGAAGTGACTGGATGACTTGACAGCTGCCATTTCTAACTGGTCAACTACTACTGTTATAGCTGTCAGAAGGTTGTTAGAAATCGGATCAGCCGGTTACCATGGAGGAAGACTATATAAAGGCTTTCTTCTTCAACAGAAAGTGATGATCAATCATTGAAGAATACAGATTCTGAGCAATACAGAGAGAAGTAATAATACAGAAGATTTTCGACAGAAGATCTAGAAGAAGTTGCAGAGAGAGAGCTCCATCTAAGAAGTGCAGTTGTTGAACCAGGCTGCCAAGAAAGATTCAGATTGTGATCTGAATCTCAAGTCAGAAGCTGATTGAAGATCATCTTCTCAGGAGATTCAACCCTACTGAGTTCAGATTCAAGAAGCTTTGAAGAAAGCTAAGAGAGGTTAATCTCTGTCATCAAGTTCTTCCAAGAACTCATCAAGAAGTCATCCATCTCTTCTCTCTTTGTCAGGGTGGTGGTTATTTACTTTGTTTAATCAAATTTTTGTAAGATCTTTATAGATCTGAGATTGTAAGCCTATTATATAAAGGTTGATTGTAGGAGAACATTTTCTCTGAGTGGTAGGGCTGTGAGCCTGAGGTATAGGAGATTGTGATCTCTGAGTGTAGGTCTTGTTGAAGGCTGAGGTAGGGCATTTGGCCTGAGTTGTAGGAGTGTGGATACACTCTGAGTTGTAGGAACCTGTTTGGGGTTCTGAGCTGTAAGATCTGAGGATCAGAGGTGAAGTACAGAAGTTAGTCTGAATCGATTACACTGCTAGATAGGCGAAGGGGGAAAGTGGATGTACCCAGACCTTGGGGAACCACTATAAATACTGTGTGCACTCTGTGAATGATTGTTTCTATGATTGATGTGCTGATAGCTGTAGAATTTACAATTGCTGCTTAAATTACAGAACAGTTTTCTGTCTTTAAAGTAAAAGAAAAATTACACATATTCACCCTCCCCCCTCTAGGTGGTTAGGCACAAATTCTTTCAAACTCATCCTATCGAATGTCCACTAAATATATAAACTCCGCATTTATATATAACAGGAACGTATATAACACACACATCCATGGCCTTAAGGCCTTACAAGTTGCTCTTTATAAAATATATAATTTCATACATCGGCACGCAGGCCGGCCACACGTGAAATCCAAACATTCTTTGCACGGCCTTCAAGGGCCTTAAGCAGCAAGCCTTTATTCCGCTCAATTCAATTCACATCAATCCACCAACACCTGCAAATAGACATCCACCCAAGAGAGCTAAACAAAGCAACGGTCAGCATTAGCTGACCAATTATAATGACCCTACTCCTTACTCGGGGCAGTGGTTCCTTCCTTGTATGTATTAGAAGCATAATATCTATTAATCATAACAAGTGCGCTCAGGCACAACAAAATCACAAACGCCGGTCTCAACCCGACGCTCCGTGCACTCAGGGCACCTTACGGTGTACCGGACTCCGTGGCAACACCACCGATCAGAGAATTATTTACTTGTTGGCTGGCCGGTCCTAGTCACCCCAACCCGCAGACTGGGAGCATTCCGCTCAAACCACTCAGAGGTGATAATCTCACGGCAAACTTGAGCATTTAGATCGACCCACCGCAGTGGTGCAGCAAGCCGGGTTTACCTCATGCTCCCAAGGCATTGCAACTCATCGATCTCCCAAAATAACAAGGGACAGGTCAGCCTTTCTCGTGCTCAAACCGTCAGTAGCGCACCACTAGACGCGGGTCGGCCTTCCCTCCTGATTAGCCGCAGCTTTTCGCTCTCCTAGATCAATTAGCGCTCACAGCGCTCACACTACAAGGAGCTTACGCAAAGCATCCAAGATAAACATCCATACACACAAGCACAAATCACACGCATCCATAAAATACACGGAGTCTTCTCCGGTTTACCCCTACTCATCACCAATCCAGACTAACCATCAAAATGGGCTTCACACAGAATTCCTATGTCGTACTTCACAATTCCGGCTCTAGATGCAGACTCAACTTGGAATCACTTACGATGTCCACCTCTTGGTGGAGGATTCCATGTGTATGCATAAAGAAAGAACTTTGATGTCCAAGAAGGAGATTGTTACACTTGAAGATCGCTTTGGAGTCATGAACTATCGGGATGGAAATCACCGCTTCGGCTTTGCCTTCATGAATCCAAGCTCGGATCTTGATTCTGCACTCTGCATCTCCTCCAGCAGCTGGCTTTCTCCTTCCTCCTTTCCTTCCCTTGGCCTCTCTCTCTCTCTCTCTCTCTCTCTCTCTCTCTCTCTCTCTCTCTCTCTCTCTCTCTCTCTCTCTCTCTCTCTCTCTCTCTCTCTCTCTCTCTCTCTCTCTCTCTCTCTCTCTCTCTCTCTCTCTCTCTCTCTCTCTCTCTCTCTCTCTCTCTCTCTCTCTCTCTCTCTCTCTCTCTCGGAGAAGAAGCAGAAGGAGAATGAAATGAAGGAATGAATCCCTCATGTCTCAGCCTTATCTTAGCAGGGAAGAGCCTGGGCCCTTGGATCCAGGATAAGGGAAACGAACGGCTCGGATTTGCACAAAAAATGCTGAACACGGCCTGACACGCCCGGTGACACGCCCGTATCACAGGTCGTGTCCCTTAAGCGGCACACAACCGACTCAAGTCAGAGCAGTACACGGCCGTGTGACACGCCCGTGTCACACCCTACACGCCCGTGTTATAGCTGACACGCCCGTGTCAGGCAGCCGTGTACCACACATAGCACAATGTCAACTTAATCCGAGCGGGACACGGCCAGTGAGATGCCCGTGTCATAGGCCGTGTACCACAGGACACACCCGTGTCCACCAGCACACGCGAAACCCCGAGAACAACACGCCCAGTGACACGCCCGTGTCACCGGCCGTGTGCCCCCACACGACTGCCGACACGCCCGGCCGTGAATTCGTCGAGTGGAGTTCGACGACCCCGAGGAGGACACGCCCCCTGACACTCCCGTGTCGCCAGGCGTGTTCCCTCTTCTCGAGTGCGTTTCGTCGAGCACTCGAGAGCTGCTCAACCCGAGCATGACACGCCCTGGGACACGCCCGTGTCCCAGACCGTGTCACCCAACCTGAACCCAAATTGAAATTTGGGATGTTACACTCCGTGCGGCCTTTGACCGCATAGACGCGGACTTCGCTTGCTTCCACGCATTCCATCAGCAATGACCTGCAATGTCTGTCAAATGATTGTTTATTGTCAATTTATAATTGAGTCTCCTTGCTTCCCTTTTGTCGCTCAAGACCTGCAATTATGTCAAAGATTATCCATTGTCAATTTAAAATTGAGTCTCCTTGCTTCCCTTCCGTCCCTCAAGGCCTGCAAGATCTGCCAAAGGATTATCTATTTTCAATTTATAATTGAGTCTCCTCGTTTCCTATAACTAAGGCATATCACGTTTACCGTCAATTTATAATTGAGTATCCTTGCTTCCCTTCTGTCTCTCAAGACCTGCAATGTCTGTGAAATGATTATCTATTGTCAATTTATAACTGAGCCTCCTTGCTTCCCTTCTGTCCCTCAAGACTTGCAATGTATGTCAATGGATTATCTACTGTTATGATTGTAGATATTTCAGTCACCGTCAAATCTACATCACCTTTCCTATAACTAAGGCACATCGCATTTATCATCAATTTATAATTGAGGCTCTGTTTGACACGGCTGCAACGACTGAAACAGTGGTGAAATAATCAACTGTTTTACAAAGTGGTGACAAAATCTGTGAAACTGTTTGGAATAACAGTACTTGCAATATTGTTCCAAATGCAAAATCTGTGAAATTATTTGACAAAACAGCCATGCTATATGAATTTCATTTTTTTCTTTTAAAATTATCAATAAATTACAATTAATTAAAGCAAATTTTGACAAAACAACTGTGTAGCGTGCATCCTATTTTTATACATTCAGAGACAAGAAAATAAATATAAAGCATGCTAGTTTTTTAAAAATGAGATCAATGTACTATGAGCACGTGTTCATATATGTATCACAATTTGCTGAAATTTATAATCAATATAATCGGTTCCTAACTCCAAACAAAAAACATTGGAATAGGATTGCAGAAGCAGCTGTCCTTCAAATCCATCTTGTTCTGAATAAAAACATCTAACTAAGAAGAGAAAAAAGTCCCCTTTTATTTCGATTCCTAAACATCAATTGTACATCAATGCACACAAAAAACAATTATCCATAAAAAAACAATTATCACTATTAATCGTAGCAGATGAATGGATCCTAGCAGAGGAGTAATCGATCCTAAAATTCATCAAAATAATCTTACCCTAGCAATAGGAGTAATTGATCCTAGCAGACGAATCGTCGTTCCTATCATGGATGTGGTGGCGATTGGCGGTTCCATCGGACAGGGAAGGAGCTCGTCGGCATGTAATAAGACTTGAGGAGTGTTAGTGTATATTTGGACAATTAACGGGTTCGGAGGTATAACGGGTCGTGTCGGATACACGGATATCTAATATCCATAGAAACTCCTTGAGTTTGCTTATTTATACTCACCTAGGGGCAACGGGTAGGGGATTCCACCTAGATCCCCATCTGGATGCTTCGAGCAACACACACATTCTCGAAGCACGCCCCCCGTCGCTCACAATATTCTCTCTCGTAACCACTCGATTCGCGACTACAGGAAACCATCCCACCTCAACCGCTGCTCTCGTTTTGTGTGGTTGTCGGTGATCGATCGGGAAGGAAGAAGGGATCCGTGATCGGGAAGAACGGAAAGTCGCAGCCTAACCCCCACCTATCTTTCGATGTGATCAATCAGGGTATAGGAGAATGGCGCTCGAATTTTTCCCGTTTCCGCCGTTTTTGTTCTCATCGACACATGAAACCTAGCCGCCACTGTCACCTCTACTTGGATCGGAAAAGGAAAAAATTTCTCACGCCGCTTGCACATCGCTGCTCGCTTGATCCAGCGATTTCGCCGGCTGGTTTCGTGGAGGAAACCGCCTCCTGCCGTGCGATTATCCACCGCCGACTGTTGCCATTATCCCGTCTTTCCTGTGTGGAGAAAAGGAAAAGGTGAGGCCGCCGACACCACGTTCTTGCCGCCGCTGGAATCGGAGGAAGAAAATTCATGTCGCTGATGTCGTCGGGCTCCCGCTCCCCACCCCGCTCCTATCTGGTGTTTGATTCGGACAAAACAAAAAGAAAGGAGGAAAAGATCCTGGCCCGGGAGAGGTCCTTCAGTATTTCCTGGACATAACCGAGCCTGTCGATCCTTTCGGCCTCATTTTTTTGAAGGAGGCATTTTACGATCTTTGGCCGCTCGTTGTGTGTTTGTGGGCTACTCGTCTGAGGATCAAAGAGCCACAATGATGAAGGGAAACAAATTTTCTTCTCTTGTTCCTATGATAAAGTTGGAAAAATTTACGGTCACGTAGTTCAACGTCTGGAAGCTGAATACCCAGTTTGGGATGAAGTTTTTGAACGTGTTCTACACAGTTCAGTCCGACCGTGCTGAAGTTCCTGGGACTGATGACGAAGCTCAGTGGGTACACGATGAGCACTTCTGCCGCGACTACCTGCTGAACTGCCTGTCCTCCAGCCTGGCGAAGACGTACATCAAGATGAAGACTGCCAAGGAAATCTGGGAAGCACTGGAGGAGCACTTCAGGAAAGAGAAGGATCTGTCCAAGTTACACCTGGCGGACAAATTCCATTCTTTCATGTTCGACGACGAGAAGACGATTCTCCCTCAGGTATTGGATTTTAAAGTTTTAGTAGATTCTTTACACAGTGAGAATATCTCCTTGCCAGACAGTTTTGTTACTGGCATGATCATTTATAAACTGCCCTCTACGTGTTGCAATTTTAAAACTGAAATGTACCGCAAGAAGATGCGGGTTGTTCTTAATGACCTCAAGCGATTTATTCGTATTGAGGATGAAAATAGGACTCGACACTATTTAGAAATTGTTAGCAAGCAGAAGGTTGCAGCTAACATGTTCCTCAATTTTAAACGCGTGTCGAACCCTAAAAGGACCAAACCCTCCCATGGTAGCTCTCAAGTTGCAGGCCTTGACAAACGCACTAAAAAGTTCAATGGCAAGTGTTTTAACTGCAATAAGTGGGGGCACAACGCATCTGATTGCAAACTCCCTAAACGGGAAAGAACCACAACACCACCACAGGATGGCAACCAAGCCAATATGGTTAGCCTCGCTGAGTCTTCCGATTTTATTGTGATGGTCGGAAATGTTAAGGCCAGCACGGAGTGGTACTTGGATTCGGGGGTGACGTGTCATGTTTGCAACAATGCTGATCTTATGACAGGGCTCATTACTGTGAAAGAGTCTGTCACAGTTACGAATGGCGAGACAGTTAACATCTTGAAAGTGGGGAATGCAATGTTGTTGCTATTCTCAGGTAAGACTTTAACTTTTAAAAATGTTAAATTTATTTCTTCATTAACTGCTAACTTAGTGTCTATAAGTTTATTATGTGATGCTGGTATGTCTTTTACCTTTTGTAGCGGTAGGGTAACATTATCAGTTAACTCCCACTATTTTGAATGTGCCTACATCCAAAAAAGGATGTGCAGACTAAGTATAACAAACGAGTTAGTTCAACAAGTTCAAACAAACTTTGTTATCTCTAAGACTCTACATGAGAGACTAGGTGTAAGACCCCCCCCCCTTTTGCTACGCTACCGGGTCTTACGCCCAGAATCATCGTTTTGCGGTGACATCTTTGCCCAGAAGGTCATCACTACGAAACGCTAGTCTTGCCGGCAAACAGAATCACCAAAGATGCGGAAGCTTTGAAACAGAAAATGTCAAGTCCACAAAACATATCACATATAAGTAAAAGCATGAATCAAAGCATGTCCAAGAGTAAAAGAGTGTTGGATCCCTAATTGATTTGGGCTAGGTTCACTAACTTAGGATGTTGTGACCCAACATGTATAGCCAGGGTCATAGTTGTGTCCTAGAGTCTAGGCCAAGTCCTTAGAGTCAACATCAGATGGACCAGCTATCAACAAGACTATCAGAGACTCAAGACTTAGAAGATTTCAAGACCAAGTAAAATGAGTTCGACGTTCGTCAAACTCAGGTCAATGAAAGACGTTCTCAGCTCGACGATCTTGAGATATTTCTCTGAGCTGAGCTCGACGATCTTCATTCTTTGGTCGACGAAAACTGGGATACTTCAACAAACTAAAGTCAGGATAACTCCAGATTATTCTAAATCCAACTTCAGACTTTGGTCGACGAATAAGATTCTGAGCTCGACGAACTTGGACCTCGAGTTCACAACAACCTTCTGTTAGAAGATCTAAGGTCGACGAAGTCAACTTCTCAGGATGACGAACTCAGAACTCTACTCAACGAATTCTGGAACCAGAAGATTTGTGTCGTCACCAAGAATAATCAGTAGACACCCACTTATGTCGACACCAGAAGATTTATGTCGACACCAAGAATAATCAGTCGACACCCACTTATGTAGACACCAGAAGATTTGTATCGACACCAAGACTAATCAGTCGACATCCACCTGTGTCGACACCAGAAGATTCATGTCGACACACAGAATATCAGTCAACACAAAATATTTTACTAAGTCCAGAATTGTTGTTGAATTCCAGTCGACGAATGCAATTGTCAGCTCGACGAACTTCAGACAGAGAATTGGCAATAGACAGTAGTCAAGTTTTCAGCTTGACGATCTTGAAACTCAGCTCGACGAACAGAAGCTGTCTGGTCGACGAATACAAAATCTCAATTCGACGAACTAGTAACTCAGCTTGACGAATTTTGTTATTCGTTCGATGACTCCAGACTTAGCCATTTCTGGCCTTCTGTCCCCATTCTAATGCGGAAATTCCTGAGTAATTAATGCTCTACATTCTCTGAATGTATCCGTTAAAAGGAGCATTGATTACGGTCTTCTTCAGGAATATTACTTGCCGATTTTCCACGGGACAGTTGAGTAAATGATTCAATGCCGATTATTCTCAAGGCGTCAGCATTAATTACCGATGATTCAGATTTTTGAAAAGATATAGAAGAATACTAGATCGATAATCGGTAGGCCAAGAAAGAACATACTCAGTCAGATAAACAGAGACGCACACAGACTGACTGCAAGAATTCATACAGCAACAGAAAATCTTCACACAAAAAAAATCATACTGAAGCTTACAGTGACATGCAGTGATCATACCTCCAGGACTTCCAAGGACAACAAAATATCAAATCAGTCAAGAAGCTTCCGCATCACTGCCTGTCAAGAACTCTGATTGAAGACCTATCACCCTACAGTAAAGCTTCCAAATCTTCCTGAACCATTCAATATTTCAGGGGGAGCTTTTGCTAAACATCAATCCACTTAAGTCTTCTCAGTTTATTGAGAAAGAGAAGACAAAATCACTCTCTCACCCCCTCCTATATAAAGGGTTGTCATCTCCCTTCAAAAGTGATTCCTGATTGCAAGTCTCCTAACTAAAAGACTTGAGTTGGTTTTTGGGGACCTGATCAAAACCCATTGGTGTCAGGCACCTGATCAAAAACCTGAGTGGATTCTTACCAGGGTGGTAGAAGAATGGACTACCCAGATTTGGGGAACCACTATAAATTTTTTATGTCATCTGGTTGCCTATCTTTTTCTTTTTGTTCTTGTTGTGTGGCTGTGATTAGGTTTACTATTTTCTGTTTTCCAGTTTCCTAATTACTGCACCTTTTCAGTTTACAACAAAAGCTGTAACAGCACCTTTATAGGGACCTAACAAATTTTAAATATACTCTATTCACCCCCCCCCCCCTCTAGAGTATTGTAGACCTAACACTCACTTTCAATTAGTATCAAAGCAGGTTCCTTTGGTTGCATAATTTAAATCTTGAACCAAAAGATCCCTTATTAGATCTATACATCACCTTCATTCACATTTAACTTTTAAAGTAGAAACACAGTCATGGTACAGAATAAAGATTATGTAAGCACCAGACCTCTAGTTTGCAACTTGCAAAAGTTTGGAATCTGGAAGGCAAGAATCAAGCTATATATGAATTCTATTGATGAAGATATCTTTGCTTCCATCTTAACAGGAGTACTGAAAGTGCAGGTTAGATCTGAAATACTCTAGAGGGTGGTGAATAGAGTATTGTGCTCACTACAAACGTTTTACAACTTTTGTTGTATTCCTAAGTGAACAAGTCAGCAAATAAAATAAATAAGCACAGCAAACTATCTAATCACAGAGCACAGCCAAAACCAAAGAAAAGGGCAACGAGACGACACAAGAAATTTTATAGTGGTTTCCCAACCTGGGTACATCCACTCTTCTACCTCCCTGGTAGGAATCCACTCAGGTTTTTGATCAGGTGCCTGACACCAATGAGCTTTTATTCAGGTGCTCAAAAATCAAAACCTCAAGTCTTTTGGAAGGAGACTTGCAACCAGGAATAATTTTGAAGGAATTAAAACCCTGCACAGGAGTTGGAAAAGAGGTGATGGTGTCTTCTCTATCTCAATAACAACTGAGAAGACTGTGGATTGATGTTAGCAGATTTGCTCCCCCTGAGATCTTGAATGTATCAGGAAAACTGGAGCACTACTTCAGGGTGATAGGTCTTCAAAGACCTAGAGTGCCTGGACCAGAGATTGTTCAGGAACTTCTTTAACAGATAGAATTTTGTTGTCCTTTTGAAGTTGTCCTATAGAATTGACAGAAGAAGACTTTTGATAGTGATAGGTTGTTCTTCTTCTTCTTGATGAAGTTATTCTCTGGCCAACACTGATTGCAGTAGAACTTTAGATTTCTGTAAGACTGTTCTTGTGCAATCTGTCTGTGTGTCTGACTAACTGTATGCTTGATTACTTTATCTTCTGTGTATCTGTATCTTTCTGACTGAAGAAACCTTTTGAAATTTGAAATCTTGAGCAGTAATTGCAGTCGGTCTGGGAAGGAAGCGGCAATCAATGATTTCCCTAACTGTCCCATGGAAAAACGGCATGAAATAATCCAAGATTAATTGCACGTTCTAACGGTAATATTCCGAGAAGATCTGGTATTAAATGTTCAAGAATCATCGCCAAGAAACGGGACGGGAAACTAGAAAAGACCTAGTCTGGAATTGTCGAACAAAGAACACAATTCGTCGAGCTGAGTTTGAGTTCGTCGAGCTGAGCTTGAGTTCATCGAGCTGGGCTTGATGAGCTCGTCGACCAGACAATAGCAATTAGTCTTCAAGCCAATACTGCTACAACCTTCGTCGAACTGACAATCTTCATTCGTCGAGCTGAGAACCAAAATCGTCGAGCAGATAACTATCACTATCAGACAGTATTCATCGAACTGAGATCCAAATTGGTCGAGCGAAGAAAGATTATGGACTTAGTCAAAATATTCTGAATGACTGATATTCTGTGTCGACTTAAGTTGGTGTCGACTGATTGATCTTGGTGTCGACACAAATCTTCTGGTGTCGACATAAGTTGTCTGGTGTCGACACATGCCCTAAGTGTCGACACAAATCCTCTGAATTCAGAATTCGTCGAGTAGAGTACTGAAATCGTCGACCTGAGAAGTTGACTTTGTCGACCTGAGAAGTTGAGAACTTGAGGTCCAAGTTTGTCGAGCTCAGAATCTAATTCGTCGACCAAAGCCTGAAACTGGACTTAGAAAAATAATGAAGTTTCCCTGACTTTAGTCTGAAGTATAAACTCAGTCTTCGTCGAACAGAGAACAAAGATCATCGAGCTCAGCACTAAGAATTGTCTCACGATCGTCGAGCGTCGAACACCTTTCGTCGAGCTGAGTTCGACGAACGTCGAACTCATTTGACTCAGTCTTGAAAACTTCTAGTTCTGGAGTCTCTGATGGTCTTGATGATAGCTGGTCCGTCTGATGTTGAACCTAACGACTTGGCCTAGACTCTAGGACACAAATTGACCCTTTCTATACAGGTTGGGTCACATCCTAAGCTAGTGAACCTAGCCCAAATCAACTAGGGATCCAACAATCTCCCCCTATTTGGGTGAGGTCACTAACAGAGTGAAAACAGAAACAAACAGAAAAACAAAGAAAGAAAAGAAATATATCTTGCAGAGAATTACCAACACATGCAGCAGATATATATACACAGCTTTGTTTAAACAAAAAACAAAGTTTGAAAACTAATGCAGAAAGAGACTGAAACAAAATAAGGATTACTTCTTTGGCTTTTTCTGCTTAGACCTGTCTTCAGCTGTCTGCTCTCCTGGCTTTTTGAAGATGATTTCTCTCTTTGGATCTGAAGCCTGAGCCTTTGTCATAGTCATATCAGCTGCCCCAATAATATTCAATGATGTAACTCTGGGGATAACTGCTTCTGGATGGAGCTTCATATAGTCATCAACATTAAACAGTTTATTGCCTTTGTCAAACCTTTTCAACTCTTCTTTTCTGTACTTTGACATTGTTGTGAAGCCTGAAGTATCTTTGCCTTCAGCCTTTGCTTTATTGATCAAGGATAGTCCAATTAATTCCTGGTATCTAGCCATTCTTGCAGTATTAGCATTTTCAGGATCTTTAAATGGAATTATAGGAGAGTATGGCCTTTTTGGACTGTCAGCTTTGTGTTCTTCAGGTATTTGTTTCTTTTGTTGCTGATGTTATTGTTGTTGTTGATTTCCTGAGGATGGTTGCCTCTGCTGGCTGCTTCCAGAGGATCTCCCTGACTGTCTCTAATATGTTTGCATGGGGGCAGATCTATGAGATCTAGAGCCACTGGCACCAGCTGCTGGAGGAGGAGGAGGTGGTGGATCCTTTCTGAATCTGTGCACTGGAGGAGGAGAATATCTCCTACTTCTCTTCCTATCCTTCTGCTGGTTCTTTGATAGCCACATCCATGCAGGCATTCCCTTATATGGAGTAACATTATGCAGAATGTAATAAGGGATGTCAGCATTTGGATTAGGCTTGGGAGCTGGAGGAGGAGGAGCCTTCTTTTTCTTTATCAGCATCTTCTTTTTCTTTACAGCATCTTCATCTGAGTCATCATCATCATCTGCTTCATCATCAGTATCAGAACCTTGAGAGTTGTCATAAAGAGCATCCAAAGCTTTTAAAGCTTTATCAGAAATAACAGCTTTTTCTGGAGGAGGGGCAGAAGTTGAGGTTTCAGGAACTGGAGCTGGGGCTGAAACTGGAACTAGAACTGGTGAACTAATTAAGACTGAGCAGTCTTCTTGAGCTTTATTCCCTTCCTCAATGTCTGCCTGAATCAATGCATCCAGGTCAGGCATTGGGGAATCATCCATAACAAAAATTGGAGCTGAGATCTCTTATGGAATAACTTCTGGACTAGCTACAGAGGTTAAAGCTAAAGCAGGGATAGCAAAACTGTCACAAAGTTGCTTGGCAACTGCTGGACTAACTGGAGAGGTATATGGTACAATAGCCAAATGTGGCTCAGTAAAATCTACTGGAAGAAACTGCATATGTACAGTATCAAACATTTGCAGTAATTCTGGTAGATTAACTGTGGGATTCATAATGAAATCACCAACATTTTTTATTTGCTCAACTGACTCATCTAAGTCAATGTCAGTATCCATAAAATTAATCAATTCAATCATCTCAGAATCAAATTCTGGCAAAATTTCTGTATCTGTATCTGAATCTGCATCTGTTGTAGAAGGAAATGCTGCTGTGACTGCTACTGCTGCATCTGTATCTGCTGCAACTTCTGCTGCAACTTCATCATTGAGCATCTCCCCCTGCCTGTGTTCAGGAAAACCTGGAGCTAGGCCCCTGGATGAAGAGGGGGTAGCAGAGAGAAGAGAAACTTGTGCAGATAAAGAATTGATAGAATTCACAAGAGGTGTAATGGCCTCTGTGATAAGAGATTTGATGAGAGGGGTAAGAATGGTGATGATAGATGAGATGGTAGTTGAGTTAAAAGAGGAATGGGAAGAGGATGGAATGGAGGGTGGAATAACATGAGTTGATGGTGATGAAGATGGAATGGGGGCATCTGGCATGATAGAGTCTGTGGGTATGTTGTAAGAGGGAATGGAGGACAAATGAGGGGGAAGAGGAGACTGAGGAGGTGTAGGGATATCGGTGTCATGAGGTGAAGCTGGAGGTATAGGAATGTTTGTAATGTCCAGAGGTGGATATGTAGGTGGAGTATGCACATGAGAAGGCTGCTTGGCTGGAAGGGGTGCTGGAAGAGATAGTGGAGTTGGAATGACCTCTTCTGCAGGGTGGGGAGTGGCCTTTACAGCCCTGGTGCTCTCAGAAGTAGGGATGGAAGAGGAGTAAGCCTTGGATGGCTTGGAGATCATCCTCTCCCATCTGCCAAATAGAGCGCAAGTGAGGCGCTTGCTGGCATTGATGAAGATGGTCAGATATACCATGCATTCACCAGCCTTTTCCTTAAGGAAGATCCCCAGGATTCTTCCGAAGCAGACTTCCTTCTTGTCATTCTTCTTCTTAATCAACTCAAAGAAAATCTTACTCCAATCAACAGGACGCTTGTTCAACACCGCACACATGATAAGGAATTGATGTTGGGTTATGTAATCATGTGCGGTGTGCTTGCCCATCAGAATCTTTCCCACAATATCCGCCAAAAACTGATAAGCGGCAGAAAGTTGTTTCTTCAATCACTTGTTAGGGTTGCTTCCGGAAAACCCCATTAACTTCAGCATTTCACTAAATTCTTCAGAATCCATTTCCATATTATCTTCTCCATTCACCAAACCAAAAATCTCAGAGAGAACGGCGGGAGATAGGGAAACAGCAGTACTCCTGATAGTTCCTGTCAATTTTTCATCCTCAGAAGCAGTAGATGTGTATACCCATTCTCGAATTTCAGTTCCATGTAGTTTAATCCTTCTGGTCATGAAGTCTTTGAGACTGAGTTCTTCTAGCAATTCCAGGATATAGAGAAATATGGGGTCAGAGTGTTGGAAAGAATCAAAATCCATGTCGAATCCGGTGTCGAACTTCATTGCGGCTAAGGCGTCTGCTGGAATCGTCATTGAATACCTGCAAGAAAGACAGAGAAAAACGGCGATCAAGAGCAAAGGAACTGAAAGCGCGGGACGGAGGTCGAAGAAAACCTAGATATAAGATTTTCCAGAATATGAATCGACAAACTCCGTTCCACGAAAAAAGAAACGATTCTTCGAACTGAGGTCGACGAAATAAAATATAGATAGATAATTCGTCGATCTCATCTAGAAGAATTGAAAATAGTTCGTCGAACTCCGTTCGACGAAATATCTTCTGAAGCAAAGTTTGTCGAGCTCCGGTCGACGAAAATTGTTTCCACACAGAGAATTCGTCGATCTCCGTTCGACAAGAATCTCTCAAACTTTCCCTAATTCATCGAACTCCGTTCGACGAACTCTGGAAAATTCGTCGAATGCAGACAGAAATTAATTTAACTCTTCTCCATTAATCATTCCCAGTTGATTTATAAAGAACAGATGAGTTTTCTCATCCAAGGGTTTGGTGAAAATGTCTGCTCTCTGTAAATCAGTAGGAATATGGATTAAGTTAATTTTCTTTTTGTCTATATTATATCTAATGAAATGATGTCTTATTTCAATATGCTTAGTCCTAGAATGGTGACCTGGATTCTGTGCTATAGCAATAGCACTAGTATTATCACAAAATAATGTTGAATTATTTAAGTTGATACCATAGTCTAGGAGTTGGTTTTGTATCCATAATATTTGTGAACAACAGCTGCTAATAGCCATGTATTCTGCTTCTGCAGTTGATGTAGACACAGATGTTTGCTTTTTACAAAACCAGGAGACAAATCTCATACACAGGAACTGGCAAGTTCCAGAGGTACTCTTCCTATCCACTCTACATCCAGCATAGTCAGCATCTGAGTATCCAGTTAACTCAAACTCTGACTCTACAGGATACCAGAGTCCTAGATGAGGACAACTCTTTATATATCTCAAAATTCGTTTTAAGAAAATAAGGTGAGATTCTTTAGGGTTCACTTGGAACCTAGCACAAAGGCATGTGGCAAACATTATATCAGGCCTGCTAGCTGTTAGGTATAATAGGGATCCAACAATTGCCCTATAATGTTTCTGATCTACAGGTTTCCTAGCTGCATCAGAATCCACAACAGCATTAGTAGCCATAGATGTTTTCATTCCTGAAGCATCACCCATCCCAAACTTCTTAATAAGCTCTTTAACATACTTAGCTTGGGAGAGGAAGATACCATCAGGGAGCTGCTTCACTTGGAGACCAAGGGAGTAGGAAAGCTCACCCATGCTACTCATCTCAAATTTGGAATGCATGAGGTCAGCAAACCTCTTGCATAATTTCGGATCAGTAGACCCAAAGATGATGTCATCCACATATATTTGTACTAACAAAATTTGGTCTGTATGACTTCTAGTGAAAAGAGTTTTATCTATGGTTCCTCTTGTAAATTTATGCTCTAAGAGAAAGCTTGCTAAGATCTCATACCAAGCTCTTGGAGCTTGCTTTAAACCATAGAGAGCTTTATGCAATTTAAATACAAAAGAGGGTTGAGTTAGAGAGATAAAACCTGAAGGTTGTTCTACATAAACCTCTTCTTGAAGCACTCCATTCAAGAATGCACTCTTGACATCCATTTGGAACACCATGAATCTCTTGTGAGCTGCATATGCAAGGAAGATTCTTATGGCCTCTAACCTTACAACAGGGGCAAAGGTTTGGTCATAATCAATTCCTTCCTCTTGCTTGTAGCCTTGAGCAACAAGCCTAGCTTGGTTTCTCACTATGTTTCCTTGTGCATCTAGCTTGTTCCTGTAGACTCACTTGGTTCTAATAACTGGGTAGTTATGAGGTCTTGGAACCAAGTCCCAAACTCTATATCTCTCAAACTGATTTAGTTTCTCTTGCATTGCAATGATCCAGTGGGGATCTTGCTCAGCTTCATGGATGGTGAGAGGTTCAATTTGAGAGAGAAAACAAGCATGCATCAAGTCTTGGTTGAGTTGATGTCTTGTCTGTACACCTACTGAAATGTCTCCAATCACTTGAGATCTGGGGTGATCTCTAAGTATGACAAGATCAGTTGGTGGAATTTGTTGAGCAACAGCTTCTGTATTTAATTCCTCTTGTGGAATGGTACTAGCTGTTGAGGGAAGTTCAGCCACTTCCACTCGAAGTTCTTCTTCACTGTCTTCAGCAACCTGTGGAGTAGGATGGGTTGACACCTCTTGGGTAAGGTTTAGTCCATCCATAGATTCACACAGTTGTGGAACCTGCAAAAAGCTATTGGTAGAAATCTCTTTCTCCTTATAAGACATGTTAGCTTCATCAAAAGATACATGAACAGACTCTTCAATTTTAAGAGTGGATTTATTGAAAACCCTATAGGCCTTGCTTACTTGGGAATATCCTAGAAAAATCCCTTCTTCAGCCTTAGCCTCAAACTTTCTAATGTATCTTTTGTTATTTGTGTGAATGTAACATATGCAACCAAAAACTTTAAAGTATGTGATTTTAGGTTTCTTCCCTTTAAGTAATTCATAGGAGGTCTTATTTTTTAGCTTATGTATAAGGCTTCTATTCAGGACATAGTTAGCAGTGTTGACAGCTTCTGCCCAAAAGGATAGAGGCATGTAAGCATCTGCCAATAATGTGCCTGCAGCTTCAGTGAGTGTCCTATTTTTCCTTTCAGCTACCCTATTTTGTTGGGGAGTTCTAGGAGCTGAGAAGCACTGCCTGATACCTTCCTTCTCACAGAACTCATACATAAGAAGAGACTCAAACTCTGTGTCATGATCACTTCTGATCAATGCAACATGAGTAGAGAACTCAATCTGTATGGTCCTGAGAAAATCTATAAGAACCTTGAATGTATCTGACTTAGCTCTCAGAAAGGCTACCCAACTGAATCTAGAGAAGTCATCAACAATCACTAAAGTGTAAGAATTCCCTCCTAGGCTTTGTACTGCAATGGGTCCAAATAGATCCACATGAAGTAAATACAAAATCCTTGGTGAATCACTTTTATTAATGGATTTGAAGCAAGTTTTAGTTTGCTTGCCTAATTGACAAGCCCTGCATAGGTTTTCCTTCTTGTATGGGCCAGAAGGTAAACCTCTAACAAGGTTGTCTTTAGATAACCTAGCTATATTCTTAAGATTTACATGTCCTAATCTTTTACGTCATAACTCATTCTGATTACTAGTGATATTGAGTAAATAAACATCAGTCTTGGCAGAAATAAAATCTACTAGATATATGTTGCCTTGTCTAAGTCCAATTAAAACAGTTTGGTTTTCATTATTAATAATAGAACAAGAGGTAGAGTTAAAGTGTACCTGATAACCTTCATCACATAATTGACTTATGGATATTAGGTTATGTTTGAGTCCTCTAACATATGTTACTTTCTTGAAGGTAATTGTCCCAATCTTGACTGCTCCATATCCTTCTGACTGGCCACTCTTTGAATCACCAAAGATTACCTTTGGTCCTAGCTTGGACTTATAATTGGATAAGGTGTCCTTGCTGTCTGTCATATGCTTGGAGCAACCACTGTCCAAGTACCAGGTCTGACTCACCCTTGGACAGCACTTCACCTGTACCTACAATGACAAACAAAATTCAATTATTCTTGACCCAGGTTACCTTGGGTCCTTTATTTGGTTGAAATGAGAAACTGGAAATAACTGATAGTGCAGGTTGAGATTTATAACCTAAGGGGTGATATCTCCTAGGTGGAATAATCCAATCAGCTACTGGATTGAATGACTTATTAGCTGGTTTAGAGTTTCTGTAAGAGAAATAGTTTAGGTTTGGTCCTTCTGGGTTCGACGAATTGTTGTAAGTTCGTCGACCAGAGTTCGACGAATAGGGATGAGATCGTCGATCTCTGCTCAGAGAATGACAATAGTCATTTTCTGCTCCCCAAGTTCGTCGACCTCTGCTCGACGAACCATACACAGTTCGTCGATCGCAGTTAGATGAATTATTATAACTGAAGTTTGCGTTCAGAGTTCGTCGATCTGGGTTCGACGAACTGGCCACATTTCGTCGATCTGAGTTTGACGAATGCTGCTGAACCTTGTTTTAATTAACTATTTTTTGATTTCTTTTCTCTTATCTATAGGTTTTGGATTGTTTTCAAATAATGGTTTGTTTATAACTTTTCCTTTTCCCTGGCAGAAATAAATTTAATAGGGGTTGTAAGAATATTTTTCTTAATTATGGGGGGCATACTTGATGAAGCACCCAAGCTCAGCTTGCCATTTGAAAGATATTGTACCTAATCACCTAGAGTGGGGGGTGAATAGGTGACTAAAACTTTTTAAAACCTTTTAGGCAGAATTCAGATTATATCACAGAATTATAACTACTTTTTCACAGCAATCAATCAGCAATCACAGCAAAGCACATGCACACAGTGAACACCCAGGTTTATAGTGGTTCCCCAAGGTTTGGGTACATCCACTTTCCCCCTTCGCCTATCTAGTAGTGTACTAGATTCGGCCAAACTCCTCCACTATCTCAGATCCTCAGATCTTACACTCAGAACCCCAAAACAGGTTCCTACTGCTCAGGACCAATGCCCTACAACTCAGTCTTCTCCAAAGACCTACACTCAGCTTCTTCACAAAGCCTACACTCAGCCACAACAGGCCTACACTCAGCCACAATAGGCCTATACTCAGAGAATTAGATCTCCTACACTCATGCACACAGGCCCTACACTCAGCCTTTATAATTGCAGGCTTACAACTCAGATCCCTAAGGATCCTACAAGAAATATAAAATACAAAGTGTATATACCTACAACTCTGAATAGAGAGATGAATTAATAGGTTCTTGATGAGTTCTTGAAAGAACTCTGCTGAGAACAATCACACTTGGCTTTTCTTCAAAGCTTCTTGAATGTAGAACACAATAGGATTGCTTCTCTGCAGCTGATCTTCAATCACTGCAACTTAAGATTCAGAACTAGGTCTGAACCCTTCTTCACAGCCTGGTTCCAACGGCTGTCTTCTTGGATGGAGCTCTCTCTCCAACTACTTAGATCTTCACTTGATTCTTCAATGAATAGCTAGATCTTCTTCTTTTTCAATTACTTGATCATCTATTTCTGTAGATAGTATAAGCCTATATATAAGCCTTCTTCATGGTAACTGGTTGGTCCGGTTCCTAACTGATTTCTGATAACTCTGACAGGTGCAGTAGACCGGCTGGAATGGCAGCTGTCAAGTCATCCAGTCAATTCTTGAAATAACTGTAATTGTCTGAAAGTGTCGAGATAATCTGTCTTTAAGTGTCGACACTTATAGACCAAGTGTCGACACAAGTTGACTAAGTGTTGACACTAGCCTTCAAGGTGTCCACACAACTCCTTGTGTTGTAGAATTCACTTCTCGACATAGCTTCTTCAATATGTGTCGACACTGATATTGAGTGTCGACATAACTCCTTGTTCTTCAGCACTTAGTTGAATTCTTGTGAGTGTCGACACAACACCTTTGTCTCGACACATCTTCATGTGTTGAACTTGTTCAGTGTCGACACATCTTCTTGGTGTCGACACATACCTTCTGTGTTGATACTTGCTTAATGTCGACACTGCTCCTTGTGTCGACACTTGTACTTAGTCTTCATATCAATTTGCTGAGTGTCGACACAGCTCCTTGTGTCGACACATTCTTCTTCTGTTGAGACTTTGGCTGAGTGTCGACACATCTCCTTAGTGTCGACACTTGTACTTAGAATTTTAGTTGAACTTTGCTAAGTGTCGACACAGCCTCCTAGTGTCGACACTTTCTTCATGTATTGAGTCTTCTGCTGAGTGTCGACACATTCTTCATTGTGTCGACACTTTCTTCAAGTGTTGAGTCTTCTGCTGAGTGTCGACACATTATTTATTATGTCGACACTTATACTTAGACTCTGCTGAAATTTGCTGAGTGTCGACACAGCCTCCAAGTGTCGACACTTTCTGATGTAGACACAGTTCTTCTGGGTGTCGACACTGCTTCTAAGTGTCGACACTGCTTCACTGGACTTTTCTTCATTAAGTGTCGACACAGCCTTCATGTGTCGACACTTTCTGTCTGGTGTCAACTCTGCATCCCAGGTGTTGACACAAGTACTCCAAGTGTCGACACAGCTTGCCTGGGTGTCGACACAAGTCTTCTTAAGTGTTGACACTTTCCTTCTGGGTGTCGACACATGGACTTAGAATCTTTTCTGCTTTCCCTACAAATACTTAACCTGCACAACTAAACTCAAAATACATCAAATAAATTTTTATGTATATCATTGAGTAGGGTGAGGCTTCTTCAAATCAGGTACATTTAAACCAATGTACCCAACAATCTCCCCCTATTTGGAGAAGTCATAACCCTTAGTCAATGATATACACCATACAGAATAAAATCATAGCATGATGTAAACAGGATTATACAATCAGGGAAAACATAAACATGTATTAAGCAAACATGTATACATAGATATCATCTCAGAACAATTATGAAATAGAATTATCACTCAGCACATTGTTCTATCAACTTTGTTACATTCATTTTTCAAAAGTTTACAAAGTGTTTAAAATCAAAAGATTACAATTGTCAAGTGAAGAAAAATTCTATTCTATTTTTGCTCAGCATCATTGATCACTATTCCCTTTCCAGACTGTATCTTGGCTTGTACAGGGGCTTCAGCATCTTCAGTATCAGCAGGCTTTTTCCCTTTCAGATCCTTCTTCTTTAGCTCTTCATCTTTAATCTTCTGCCTCTCAAAGTAATGATATGGCTTGGGAAAGTACTTGCTAGGCTCCTAGGCAGTAGGAGGTAGCTTTCCCATCTTTGCCTTCCTTCTATATTGCACTATAGCTTCCTTCTTGCTTTCATGCTTTCTCCACTCAAGTTTAGAAAACCATTTGTTTCTATCTTGAATATTATCTTTGGCAGCCTTCCATGCAGTTAAGATAATGTTTCTTGAAGTGGGGCTCCATTGTTCAAAATCAGGCCTTTGTTCAGCTTGCTCTCTGAACCTCTTCTTAGACAATCTAGCTTCTTGTTCAGCTTGTTCCTTCAGTATAGCTTCCTGTAAAGCCTCAGAGACTGGCTGAACCACCTTCTCTAAAATAACATTTTGCTTGCCCTCAGGTGGGCTATACATTGTCTGGATACCTGCTTGTATCATATCAAAATCTGTTGGAGGATAGATTACTTGAGCTACTTCAGGTTGCTCACCTCCAAGATAGGCAGGATTACTCCCAGACTCTGCTACATTATCATCATCACATAAAGGACGATAACCAAGAGTGGCTCTGATGGAATTGGAAATCCATTTTGCATGGTCAGAGCCAGCTTTGACTAACACCCTCTCCCCCTTTATGACTTCTCTTTCTATGTGATCACTTAAATCATCTTTTTGAAATCTAATTTGGGCATTTAGATAATTGACTCCATCCTTGTAGAAAGGTTTTAACCTTTGGACTTTTTCAGTGAGGAGCTTCTGGGAATCTTGAATGGCAGAAGTTACAGCAGTGAGGCTCTCTTGCAATTCCTTATCAAATTCCTCTTTGGCAGTAGTCAGGGCAGCATTCTGTGCAGTTGTTATATTCTTAAGCTCAGTGACAATAGCATTGTGAGAAGCTGTCAAGTTATCATTCATTCTGATTTGATTTTCCAGTACATAGCCTTGCTTTACTACAAGTTCATCCACTTGAGCGTTAATCTTCTCCTGATGTGTAGCCAAGTATACCACTGCATTCCCTCCCTTAAGGAAGCAGTCAGTCATTTCTTTTTTATTTAGATTCATTTCAAATCTTATGGACTTAATGTCCTGGGCCAGATCAAACTGTAGAGATTTTTGTCCTTCATCTACATACTTTTCCAGTGCTTGTCTCTGCTCATCAAGCTTGATTTGCATAGCAACCATCAGAGCACTGAAATCTACAGATGGTGCTGGCTGTGGTGTTGGCTGTGGTATTATAGTTTGCAGAGCTTTCTTATAAGTCTGGCTCCTCCTCTTGAATACTTGGAATTTCCTTTTCTTTGCTCTTGCAGCCTCCTCATCTTCAGAAGCAGATGTACTTGCAATATCTACCCTCTCCCTAGGTAGCTCCTTAACTTCCTTTGGCTTCTCAGGCTCTTTCCTTGTAGGTTCTTCTAGAATTTCCACTTGCTCCCCCTGAACTTGAGCATTCTCCCCCTCAGCAGCAGCACTTTTCTTCTCAAAGTCTGTCTGATCCAGATTAAGGAAGAGATCTTCCATAGTAAATTCTTGTTGAGGAAGAGATGGAGATTCTCTTATCTCATCAGCTACTTGATGTGGTTCCACTTGATCTGCAACAGATGTGTCCTCCATGACAATATCTGGAGTTGACTATCAATCTGAGGTTGCTGATTAGCATCAGATAAGTTGTTAATTATAACTTCACTCTCAATATGGAAATCTAATTGATTGATTTCTGAGATTACCTCAAGGATAGTGTGGGTTGCTTGCTCACTTTCTAGTGGAGTTGGCTCTTCCACTACTAGAGGCTCCCCCTGGATAGAATCCTGGTGAGTGGGGCTAGCTTGAGGTAGCTCCCCCTGCCTCTCTGCAACTACTTGTTGAGCTGGTGACTGCCCAGCATCTCCAGTGTCTTCTTCATCAGGAGTGAAGACAACATGCTCCTCAGAGCTGCTAGATGAATCCTGATCCACAGGGGCTATCTTCTTCTTTTTCTTTTGAGGTGTTACCTTCTCAGGTGTTGGCATCACCTTAGACAAGACCCTATCGCATCTGGAGAAGATCCTCATATCCATTTTCCTCATATGATTGATCTTAGATCCAGCAGCTTGACTCATTACTTCTGGTATACTACCAGCCAAGTAAAGACTTAGAATTCTACCCAAATTGGGTTTCTTCAGGCTCTCCTTAATCTTCTCAAATAATACTGCAGACCAATCAGTAGTTAGTTGAAAGATAATCCTTGTCATGATGCTGAACATATAAGCTGAAATCCTGTCATGTCCTCCAGACTTGCACAGGATAACTTTGCCAACAATTTCTGAGAGAAATTTCCCCGGGCTGTTCATGCCTTTCCTATTGAATACAGATCCAATTTTCAGCTTGGAATCCAGTCCACACCATGTTAATGCACCTCTGGTTTTAGAAGCAGTAACTTCTTCTTCTTCCTTAGTCCTTGGTAACTGAAGTACTTTTCTCAAACTCTTAGATGAGACCTTCACCTTTTCTCCATGAACCCTGGACTTTATCTTGAATCCTGATTCATCTAGGGTTGCTCCATTCAGAAACTCTAGAACTTCTTTCTTCCAAATTTTGGTTGGCTCTGAAACAAGAAAATCTAACCCTGAGTTTGCGACTAGGGTTACCACATCCTTGATCTCTTATGTTGCATCGTCAAACGCATGCCGCACCAGTTCATAGCCTTCATTCACGTTCTCCTCGAGCTTTGGCGCCATTAGGGTTTGAAGAATTTGAATGGAGAGAAGAGAGGTGTCGACACACAAGTTTGGTCTCGAAACTTTGGTGAGCGTGTCGACAGACAATGGCAAAATCCTATTTATACGTTTCTAGTATTGAAGATGAAAGGGCGGGTTAACTAACTTAAATTGTGTCGACACTGTTGATAAGTGTCGACACAGACTTATAATGTCTCGACACCTATGTGTCGACACAAGTATAGTCGACAGAACATATGTGTCGACACTTGTCTATGTGTCGACACCGCTTAGCTCGACACTTAGTCGAGACTTTACTTCACTAATACTGCATAAGGTCTAAGTGTCGACAACACCTTGGATGTGTCGACAACTACCATGTATGTGTTGACACTAATTTTCTGAAGTGTCGACACCAACTTCCTAGATGTGTCGACACCTTTTCTCTTAAGTGTCGACACTACTTTTCTGTCTCGACATAGACAACTCTGTGTGTCGACACTATTTTACTTAGTCATTTCTGTAAACTTATTCTAAGTTTATCATACCTAGGTCAATTTTAAACCTATTGAACTTTGTTTCTTCTAAAGGCTTAGTATACATATCAGCTAGTTGATTATCTGTCTTAACATACTCCAGTAAAATATCTTCTTTTTCTACATGTTCCCTTAGAAAATGATATTTTATTTCAATATGTTTAGTTCTACTATGGGAAACAGGATTGTTTGCAATTGATATAGCACTAGTAGAATCACAAAAGAGTGGTGTTCTACTTACCTGAATACCATAATCCTCAAGCTGATGTTGTATCCATAGATGTTGAGCACAGCAACTTCCTGCAACCACATATTCTGATTCTGCTGTGAAGATAGCCACACTTGTTTGCTTTTTGCTACTCCATGAGATCAGTCTTCCACCTAGGAATTGACAGGTTCCAGTTGTACTTTTTTTGTCGTCTTTGCAGCCTGTAAAATCTGCATCTGAATAACCTGTCAGTTCAAAGTCTCCATTCCTAGGGTACCAAAGGCCTAGATAAGGAGTGCCCTTTAGATATCTCAGTATCCTTTTGACTGCTATCAAATGAGACTCTTTAGGGCATGCTTGGTACGTAGCACAGACACATGTAGCATACATGATATCTGGTCTACTTGCAGTCAAATATAGAAGGGAGCCAACTATCCCTCTATACAAAGTCTCATCTACAGGTTTCCCTGCATCATCTTTGCTAAGAGACATACTTGACCCTATAGGAGTCTTCATGGTACTGGATGAATCCATACCATACTTCCTTATCAGTTCTAGGGTGAACTTAGACTGGCATATGGATAAACCATTCTCAGTCTGTCTAACTTGGAGACCCAAGAAGAACTTAAGTTCCCCCATACTGCTCATCTAAAACTGTCCTTGCATTAGTTTTGCAAACTTTTTGCAAATACTACTTTCAGTAGACTCAAATATAATGTCATCTACATATATTTGGACTAGTATTATCTTGCCTCTGGATTCCCTAAGGAATAGAGTCTTGTCTATTTTCCCCCTTGTGAATTTATTCTCAATGAGGAAACTAGACATGGTTTCATACCAAGCCCTAGGGGCTTGTTTTAACCCATACAAAGCTTTCCTAAGTCTAAAGACATAATTAGGTTGAGTTGAATCAACAAAACCTGATGGTTGTTCCACATAGACTTCTTCCTTTAGATTACCATTCAGAAAGGCTGATTTTACATCCATTTGGTAAACTTTAAAACATTGATAGGTTGCATAGGCCAGGAACATTCTTATGGCTTCCAGTCTGGCTACTGGAGCAAAGGTTTGATCAAAGTCAATACCTTCTTCCTGCCTATATCCTTTAGCAACCAATCTTGCTTTGTTCTTGACAATTACTCCATCTTCATCCATCTTGTTCCTAAAGATCCACTTGGTTCCAATTATGTTGTGGTCTTTTGGTTTAGGAACAAGTTCCCAGACTTTGCACCTCTTGAACTGATTCAGCTCTTCTTGCATTGCCTCAATCCAATGAGGGTCTAGGATGGCTTCTTCAAACTTCTTTGGCTCTACTTGGGATAGAAAACTAGAGTAGAGTGTTGCACTCTGATTTTTGCTCCTTGTTTGTACCCCTTGTCTTAGATCACCAATGATTTGATCTGCTGGATGATCTCTTAGATGCCTATTAGCTGGAGGCATCCTGACTTCAGGTTGAACTTCTTCAGTTTCTTCAACTTGCTGCACTCCTTGGACTTATTCTTCATTAGGTACATGTAGTACTCCCCCTGGAAAACAGCCACTATCTTCTACTTGCTGTCTTGCAGTAGGTCCTTCTTCTATAGTGAGCTTGTCCATCTTCTCAGTCACACCTGTGGAGCTGCAAATACTACTAGATAACTCATTGTTAATAAGTCTAGTTTCATCAAATACTACATGTACAGACTCTTCTACAATTTGAGTAGACAAGTTGTAGACTCTATAAGCCTTACTATTGTTGCTGTACCCAACAAAGATCCCCTCTTGGGACTTGGTAGCAAACTTGGTCAAGTAAGACTTTCCATTGTTAAGTATAAAGCACTTACAACCAAAGATCCTGAAATAGGATAGGTTTGGTTTTCTGCCTTTCACAATCTCATAGGGGGTCTTATTGTGGCTTTCAGTAATGGTAGCCCTATTAATTACATGGCATGCAGTATTCACTGCCTCAGCCCAGAAATATTCTGGTAGTGATGTATCACTTAATAGGGTTCTACCAGCCTCAATCAAGGTTCTATTTTTCCTCTCAGCAATGCCATTTTTCTGAGGTGTTCTTGGTGAAGAAAACTCCTGAAATATCCCAAATTCTTCACATAGTTTAACCATACTATCAGACTGAAATTCAGTACCATGGTCACTTCTTATCTTGACCACTGTACTGTCTAGTTCATTCTGAATTTGTTTGACAAAGCTATAGAAGATACTAGGTGTTTCAGATTTCTGTCTAAGGAAGAACACCCAGGAAAACCTTGAGTAGTCATCTACAACCACAAAGGTATAGACCTTCCTACCTAGGCTGTAAACTGGCATAGGACCAAAGAGATCCATATGCAAGAGGTATAAGCACCTCGCAGCATCTTGTTTTCAATGCCACTAAAGGTGGATCTAGTCTGTTTGCCCTTTTGACAAGCTGAGCATATTCCATCTTTAATACACTTAACTTGAGTACCATTCCTCACTAACTCTTTGCTAAAGAGTTGGCCAATTATCTTGTAGTTAAGATGAGCTAGCCTCTTGTGCCATTTGACACAATGAGAGACTTTCTCATCAGCTACAAGACATACTAGAGAAGCATTATTCTCACTCATAATGTCTAGACAATAGACATTTCTTTTTCTAAAACCTGTCAAAATGATCTCTTGATCATTTGTCCTCCTGATATGACAACCATCTTTAACAAATGAGATGTCATATCCTAAATCACTCAATTGACTTATACTAATTAGGTTATGTTTCAAACCTTTAACATAAGCCACTTGAGTAATAGTTATATGGGTGCTAGAAATGTTACCAAAACCCTTGATGATTCCTTTTTCAGAACCACCAAAGGTGACTTTTGGACCATCCTTGATAGGTGTGTAGTCCTTTAGCAATCCCCTAGTTCCAGTTATGTGTCTGTAGCATCCACTGTCCAAGTACCATATTGGGGCATGGCCACTTGGACTTACCTGCAAAACAGATTAGTTGACCTTAGAACCCAAAGAATTCTTGGGTCCTTGGTACTGGTTAGTTTTCCTCCTAACAAAGCTACCTGCAGATCTTCCAACAGGCAGTTTGCTACTCACTTTGGCACTAGAATTGTGCCAGCAGTCTATGGCATAGTGGCCTACCTTGCCACAGCACCAGCACTCAAACCTATTGTACCTTTGCTTAGGTACATCCCTAGCTGTTTTATCTACAGCTGGCTTGTTGAGAGTTGGGGCTTTGCCCTTAGACTTGGACTGAACAGTCCTAGCAGGTTTAGTAAACCCCAGTCCAGCTTTACCCTTGTGAGGTATAAACTCATCAATCAAAGGTAGAACAGACTTTGGTTTAGAAAACCTAGCAACTATATCTCTCTCCTTCTGAAGATTAATCTCCAGCTTTCTGATTTGATCATTCTTAAATGTTATAGTCCCCATTTGAATAACAGTTTTGTTTTTCAGTCTGGCTATCTCATTAAGTTTTTGATCAAACAACTTCTTAAAATTAGTTGCAGCCACTTTGAGATTTGCAATCTCCTTAGCCTGACTCTTGGCCAAGGATTTGCTTTTCTTAAATGCTTGCAACAGAACTCTATATTCATCAATCAATTGATAAATATCCTCTTCAGACTCAGATGCACTCTCATCACTTCATGATGATGAATCTGATTCTGAACTAGCACAAGAAATTGAACTTAAAGAACAATTTTGTACCTTACTGGGTCCAGGCTGCTCCTGGATTTTGTCACCTTCAGTTAAGGCCATCAGTCCTTTGCACTGGATGTCCTCTTGCTCATATATGGAGTTCATTATCTGGATGAACTCTTCTTCCTCTTCTTCAGCAAATAGTCTTATATATGCTTCAGCTTCTGACTCAGTTTCTGAAGAAGACATGTCTGACAGGCCTTTGTCCTTCTTGGCAACAAAAGACCTTTCCTTCTTGCCCTTGAATTGTGTCTTTTTCTTATCAGTAGATTCTTTTCTCTTCTCAGGACAGTCAGCAACAACATGTCTTTGTTTGTTACAACAATAACAAACTATCTTTGAAGTTGAAGTTCTATTTGACTTGGGCTTTCTTCTGTCATTCTTTGATGACCTCTGTGCTGTGGATGGCTTAGTCCTCCACTGTTTCTTCTTTAGGAACTTCTGAAAGTGTCTTGTGAAGGCTGCAAAGTCCTCATCACTTTCACTGCTTTCAGACATTCTGCTTTCTGAATCATCTGACTCAGTCTCAGCCACTTTAGGAGGTGGTGATGGAGTCTTACTTTTTTGTTTCCTGGTGGCTTCTGTCTTGAATGTCACTGTCCTTTCTTTATGTTCACTTCTTGTAGACTTCTCCTCTTCTTTCCTCACCATCAACTGCATCTCATAGGATAAGAGTTTTCCAAACAGTGTAGGTGGAGGGATGTCTGCTAACTTTGTCATTCCCCTTATGGCACAGATCTTGGTGTCCCAATCCTTTGTTAGGGACCTCAGAAACTTATCATTTAGCTCATAATTACTGAACTCTCTGCCATATGACATTAGCTCATTCACAATCCTATAGAACTTCTTATAGCATTCTGTTATGCTATCAGACCTACCTTGTCTGAAACTTTCATATTCTTGGTTTAACAAAGACTTTCTGTCTTGCCTCACTTCTTCAGAACCCTCCATATACACTATCAAGGTATCCCACATCTCCTTAGATGTCTTACAGTGTATTAAATTCTGAAAGGTAGCATCATCTATGGCACTCACAATGATATTCTGAGCCCTCTTGTCCATTGTGGCTAGAATTATCTCATCTTTTGTCATTTCAGAGAAGTCCTTAGGTGTTCTCTGATTTGCATCCAGGACTGAAATCTTCATAGGCACATATGGCCCTTCTTTAACTGTGATATATATTCTAGGGTCTGAGGCTTCCATAAATAGTCTCACCCTTTCCTTCCAGATGCCAAAAATTTCTTTTCTGCAAATGGGTAGCTTTATGGATCCAAGTTCCTTATGATTCTCTGTTGAACCCATGGTTCTTGATTTTCTTGATTTCACTTAATCTGCCAACAGGATCTACTCAGACAGTTATGTCCCTTTTTGAGTAACCTCCCTCTGATACCACTTGAAAGATATTGTACCTAATCACCTAAAGGGGGGTGAATAGGTGACTAAAACGTTTTAAAACCTTTTAGACAGAATTCAGATTATATCACAGAATTATAACTACTTTTTCACAGCAATCTATCAGCAATCACAGCAAAGCACATGCACACAGTGAACACCCAGGTTTATAGTGATTCCCCAAGGTTTGGGTACATCCACTTTTCCCCTTCGCCTATCTAGTAGTGTACTAGATTCGGCCAAACTCCTCCACTATCTCAGATCCTCAGATCTTACACTCAGAACCCCAAAACAGGTTCCTACTGCTCAGGCCCAAGGCCCTACAACTCAGTCTTCTCCAAAGACCTACACTCAGCTTCTTTACAAATCCTACACTCAGCCACAACAGGCCTACACTCAGCCATAACAGGCATACACTCAGAGAATTAGATCTCCTACACTCAGGCATACAGGCCCTACACTCAGCTTTTATAATTGCAGGCTTACAACTCAGATCCCTAAGGATCCTACAAGAAATATAAAATACAAAGTGTATATACCTACAACTCTGAATAGAGAGATGAATTGATAGGTTCTTGATGAGTTCTTGAAAGAACTCTGCTGAGAACAATCACACTTGGCTTTTCTTCAAAGCTTCTTGAATGTAGAACACAATAGGATTGCTTCTCTGCAGCTGATCTTCAATCACTGCAACTTAAGATTCAGAACTAGGTCTAAACCCTTCTTCATAGCCTGGTTCCAACGGCTGTCTTCTTGGATGGAGCTCTCTCTCTCCAACTACTTAAATCTTCACTTGATTCTTCATTGAATAGCTAGATCTTCTTCTTTTTCAATTACTTGATCATCTATTTCTGTAGACAGTATAAGCCTATATATAGGCCTTCTTCATGGTAACCGGCTGGTCCGGTTCCTAACTGATTTCTGACAACTCTGACAGGTGCAGTAGACCGGCTGGAATGGCAGTTGTCAAGTCATCCAGTCAGTTCTTGAAATAACTGTAACTGTCTGAAAGTGTCGAGACAATCTGTCTTTAAGTGTCGATACTTATAGACCAAGTGTCGACACAAGTTGACTAAGTGTCGACACTAGCCTTCAAGGTGTCGACACAACTCCTTGTGTTGTAGAATTCACTTCTCGACACAACTTCTTCAATATGTGTCGACACTGATATTGAGTGTCGACACAACTCCTTGTTCTTCAACACTTAGTTGAATTCTTGTGAGTGTCGACACAACACCTTTGTGTCGGCACATCTTCATGTGTTGAACTTGTTCAGTGTCGACACATCTTCTTGGTGTCGACAAATGCCTTCTGTGTTGATACTTGCTAAATGTCGACACTGTTACTTGTATCGACACTTGTACTTAGTCTTCATATCAATTTGTTGAGTGTCGACACAGCTTCTTATGTCGACACATTCTTCTTCTGTTGAGACTTTGGCTGAGTGTCGACACATCTCCTTAGTGTCGACACTTGTACTTAGAATTTTAGTTGAACTTTGCTGAGTGTCGACACTGTTGAAGCCAAAATTGATCTCTGTGGAGTTCGGGGTCCCTGAAAGGGGTGACCTCACACCTACTACACTCGAGAGAACGTCACGGACCGGAGAATTAGGAGACTATGAACAGACCCTCGGCTCTAGCGCGGAGGTCCCACCTCACAACCGAAAGGCTACCTGAGCTCTTCTCCTCCCTCACCAAAGGGCTAGGCTAGGTGCCTTGGAGAGCTCTCTCTACTCAACCAAGAAGAAGCTAAGGGAGGAGGAAGCTAAGAAAAGGCCCGCCTCCAAGGCACCCAAGGGGGTCTATTTATAGTTTTTCCAAGTCCTGGGGGTGAAATGACCAAAATACCCCTACGGCCAAAAGGCCTCGGGCCAATAGAGAATAGCTACGTCGGGGGGTAAAGGGGAATTCCCCCCGAGGGCAAGAAGGTAAAACTGCAGGGGGGGCAAGGGCGAGACCGCGGCCTCTGACCGGTCTCGCCCCTCCAGGCCGCCAAGCTAGAAGGGGCAGGGGGCGAGACCCCGGCCCCCGGCCGGTCTCGCCCCACCAGGCCGCCAGGCTAGAAGGAGCAGGGGCGAGACCCCGGCCCCCGGCCGGTCTCGCCCCACTAGGTCGCCAGGCTAGAAGGGGCAGGGGCGAGACCCCGACCCCCGGCCGGTCTCGCCCCACCAGGCCGCCAGGCTAGAAGGAGCAGGGGCAAGACCCCGGCCCCCGGCCGGTCTCGCCCCACCAGGCCGCCAGGCTAGAAGGGGCAGGGGCGAGACCCCGGCCCCCGGCCGGTCTCGCCCCACCAGGCCGCCAAGCACCTACAGGGACGGGGGCTGGTGTTAGCCAACTTGTCGCACCCGCCCCCCAAAAGAGGGCCACTGGGGGAAGGTAGATTTTTCCTCCCCCTACTAGTATGTTTCCAAGCTAGAGCCAAAATTGGCCACCGAGAGTGCAAAATCTCCCAAAAGCTTAAAACTATACAGGGGCGAATACGGGGTTGTACACAATCCCCGCTCTTTTCGAGGTTGGCACAAACTCGGAAAGAAATGTCCAACCCAACGTATTCGCTGAGTGCAATTTCCTTGCGCGCCTCTCCAGGGAGTCAACCTGCCACGCCAGCTATGGGAGCCTGGGTGGCGAGACCCCCTCTAGGTAAAAAATACTTAGCCTCCACGAGAGGTACCACCAGCCCTGCCAGCTAGTGAGAGCCTGGCAGCGGGATTCTCATCGGAGCAAAGGGGCTTTTACTCCCCCCGAGGCACATTCGACCCAACCAGCTAATGGGAGCCTGGCTGAGGAGATCCTCTCGGGGTTGGAACTCGATCTCCCCGAGGCACATTCGACCCAACCAGCTAGTGGGAGCCTGGGTGAGGAGATCCTCTCGGGGGTGAGGCTTGATCTCCCCGAGGCACATTCGACCCAACCAGCTAGTGGGAGCCTGACTGAGGAGATCCTCTCGGGGTTGGACTTACTCTCCCCGAGGCACATTCGACCCAACCAGCTAGTGGGAGCCTGGCTGAGGAGATCCTCTCGGGGGTGGGACTAGATCTCCCCGAGGCACATTCGACCCAACCAGCTAGTGGGAGCCTGGCTGAGGAGATCCTCTCGGGGGGTGGGACTTACTCTCCCCGAGGCACATTCGACCCAACCAGCTAGTGGGAGCCTAGCTGAGGAGATCCTCTCGGGGGTGGGACTTGATCTCCCCGAGGCACATTCGACCCAACCAGCTAGGGGGAGCCTGGCTGAGGAGATCCTCTCGGGGGTGGGACTAGATCTCCCCGAGGCACATTCGACCCAACCAGCTAGTGGGAGCCTGGCTGAGGAGATCCTCTCAGGGGTGGGACTTACTCTCCCCGAGGCACATTCGACCCAACCAGCTAGTGGGAGCCTGGCTGAGGAGATCCTCTCGGGGGTGGGACTTGATCTCCCCGAGGCACATTCGACCCAACCAGCTAGTGGGAGCCTGGCTGAGGAGATCCTCTCGGGGGTGGGACTAGATCTCCCCGAGGCACATTCGACCCAACCAGCTAGTGGGAGCCTGGCTGAGGAAATCCTCTCGGGGGTGGGACTTACTCTCCCCGAGGCACATTCGACCCAACCAGCTAGTGGGAGCCTGGCTGAGGAGATCCTCTCGGGGGTGGGACTTGATCTCCCCGAGGCACATTCGACCCAACCAGCTAGGGGGAGCCTGGCTGAGGAGATCCTCTCGGGGGTGGGACTTGATCTCCCCGAGGCACATTCGACCCAACCAGCTAGTGGGAGCCTGGCTGAGGAGATCCTCTCGGGGGTGGGACTTGATCTCCCCGAGGCACATTCGACCCAACCAGCTAGTGGGAGCCTGGCTGAGGAGATCCTCTCGGGGGTGGGACTTACTCTCCCCGAGGCACATTCGACCCAACCAGCTAGTGGGTGCCTGGCTGAGGAGATCCTCTCGGGGGTGGGACTTGATCTCCCCGAGACACATTCGACCCAACCAGCTAGGGGGAGCCTGGCTGAGGAGATCCTCTCGGGGGTGGGACTTGATCTCCCCGAGGCACATTCGACCCAACCAGCTAGTGGGAGCCTGGCTGAGGAGATCCTCTCGGGGGTGGGACTTGATCTCCCCGAGGCACATTCGACCCAACCAGCTAGTGGGAGCCTGGCTGAGGAGATCCTCTCGGGGGTGAGGCTTGATCTCCCCGAGGCACATTCGACCCAACCAGCTAGTGGGAGCCTGGCTGAGGAGATCCTCTTGGGGGTGGGACTTACTCTCCGAGGCACATTCGACCCAACCAGCTAGTGGGAGCCTGGCTGAGGAGATCCTCTCGGGGGTGGGACTTGATCTCCCTGAGGCACATTCGACCCAACCAGCTAGGGGGAGCCTGGCTGAGGAGATCCTCTCGGGGGTGGGACTAGATCTCCCCGAGGCACATTCGACCCAACCAGCTAGTGGGAGCCTGGCTGAGGAGATCCTCTCGGGGGTGGGACTTACTCTCCCCGAGGCACATTCGACCCAACCAGCTAGTGGGAGCCTGGCTGAGGAGATCCTCTCGGGGGTGGGACTAGATCTCCCCGAGGCACATTCGACCCAACCAGCTAGTGGGAGCCTGGTTGAGGAGATCCTCTCGGGGGTGGGGAACCAGGCTTGTCACTTGAACTTTACCAAATCCAACATCCTCAAACGGGGAATAAGATGAGTTACATGACCCCCCCCCCCCCCCCCGACTCAGCCGGTCGGGGGCTGAACTCAAAACAACATAAAAAAAACATACATGACTCAGCCGGGTCGAGGCTTCCTCGGGCGGTCTGGGTCTGGTGGTCGCCATCCGCTTCCTGCTCGCTGTACACTTCCATCCTGCTTAGGCTCTCCATGACCTTCTCCATCTCCTCTGCCTTGGCCAACCAAGAGATGGTGTTGACGGCCGTGACATAACACTGTCTTGCCATCCTGGAGTCTCCCTTGACTCTGACCTGGATCCCTCCTGAGTTGAACTTGAGGCATTGGTGGAAGGAAGACGGCACACAACGTAAGGCGTTGATGAGGGGCCTTCCGAAGATGGCATTGTAGCTGCTTGAAGCGTCAACAATGACGAACCGGCAGTTTATTGAGACTCCCCCCCAATTTAACTTGGAGTCCCACTCCACCTTCCACCTCCTTCCTTTCCCCGGAAAATCCGAACAGGGGTCCGTCCGAGGCCAACACCCTCCGTGATTCTACCTTCATCTCGTCAAACGCCTTCCTGAAAATGACGTTGACGGAGCTCCCGTTGTCAACCAGGATCCGGGAGACGGTGTAGCCCTCGATGGCCGTCTGGATGACCAGCGCATCGCAGAATGGATCCTCATGATCCGGCAGGTCCTTCACCGAGAAGGTGATCTTCTCCTCCTGGGGCGGTGTCTGGGAGGTTGAGGCGACGCTCCTTCGATACATGACGTGGAGGCTTGCCTTCCGAGTGGCCTCAACCCCCACTCCACCATGGATCACCGCTATACCGCCTCGGGGTCCGACATCGACCCGGTCCTCACACACATCATCACCCCCTCCTTGGGGCAGAACCTCTTCAACCCGCACTGGTGGCTGCGGCTGGGCAGGGCCTCTCGCCCCCCTCATTTCTAGAAACTCGGGGCAGGTAGCCGTGGCGTTCCCCTCCACCTGGTGGAAGTCACAGTACGGTAGCGCTCCTCCCCTCCTTCGGCGAGCTGGGTGCTCTCTCCTGTTACCTCTTCCTCCTCCACCTATCGCCAAGGCTTGCTGCGGCGGGGGGAGGAGCTGTCTTGGGGCTTGCCTATGGAAGTTGAACCTCCCTTGGCCCCCATGGAAGTTTCCCCCATCTTGGGCGTAACCTCTTCCCGGGCCCTGAACGGGTCCTCCCTGTTGCCTCCAACCTGGTTCCGGACCCTCCCGAGCTCTCCGCACCTCTCTCCTTCTTCCCTCCTGAGGTCTCGAGCCACCTTGCTCCTTTGCCTCTGTCTCTGTCAGCTTTGCCAACTTCTTGACAAACACCGGGTTGGCCGCCTCCATGGCTATCTCCTCTGCCGCCCTTTCCATCAGCTCCTCGAAGGAAAGGGGGGCCTTCCGGGTCAAGCTCATCTTGAAGAAGCCCTCCTTCAGCCCAACGGTGAAGGCCATCTGGAGAGCATACCCTGGCATCTCCTGGACCTCCAAGATCTCCTCTTGGAACCTGTCTACATAGCGGGCCAGCGACTCCTCGGCCCCCTGCCTTATCAAGAAGATGGACTCAGGACTTCTCTTCCGCTTCTTGGAGGTGGAGAAGCGGAGCTGGAAGCTTCGGCTCAAGTCCTCGAACCCATAGATCGACCTCGGAGGGAGTTGATGGAACCAGTCCCTTGCCTTCTCCTTCAGCATGATCGCAAAGAGGCGACACTTGAAGGCATCTGTCATCGGCCTGATGGAGACGGCATCCTCGAACCACTGCAGATGCTGGACGGGGTCATCCTTCCCCGTATAGTAAGCCATGTCTGGCTCTCTGAACCCCTCGGGAACGGGAGCTGAGATGATCAGCTCGCTGAAGGGTGACCCACTAAGGGGTGGTCTCGCCATCTCCACTCGCGCGATCTGCTCTCCTGAGAGGTTGGCACTCGCCGGGGTGGAGAACAGCTCCCGGCCGGTGAGGTCTCGCTCGACCCCATCGCCCATTCTCTCCTTCCTGGGCCTTCTTCCTGGTGCACTTCCTTCTCCCCCTGCTGGGGTCATCTCGCCTAGAACCCTGGGAGTCGGCTCGTCGAGAGGGGGAGCTAACTCCTGGGGGGTCGGGGTGGAGCTGCCACCCTGAGGAGCAATGCTTCGCAGCATCTCCATGATACCCTCGATGGAGGCCATGAACTCTTGCCTTCCCACAAAGGGTCCTGGGGTGGGGAGCTTGCCGAGATCATCACTACCTCCCTGACCTCCCGTCATGACTCTCTCCCGAGATCTTCTGTGCTGGTCACTTTCCACGCTCACCGCACCAAAAGTGTTGAAGCCAAAATTGATCTCTGTGGAGTTCGGGGTCCCTGAAAGGGGTGACCTCACACCTACTACACTCGAGAGAACGTCACGGACCGGAGAATTAGGAGACTATGAACAGACCCTCGGCTCTAGCGCGGAGGTCCCACCTCATACCCGGAAGGCTACCTGAGCTCTTCCCCTCCCTCACCAAAGGGCTAGGCTAGGTGCCTTGGAGAGCTCTCTCTACTCAACCAAGAAGAAGCTAAGGGAGGAGGAAGCTAAGAAAAGGCCCGCCTCCAAGGCACCCAAGGGGGTCTATTTATAGTTTTTCCAAGTCCTGGGGGTGAAATGACCAAAATACCCCTACGGCCAAAAGGCCTTGGGCCAATAGAGAATAGCCACGTCGGGGGGTAAAGGGGGAATTCCCCCCGAGGGCAAGAAGGTAAAACTGCAGGGGGGGCAAGGGCGAGACCGCGGCCTCTGACCGGTCTCGCCCCTCCAGGCCGCCAAGCTAGAAGGGGCAGGGGGCGAGACCCCGGCCCCCGGCCGGTCTCGCCCCACCAGGCCGCCAGGCTAGAAGGAGCAGGGGCGAGACCCCGGCCCCCGGCCGGTCTCGCCCCACCAGGCCGCCAGGCTAGAAGGGGCAGGGGCGAGACCCCGGCCCCCTGCCGGTCTCGCCCCACCAGGCCGCCAGGCTAGAAGGAGCAGGGGCGAGACCCCGGCCCCCGGCCGGTCTCGCCCCACCAGGCCTCCAGGCTAGAAGGGGCAGGGGCGAGACCCCGGCCCCCGGCCGGTCTCGCCCCACCAGGCCGCCAAGCACCTACAGGGACGGGGGCTGGTGTTAGCCAACTTGTCGCACCCGCCCCCCAAAAGAGGGCCACTGGGGGAAGGTAGATTTTTCCTCCCCCTACTAGTATGTTTCCAAGCTAGAGCCAAAATTGGCCACCGAGAGTGCAAAATCTCCCAAAAGCTTAAAACTATACAGGGGCGAATACGGGGTTGTACAGACACAGCCTCCTAGTGTCGACACTTTCTTCATGTATTGAGTCTTCTGCTGAGTGTCGACACATTCTTCATTGTGTCGACACTTTCTTCAAGTGTTGAGTCTTCTGCTGAGTGTCGACACATTCTTTATTATGTCGACACTTATACTTAGACTCTGCTGAAATTTGCTGAGTGTCGACACAGCCTCCAAGTGTCGACACTTTCTGATGTAGACACAGTTCTTCTGGGTGTCGACACTGCTTCTAAGTGTCGACACTGCTTTACTGGACTTTTCTTCATTGAGTGTCGACACAGCCTTCATGTGTCGACACTTTCTGTCTGGTGTTGACTCTGAATCCCAGGTGTCGACACAAGTACTCCAAGTGTCGACACTGCTTGCCTGGGTGTCGACACAAGTCTTCTTAAGTGTCGACACTTTCTTTTTGGGTGTCGACACATGGACTTAGAATCTTTTTTGCTTTCCCTGCAAATACTTGACCTGCACAACTAAACTCAAAATACATCAAATACATTTTGATGTATATCATTGAGTTGGGTGAGGCTTCTTCAAATCAGGTACATTTAAACCAATGTACCCAACACCATTTAATCTGGCATTAACTGTGCTTGTTATGTCCATCAGCTTGAGACTTCTCCCATTGAGAGATTGCTCAAGTTATTTGGCCTCACATAATTCAGATTTTAATTTAATTATTTGTTCATTTGCTAAGGTTAGTTGGTCTGTTAGTTTAATATTTTCTGAGTTAACAGATTCAAGATTTTCTACTCTTTTTCTAAGAGTTTTTATTTCTTTTTCTGAATTGATTAAGTCTAAGCACATAGTTTTGAATTCAGTTTTAAATAAATCAGAAGTAAAATCAAAACTAGAAAGAACCTGATCTGCCTCTGAGTCTGAGGCTGCTTCATCTTCAGATTCTCCTTCTAATCCAGAATTGCTCCTGGAGGCATCAATTGCCATTAGGCAAACCTCCTTGGATCTTGCTTCTTCCTCTTCTTCACTTGAACTAGAAGAGGATGATTCTTCCTCTGTATCACTCCATATTTTAGCAACAAAGCCCTTGTCTTTCTTTTTATATTTGCTGGAAGAGTGTCTGCTGTTGTGTCTTCTCCTGGAGTCCTATTCTCTACTCTTGTCCTTCTTCTGGTTTTCTGGACATTCTGAGATGTAATGTCCAGGCTTTCTGCACCCAAAGCACACAACCTCCTTGGTTGGTGTCTTGTCAAATCTGGGCTTATCATCCTAGCTGGATGATTTCCTTCTGAAATCCTTTCTAGTCATCTTGTATAATCTTTTTGCAAAGAGGCTCATCAATTCTTCATTTGATGTTGAGGTCTCACTTTCCTCTGATGCTTTAAAGGCTATGTTGTGATCCTTTCTCACTGGAGTTGTTGCTTTTTGTTCTGCTGCTTCTCTTGATTTTATCAGCTGCTCATAAGATTTTAATTTGCCTAGCAGAGATTCAGTTGATATCTCATTTAGGCTTCTGGCTTCTTTGATTGGCCAGATTCTGGTGTCCCAAGAGCTAGGGAAGCACATCAATATCTTATCATTCACCTCTGTCAAGGTGATGTCCTTATCCAAGGTTTTGAGCTCATTGATGATTGAGCTCAACCTATTATACATTTCAGCCACTGATTCTGTCTTATCCTTTTTGAAGTTCTCATACAGGGAAATGACATTGGATCTCCTATCTTTTCTCTCATCTGCTGAGACAGCAACCATTTGGTTGAGGGAATCCCAAATGGCCTTGGCTGAGGTGCACTCAGCCACCTTTTGAAATATGTCATCTGACATAGTTTGAGCCAAGATGTTCATTGCCTTAGCATCTGCCATTTTGGCTTTCTTTGTAACACCCCCTATCCGTCGCATAGCATATAGCAGTAGGTCCGGCCGGGGCCCGACGCCATATACCACGGACAGACCGGGTGGTTACGTATGGAAACCATCCAACCAATCTCAACGTCCTACACAGAGCATTCTAGCGGAAGCAGTTTAAAAGAGTTGTAAAACAAGAACCCAGCATAAGAGCATGAATGTCCACTAATACGAAAATAGGAATGTTATTACAAAAATACTCAAAACAAGCCTTAAGTCCTTACAAAAAGTTTCACTTGTCTGTTACATGATTTACAAACCACGGCACGCAGGGCGGTCATACATGAATAAAGCAATAAACATTTCCATTCGGGCCTTCGAGGGCCGGCTTCGCAAAAAGGGCTTTAGCCCGCTATTGACCTCTTGGTCCAGCTGCACCTGCAAACAACAAACCACCGCACGGTGGCAAAACAAGGCAACGGTCAGCAATGCTGACCAAATTATAACGATCCCGCCCCCACTCGGGGCGGCGATGCTCCTTCCCTGCATTTCATTAGCATAAGCGAGCAAAGTATATAACCACAGCCATTACATCACAGGCGTTGGCTCGCACGGCCACACGCCCCGTGCACTCAGGGCACATTCTCGGTGAACCGGTCTATGTCGCGTTAATTTAAGCCACCAACATTCCGGACTCACCACCGCCAACTGACAGCCATTCCTATGAGCAATTTGTCTTCCTAGCATGGGTCACGTCAATTTAAGCCATTGACCGCCGAAGACTCACATCTATGCCAACGGCGAGTGCCATGTAACTTTATGTCTCTCTAACCCGAACGACATAGAGCGGGTACGGCTCCATCTAACCCGTGCTCACATCGCAACGACAATTTAAGCCATATGCGCGGGTCAAACTTTCACCGAGTCCCATTCTAACACAAGTCACATAACCCCGTTATGTTCAAGATGGCTCTCAGGCCACCAAGTTGGCAAGACCTCGTGTCCGCCCAGTTTTCCGGGTGCACCTTTGGGTTAGTCCCCAAGGCTCCCTGCTGCAATCTACCGCGTAGAAAACCCGAAAACAACCAATAGCACGGAGTCTTCTCCGGCCTTATGCAATGCAACATCACCGATCCAGACCAACATGTCCGGGTAGGCTTCACACATCATGCCTATGTCCGTTCTCGCATACGGACTCTAAACAACGGGGACTTCACATATCTACCTGAAGGAACGCCTCCAACTCTCCGCAAACTCGCGAGAGCGGGCTTCCTATGCTAAGAAAGAGAGTTATTCATGCTCAAGATGAGGATCGTTACCCTTGAGTTCCTCTTTGGCGCCATTGAAAAGTATCCGGATGGAAATCACCGCACTTGTGTTGCCTCCGTGGATCCGGAGTCGGCTTGCGATTCGGAGCTCCGAAGCTCCTCCAATGGCGGATCTAGCTCTTCTTCTCCTTGCCTTAGCTCTCCTCTCTCCAAGGATTTAGAAAGAGAACAAATGAAGAAAAGTGAGGATTTCTAAGTCAACTCACGGGTATATCCCTTCAGGAACAACCCCCAGCCGTTGGATCTCAACCTAAGAAAACGAACGGCTTTGATTTGGGGCTGAAATGCCCAATCTGGACCGAACACGGCCTGGCACACGCCCGTGTCCAGGGCCGTGTGCCTCATTCGCCGTCAAAATCGAATCACCTGGAACCTCACACGGGTATCGAACACGCCCGTGTTCGAGCTGACACGCCCGTGTTCCACCTGACACGGCCGTGTAGCCGGCCGTGTACCCCATGATTTTTCCCCGCTTTCAACCCGAGCACTGCACGGGTTCTAGGACACACCCGTGTCCTTGCCCGTGTCACCTTGACACGCCTGGGCTCCAGGCCGTGTACACGGTCTCGACACTTCACGGCTAAGTGTCGACACGGGTCGACACGCCCGTGTCGCAGGCCGTGTGCCATGTCTCGACACATTGTCGACATCAAAGTGTCGACTTCGCGGGACGAGTGTCGACACGGGCTGACACGCCCTGCGACACACCCGTGTCGCAGGCCGTGTGCCATGTCTCGATACAACGTCGAAGCACTGTGTCGACTTCACGGCTAAGTGTCGACACGGGTCGACACGCCCTGCGACACGCCCGTGTCGCAGGCCGTGTGCCCAGTCTCGACATAATGTCGAGACCAAAGTGTCGACTTCGCGCCTTAGTGTCGACACAGGCTTGACACGCCCTGGGACACGCCCGTGTCCCAGGCCGTGTGCCTGCAGCCAGAACTCAAACTGGCCCAAAACATCCCCCTTAGCTCCTTTGAGTTTCGGGGCATTACAACTCTACCCCTCTTAAAAGAATTTCGCCCACGAAATTACATAAAGGGAAAAACATGTACAAAAACAAAATTTGTACCTGAGCGGAACAACTCCGGATATTCGTCAAGCATCGTCTGCTCTCGCTCCCAAGAGAGCTCCTCACGACCGCAATTGTCCCACCGGACTTTGACCATCCTGATCTCTTTATTGCGTAGTCGCTTGACCTCCGAGTCCTCAATCCGCATGGGCTTGACCTTTGTCGTTAGCCCACTATCCACCGGCACTTGATCAACAGCGATCACTTGAGTAGGCTCTTGCACCGCCTTCCGAAGCACCGAAATATGGAATACATCATGTAAACCACTTAGCTCCACTGAATGCTTCAGCCGATAGGCCGCTTCTCCTACTCGCTCCAGAACCTCAAACGGTCCAAGGTACCTCGGGCTTAGCTTTTTCAATCGCCGCACCCGTGAGACACCCTTGAACGGCTTGATCTTCAAGTATACATAATCGCCCACAGCGAACTCCACGTTTCTGTGCTTGGCATTATAGTACTTTGCTTGCCGGTCCTGAGCGGTAAGCAACCTCTCCCGGATGGCCCCCACCAAAGAAGTAGCATCATCCACTTCTGATCGCTTATACAACTTTGACTCGCCCGTTTCTAACCAAGACAACGGCGTGCGACATCTTCTACCATATAGGGCCTCGAAGGGCGCCATCTGAATACTCGCTTGGTAGCTGTTGTTGTATGCGAACTCCACCAAATAAAGGTGGTCCTCCCATTACTTTCCAAAATCCAAGACACACATGCGAAGCATGTCTTCCATCGTTCTATTGACCCTCTCGGTCTGCCCATCCGTTTGCGGATGGAAGGCTGTGCTGAATTTCAGCTTTGTTCCCAACATTTGCTGCACAAGCCTCCAATCATTGGACGTGAACCGCCCATCTCGGTCACTCACGATGCTGCGGGGCACACCATGAAGCCGCACTATATTATCCACATAAAGCTTTGCCAACTTCTCCACCGGATCATCCTTCCTATGCGGAATAAAATGCGACACCTTTGTTAATCGATCAACAACCACCCAAATGGCGTCGTTCCCCTTTTGCGACCTTGGCAAACCATGCACAAAGTCCATAGAGATGTCGTCGAATTTCCACTCCGGAATAGGCAAGGACTTAAGAAATCCTCCCGGCTTTTGGCACTCCGCCTTTACCAAGGCGCAAGTTTGGCACTTCGCTACGTATAGCGCCACATCCTTCTTCAAACCCGGCCACCAAAACAGTTTCTTCACATCACGGTACATCTTTGTGCTCCCCGGGTGAATCGAGTACTTGGTATGGTGTGCCTCGTACAACAAATCAACCCGTAAATTGCCCACACTTGGGACGCACAAACGACCATCTTTCCATAGCAATCCGTCCTCCACGACGAATTGGGAATTTGACCCATCCAGAGCCTCTATCATGAACTGCTTCATATGAGCATCCAAATCCAAAGCCTGCCGAATCCGATCAGCCAGGTCATATTGGACTTCAGTCCAATTCAGCACTGCTTCAGCACTAGATTGTCTGTCCACACAAACAATCTCCAACGCCTCCAACTCCTGCACCAACCGCTCATCATGCACTGATAGCCAATTTGCTTGAGCTGGGGCTCGGCGACTCAATGCGTCCGCAACCGCATTCACTTTGCCAGGCACGTAGTGGATCTTGAATGTATAGTCCCCCAGGAACTCCATCCATCTACGCTGCCGCATATTCAGATCCTTCTGGTCAATTAGATACTTTAGGCTCTTGTGATCGGTGTAGATATCAATCTTCACACCGTACAAATAGTGTCTCCACAGCTTCAAGGCAAAAATCACGGCCGCCAACTCCAAGTCGTGGACCGGATAATTTCTCTCGTGCACTTTTAGCTGTCTCGAGCCATAAGCTATCACGCTTCCGTGCTGCAGTAGCACACAACCTAAACCGCTGCCCGAAGCATCGCTATATATCTCATAGCCTTCGGTTCCACATGGCGAACTCAACACAGGCGTCGTGGTCAACCGACACTTCAACTCCTCAAAATCTCGCGCGCACTCCGGCGTCCAAACGAACTTATGCTCCTTCCTCGTCAAAGTAGTGAGAGGTAACGCTATCCGCGAAAAGTTCTCTAAGAAGCGCCTATAATAGCCGGCAAGCCCCAAAAAGCTCCGGACTTCTGCTACTGTAGCAAGCTCAGGCCACTCCCGTATCGCAACAATCTTCGCCGGATCCACAGCAATACCCTCTCCACTCACTATATGCCCGAGGAACGCCACTGAGGACAGCCAAAACTCGCACTTCGAGAACTTGGCATACAACTGATTTCTCCTGAGTGTCTCCAACACCAAATGGAGATGCTTGAAGTGATCCTCCTCACTTTGCGAGTACACCAAAATATCGTCGATGAAGACGATCACGAAATGGTCCAAGTACTCCATGAACGTCCTGTTCATCAAATCCATGAATACTGACGGCGCATTAGTCAGCCCAAACGGCATGACCGTAAACTCATAATGCCCATACCTCGTACTAAACGCTGTCTTCGGGATATCACTCTCCCTTATTCACAGCTGATAGTACCCAGACTTGAGATCTAACTTCGAGTACACCGTCGACCCGACTAACTGATCGAAGAGATCATCAATCCGGGGGATCGGGTACTTGTTCTTCTCAGTCAGCTTGTTCAGCTCTCGATAATCAATACATAACCTCAAGCTTCCGTCCTTCTTCTTAACAAAGAGGACCGGTGCGCTCCAAGGCGAAGAACTCGGGCGCACATACCCTTGCTCCAACAACTCTTGTAGTTGAACTTTCAGCTCCGCCATTTCCTTAGGCGCTAGCCGATACGGAGATCGTGACACAGGTTTTGCACCTGGCACTAGCTCGATCGTAAAATCTATCTCCCGTTGAGGCGGGGCTCCAGGAAGATCTGCGGGGAACACATCAGGGTATTCCGATACCACTGAAATACAATCCAACGCGGGCCTCGGCTTTGCAACCTCCACTAGTGTAAAGAACAGTTCTGCTCCGGCACGAACCGCCTTCACCACCTGAAGAGCAGACATCAACGTCTTGCTCGACCCCTTTAAGCCCGTAAAAGTCGTCTCACGACTTGCTCCCAGCTTGACTTCCTTGCTACCGCAATCTATATGGGCCTGCTGCTCCGAGAGCCAGTCCATGCCAAATATGACGTCAAACTCCACCAACGGAAGTAAAGACGCCCGCAGGTCAAACTCCTGCTCTCCAATACGAACCTTAACATCGCAGATCCTATCCGCTCGCATCGAACACCCATTTGGCAACAACACATCCAACCTATCCCTCGCCATCGAAGAAGGGACTCCGATGCGTAATATAAATCCTTCGGACAAGAAGGAGTGTGAAGCTCCCGTATCAAAGAGTGCTCGTGCCAGATTTTCACAAATCAATACAAATCCTAAACAAGTAGTGGTAAGGTAACATGTGCATAACAAGCATATAAAGAAGTTGACTTGCTATAAATTAAACCGTACCTGTCACCACATCAGCTTGTTTAATGGCCTCCTGTTGGCCAAGATTGTAGACCCTTGGTTGGGCCGGAGCATAGTGGGATGCGGTCGATTCCACCGCCTTTCCCTTCTCTTCATAAGTAGCTCCCGGCCTCCTCTCGGACTTAGGACGTCCGCTCCAACAATCACAGGCGAAATGCCCCGTCTTTCCACATGTAAAACACGCACCCGGGGTCCGACCCGTAGTCGCCCCAGAAGCGCCACAAGGAGCTGGACCCGAAGTCCTATGCTTCTTGAAAGACCTCCGATAGCCGGACTTTGAAGCAGTCGGCACTCTGAACTCAGATTTCTTCTCACCCAAGCTTTTCTTCGCTTGCACGCTCTTCATGTCCTTCTCCAAGGACCGGGCAGTATTGACCAAGGTTAAGAAACCCTGCGTCATCGGCCCTAAAAGTAATAATCTCAACTCATCCCTCAGGCCTTCATAAAAGCGATTAGTCTTGCGCTCCTCATCCATGATGGTGGAGCTAGCATAACGACTCAAACGCGTAAACTCGTGGAGATATTCATCCATGCTCCTCTCACCCTGCACCAACTTCAGAAACTCATTCTCCATTGAAATCCTCTGAGTAGAAGGTAGGTATCGTGCCAAGAATAATCTCGAGAACTCCTCCATCGAGACATCACAAAGTTGCCTACCTCTCAGTAAGTGCAGCTCCAATCCTTCCCACCACATCCTCGCTTCCCCGTCCAGAAGGAACGTAGCGATGGTGGTCATTTTCCACTCCTCCGTCTCCGTCGCTGTCATGACTCTCTTCACCCTGGAGAGCCAGTCTTCAGCCTGAGATGGGGTTCCCAACCCCGAGAATAACGGAGGGTTAAAGCTCATTACATGCTTCAGCTGCCTCTCAGTTGCCCTCCTTGGCACTATTGGTTCCACAATCACTTGCTCCACCCTCCTCGGCTCCGCCTCTTGCAGAGGTACTTGCTCCATCACAGGAGCGGGCTGCTGCGCTTGCCTTCCAGGCTGCGCATTGATCACGGCCAGCACCGCTTCAGCCACCAATCGTATATTTTCAGCCGATAGAGGTGTTGCAGGAGCAACATCTGGTGCACTACTAGCCTCAGAAACTCGGCGTTCTGATGGCCCAACACCACTTCTGGTCACCTATAGTGGTAAAAAACACCGTTAAGCGACCAAATAAATTACAAACAGCAATTATAGGAACACGCGGGTTCCTCAAACACGAGTATTTTCATTCCTAAGTGGACATTCATGGGTTCTTTTTATTGTTATTACGATGACGCACACAATGTGCTCTCCACCCCTTAAAAAGAATTCGCCCACGAATTCAGTTTAAGCCCGACCAAAACCAGTAGTCTGATACCAAATTGTAACACCCACTATCCGTCGCATAGCATATAGCAGTAGGTTCGGCCGGGGCCCGACGCCATATACCACGGACAGACCGGGTGGTTACGTATAGAAACCATCCAACCAATCTCAACGTCCTACACAGAGCATTCTAGCGGAAGCAGTTTAAAAGAGTTGTAAAACAAGAACCCAGCATAAGAGCATGAATGTCCACTAATACGAAAATAGGAATGTTATTACAAAAATACTCAAAACAAGCCTGAAGGCCTTACAAAAAGTTTCACTTGTCTGTTACATGATTTACAAACCACGGCACGCAGGCCGGTCATACATGAATAAAGCAATAAACATTTCCATTCGGGCCTTCGAGGGCCGGCTTCGCAAAAAGGGCTTTAGCCCGCTATTGACCGCTTGGTCCAGCTGCACCTGCAAACAACAAACCACCGCACGGTGGCAAAACAAGGCAACGGTCAGCAATGCTGAACAAATTATAACGATCCCGCCCCCACTCGGGGCGGCGATGCTCCTTCCCTGCATTTCATTAGCATAAGCGAGCAAAGTATATAACCACAGCCATTACATCACAGGCGTTGGCTCGCACGGCCACACGCCCCGTGCACTCAGGGCACATTCTCGGTGAACCGGTCTATGTCGCGTCAATTTAAGCCACCAACATTCCGGACTCACCACCGCCAACTGACGGCCATTCCTATGAGCAATTTGTCTTCCTGGCATGGGTCACGTCAATTTAAGTCATTGACCGCCGAAGACTCACATCTATGCCAACGGCGAGTGCCATGTAACTTTAGGTCTTTCTAACCCGAACGACATAGAGCGGGTACGGCTCCATCTAACCCGTGCTCACATCGCAACGACAATTTAAGCCATATGCGCGGGTCAAACTTTCACCGAGTCCCATTCTAACACAAGTCACATAACCCCGTTATGTTCAAGATGGCTCTCAGGCCACCAAGTTGGCAAGACCTCGTGTCCGCCCAGTTTTTCGGGTGCACCTTTGGGTTAGTCCCCAAGGCTCCCTGCTGCAATCTACCGCGTAGAAAACCCGAAAACAACCAATAGCACGGAGTCTTCTCCGGCCTTATGCAATGCAACATCACCGATCCAGACCAACATGTCCGGGTAGGCTTCACACATCATGCCTATGTCTGTTCTCGCATACGGACTCTAAACAACGGGGACTTCACATATCTACCCGAAGGAACGCCTCCAACTCTCCGCAAACTCGCGAGAGCGGGCTTCCTATGCTAAGAAAGAGAGCTATTCATGCTCAAGATGAGGATCGTTACCCTTGAGTTCCTCTTTGGCGCCATTGAAAAGTATCCGGATGGAAATCACCGCACTTGCGTTGCCTCCGTGGATCCGGAGTCGGCTTGCGATTCGGAGCTCCGAAGCTCCTCCAATGGCGGATCTAGCTCTTCTTCTCCTTGCCTTAGCTCTCCTCTCTCCAAGGATTTAGAAAGAGAACAAGTGAAGAAAATTGAGGATTTCTAAGTCAACTCACGGGTATATCCCTTCAGGAACAACCCCCAGCCGTTGGATCTCAACCTAAGAAAACGAACGGCTTTGATTCGGGGATATAATGCCCAATCTGGACCGAACACGGCCTGGAACACGCCCGTGTCCAGGGCCGTGTGCCTCATTCGCCGTCAAAATCGAATCACCTGGAACCTCACACGGGTATCGAACACGCCCGTGTTCGAGCTGACATGCCCGTGTTCCACCTGACACGGCCGTGTAGCCGGCCGTGTACCCCATGATTTTTCCCCGCTTTCAACCCGAGCACTGCACGGGTTCTAGGACACGCCCGTGTCCTTGCCCGTGTCACCTTGACACGCCTGGGCTCCAGGCCGTGTACACGGTCTCGACACTTCGCGGCTAAGTGTCGACACGGGTCGACACGCCCTGCGACACGCCCGTGTCGCAGGCCGTATGCCATGTCTCGACACATTGTCGACACCAAAGTGTCGACTTCGCGGGACGAGTGTCGACACGGGCTGACACGCCCTGCGACACGCCCGTGTCGCAGGCCGTGTGCCATGTCTCGACACAACGTCGAAGCACTGTGTCGACTTCACAGCTAAGTGTCGACACGGGTCGACACGCCCTGCGACACGCCCGTGTCGCAGGCCGTGTGCCCAGTCTCGACACAATGTCGAGACCAAAGTGTCGACTTCGCGCCTTAGTGTCGACACAGGCTTGACACGCCCTGGGACACGCCCGTGTCCCAGGCTGTGTGCCTGCAGCCAGAACTCAAACTGGCCCAAAACATCCCCCTTAGCTCCTTTGAGTTTCGGGGCGTTACATTCTTGTAAGCTTCATTGTTTTCGGGAGGAGGTACTGCAGTCATGTTGGTAGAGGTGCTGGTAGAAGTTGCAGGTGCTGGAGGTACACCTTTTAAGATAACAGAAAATATATCCTCATCAATAGAATTCATATATAATCTGATTCTTGCCTTCCAGATGGAAAACTTGTTAAGATTGCAAACTGGAGGTCTGATGCTTGCATAATCTTTGTTTTGGGCCATTTCTGTGAAGAAATAAATCTAATAACAAAAACAAACAAACAGATCTAACAAGAGGGATCTTTCTGGTTCAGGCGTTAGCCTGTACAACCAATTAAGGTGTGGTATTTTAACCAACCTCGCTTTGATACCAATTGAAAGTGCAGGTTAAATCTGAAATACTCTAGAGGGGGGGGTGAATAGAGTATTGTGCTCACTACAAACGTTTTTCAACTTTTGTTGTATTCCTAAGTGAACAAGTCAGCAAATAAAATAAATAAGCACAGCAAACTATCTAATCACAAAGCATAGCCAAAACCAAAGAAAAGGGCAACCAAACGACACAAGAAATTTTATAGTGGTTCCCCAACCTGGGTACATCCACTCTTCTACCACCCTGGTAGGAATCCACTCAGATTTTTGATCAGGTGCCTGACACCAATGAGCTTTTGTTCAGGTGCTCAAAAACCAAAACCTCAAGTTTTTTGGAAGGAGACTTGCAACCATGAATAATTTTGAAGGGAATTAAAACCATGTACAGGAGTTGGAAAAGAGGTGATGGTGTCTTCTCTATCTCAATAACAACTGAGAAGACTCTGGATTGATGTTAGCAGATTTGCTCCCCCTGAGATCTTGAATGTATCAGTAAAACTGGAGCACTGCTTCAGGGTGATATGTCTTCAAAGACCTAGAGTGCCTGGACCAGAGATTGTTCAGGAACTTCTTTGACAGATAGAATTTTGTTGTCCTTTTGAAGTTGTCCTGTAGAATTGACAGAAGAAGACTCTTGATAGTGATAGGTTGTTCTTCTTCTTCTTGATGAAGTTGTTCTCTGGCCAAGGCTGATTGCAGTAAAACTTTAGATTTCTGTAAGACTATTCTTGTGCAATCTGTCTATGTGTCTGACTGACTGTATGCTTGATTACTTTCTCTTCTGTGTATCTGTATCTTTCTGACTGAAGAAACCTTTTGAAATTTGAAAGCTTGAGCAGTAATTGCAGTCGGCCTGGGAAGGAAGCGGCAATCAATGATTTCCCTAACTGTCCCATGGAAAAACGGCATGAAATAATCCAAGATTAATTGCACGTTCTAACGGTAACATTCTGAGAAGATCTGGCATTAAATGTTCAGGAATCATAGCCAAGAAACGGGACGGGAAACTGGAACAGACCTAGTCTGGAATCGTCGAACGAAGAACACAATTCGTCGAGCTGAGTTTGAGTTCGTCGAGCTGAGCTTGAGTTCATCGAGCTGAGCTTGATGAGCTCGTCGACCAGACAATAGCAATTAGTCTTCAAGCCAATACTGCTACAACCTTCGTCGAACTGACAATCTTCATTCGTCGAGCTGCGAACCAAAATCGTCGAGCAGATAACTATCACTGTCAGACAGTATTTGTCGAACCGAGATCCAAATTCATCGAGCGAAGAAAGATTGTGGACTTAGTCAAAATATTCTGAATGACTGATATTTTGTGTCGACTTAAGTTGGTGTCGACTGATTGATCTTGGTGTCGACACAAATCTTCTGGTGTCGACATAAGTTGTCTGGTGTCGACACATGCCCTAAGTGTCGACACAAATCCTCTGAATTCAGAATTCGTCGAGTAGAGTACCGAAATCGTCGACCTGAGAAGTTGACTTTGTCGACCTGAGAAGTTGAGAACTTGAGGTCTAAGTTCGTCGAGCTCAGAATCTAATTCGTCGACCAAAGCCTGAAGCTGGACTTAGAAAAATCCTGAAGTTTCCCTGATTTTAGTCTGAAGTAGAAACTCAGTCTTTGTCGAACAGAGAACAAAGATCGTCGAGCTCATCACTAAGAATTGTCTCACGATCGTCGAGCGTCGAACACCTTTCGTCGAGCTGAGTTCGACGAACGTCGAACTCATTTGACTTAGTCTTGAAAACTTCTAGTTCTGGAGTCTCTGATGGTCTTGATGATAGTTGGTCCATCTGATGTTGAACCTAAGAACTTGGCCTAGACTTTAGGACACAAATTGACCCTGGCTATATAGGTTGGGTCACATCCTAAGCTAGTGAACCTAGCCCAAATCAACTAGGGATCCAACAAGTACCTCCACCACCTGCAGCTCCTCCAAGTAATTCTATAAATATGACTGCAGTATCTCCTCCAGATTATAATGATGCTTACAGGAAAGCCAAGATGGTTGATGCAAAAGCCATGAACATACTGGCACAAATAATATCTGATGACATTTTCCAGAAGGTTGCTGAGTGCACATTAGCAAAAGCCATTTGGGATTCCCTAAAACAAATGGTTGATGGATCAGCTGATGAAAGGAAGGATAGGAGATCAAATCTCATATCCCAATATGAGAATTTCAAAAAACAGGAAGCTGCGACAGTTTCAGAGATGTATAATAGATTAAGCTCAATTATTAATGAGCTAAAAACTCTGGACAAGGTCATCACTCTCACTGAAGTGAATGACAAAATTCTAATGTGCTTCCCAAGCTCATGGGACACAAGAATTTGGCCCATCAAGGAGGCCAGATGCCTAAATGAGATTTCAACTGAATCTCTATTGGGTAAACTAAAGTCTTATGAGCAGTTAATAAAGACAAGGGAGACTGCTGAACCAAGAACACCTCCAGCAGCTAGAAGAGAACAGAGCATAGCCTTCAAAGCCTCAGAAGAATCAGAATCTTCAACATCAAATGAAGAACTTATAAGTCTCTTGGCTAAGATATTTTTCAAGATGGCTAGAAAGGACTTCAGAAGAAAGTCATCAAGAAAAGATGACAGGCCAAAGTATGATAAGACACCAACAAAGGAAGTGGTGTGCTATGGATGCAGGAAGCCTGGGCACTTTCTCTCTGAGTGTCCAAAGAACCAGAAGAAAGAGAAGAGAATAGAAAAGGAAAAGGATTCCAGGAGACAGTACACCAGCAAACCCTCTTCCAGCAAACACAAGAGGAAGGAAAAGGGGTTTGTGGCTGAGACCTGGAGTGAGACTAAAGAAGAGTCAACATCCTCAAGCTCTAATGAAGATGAGGAAGAAGAAAGAGCAAAGGAGGTTTGCCTCATGGCAATTGATGCCTCAAGAAGCAACTCAGAAGAAGGAGATTCAGATAATAAGGAAGCTTTTGAATCAGAAGCTAATCAGGTATTATCATGGTTTGATTATAGTTTAGAATCTTTTAAATCAGATTTTAAAATCATGTGTTTAGATTTAATCAACTCTGAGAAGGAAATCAAACTTCTCAGAGATAAATAAGTTAACTATGATAGCTTAGTTTTAGAAAACACTAAATTAAAAAATGAAATAGACATGTTTAGTGAACAAATCACTCTTCTGAAAGATGAATTAAGTAAAGCAAAACAGCTAGAAGAATCACTAAATGGAAGAAGCAAACAACTAGCAGCAATCACCAACTATCTAATGCTAGATTTAATGGAAGTAAGTTAGGATTAGGTGCATCATCTAGTGAACCACCTATTATTCAGAAAAACAACCTGTCACAACCCATAAATTTTATTTCTGAGAAAGAAAAGAAGAATACTGATCAAGTATATAAGGTAAATAAAATTCTTGAACAAATTAAAACTAAGGACAAAATTGAAAAACAGAAAACACCCAATAAAAACAAAGTTCAGCAATTTTCGTCGACCTCAGATCGACGAAAAGGGGCCAATTCATCGAACCCAGATCGACGAACTCTGAACGCCAACTATAATTATCATTATTCGTCTAACTGCGATCGACGAACTTTGTATGGTTCGTTGAGCAGAGCTCGACGAATGTGGGGTATAGAGAATGAACATGTTCATTCTCTGGGCAGAGATCAACGATCTCAACCCAATTTGTCGAACTCTGATCGACAAACTTACATAAATTCGTCGAACCCAGGAAGACTTAGTCAAAACTATAACTTCAACAGAAACTTAAATACTTCTAGGAAACAATTTAATCCATTGGGTGACTGGACCATTCCACCTAGGAGATATCACTCCCTAGGATATAAATCTCAGCCAGAATTTTCTGTTATTTCCAGTTTCTCTTATCAGCCATACAAAGGCCCAAGGTAACCTGGGTCAAAAATCACTAACTGTTTGTATTGCAGGTGAAGAATTGCTCAGGGGTAAATGAAACTTGGTACCTGGACAGTGGCTGCTCCAAGCATATGACTGGCAGCAAGGACATCCTACTCAACTATAAGTCCAAGCTGGGGCCAAAAGTCATTTTTGGTTACTCAAAATATGGATAGTCAGAAGGAGTGGGAGAAGTAAAAATAGGAGCTGTCACATTCAGAAAGGTGACATATGTAAGTGGACTGAAGCATAACCTCATCTCCATAAGTCAATTATGTGATGATGGTTATCAGGTATACTTTAACTCATCTACTTGCTCTATCATTGATAAAAATAACCAAACTGTTTTAACTAGAAGTAGACAAGGAAACATTTACTTAGTAAATTTTCTTTCTGCCACAACTGATATCTGTTTACTGAATTTAACTAGTAATCAGAATGACTTATGGCACAAAATACTAGGACATGTAAACCTAAAAAAACATTGCTAGGCTATCTAAGCACAACCTTGTTAGAGGTCTACCTTCTGCTCCCAACAAGAAGGAAGGTCTCTGCAGGGCTTGTCAACTAGGCAAGCAAACTAAAACTAGTTTCAAATCAATTAATAAGAGTGATTCACCTAGGATCTTGTACTTGCTACACTTGGATCCTTTTGGACCCATTGTTGTACAAAGACTAGGAGGGAAATCCTATACTTTAGTTATAGTGGATGACTTCTCCAGGTTCAGTTGGGTATTCTTTCTGAGAATAAAGTCAGATACATTCAAGGTTCTTACAGATTTTCTCAGGATCATACAGATTGAGTTCTCTACTCATGTTGCATTGATCAGAAGTGATCATGGCACGGAGTTTGAGTCTCTTCTTATGCATGAGTTCTATGAGAAGGAAGGTATCAAGCATTGATTCTCAGCTCCTAGAACTCCCCAACAAAATGGGGTAGCTGAAAGGAAAAATAGGACACTCATTGAAGCTGCGGGTACATTGCTTGCTGATGTATACGTGCCACTAACCTTTTGGGCAGAGGCTGTAAGCACTACAAACTATGTCCTAAATAGGAGTTTAATTCACAAACTAAAGAACAAGACTCCCTATGAATTGCTCAAAGGGAAGAAACCTAAAATAACTATTTTAAAGTTTTTGGTTGTACATGTTATATACATAATAACAACAAGAAATATATTAGAAAGTTTGAAGCTAAGGCTGAAGTGGGAGTTTTTCTAGGATACTCCCAAGTAAGAAAGGCCTATAGGGTATTTAATAAATCAACATTAAAAGTAGAAGAGTCAATTCATGTTTCTTTTGATGAAACTAACATGTACTGCAAGGAGAAAGAAGTTTCTACCAGCAGCAACTTGCAGGTACCCCACTTGTATGAGACATTGGATGGACTAAACCTCACCCAATAGGTTCCCACTCATCCCTCTCCATAGGTCATTGAAGATAGTGAAGAAGATGAAGCTGAAGAACATGAGCCTCAACGAACATCAAATATAATTCCACAAGAGGAATTTATTCAAAATGCTATTGCACAACCAACTCCACCCACTGATTTTGTCACACTTAGGGATCACCCCAGATCTCAAGTAATTGGAGACATATCAGCAGGTGTACAGACAAGGCATCAACTCAATCAAGACTTGATGCATGCATGTTTTCTCTCTCAGGTTGAACCTCTAACCATTCATGATGATGAGCAAGATCTCCATTGGATCCTTGCAATGCAAGAGGAATTAAACCAATTTGAGAGATGTAAAGTTTGGGATTTGGTTTCAAGACCCCAAAACTACCCAGTTATTGGAACCAAATGGGTTTTCAGGAATAAGCTTGATGCCCAAGGATTCATTGTGAGGAACAAGGCTAGGCTTGTTGCTCAACGATATAGGCAAGAGGAAGGAATTGACTATGATCATACCTTTGCACCTGTTGCAAGGTTGGAAGCTATAAGAATCTTCCTTGCCTATGCAGCATTCAAAAGGTTCAAAGTTTTTTAAATGGATGTGAAAAGTGCTTTCTTAAATGGAGTGTTACAAGAAGAGGTTTATGTAGAACAACCTCCAAGTTTTGTTTCTCCAACTTATCCCTCTTATGTTTTTAAATTAAATAAGGCTCTTTATGGTCTAAAGCAAGCTCCAAGAGCTTGGTATGGGACCTTAGTAAGTTTCTTATTATAGCATAAATTTACAAGAGGAACTGTAGATAAAACCCTTTTCACTAGACATCATAAGGATCAAATCTTATTAGTGCGAATCTATGTAGATGACATTATATTTGGCTCTACAGATTCAAAATTGTGCAAGAGGTTTTCTGACCTCATACATTCTAAATTTGAAATGAGTAGCATGGGAGAGCTTTCATATTTCCTTGGTCTCCAAGTAAAATAGCTCCCTGATGGCATCTTCATCTCTCAAGCAAAATATGCAAAAGAACTTCTAAAGAAGTTTGGGATGGCTGATGCCTCAGCTAAGAAAACTCCCATGTCCACCAATGCTGTTGTGGACTTTGATATACCAGGAAAACCTGTAGATTAGAAACTTTATAGGGGAATTGTTGGGTCATTATTATACCTCACAGCAAGTAGGCCAAATATTATATTTGCTACAAGCCTTTGTGCTAGGTTCCAAGTGAACCCTAAAGAATCCCATCTAATTTTCTTAAAAAGGATTTTAAGATATATAAAGAGTTGTCCTAATCTAGGCCTATGGTATCCTGCTGAATCAGAATTTGAGTTAACTGGATACTCTGATGTTGATTTTGCTGGATGTAGGGTAGATAGAAAAAGTACTTCAGGAACTTGTCAGTTCCTTGGTATGAGACTAGTATCATGGTTTTATAAGAAGCAAACATCAGTGTCAACATCAACTACTGAAGAAGAATATATTGCACCAGGCAGCTGTCGTTCACAGATGCTTTGGATACAAAATCAACTTCTAGATTATGGGTTCAACTTAAATAATTCAACCCTATTTTGTGATAATACTAGTGTTATAGCCATAGCACAAAATCCAGTTCATCATAGTAGGACAAAACATATTGACATAAGACATCATTTCATTACGGAATGTGTAGACAAAATAAGATTAAGCTTGTTTATATCTACACTGATTTACAAAAAGCTGATATATTCACCAAACCTCTGGATGAGAAAAATCATGCTTTCTTTCTAAATCAGCTGGGAATGATCAATGGAGAAGACTTAGTTTAAGTTCTGTCTGCATTCGACGAATTTTCCAGAGTTCTTCGAACGGAGTTCGACGAACCAGGGAAAGTTTGAGAGATACTCGTCGAACGGAGATCGATGAACTCTCTGTGAGTGAAATAATTTTCGTCGACCAGCGATCGACGAACTTTGTTCAGAAGATATTCGTCGACCTAAGTTCGACGAACCGTCTTCAATTATTTTGATGAGCTCGACAAATTATTTAACTCTAAACTATTTCGTCGACCTCAGTTCGAAGAATTAATTTTATTTTCGTGGAACGGAGTTTGTCAATTCATATTCTGGAAAACCCTATATCTAGGTTTTCTTCGACCTCCATCCCGCTCTTTTTATTCACTTGCACTTTATCGATATTTCTCTCTTTTGCAGGTGATTTCATGGCGATTCCAGCCGGAGCTTTGGCTGCGATGAAGTTCGATACTACATTTGATGTGGATTTTGACTCATTTCAATATTCAGATCCCATCTTTTTGTATATTCTGGAACTTCTTGAAGATCAACAACTTAAACCTCTAATGACTAGAAGGATCAAGCTGCACAACACTGAAATCAGGGAATGGGTCTACACTCTGTCGCACACAGAAGAGAACATCATGACGGGCACCATCGCGGGTAACTCCATCTCTTTAACCCCCACTATCTTAACTGAAATCTTTGGATTAAGAAATGGAGAAGAGGACCTCGAGATTGCAGTAGAGGAATCGGATATGATGCTAAACCTCATGGATTATGCTGGAGACAATCCCAACAAGCTTTTGAAGAAACACATGTCTGCACCCTATAAGTTTTTAGCAGACTTAGTTGGCAAAGTTTTACTTGGGAAACACACTGCCCATGATTATATCACCAAACAACAGTTTCTGGCTATGAGTGTCATTATAAACAAGAAATCAATAAATTGGGCACAGTTTTTGTTTGATCTGATAAAGAAGAAAAACACCAAGAAGGAAGTTTGTTTTGGAAGAATACTAGGAATATTTCTACGGGAAAAGGCTGCAGACTCACTGGTCTCCCAGACCATCTTTATCAATTCCAGTAAAAGGCTCACATGTGCCTTATTTGGCAGGTGGGAGAGGACCATCACTAAGCCCTCTAAGGCTTCCACCTTTTCTACCACACCTTCTAAAGGCACAAGGGCTATTAAGGCCACTCCCCACCCTGCTGAAGAGAGCATTGTAACTCCCCTAGTCGATTCAACGTGACAGTGTCACGGCTCCGCACCAGGAGACGCTACCGGGCTGCAGCCCAAGCACCCCAACCCCTCTCCAGCCCACTGGCGGGTTGTTGGTGGCCACAGCCTCCCTTTGATGAGGTAAACTCGACAGTTAAGCTGGGCCGTACGGGGACTTCCCAAGAGGTCACCCATCCCAGTACTACTCTCGCCCAATTGGTGATGAGAAGTGAAGGAACTCCGTAGTTAAGCGTGCTTGGGCGAGAGTAGTACTGGGATGGGTGACCTCCTGGGAAGTCCCCGTACGGCCCAGCTTAACTGTCGAGTTTACCTCATCAAAGGGAGGTTGTGGCCACCAACAACCCGCCAGTGGGCTGGAGAGGGGTTGGGGTACTTGGGCTGCAGCCCGGTAGCGTCGCCTGGTGCGGAGCCGTGATGCTGTCACGTTGGATCGGCTAGGGGCGTTACAATAAAAAGTGCACTTTTTATTGTAACGTCCCCTGGGCCGTCCGTGGGCCTCAGCCCACTAGGCCTTCGTTAGATCATTACCGGGCTGCAGCCCAAGCACCCCAACCCCTCTCCCTCCACAGGCGGGTTGTTGGTGGCCACAGCCTCCCTTTGATGAGCGAACTTGACAGTTATGCTGGGTCGTACGGGGACTTCCCAGGAGGTCATCCATCCCAGTACTACTCTCGCCCAAGCACGCTTAACTATGAAGTTCCTTCACTTCTCATCACCAATTGATCTGCAGCTCAATTGGTGATGAGAGTTGAAAGAACTCCATAGTTAAGCGTTCTCGGGCTGGAGCAGTACTGGGATGGGTGACCTCCTGGGAAATCCCCGTAGTGCGGGTTTGACTATCGAGTTTACCTCATCAAAGGGAGGTTGTGGCCACCAACAACCCGCTGGTGGGCTGGAGAGGGGTTGGGGTGCTTGGGCTGCAGCCTAGTAGCAATGCCTAGAGCGGAGCCGTGACGTTGTCACGTTGGATCGGCTAGGGTCGTTACCATAAAAAAGTGCACTTTTATTGTAACACCCCTAGCCGATACAACGTCACAACGTCACGTCTCCGCTCTAGGCGACGCTACCGGGCTGTAGCCCAAGCACCCCAACCCCTCTCCAGCCCACTGGCGGGTTGTTGGTGGCCACAGCCTCCCTTTGATGAGGTAAACTCGATAGTCAAGCCTGCACTACGGGGACTTCCCAGGAGGTCACCCATCCCAGTACTACTCCAGCCCGAGCACGCTTAACTATGGAGTTCTTTCAACTCTCATCACCAATTGAGCTGCAGCTCAATTGGTGATGAGAGTTGAAAGAACTCCATAGTTAAGCGTGCTCGGGCTGGAGTAGTACTGGGATGGGTGACCTCCTGGGAAGTCCCCGTAGTGCAGGCTTGACTATCGAGTTTACCTCATCAAAGGGAGGCTGTGGCCACCAACAACCCGCCAGTGGGCTGGAGAGGGGTTGGGGTGCTTGGGCTGCAGCCCGGTAGCGTCGCCTAGAGTGGAGCCGTGACGTTGTCACGTTGTATCGGCTAGGGGCGTTACAAGCATTCCCTCCACATCTTCTCTTCCAGCCCTTCTTTACACACTACCACCTTCATCTCAACATGCTCCATCTTTATCAGTTGACATCACTGACATCCCCTCTTCCCCTCTTCAAGAACATCAACAAACCACACCTCCTGAATCCCCTCATGACACATACATTTCTACACCACCACAGTCTCCACTTCCCCTACATCTATCTTCTATACCATCTTACATCCTACCATCAGACACCATGATGCAAGATGCCACCCTTCCATCCCCATCAACATCTAACCTTCACATACCTGATGTTCTACCCTCTATTCCATCAATAGTTGCGACCTATTCCACACCAACTACAACACCATCTATCACTTTCTCATTGGACCCCTCTACCATCTCATCTATCATCACCATCATCACTCCCCTTCTAAAATCACTTATAGTAGAGGCCATTACACCTCTTGCTACCACCACTACATCTTTATCTGCCCAAATATCTGCTCTCACTGCTGCCCCCTCCTCAGTCAGGGGCCTGGCCTTAATTCCCACTGAAACCAGGCAGGGGGAGATGCTTGACGATGAAGCAGCAGCTACAGCCTCAGAGTCTTCAGCTCCAGCTCTAGCAGATGCTCCAGCTTCACCAGCAGCATATACAGAATGTATAGATAAAGATCTGAGTGATTTTATTGATACTGATATGGACATTGATGAGACTGTTGGTGATTTCATTTTCAATCCCACAGTTAACTTAGAAGAATTGCTGAAAACTTTTGATACTGTATATATGCATCTTATTCCAGCAAAATTCACTAAGCCACAGTTGGCTATTGTGCCTTATACATCTCCTGTCAGTCCAGAAGTTGCTAAGCAACTTAGGGACAGCTTTGTACTTCCAGACTCTACAGTCATTCCATCCCCTCCAGAAGCTATCTCAGCACCAACCTTTGTGATGGATGACTCTCCCATGCCAGATCTAGATGCATTGATCTTGGCTGACATTGAAGAAGAAAATAAGGCAGCAGCTGAAAGCTCTGTCCCAGTTACTTCTGATTCTTGTATAGTTTCTTCTCCAACTCCTGCTGAAACTCCAGCCTTTGAAACTTCTGCTCCTGCTACAGAAAAGACTATTACTTATGATAAAGCCTTGAAAGCATTGGATGCTCTATATGATAACCCTCAGGGTGTTGCCAGTGATGATGATGATGATGATGAGGATGAAGATTCAGATGATGAGGATATAAAGAAGAAGAGGAAACAAGTATCCAAGAAAAGAAAAGCTCCTCCTCCTGCTCCTAAGCCTAATCCAGCACATGACACTCTCTATTACATTATGCAAAAGATAACACCATACAAAGAGATGCCAGCTTGGATGTGGCTATCCCAGAATGAACAAAAGGAGAGGAAGAGAAGCAGAAGATACTCTCCTCCTCCAGTTCAGAGATATAGAAAAGATCCACCACCTCCACCTCCTCCAGCAGCTGGTGCCACTGGCTCTAGCCCTCAGAGGTCTGCCCCTATTCAAACCTATCAGAGACACCAAGGGAGACCTTCTGGAAATAATCAGCAAAGGCACTACACTTCTGAAAGACAACAACAACATCAACAACATCAACAACATCAGCAGCAGCAGCAAACTCCCTCTGCAGAACAGAAAGCTAATAGTCCTGAAAGACCATATTCACCTCCTGTTCCTTTTGAGGATCCTGAAACAGCAAACATTGCTAGAATGGCTAGATTCCAGGAAATTATTGGTCTTTCTTTGATTAATAAAGCAAAAGCTAAAGGCAAAGATATATCAGGATATTCAACTATATCCAAATACAGAAAGGAAGAACTCAAAAAATTTGATAAAGCAAATAAATTGTTCAATGTTGATGATTACATGAAGCTACATCCTGAAGCAGTTGTCCCCGGAACTACATCTCTAAAGATTATTGGGGCATCTTACATGACAATGACACGGGCACAGGCTTTGGATCCAAAAAGAGAAATTATATTTACAAAGCCAAGAGAAAAGACCAAAGAAGATAAGCCCACAGATAAGGAAAAGAAGAAATAATCTTTACATTGCTTCAATTTTTTCTCTCTACATTAGCCTTAAAACTGATTTGTCTGTTTAAAACAAAGCTCATGTACATATATATCTGATGCATGTATTAGTAAATCTCTGCCAGATATACCTTTTTACCTGCTTTGTTTATTCTTATATTTTTTTTGAGTCTATTAGTGCCTCACCCAAATAGGGGGAGATTGTTGGATCCCTAGTTGATTTGAGCTAGGTTCACTAACTTAGGATGTTGTGACCCAACATGTATATCCAGGGTCATAGTTGTGTCCTAAAGTCTAGGCCAAGTCCTTAGAGTCAACATCAGATGGACTAACTATCAACAAGACTATCAGAGACTCAAGACTTAGAAGATTTCAAGACCAAGTAAAATGAGCTTGACGTTCGTCGAACTCAGGTCGACGAAAGACGTTCTCAGCTCGATGATCTTGAGATATTTCTCTGAGCTGAGCTCGACGATCTTCATTCTCTGGTCGACGAAAATTGGGATACTTCAACAAACTAAAGTCAGGATAACTATAGATTATTCTAAATCCAACTTCAGACTTTGGTCGACGAACAAGATTCGGAGCTCGACGAACTTGGACCTCGAGTTCACAACAACCTTCTATTAGAAGATCTCAGGTCAATGAAGTCAACTTCTCAGGATGACGAACTCAGTACTCTACTCGACGAATTCTGGAACTAGAAGATTTGTGTCGACACCAAGAATAATCAGTCGACACCCACTTATGTCAACACCAGAAGATTTGTGTCGACACCAAGAATAATCAGTCGACACCCACTTATGTCTACACCAGAAGATTTGTTTCGACACCAAGACTAATCAGTCGACATCCACCTATGTCGACACCAGAAGATTCATGTCGACACATAGAATATCAGTCAACACAAAATACTTTACTAAGTCCAGAATTGTTGCTGAACTCCAGTCGACGAATGCAATTGTCAGCTCGACGAACTTTAGACAGAGAATTGGCAACAGATAGTAGTCAAGTTTTCAGCACGACGATCTTGAAACTCAACTCAACGAACAGAAGCTGTCTGGTTGACGAATACAAAATCTCAGTTTGACGAACTAGTAACTCAGCTCGACGAATTCTATTATTCGTTCGACGACTCCAGCCTTAGCCATTTTCGGCCTTCTGTCCCCATTCTAATGCAGAAATTCCTGAGTAATTAATACTCTACATTCTCTGAATGTATCCGTTATAAGGAGCATTGATTACGGTCTTCTTCAGGAATATTACTTGCTGATTTTCCACGGGACAGTTGAGGAAATGATTCTATGCCGATTATTCTCAAGGCGTCAGCATTAATTACCGATGATTCAAATTTTTGAAAAGATATAGAAGAATACTAGATCGATAATCGGTAGGCCAAGAAAGAACATACTCAGTCAGATAAACAGAGACGCACATAGACTGACTCCAAGAATTCATACAACAACAGAAAAGCTTCACACAAAAAAAATCATACTGAAGCTTACAGTGACATGCAGTGATCATACCTCCAGGACTTCCAAGGACAACAAAATATCAAATCACTCAAGAAGCTTCTGCATCACTGCCTGTCAAGAACTCTGATTGAAGACCTATCACCCTACAGCAAAGTTTCCAAATCTTCCTGAACCATTCAATATTTCAGGGGGAGCTTTTGCTAAACATCAATCCACTTAAGTATTCTCGGTTTATTGAGAAAGAGAAGACAAAATCACTCTCTCACCCCCTCCTGTATAAAGGGTTGTCATCTCCCTTCAAAAGTGATTCCTGGTTGCAAGTCTCCTAACCAAAAGACTTGAGTTAGTTTTTGGGAACTTGATCAAAACTCATTGGTGTCAGGCACCTGATCAAAAACCTGAGTGGATTCCAACCAGGGTGGTAGAAGAGTGGAGTACCCAGATTTGGGGAACCACTATAAATTTCTTGTGTCATCTGGTTGCCTATCTTTTTCTTTTTGTTCTTGCTGTGTGGCTGTGATTAGGTTTACTATTTTCTGTTTTCCAGTTTCCTAATTACTGCACATTTTTAGTTTACAACAAAAGCTGTAACAACACCTTTATAGGGACCTAACAAATTTTAAATATACTCTATTCAACCCCCCCCCCCCCCCCTCTAGAGTATTGTAGACCTAACCCTCACTTTCAAAGAGTATCGAAAATCACGAACAGAAAGGTAAACGGGCTTATGCCCAGTACATTAGAATCCTCACTACAAGGTCACTCGCGAAACCTAACAAAACTAAACACTCACGGAGTCAGAAGCGGGTGCTCACGTGCTAGACTGGCCCACCTCCATGTGCACTGTGCCCTGCTGGTGCTGTCTCTCCGACTGTTGTCTGTCTCCCATCCAGAGCCCCTGAAAAATAATGGTTCACTGACTGTTAGTCAAAACACTAAGCCAACTATCATCCCCGCCTCCCCCCGTGACTCCTAGGCATCGTGCGGGACGGAGGATAGGGAAGATATCGAGGTGGAGAAGTGTCAAAGCAGATGGCGGCGAGCTAAGCTAACAGTGATATATCAGAACTATAAAGGTGTACAGAAGCAATATGATAATGAAAGTGAGGGTTAGGTCTACAATACTCTAAAGGGGGGTGAATAGAGTATATTTAAAATTTGTTAGGTCCCAATAAAGGTGTTGTTACAGCTTTTGCTGTAAACAGAAAATGTGCAGTAATTAAGAAACCGGAAAACAAAAAGTAATAATTCTAATCACAGCCACACAGCAAGAATAAAAAGAAATAGGCAATCAGACGACACAAGAACTTTATAGTGGTTCCCCAAATCTGGGTAGTCCACTCTTCTACCACCCTTAGTAGGAATCCACTCAGGTTTTTGATCAGGTGCCTGACACCAATGGGTTTTGATCAGGTCCCCAAAAACCAACTCAAGTCTTTTGGTTAGGAGACTTGCAACCAGGAATTACTTTTGAAGGGAGATAACAACCCTTTATACAGGAGGGGGTGAGAGAGTGATTATATCTTCTCTTTCTCAATAAACTGAGAAGACTTATGTGGATTGATGTTTAGCAAAAGCTCCCCCTGATTTATTGAATGGTTCAGGAAGATTTGGAAGCTTTGTTGTCGGGTGATAGGTCTTCAATCAGAGTTCTTGACAAGCAGTGATGCAGGAGCTTCTTGACTGATTTGATATCTGTTGTCCTTGTAAGTCCTAGAGAGAATATGGAAGAAGAGGACTCTTGATATTGTATGATTGTTCTTCTTCTTCTGAATGAAGATCACTGCCTGTCACTGTAAGCTTCAGTATGATTTTTGTGTAAAGCTTTTCTGTTGCTGTGTGAAATCTTACAGTCAGTCTGTGTGTCACTATTTTTCTCACTGAGTGTATATCTCTTACTGACTATCCTCGATCTTGTGTTCTTCTCTCTATTTTCAAAAATTTGAATCCTCTGTAATTAATGCTGACGGCTTGAGAATAATCAGCATTGAATCATTTCCTCAACTGTCCCGTGGAAAATCAGCAAGTAATATTCCTGAAGAGGACCGTAATCAATGCTCTTTCTAACGGATACATTCAGAGAATGTAGAGCATTAATTACTCAGGAATTTCCGCATTAGAATGGGGACAGAAGGCCGGAAATGGCTAAGTCTGAATTCGTCAAACAGTTGGCAGAATTTGTCGAACTGAATTACCAATTCGTCGAGCTGAGATATTGAATTCGTCGACCAGACGGCTTCTTGTTCGTCGAGCTGAGTTCCAAGAACGTCAAGCTGATAACAGAGCTGCATGCTTCAGAGCCTTTGCCTTTTCTGTCTGAAGTTCGTCGATCTGAGTTTGTAACTTCGTCGACTGGAGTTCAGCAACCATTCTGGACTTAGTCGAGTATTTTGTGTTGACTGATATTTTGTGTGTCGACATGAATCTTCTGGTGTCGACACAGGTGGGTGTCGACTGATTAGTCTTGGTGTCGACACAAGTCTTCTGGTGTCGACATAAGTTGGTGTCGACACATGCTTTCTGGTGTCGACATAAGTTTTCTGGTGTCGACATAAGTTGGTGTCGACACATGCCCTAAGTGTCGACACAAACCTTCTGATTCCAGAATTCGTCGAGTAGAGTACTGAGTTCGTCGACCTGAGAAGTTGACTTCGTCGACCTGAGAAGTTGTGAACTTGAGATCCAAGTTCGTCGAGCTCAGAATCTTGTTCGTCGACCAGAGTCTGAAGTTGGACTTAGAATAATCTGGAGTTATCTTGACTTTAGTTTGTTGAAGTATCCCAGTTTTCGTCGACTAGAGAATGAAGATCGTCGAGCTCAGCTCAGAGAAATATCCAGAGTTCGTCGTGCTGAGAACGTCTTTCGTCGACCTGAGTTCGATGAACGTCGAACTCATTTTACTTAGTCTTGAAATATTCTAAGTCTTGAGTCTCTGATAGTCTTTTTGATAGCTGGTCCATCTGATATTAACTCTACGGACTTGGCCTAGACTTTTAGGACACAACTTTGACCCTGGCTATACATGTTGGGTCACATCCTAAGTTAGTGAACCTAGCCCAAATCAACTAGGGATCCAACAATCTCCCCCTATTTGGTTGAGGTCACTAATAGACTCAAAACATAAACATACAAACAAAGCAAGAAAAAGATATATCTGGCAGAGAATTACTAATACATGCAGTAGATATATATGTACATAAGCTTTGTTTAAACAGATAACACAGTTTGAAAGCAAATGCAGAAAGACAAGCAAAGAAATTAAAACAAAGGATTACTTCTTCTACTTCTTCTCTATGGACTTGTCTTCTTTAGTCTTTTCACTTGGCTTTGTAAAGATAATTTCTCTCTTTGGATCCAAAGCCTGTGCCTGTGTCATTGTCATGTCAGCTGCCCCAATAATCTTTAGGGATGTAGTTCTGGGGACAACTGCTTCAGGATAAAGCTTCATGTAATCATCAACATTGAACAGTTTATTTGCTTTATCAAATCTTTTGAGTTCTTCCTTCTTGTATTTGGACATAGTGGAATATCCTGATATATCTTTGTCTTCAGCTTTTGCTTTATTAATCAAAGAAAGACCAACAAGTTCCTGGAACCTGGCCATTTTAGCAATGTTTGTTGTTTCAGGATCTTCAAAAGGAACAGGAGGTGAATCTGGTCTATTGGGACTGTCATCTTTTTGTTCTGCATAGAGAGTTTGATGTTGCTGCTGATGCTGTTGATGTTGTTGATGTTGCTGTTGTTGATTTCCTGAAGAGTGAAGTCTTTGTTGACTGCTTCCAGAAGGTCTCCCTTGATGTCTCTGATAAGTTTGAATAGGGGCAGACCTCTGAGAGCTAGAGCCAGTGGCACCAGATGATGGAGGAGGTGGAGGTGGTGGATCTTTTTTATATCTCTGAAGTGGAGGAGGAGAATATTTTCTGCTTCTTTTCTTCTCCTTTTGTTGATTTTTAGACAACCATATCCATGCTGGCATTCCTTTGTAAGGAGTAATATTTTGGAGAATATAGAATGGAGTGTCATTCTTTGGGTTTTGCTTAGCAACAGGAGGAGGAGGGGCTTTCCTTTTCTTTGACAACATTTTCTTCTTCTTCTTAGCAGCTTCTTCATCTGAATCTTCTTCATCATCATCTTCATTTGAATCACTGGCTGAACCCTGAGGGTTATCATATAGAGCATCCAATGCTTTCAAGGCTTTATCATAAGTAGCAGTCTTTTATGTAGCAGGAGCAGAAGTTTCAAAGTCTGGAGTTTCAGCACGAGTTGAAGAAGAGACTATACAAGAATCAGAAGTAATTGGGACAGAGCTTTCAGCTGCTGCCTTATTTTCTTCCTCAATGTCAGCCAAGATCAACTCATCTAGATCTGGCATAGGGGAGTCATCCATCACAAAGATTGGTGCTGAGATAGCTTCTGGAGGGGATGGAATGACTGCAGAGGTTGGTGCAGATACTGGAATTACAAAGTTGTCACATAGTTGCTTAGCAACTGTTTGACTGATAGGAGGAGTATAAGGAACAATATCCAACTGTGGCTTAGTAAATTCTTCTGGAAGATACTGCATATATATAGTGTCAAAGGTTTTCAGCAATTCTTCTAAGTTAACTGTGGGATTTAGAATAAAATCAACAATAGTTGTGAACCCTTCAGAATCTGACTCGTCAAAATTCATGCCAGTATCAATGAAATCAATTAAATCTTTATCTATATAATATGTACATGCTGCTGTGGGGACTGGAGTATCTGCTGGTGCTGGAGCTGAAGTGTCTGAAGCTGTAGCTGCTGCTTCATCATCAGGCATCTCCCGCTGTCTGGTTTCAGTGGGGACTGAGTCCAGGCTCCTGACTGAGGAGGGGGCAGCAGTGAGAGCAGAGATTTGGGTAGATATAGATGTAATGGTAGTAGAAAGAGGTGTAATGGCCTCTGCTGTAAGGGATTGAAGAAGGGGAGTTATGATGGTGATGATAGAGGATATAGTAGAGGGGTCCAATGAGACAGGGGTAGATGGTGTTGCAGTTGGTGTGGAAAAGGTGGTAACTATTGATGGAATAGGGGGTAGAACATCAGGTATGTGAAGGTTAGATGTTGATGGGGATGGAAGGGTGGCATCTGGCATCATAGTGTCTGATGGTAGGATGTAAGATGGTATGGAAGAGCGATGTGGAGGAAGTGGAGACTGTGGTGGTGTAGAAATATATGTATCATGAGGGGATTCAGGAGGTGTGGGTGGTTGATTTTCCTGAAGGGGTGAAGATGGAATGTCAATGATGGTGATTGGTAAAGATGGAGTGACTGGGGATTGTGTTGTTGTTGGAAGGGGGCTGGAAGAGAAGATGTGGAAGGAATATTCTCTTCAGTAGGGTGGGGAGTGACTTTAATGGCCCTAGTACCTTCAGAAGCTTTGATGGAAGAGGTGGAAGCCTGAGAGGGCTTCGTGATAGTCCTCTCCCATCTGCCAAATAAGGCACATGTCAGCCTTTTACTGGCATTTATGAATATGGTCTGGGAGACCAGGGATTCAGCAGCCTTTTCCTGTAGGAAGATTCCTAGAACTCTTCCAAAAACATACTTCCTTATTAGTGTTCTTCTTCTTTATCAAATCAAACAGAAGTTGTGCCCAGTTGATTGGCTTCTTGTTGACGATTGCACACATCACCAGAAATTGGTGTTTGGTGATATAATCATGTGCAGTGTGTTTTCCAAGTAACACTTTTCCAACCAAGTCTGCTAAAAACTTATAGGGCGCAGATAAGTGTTTCTTCAACAGTTTGTTAGGGTTTTTTCCAGTATAATCCATGAGGCTTAGCATTATATCTGATTCCTCTGCTTCAATCTCGAGGTCCTCTTCTCCATTTCTTAATCCAATGATTTCAGTTAAGATAGCGGGGGTTAAAGAGATGGAGTTACCCGCGATGGTGCCCGTCATAATGTTCTCTTCTGTGGACGATAGTGTGTATACCCATTCCCGGATTTCCATGCTGTGCAGTTTGACCCTTCTCGTCATCAGGGTTTTTAGTTCTTGTTCTTCAAGAAGTTCTAGGATATATAAAAAGATTGGATCGGAGTGCTGAAATGAATCGAAATCCACGTCAAAGCCTGTATCAAACTTCATTGCTGTGAGATTGCTTGCCAGAGTCGCCATTGAAATCACCTATAAGAAAGACAGAGAAACGGCGATCAAGTGCAATGGAACAAAAAGCGCGGGATAGAGGTCGAAGAAAACCTAGATATAAGGTTTTCAATAATATGAATCGACAAACTCCGTTCCACGAAAAAAAAATTAATTCTTCGAACTGAGGTCGACGAAATAGTTTAGGGTTAAATAATTTGTCGAGCTTATCAAAAGAATTGAAGACGGTTCGTCGAACTTAGGTCGACGAATATCTTCTGAAGCAACGTTCGTCGATCGCTGGTCGACGAAAATTATTTCACTCATAGAGAGTTCGTCGACCTCCGGTCGACGAGTATCTCTCAAACTTTCCCTAGTTCGTCGAACTCCGTTCGACGAACTCTAGAAAATTCATCGAATGCAGACAGAACTTAGACTAAGTCTTCTCAATTGATCATTCACAGCTGATTTAGAAAGAAAGCATGATTTTTCTCATCCAGAGGTTTGGTGAATATATCAGCTTTTTGTAAATCAGTGTAGATATAGACAAGCTTAATCTTATTTTTGTCTACACACTCCCTAATGAAATGATGTCTTATGTCAATATGTTTTGTCCTACTATGATGAACCGAATTTTGTGTTATGGCTATAGCACTAGTATTATCACAAAATAAGGTTGAATTATTTAAGTTGAACCCATAATCTAGAAGCTGATTATGTATCTAGAGCATCTGTGAACAACAGCTGCCTGCTGCAATATGTTCTGCTTCAGCAGTTGAAGTTAACACTGATGTTTGCTTTTTACAGAACCATGATACTAATCTCATACCCAGGAACTGACAAGTTCCTGAAGTACTTTTTCTATCAACCCTGCATCCAGCAAAATCAGCATCAGAGTATCCAGTTAACTCAAACTCTGATTCAGCAGGATACCATAGGCCTAGATTAGGACAACTCTTTATATATCTTAAAATCCTTTTTAAGAAAATTAGATGGGATTCTTTAGGGTTCACTTGGAACCTAGCACAAAGGCATGTAGCAAACATAATATCTGGCCTACTTGCTGTGAGGTATAATAGGGACCCAACAATGCCCCTATAAAGTTTCTGATCTACAGGTTTTCCTGGTATATCAGAGTCCACAACAGCATTGGTGGCCATGGAAGTTTTCTTAGCTGAGGCATCAGCCATCCCAAACTTCTTTATAAGTTCTTTAGCATATTTTGCTTGAGAGATGAAGATGCCATCAGGAAGCTGTTTCACTTGGAGACCAAGGAAATATGAAAGCTCTCTCATGCTACTCATTTCAAATTTAGAATGCATGAGGTCAGAAAACCTCTTACACAATTTTGAATCTGTAGAGCCAAATATAATGTCATCTACATAGATTTGTACTAACAAAATTTGGTTCTTATGATGTCTAGTGAAAAGGGTTTTATCTACAGTTCCTCTTGTAAATTTATGCTCTAATAATAAACTTGCTAAGGTCTCATACCAAGCTCTTGGAGCTCGCTTTAGACCATAAAGAGCCTTATTTAATTTAAAAACATAAGAGGGATAAGTTGAAGAAACAAAACCTGGAGGTTATTCTACATAAACCTCTTCTTGTAATACTTCATTTAAGAAAGCACTATTCACATCCATTTGAAAGACTTTGAACCTTTTGAATGCTGCATAGGCAAGGAAGATCCTTATAGCTTCCAACCTTGCAACAGGTGCAAAGGTCTGATCATAGTCAATTCCTTCCTCTTGCCTATATCCTTGAGTAATAAGCCTAGCCTTGTTCCTCACAATGACTCCTTGGGCATCAACCTTATTCCTGAAAACCCATTTGGTTCCAATAACTGGGTAGTTTTGGGGTCTTGGAACCAAATCCCACACTCTACATCTCTCAAATTGGTTTAGTTCCTCTTACATTGCAAGGATCAAGTGGGGATCTTGCTCAGCATCATGAATGGTTAGAGGTTCAACCTGAGAGAAAAAAAAGGCATGCATCAAGTCTTGGTTGAGTTGATGTCTTGTCTGTACACCTGCTGATATGTATCCAATTACTTGAGATCTGGGGTGATCCCTAAGTGTGACAAAATCAGTGGGTGGAGTTGGTTGTGGAACAGCATTTTGAATAAATTCCTCTTGTGGAATTATATTTGTTGTTGGTTGAGTCTCATGTTCTTCAGCTTCATCTTCTTCACTATCTTTAATGACTTGTGGAGAGGGATGAGTGGGAACCTCTTGGGTGAGGTTTAGTCCATCCAATGTCTCACACAAGTGGGGTACCTGTAAATTGCTACTGGTAGAAACTTCTTTCTCCTTGCAATACATATTAGTTTCATCAAAAGAAACATGAATTGACTCTTTTACTTTTAATGTTGATTTATTGAATACCCTATAAGCCTTACTTACTTTGGAGTATCCTAGAAAAACTGTCACTTCAGCCTTAGCTTCAAACTTTATAATATATTTCTTGTTGTTATCATGTATATAGCATGTACAACCAAAAACTTTAAAATAGTTTATTTTAGGTTTCTTCTCTTTGAGCAATTCATAGGGAGTCTTGTTCTTCAGTTTGTAAATTAAACTCCTATTCAGGACATAGTTTACAGTGCTTACAGCCTCTGCCCAAAAGGTTAGTGGCATGTATGCATCAGCAAGCAATGTACCTGCAGCTTTAATGAGTGTCCTATTTTTCCTTTCAGCTACCCCATTTTGTTGTGGAGTTCTAGGAGATGAGAAGCAATGCCTGATACCTTCCTTCTCACAGAACTCATGCATAAGAAGAGACTCAAACTCTGTGCCATGATCACTTCTGATCAATGCAACATGAGTAGAGAACTCAATTTGTATGGTCCTGAGAAAATCTGTAAGAACCTTTAATGTATCTAGCTTTGTTCTCAGAAAGAATACCCAACTGAACTTGGAGAAGTCATCCACTATAACTAAAGTGTAAGATTTCTCTCCTATGCTTTGTACAGCAATGGGTCCAAAAAGATCCAAGTGTAGCAAGTACAAGATCCTAGGTGAATCACTCTTATTAATTGATTTGAAACTAGTTTTAGTTTGCTTGCCTAATTGACAAGCCCTGCAGAGACCTTCCTTCTTGTAGGGAGCAGAAGATAGACCTCTAACAAGGTTGTGCTTAGATAACCTAGCAATGTTTTTCAGGTTTACATGTCCTAGTCTTTTGAGTCATAAGTCATTCTGATTACTAGTTAAATTCAGTAAGCAGATATCAATTGTGGCAGAAAGAAATCTTACTAAATAAATGTTTCCTTGTCTACTTCCAGTTAAAATAGTTTGGTTATTTTTATCAATGATAGAGCAGGTAGAAGGGTTAAAGCATACCTGATAACCATCATCACATAATTGACTTATGGAGATGAGGTTATGCTTCAGTCCACTTACATATGTCACCTTTCTGAATGTGACAGCTCATATTTTTACTTCTCCCACTCCTTCTGACTGTCCACATTTTGAGTCACCAAAAATGACTTTTGGCCCCAGCTTAGACTTATAGTTGAGTAGGATGTCCTTGCTGCTAGTCATATGCTTGGAGCAGCCACTGTCCAGGTACCAAGTTTCATTTACCCCTGAACAATTCTTCACCTGCAATACAAACAGTTAGTGATTTTTGACCCATGTTACCTTGGGTCCTTTGTATGGCTGATAAGAGAAACTAGGAATAACAGAAAATTCTAGCTGGGATTTATATCATAGGGGGTGGTATCTCCTAGGTGGAATGGTTTAGTCAGCTAGGGAATTAAATGATTTCCTAGAAGTATTTAAGTTTCTGTTAAAGTTATAGTTTTGGTTAAGTCTTCCTGGGTTCGACGAATATATGTAAGTTCGTCGACCAGAGTTCGATGAATTGGGTTGAGATCGTCGATCTCTACCCAGAGAATAAACATGTTCATTCTCTATGCCACACGTTCGTCGATCTCTGCTCGACGAACCATACAAAGTTCGTCGATCGCAGTTAGACGAATAATAATAACTATAGTTGGCGTTCAGAGTTCGTTGATCGGGGTTTGACGAACTGGCCCCTTTTCGTCGATCTGAGGTCGACGAAAATTGCTGAACTTTGTTTTTAATGGGTGTTTTCAGTTTTTCAATGTTGTCCTTAGTTTTAATTTGTTCAAGGATTTTCATTTACTTTATATACTTGATCAGTATTCTTCTTTCCTTTCTCAGAAATGAAATTTATGGGTTGTGATAGATGGTTTTTCTGAATAATAGTTGGTTCACTAGATGATGCACCTAATCCTAACTTACTTCCATTAAATCTATCATTAGATATGTTGGTGATTACTGCTAGTTGTTTGCTTCTACCATTTAGTGATTCTTCTAGCTATTTTGCCTTATTTAATTCATCTTTCAGAAAAGTGATTTGTTCACTAAACATGTCTATTTCATTTTTCAATTTAGTGTTTTCTAATACTAAGCTATCATAGTTAACTTGCTTATCTCTGAGAAGTTTGATTTCTTTCTCAGAGTTGATTAAATCTAAACACATGATTTAAAATCTGATTTAAAAGATTCTGAATTATAATCAAACCATGATAATACCTGATCAGCTTCTGATTCAGAAGCTTCCTCATTTTCTGAATCTCCTTCTTCTGAGTTGCTTCTTGAGGCATCAATTGTCATGAGGCAAACCTATTTTGCTTTTTCTTCTTCCTCATCTTCACTGGAGCTTGAGGATGTTGACTCTTCTTCAGTCTCACTCCAGGTCTCAGCTACAAACCCCTTTTCCTTCCTCTTGTGTTTGCTCGAAGAGGGTTTGTTGGTGAACTGTTTTCTGGAATCCTTTTCCTTTTCTCTTCTCTTCTCTTTCTTCTGATTCTCTGGACACTCTGAGAGGAAGTGCCCAGGCTTTCTGCATCCATAGCACACCACTTCCTTTGTTGGTGTCTTACCATACTTTGGCCTGTCATCCTTTCTTGCTGACTTCCTCATGAAGTCCTTTCTAGCCATCTTGAAGAATCTCTTTGCAAAGAGACTCATGAGCTCTTCATTTGATGCAGTAGATTCTGATTCTTCTGAGGCTTTGAATGCTATGTTCTGATCTCTTCTGGCTGTAGGAGGTGTTCTTTGTTCAGCAGCCTCCCATGTCTTTATTAACTGCTCATAAGATTTCAGTTTGCCCAATAGAGATTCAATTGAAATCTCATTCAAGCATCTGGCCTCCTTGATGGGCCAAATTCTTGTGTCCCATGAGCTTGGGAAGCACATCATAATTTTGTCATTCACTTCAGTGAGAGTGATGACCTTCTCCAGAGTTTTTAGCTCATTAATGATTGAGCTTAATCTGTTATACATCTCTGAAACTGTCTCAGCTTCCTGCTTCTTGAATTTCTCATATTGGGAGATGAGATTTGATCTCCTATCCTTCCTTTCATCAGCTGATCCATCAACCATTTGGTTTAGGGAATCCCAAATGGCTTTTGTTGATGTGCACTCAGCAACCTTCTGGAAAATGTCATCAGACATTGTTTGTGCCAATATGTTCATGGCTTTTGTATCAGCCATCTTGGCTTTCCTGTAAGCATCATTGTAGTCTGGAGGAGGTACTGCAATCATATTTGTAGAGCTACTTGGAGGAGATGCAGGTGGTGGAGGTACTCTTGTTAAGATGGAAGCAAAAATATCTTCATCAATAGAATTCATGTATAGCTTGATTCTTGCCTTCCAGATTCCAAACTTTTGCAAGTTGCAAACTGGAGGTCTGGTGCTTGCATAATCTTTGTTCTGTGTCATGGCTGTGTTTCTAAGTTAAATGTGAATAAAGTGATGTGTAGATCTAACACAGGATCTTTGGTTCAAGGGTTAACTTGTCCAAACAAAGGAACCTTCCTCTGATACCAATTGAAAGTGAGGGTTAGGTCTACAATACTCTAGAGGGGGGTGAATAGAGTATATTTAAAATTTGTTAGGTCCCAATAAAGGTGTTGTTACAGCTTTTGCTGTAAACTGAAAATGTGCAGTAATTAAGAAACTGGAAAACAAAAAGTAATAATCCTAATCACAGCCACACAGCAAGAATAAAAAGAAATAGGAAACCAGACGACACAAGAACTTTATAGTGGTTCCCCAAATCTGGGTAGTCCACTCTTCTACCACCCTTTGTAGGAATCCACTCAGGTTTTTGATCAGGTGCCTGACACCAATGAGTTTTTATCAGGTCCCTAAAAACCAACTCAAGTCTTTTGGTTATGAGACTTGCAACCAGGAATCACTTTTGAAGGGAGATGACAACCCTTTATACAGGAGGTGGTGAGAGAGTGATTATGTCTTCTCTTTCTCAATAAACTGAGAAGACTTATGTGGATTGATGTTTCGCAAAAGCTCCCCCTGATTTATTGAATAGTTCAGGAAGATTTGGAAGATTTGATGTAGGGTGATAGGTCTTCAATCAGAGTTCTTGACAATCAGTGATGCAGGAGCTTCTTGACTGATTTGATATCTGTTGTTCTTGGAAGTTCTGGAGAGAATATGGAAGAAGAAGACTCTTGATATTATATGATTGTTCTTCTTCTTCTGAATGAAGATCACTGTCTGTCACTGTAAGCTTCAGTATGATTTCTGTGTAAAGCTTTTCTGTTGCTGTGTGAAATCTTGCAGTCAGTCTGTATGTCACTGTTTTTCTCACTGAGTGTATATCTCTTAATGACTATCCTCGATCTTGTGTTCTTCTCTCTATTTTCATAAATTTGAATCCTCTGTAATTAATGCTGACGCCTTGAGAATAATCAGCATTGAATTATTTCCTCAACTGTCCCGTGGAAAATCGGCAAGTAATATTCCTGAAGAGGACCGTAATCAATGCTCTTTCTAACAGATACATTCAAAGAATATAGAGCATTAATTACTCATGAATTTCCGCATTAGAATGGGAATAGAAGGCCGAAAATGGCTAAGTCTGAAGTCGTCAAACAGTTGGCAGAATTCGTCGAACTGAATTACCAATTCATCGAGCTGAGATATTGAATTCGTCGACCAGACGGCTTCTTGTTCGTCGAGCTGAGTTCCAAGAACGTCGAGCTGATAACAGAGCTGCATGCTTCAGAGCCTTTGCCTTTTTTGTCTGAAGTTCGTCGATCTGAGTTTGTAACTTCGTCGACTGGAGTTCAGCAACCATTCTGGACTTAGTCGAGTATTTGGTGTTGACTGATATTCTGTGTGTCGACATGAATCTTCTGGTGTCGACACAGGTCAGTGTCGACTGATTAGTCTTGGTGTCGACACAAGTCTTTTGGTGTCGACATAAGTTGGTGTTGACACATGCTTTTTGGTGTCGACATAAGTTTTCTGGTGTCGACATAAGTTGGTGTCGACACATGCCCTAAGTGTCGACACAAATCTTCTGATTCCAGAATTCGTCGAGTAGAGTACTGAGTTCGTCGACCTGAGAAGTTGACTTCATCGACCTGAGAAGTTGTGAACTTGAGATCCAAGTTCGTCGAGCTCAGAATCTTGTTCATCGACCAGAGTCTGAAGTTGGACTTAAAATAATCTGGAGTTATCCTGACTTTAGTTTGTTGAAGTATCCCAGTTTTCGTCGACCAGAGAATGAAGATCGTCGAGATCAGCTCAGAGAAATATCCAGAGTTCGTCGAGCTGAGAACGTCTTTCGTCGACCTGAGTTCGACAAGCGTCGAACTCATTTTACTTAGTCTTGAAATCTTCTAAGTCTTGAGTCTCTGATAGTCTTGTTGATAGCTGGCCCATCTGATATTGACTCTACGGACTTGGCCTAGACTTCTAGGACACAACTTTGAACCTGGCTAACAGTGATATATCAGAACTATAAAGGTGTACAGCAGCAATATGATAATATCAAAAGTAAGGCAGTAAAGAAAAAAAGTAAGAGAGCAGAGTATAATGAAAATAACCTTAACTTATATGAATGCTTATACAAACTTATAAGTTATTGGGTCTTTTGCAAGGCTCCCATTGTATTAAAAGTCTCATACCATTTTATACGATGGGGTGTCAGGTTTATATGCAAATATGAGTGTAGTGCTTTGTTATACATGAAATGTTATGTTCACACAAGTGCAACTCACGCACGTGACTCTATGCGCACAGACCTTTAGTTCTCCCATTTTGGAGTTAGCTAAACTCTCAGGTACCTCGCGCTGTGGAAAATGGAGGCAGTGGGTCGGGCCACCCCACTACTAGGCCGGCATTCATGCCACCCAACCTAGACCCTTGTACGCCTCAACGTGAATAACACACCACGGAGCCTCTGCGTGCCTTGTTGGCAAATCCACCAGTCTTTCCTTATCTATATGTGAACCACACTCGCCGAGTCATCGTACCGACGTCAGTGTGAACGACCGTCAAGTAACAAAGACCCACCACCTTATGTTATGCAAACTAGAACTTTCGAGCCATAGGCTCCCCAGACTAACCCGTCCGTCAAACCACCTACCGAGTCATCGGCTCGCCGAGCTAACCTGCCCATCACTAAAATTGTTGGGGAAATTGACTTCAATCGCGCTTGCTAACGGGTTTGGTGTTGGTGTTCCATTGCCAGTGGTGGAGGAAATCGGGATTCTGCAAGAACACAACCAAGTAGCTTGAAACCGCCAAGGAAAGGGTGGAAACGACTCCTTGGTGTCCAGTGAAGCTTTTAAAGGAAACAGAAAGGGGAGGGGAGGGGTCTTTCTTCATGGCACCATTAATGGCCACTAATGGCAAATTTCGGCCAAGTGTGAATTCATTGTTCCAGTCACTGAACAGCCACCAAAAAAGTCTCCCGGTCTTCTATACTGAATGGGGAAAGAATAATGCTTTGGAAAAAGGAGAGAGAGGCCCTTGATCTCCCCTGGCCATGAATGCTCTCCACCCAAAATGCCTCCGGTCTGCTCGACGTTTTCGTCGAACTCCGCTCGATGTTTTCGTCGAGCTCCGCTCGACATTTTCATCGAGCTCCGCTCGACAACTTCGTCGAGCTCCACTCGATGCACGAAGCCCGTACTTGGTGTGTTACATTGGGTATCACTAGTCCCTTAAGCACTTCCCAGGGTTTTATTATGACTCAGTCATGACAAAACCATCCTAGGGGTCTAGAAGTCTGAGGGATGTTACAAATCCCAATACATAAAAAATAAAAATTTCATCCTCGAAATTCAAGTTAGGCATACGGGGTTTCAAGTATGAGGGATAAAATGTAACATCCTGAGAGGTTAAAGGGATTACCTGACGTGAAAAGCTCTGGTACCTTTGCTGCATCAAGTCTTGTAGCTCCCACGTGTGCTTCTCTTGTCCATGATTATTCCACAATACCTTGACCAGCGGAACCCTCTTGCGCCGCAGGATCCATACCGCTGTATCATCAATCCTGATCGGCTCCATGCTGACTGACCGATCCGACGCCACAGGGCCATACGTAGCAGAAATCAACTTTTCAGGTCGTAGCAAAGCTCTCCGGAGGGAAGAGACGTGGAAGACATCATGCAATCCTGCTAAATCTGGAGGAAGCTCCGGCCTGTAGGCCAAGGGGCCGACCTCTCTAGGATCCTATAGGGCTCCATATGTATAGGACTGAGCTTCTTCTGCCTTCAAACTCGAGAAACTCCATGCAACGACTGAATCTTCAGGAACACCCGGTCTCCTAACAAGAACTCCACCTGTCGATGTCGCGCATCACAGTACTTGGCCTGCTTGTTCTGAGCCTCCAACATCCCATCATGTATCAGCCTCACCTGAGTATTAGTGTCCTCCACAAACTCCGAGCCAAGAGCCTTGGGGTCCTCATCCTGGACCCAAGATAGAGGGGTCCGACATCTCCGTTCATACAGAGCCTCGTAAGGGGTCATGCGTGTCACAACCCGCATTTTCTCAACGATAAAATCGTATCAGAGCTAGAGAAAACGCGTGCCGTGATGCCACGTCGTGCAGGGGATAACTGCACACGCTCAGGCAAAACTCCACACCTTAAATTTTAAGGAAAATCGTTGATTAATTATGAAAGGAAACTAGTTATGTTGAATGGTCGTATCCCTCGGCACGGTGGATCAGCTAGTCCACAATTAAAATATATTTATACGCAGCAGAAAACACTTTGGTTCGATTAAGTTGACACCCTAGTGAGCATAAGTGTCCCCGAGGGACAACTCATGTTATGCACGACTCTAAGTGAATATAATAGATATAAAAGGTTGTCTTTTTACGCTAAGGAAATATAGTGTCTTTGTTTTATAAATATGCTATGCATGAACTACATATAATAATGCTTTTAGAGTTTAAAATATCTAACATTCAACCTAGCATAAATCCTTCCCAGAAGCAAGTAAACAACCACAAATAGGCAAAAAGGCAGCAGTTTAAGTTCATACCCAGCATCACAAGAAGCCACCAGTGAGCGTCAACAACCTGACACGAACCCACTGGTGAGTATGTATGTCTATACAAAAAGGTAAAGAACTACCTCACAAAATCGGGGATCGGCTGTCTCAGCTACCCAAGAGGCCGCAAACCAGCCCCTCCAAAAGAACTAGCCGCTGAACCGGCTACAACCTGGACCTGAGGCATTCAATAAAAGAACACCTCAGCAAGGAAATAATCAAAAAAAGAGTAAGTAAAGCATTAGAATTATGAGCAAAAAGAAGGGTTTACCAACCCGGCAACAAACTGCTATATGCAAAAGAAAGAGACATGACAGTAATAAAAGAGCACTGTCTAAAGCACAGCAAAGCACACCAAGTGCGAGCAATAAAAGCAACATGCCCAACGAATGAGTCTAACATTCCTAATACGTGGGTAAGTGGCAGTGGTCAAAACATGGATCTGAATACATAACCAAAATCAGATCCAAAAAGAGCTAAGGGGTCACCAGTGGCAGCTTTAGGGTCCCACACACACCAACCCAAACCGGGGCAAAAAGGCGGTGGCCACAGCTCTCCACATCAAAATCCACCCCTCTAGAGGCCACTAAAACTCCACCACCTGCCACAACCCAAGAGTCGGCAAGCAAAATTAGCCGAACACCCAATACCACCCCCTAGAGAAAGGGAAAAGTCACACTAACAATCCTAAGGAACACATGAACCCAAGACAGAAATGTCGAGCTCACTCGACGCAGCATTGAGTAAGCTCCACTCACATGACGCCTAAAAATACTTAGCCGCAAGTCCTACGCTGGGTGACGGTGTTGAGTGAGCTCGGCTCACTCGACGCTGTCAGCGCTTTCCACTTAGGGTAAACGTAAGTCTTGCTAAAATCACAGCCTAAGCTCTCTCATTGCGAGAAAGCAGAGAGTTGGAAATTTAATCCCAACCCTCCGTTCCATCCTAACTACTCGGGACTATCGCAACCAAACCTGAACCACCTCTACCGCAGCCTCACCCTAACTCTAGCTACCCACTGAACACCAAACCTCAGACAAAAGAGAGAACCTTGGTTTAAAAGGACAATAAAACATCCCATGGACGAAATGAATGAAGGAAACATCCTACTGTTCTAATTTCTAAGGAGGAAAAATAATGAAAACAGATGTATTGCATAGGAAAAGAAAAGAGAACAGAGCAAGAGTTAGAATAATTTGGCAAGGGCAAAGGAGCCACTTGCCTCTACCTCTCCGGAAAACAACAGCCACACCACCGCTTGGCTCCGGCGGCAAGATCGGCCACCTAGCAGACCAAAGCTGAAACTTGAGGGAAGAAAAGAAATCAGATATTTACAATTCCTGGAATCAAACCCTAAATCAAGAAAAAACTTACATGGAAGGGAAGATCTAGATGAGAGCAAGCCAAATCCGCTATCACACGAGAAAAACGGGCTCTAACCCTCCCGAAATCGCCGGCCAAAATAACCACCGCCTCCTCTCAAAACCCTTCCGCTGGAAGCTCTCCAGACTTGGGAACGAAGAAAATGAGGAGGAAAAACGGTTCACGGCAACAAAAGATGATTCTCAGGAAAAAGTACGGAACACGCCCAAGACACGCCCGTGACACGGTCCGACACGCCCGTGTCACGAGGCGTGTACTAACTCGACGAACGTCGATCTCCACTCGACGAAACACGGGACACGCCCGCGACACGCCCGTGACACGGCCCGACACGCCCGTGTCACGGGGCGTGTACTCACGCACCTACCCACTCGACGAAAGTCGATCTCCGCTCGACGAAGCAAGGGACACGCCCTGTGACACGCCCGTGTCACAGGCCGTGTACCAACCCGAACACCGCCCGACGATCGTGGAGCGCCGATCGTCAAACACAGAGACACGCCCCAGTATCACGCCCGTATCCGACACGACACGCCTGTGACACGGCCGTGTTCTCACTAAAACACCGCATGACGACCATCGAGCGCAGCTCGACGAACCGAAGGGGGACACGCCCGTGACACGCCCGTGTCACGGCCGTGTTCCTACAAAACTCCGTCGACCAACAATTCGTCGACCAGAGAAACGGGAGCTCTACCCGAGCACGACACGCCCTGGGTCACGGGCGTGACCCAGGCCGTGTCACCCAAACTTACACAGAAAAAGAAACCTGCTATCACCTAGCAAACAAGAGACAAGGCACCAGCCTATAAGCTCAGCCACAACAGACCACGCACAGCACAACAAACATTACAAACTTGCAGCTAACCAAAGATGAACGTCGAAACGACCTGAAAGCAAACGATCTCGGATCTCGACCAAAACCAAAACCAAAACAACGGTGACATCGAAGGCAACATACGACGATCGCACACTCGGGCAACACCTCCCGAAGCCAAAACACAAGCATTTCCCTAAGAGCCCTAACCGAGTCACCAAAACAGACTCCGGCTAGCTGGGGAAACTTGCCAACTGGCTACAACCAGGCTACACAAGGAACCTACAGAGCTAGGACCGCGCTCTACAATGGCGAAGGGCCGGAAATGCGTCATCGTAACGTCAATCCAATATCAAACAAAACAAAGAAAAACCGGGGGTGTTACAGCCACTCCCCCTAAAAGAAAGTTTCGCCTCGAAACTTTACTCACAACACTCTTATGAAGAAGGAGAGAGAAAGAGCCGGGAAAGGACTATATAAACATAAATAAAACAGAACATACCAGGCACAAGTTCAGGGAAACAGATGAGGGTGAGCCTCCCTCATAGCCGACTCCAACTCCCAAGTCGCGCTTTCTACATCCTGATTCCTCCATAAAACTTTAACCATCGGAATAGACTTCTTCCGCATCGCACGAACCTGAGAATCCAGAATGCGAACAGGCACCTCCACAAAAGAAAGATTCGGCTCCAACTGAGGCACAGAATCCAAAACCTGCCTGCCATTCATCACACATTTCCGCAGCTGACTGACATGGAAGACATTATGTACGCCAGGGAAATTTGCGGGCAAAGCCAGCCTATAAGCTGATATCCCAATCCGCTCAACAATCAGAAACGGCCCCACGAACCTCGTGTCCAACTTCCTGTTCTTGCCAAAACGCTTGACTCCGATCAACGGGGAGACCTTTAAGAACACTGAGTCCCCCACCAAAAATTCCAAATCCGATCTACGCCGATTGGCATTTTTCTCATATCTCTCCTGGGCTATCCGAAGCTTTTCCCGTATAAGCTTCACAGCAGTTTCCATCTCCTCGAGTGCTTCTGGACCCAACAAAGGTCTCTCGCCCACCTCAGCCCAAAACAAGGGAGTCCTGCAGCGCCTCCCATACAAAGCTTCAAAAGGAGCCATTTGCAAGCTTTCTTGATAACTGTTGTTATACGCAAATTCCATAAGCCGCAAGCGCTCATCCCACGCTCCTCCGTGGTCCAGAATATAGCATCGGATCATATCTTCCACAATCTGATTTACTCGCTCCATCTGACCATTGGTCTGCGGATGATAAGCTGTGGAATATCTCAAATCTGTACCCAACCCTTCTTGAAGGCTCTTCCAAAAACGAGACGTAAACCTGGAATCTCGATCCGATATGATACTCACGGGTACACCATGTAATCTGATAACCTCATCCAAGTACAGCTCGGCTATCTTCCTCATCGGATAATCGATCTTAAATGGTACGAAGTGAGCACTCTTCGTCAATCGGTCTACGATCACCCAAACTGAATCATGCCCTTTAGGAGATCTCAGTAAGCCTGTAATGAAATCCATCGAGATACTCTCCCACTTCCACATCGAAATCTCCAAGGGAGTTAGCTTTCCACCAGGCCTCCCATGGTCGGCCTTCACACGCCTGCAAGTGAAGCACTCAGAAACAAATCTGGCTATGTCCTTCTTCATCCCATACCACCATGCAATCTGCTTTAAATCATGGTACATTTTGGTAGACCCTGGATGGTAGGCAACACTAGATCCGTGGGCTTCTCTGCACACCATATCCCGGATATCTCCAACTGCGGGAATGCAAAACCTGCCACGATACTTCAAGGTACCCGCATTATCTATAGAGAAATCTAGTAATTCACCTTTTTCAGCTCGAAGGTACAAATGCAAAAGATCGGGATCATCCTTCTGATGCAGTCGCGTAAGCGCAATCCACGAAGGTTCTGCCACTGCCAAGCTACTCTGCGAATCGCAGCTTCCCACAGAAATGTCCATCAAAAGGAACTCTTCTACTAGACGCTCGGTGGAGAGATTGAAAATCTTCCCTGACTTCCGACTCAGGGCATCGGCCACCACGTTCGCCTTACCCGGATGGTACTGGATTTCTACATCATAGTCGGCCACGTACTCCAACCACCACCGCTGGCGCAGATTCAACTCTTTCTGAGTGAAGACATACTTCAAACTCTTATGATCCGTGAAAATCTTGCACTGCGCGCCATAAAGCAAATGCCTCCACAATTTCAACACATAGATCACAGCTGCAAACTCCAGGTCATGCGTAGGGTAATTCCTCTCATGAGTCTTTAGCTGCCTCGACCCGTACGCAATCACCTTCCCGCCCTGCATCAATACGCAGCCCAGTCCGACGTGCGACGCGTCCACATATATATCATACTCACTATCTTCAGTAGGCAAAGACAAAACTGGAGCTGAACATAACCTTCTTTTTAATTCCTCAAAAGCCTCCTCACACTTGCCATCCCATATGAAGGATGCATTCTTCTGCGTTAACCTGGTCAACGGCGCAGACAAAGTAGAGAATCCCTCTACAAATCTTCTATAATATCCAGCCAAGCCCAAGAAGCTTCTGATCTCTTTGGGATTAACAGGCCTCGCCCATTCCATAACAGCAGCAATCTTTTCTGGGTCCACCGATATTCCCTCCTTATTCACCACGTGGCCGAGAAAAGAAACTTGAGGCAACCAAAATTCGCATTTGCTCAGCTTGGCGTATAGCTTATGGTCTCTCAGAGTCGCCAAGACCAGTCACAAATGCCGATCATGCTCCTCCACATCTTTAGAATACACCAAAACATCGTCTATAAAGACAATCACAAACTTATCCAGGAAGTCCTTGAAAACTCTGTTCATCAGATCCATAAAAGCTGAGGGCGCATTAGTCAAACCAAATGACATAACTAAAAACTCAAAATGCCCATGACGAGAGCGGAACGCCGTCCGCGGAACATCTGACTCCCGAATCCTCAACTGGTGATAGCCCGAACGAAGATCTATCTTGGAAAATACGGCACTACCACGCAGTTGGTCAAACAGATCGTCAATCCGAGGCAAAGGGTACCTGTTCGTAATAGTAACCTTGTTCAGTTCTCTATAGTCGATGCATAGCCTCATCGACCCATCCTTCTTTTTAACGAACAGCACTGGTGCACCCCATGGTGAAGAACTCGGCCTAATGAACCCTTTTGCCAACATCTCATCCAGCTGAATTCGCAACTCTTCCAGCTCTCGCGGGGCCATCCGGTACGGCGCCTTGGCAATAGGACGTGTGCCTGGCTCCAAATCTATAGCAAACTCGACATCTCGATCGGGTGGAAGATCGGGAAGATCATCAGGAAACACATCGGAGAAGTCACACACCACAGGGATCTCTTGCAAACACAGCACTCTAACAACTGTCCCTACCAGAGAGACCACACAGGCAGAACAACCAGAATCAAGCAACTTCCGAGCACGCACCGCAGAAATAACTGGAGACTCCTCGAGAGAATACCCATAAACGCTCCCTGGCTGACCGTTGTCCTTGACGAAGTCCAAGCGCTTACCCTTGCACTGGATCACAGCATCATACCTTGACAACCAGTCCATGCCCAAGATAACATCGAAGTCCTCCAAGTCAATAACCTTCAGATCTGCCTTGGCTACAAAATCCCCCAACAAAATCGGACAATCTAGGACACCCAGGTCCGTAACCACAGAGTCGCCGGAGGGGAACTTAACGCAAAAGGCACCACCAACACGATCTAGGCCCAAACGGAACCGCTCCACGAAGGCTCTAGCCACAAATGAGTGGGTAGCGCCTGAATCGAAGAGAACGTGCGCCCAGCAGTTCTTTACCTTAAATCGTCCTACAAATAGCGCACGCATCTAAGGAAACAAACGCAAAAAATGAAAACTACAACCACAAAGGGATCATAACGAAACGACTGAGGAGAAGTCAAACCTGAGATAACCTGGGCCGAAGTCTGCGCTTCGTCTGCCGAAAGCACATTCAGCTTCCCCTTTCCTCTATCCAATTGCTGAGGCGGTGGCAAAGCCTGGAGGGGAACTGGCTGCAGAACAGGCTGGAGCTGTGAGCACTTTGTCTTGAGATGACCCTTCTGCCCACACTAAAAACAGACATTATCTCTTAACCAGCAACGGGCAGCATCATGCCCCTTCCTTCCACACAAGGCACACACCAAGTCTCCTCTGAGAGCACCCTGAATTGCGTGCACCTGTTCCTTCTTCTGCGCTCCAAACCTTTTGTAACACTTCTCAAATGGGTGGCCTGGCCGGCCACAAAAACTACAAACCTCTTTGTTCTTCTTTCTCGAGACCGCATCGGGTTCCTGAGGGCTCTTCCCTCCACCAGACTTCCTCTTATCCTTCCATAACTGCTGACCTCTATTCTTGGCATTCTCAATGGCCACAACCCTCAAGGCAGCTTCGACCACGCTGGCATAACTGACTGCACCGTAGGCATTCGCTAACTACTGAATGTCGCTTCTTAGTCCACCCTGAAATCGCTTAACTCGGTCTGCTTCAACACTCACCAGACCAGGAGCAAACCGACTCAACTTACTAAACTCAATCGCATACTCACTGACCGTGAGTTTCCTCTGCTTCAAATGGAGAAAGTCATTCATCAGCTGGTCCCTCTCGACTGAAGGCAAAAACTTGCTCAACAGCATCCCTTTAAATGACTCCCAAGAGCATCCTGCCACCAAGCTTTCTTTCTCCCTCATCCACCAATTCTTTGCTAAGCCCTTGAGCTGGTAGGCAGCGAGCATCACTCTCTGATCATCCGTAATCCCCGAATAAGAGAACATCTCCTCAATAGTAATCAGCCAGTCATCCAAAATCATGAAATCTGCTTGCCCATCATAAGTAGGGGGTCTCAGTCGCTGAAACTGGGATATAAATGCCATCTCCGGGGGCACCACAACCAAAGGCACGGGAGGAGCAGGAGGAGCAGGAACAGCTACCCCCTCAGCGGGGTCCGGAACTCTCGGGGTCTGTCCCGCCACCACTGCTACAAGGGACTGAATCTGAGCCTGCATAGCCACCACCTGCCTCGATAAGGCCTTATTGCTCTGCCGCAGGTTTTCCACCAGTGTCTCGCTCTGCGCTCCTGACGTCTCACCCTCGGATTGGGGGGTCGATCTCGTTGCAGGACGTCTTGCCATCCTATAATCGCACAAGCTTTAGACAAGACCTAGCCCAATAGCTAGAACAAAACTACCCGGTACAGACAAACACACTTAAATATGAACTTCAACTGCAAAACTTGCTCTGGGAGTTGTTTTTATCATGATGATGTTATGCTTAACCTAAGATGGTTCACCACCATCATACTAACTCATGTGCCTAAACCATGAATGCATGTATTTGTATTATTTTTTGACTCAAACCATGTGTGTACATATGTCATCTTGCAAATCTTTAGCTTGACACGTTGTGCTTATGAAATGTTATGCTATGCATGATGTGATATGCATTCTAAAAAAAGGCCTTAATGCATGCCATGGGCGGCGTACACATGAAAATGTTATGCATCTCATACTACATAACATTCCCATGCAACGAGAAAATAAAACATGCTAGCCGCATTCATGTGGTGAGGTTATGCATCCCATACTACATAACCCTCACATGTTGCCTCCTATGGTGGATCCATATACGAACACATATTATGCATCCCATAGTACATAATATGCCTCGTATACTTCTTTATGCTCATGAGTGTAGTGTTCGTGCTTTAGCCAAGACGTGCTGATGACATATCGGTGTGTGTATGGTATGACGCTAACCACTAATGCAAACAAGGGAAAGGTTGCCCGACCATTTGTCAAGCAACCTCCCTCTGATACCAACTGTCACAACCCGCATTTTCTCAACGATAAAATCGTATCAGAGCTAGAGAAAACGCGTGCCGTGATGCCACGTCATGCAGGGGATAACTGCACACGCTCAGGCAAAACTCCACACCTTAAATTTTAAGGAAAATCGTTGATTAATTATGAAAGGAAACCAGTTATGTTGAATGGCCGTATCCCTCGGCACGGTGGATCAGCTAGTCCACAATTAAAATATATTTATACACAGCAGAAAACACTTTGGTTCGATTAAGTTGACACCCTAGTGAGCATAAGTGTCCCCGAGGGACAACTCATGTTATGCACGACTCTAAGTGAATATAATAGATATAAAAGGTAGTCTTTTTACGCTAAGGAAATATAGTGTCTTTGTTTTATAAATATGCTATGCATGAACTACATATAATAATGCTTTTAGAGTTTAAAATATCTAACATGCAACCTAGCATAAATCCTTCCCAGAAGCAAGTAAACAACCACAAATAGGCAAAAAGGCAGCAGTTTAAGTTCATACCCAGCATCACAAGAAGCCACCAGTGAGCATCAACAACCTGATGATGAGTCCACATTTTACACTGATTTTTGGACTCATCTGGTCTAGTTTTATCGGCGTAGCACTACACTTGAGAGCCGTTATTGCTTATTTGTGCTTATGTACCTTTTTCACGATTAAGTGCACTGTATCCCTGCTTCTGTGTGCTTTCTATGTTTCCATTTTGTTGTTATTATTTAGCCCTATCTCGGGGATGTGGTGTGCACGTTCTGGTGGTTTTTCTGCCCCTTCTGCTGGTACAGGGGTCGTGTGCGTGTTCCGGGATGATTGTGAAACAGGAATACTGCGCACGATCAGGGGATCTACTGCGCACGACCACTGGTCGTGCGCCCCCGATCGTGCGCACTACTCTACGTTTTCAATTGAATCAGCCTGGGTAAGCGCACGACCACTGGACTTACAGCGCACGACCACTGGTCGTGCGCCACCGGTCGTGCGCATTACACCCCCCTTTTTCATAACCCTGTCTCGGTAATCGCGCGAGCACTGGCCAAAGTGCGCACGACCACTGGTCGTGCGCCACTGCTCGTGCGCGTTTATGCTGATGCTTCTTGTCCAGGTTGCAGGTTTATTTGGAAAAGCTGCACGATCATCGACCTACAGTGCGCACGACCACTGGTCGTGCGCCACTGAGCGTGCGCACTGCTTCTGCTGCCTCCGTATAAAAGGCTCTGCTCCGCGTTTTAGGTCAACGCCTGCCATTTGCTGCGATCGAAGAGTGCGCGGGAATCCCCTTTTCACTTCTCCAACTGCTCCATCACTTCCACCTTCGCCGGGAAGCCATTTCCACTTACTCCGAAGCTTTCCAACACTCCGGTGAAGCCCTCGGCCATTGATGACTTCAACTCCAAGCTTTCCTGCAGAGTTGGTGAAGTAGATAACCTAGAGAACGGACTTAAAGGCCTTCGAGGTGACAGATCTTTGGTACCGGAAGCCTCCTCGGACTGAGCCCGGAAGCGGATTGACAACTCGCTACTCCGGCCACGACCCGCGGTGGATCTTCATTCTCTTTTGGTTTACTCCTCTTCCGTTTCCTCTGTGTTATGACTGTTTTGAGCAGTGTAATGAACATTTCCATCCCTGAATATCAAGTTTACTTTCTAATTAATGGAATGTTAGTTTCTTCTTATGCTTGTGAGTTCTGTCTGTGAATGCGCCTCACTCACCCCACATCTACTTCATTCATGTGCCTTGTCCGATTGCAATCCACACAAGAACGCTGCAGTCCATTAGTTTCCCTTCCACTCGCCAACTGAAGTTTGGCATAGCGGCCGACAAACCCATTTCACCTTGCGAAGCGGTGTCGTCGACCCGCATAGTTTTTATTAGTTCAGTAGATCAACCATCCACAATCTCCCGAGTCCGCTATTTTCTTTTTGTTCTATTTTTTAACTCTCATAACGATATTCTCATTACTGTTGTCATTCTACGCTAATTGCATTCCTCAAGAGACCGACACTTGGGGATTTACTTCCAAAACTTTATTACTTGTGCGACCGGTGCGCTTGTCGTATTACACGCATCAAGTTTTTGGCGCCGTTGTCGGGGAATGCAACTGTAGAGCGACTTCAGATGACTTCCAATATTGTTATCAGAGTTAGTATTGTTTTGTTTTGACTGCTGTTTCTTCTAGTGTGTAGTGTTTGCCGCAGTGAATGCAAGGCCGAGCTACAAGAGATGTTGTCACCTACGACCCAGAGATCGAACGTACTCTCTTAGCAAGAAGACGCGTCACAGCTACCCTTTTTGCCCCAATGGGAGACCAGCTGAATATTGATGCAGGCAACCGAGTTGGAGGGATACCTCATGACGATGAAAATGAAGTGAATCCTCCACAGGTCCGCACCATGAGGGATTATACTACACCCACTGTTGGGAGTATATACCCCGGTTTCGGACCTGCTATTACAAATCCTCAGTTCGAGATTAAACCAGCTATTCTGAATATTATTCGGAACAACGCTCAGTTCTCCGGAATGGCCACTGAAGATGCCCATCTTCACCTTACAGAATTCTCCGAGATCTGTGCCACGTTCCGCTATGCTGGAATCCCAGATGAAACAGTCAAGCTCCGTCTCTTCCCTTTTTCATTAAGAGACAAAGCCAATACATGGCTTCACTGCCTTCCACCTGGAACAGCCCCCACCTGGGAGGCTTTGACTACCAAATTTCTAGCTAAGTTCCATCCGGTGGATCGGATCGTGAGCTTGAGGCGCGCAATAGCCAACTTCCGGCAAGCCGATCAAGAAAGCTTAGCCGAAGTTTGGGAGCGTTTTAATGAGCTGCTGAGGAAGTGCCCTAATCATGGATTCCAAACGTGGAATCTCGTCGAAAGCTTCTACTTTGCTATTGATCCCCATCACCGAGCCATGATCGATGCTGCCTCCGGAGGAACCATCATGAATCTTGCTCCAGATGATGCTCTGAAAGTCTTACAAGACATCGCAACTCACAGTGCGTACTGGACCGCGGGAAGAAACATCCCACGAAGCACCAGTGGAGTGTTTGCCTTGGATATCCCCAAGCCTGCTCCTGTCTCCCCAGTGATGGCAATCTCATGTCAAGGGTGCGGAAGCACTGATCATCACAGCTTCGAATGCTCAGGAGTTGAGGTACAAGATGGATCTTTGTTTTTGAATGAATCTGTTAATTTTGTTGCCAATCAAAACAGGGGAGTGCCATATGGGAATACTTACAACCCGGGGGTGAGAAATCACCCCAACTTTTCTTGGAATCCTAACACATCTGGCCAAAGATGGCAACCGGGGCAGCATCAAAATGATGCGTATGCTTCCGGTAGCCAACCGCGGCCGCCTCAACCGAATTATTCCCAAGGGCCCCCCATCGTTAAGAAAAATTCTTTGGAAGAAATGTTTGAGAAGTTTGTTGAGATTTCCCAGACCAACATGACAAATCAGGCCGTCTCGATGCGCAAATTGGAGGCACAATTGGGCCAATTGGCTCAAGTGGTTTCTGAGCGCACCCAAGGCACCTTACCAAGCAACACTGAAAAGAACCCCCATGAACAAGGAAAGCGCCTTGGGGAGGACACTTCGGGAAACCTCAACGAACTTGTCATTACTAGTAAAATCAATAACATCGACACTCCAGCATTATGCGATTCCGGGGCGTCCAGCAACATACTCACTTTGCAAGATGCTGCAAAGATGCAGTTACAAGTTGACATTGAAAATCGGAAATCACTTATCTTAGCTAATGGCAATCTGGTTGACACGGAGGGCGGTGTGCGGGACGTTGAAATCGAGGTTAACGGCACCAGTATCACCACTGACTTTCAGGTTTTGGGACCACAGGACAATAACTCCATTCCTATATTAGGAGTCCCATTCCTAACAGCCAGTGGCGCATCCCTTGACTTTTCCAAAGGCCGTGTCATTTGGCCAAACGAAGAGTCCACCCTCGATGAAACATCCCTACATTTTTCTTCCATCCCAAATAACATTTCTCTGAGTGTCACAGATGTCAAGCTGGATTCAGGTTCCCCCGCATTGGCAGCACAGATGGAGAAGACGCCAAAGAACGGACTTCCTCCAGAAGTCGATGAGAAGCAGGAACTACTGGTCCACGAAGGGATCAATTGCACCAAAGCCACGACTGTCTTTCTACTGCCAGCCAATTCTGTTGTTGAGCAGGGCGAACTACGTTTTATTCGGGAGAAATCCCTGGACAATAATTTGTATAATTCTGTTAAACGATCTATGACTTGGGCAGATCCGGTTGCCGTCACGGTGCCGGATAGGCCGCCACCAACCACGATACAAGCAAACCCCACAGCCTACCTTCATTGGAGGTCTCCCACGGTGGAGAAACTGAAAGAGGCCAAGCGTTTACGCGACGAGCGCTACGCTGCCTTCCGGCTCGTAAACGAGTGCACTCGCAGTAATAGGACAATGCCTACCCCGAATGCAAAAAGACACTCTGATGTTCTCTCGCATCCCACCGGAGAGACTTACCATAAATCTGCGTATAGCTGATTGTGCCATCTTCTTTCTTGCTACTTGTTGAATGCTGGCTGCTCTATCTTTAATTTTGTTTCCTTTTGCTACTGCCAAAAAACTCTCTATTTGAACTGCTAATACAGGTATTTGGTCCACCTTAAGGACGGTAAACAAAAGGGCTTTCGGGAGACAACCCAAGTTGGACCGTGCGGTCCTATGCTGTATTTTGAGTTCTATTTATTTCTTCATATATATATATATCTGTGTCCAGATTTTGTTTGGCTTGCCTCCTTTAATCGCAGGTGCAGGAATATTAGAGGCGCGGCAACTTGGCCGCACTTGGACATCTCATTGCCCGACTGGTATGCTCAATTTTGAGCATAGGTACTTCCTACCCTAGCTATTTCTCCTAGTTGGAATGTTTATTTTTATTCGTTGTCAACTTTAAGTCTGGGGGGGTAGTCTGCCTGTGGTCACTACACCGCACCTTCTGTTGCATTCCAGTTTCTTATTTACTTATTTTTTTGTTTCTTTTTGGTTGCACACACTGAATCACCCACACGAGTGCGCTCTTACCCACGCGCACAACCCGAGTTAAATTTATTGCTTTTGTGTACACTTTAAAATAGTGGTACTGGCTTAGGATTTCATGATTGAGTCATTCGAAACTCATGCAGTGCTCCTAATCGAATACTCATGGTTTGTGTAGAGTTAGGATAGAACTATTTTTTCTTTATGCTCGTAGAATTATTCTTTTCTACTCACGTCAATATTGTTTGTAATGCTCAAAATCTGAATCTGGGATAATCAAACGATAGTGTAGGAATGTGTGTAGCCTCCACTAGACTCGTATTGCTCGAGTCGGGGGGAAGGATCATCTTTCTCGGTGGCTAAGAACTTGCCCTAAGCTACTCTCGAAGCATTGGTGTACGGTTAGTTAAGCGTGAGCATGACGTAGGCCTTCTTTTTGGCTAGTTTGAGCCTTGTTTAGCCCTTCCTACCTGTTAACCATTGCATGCCAAATTTGTGCCTACCCTTCCTTTGATCCAGCTCCACTCACTTTCACCAAGGCCTGAAGCTAAACCCACCTTCGCAATCAAATGCTTGAGCTGATTTGTAATTCCTGTTTTGCCGAGGTTGTGCTTAGTGGACATTGTTTTGGGGGTGCTGATTTTATTCCTGTTTTGATTGCTTCGTTTGGGGATTGCTAGCGCAGAAAAGAAAACAACAATTTATGAAAATAAAAAGCTGATTCGCGCAATTGAAAAAACAAATATTTATGTGAAAGAATTGCTTTGAGATTTCGATCCCCATCCTCTTTATTGAATTTGGTCGGGTTCAGCCGTGTTCACACCCGGATTTCACGCTAAGTCTGGGGGCGTGTGCCCCATTCTTTTCTAAGTGGCTGTTTTGGTTTGGGTTGTTTTCGCTCGCTTTGGTTGCATAGAGCCTTCATGTTTATCCTTGACCACCAAGCCGTTGCCTAAGCCCCATTTCCTCCTATAAGTCCTACTGATTCACGCTTGAGTCTAACCCGCGCCGTGGAGAGAGTGTAAACGTGCAAGCGTATGGTCCCCGACATTGGTGGATTCCTTTGGAGGTGATCCTGAGTCCCGAACTTTGGCAATGCTCACCTTAGTGGCCTGCCTACTTTCTTCCTGCACATGATCGCACGATTCTCCAGAATTCTAATTATGAGCAATTACAATATTTATTTACGTCTGTCGAATAGTTTAAACTACGTTGTATAATTAAAAAGTTTTTCTATTATATCTTCTATACTCATGATATATTTGATTTCTCGTCTTACTTCTTTTTGAAATTACTGAGCTAGTTAGCTATCTTCGAGTCCATGGAGTGATGATTTGCTCGGGGCGTGCAAATGGTTAAGTCTGGGGGTGTGATGAGTCCACATTTTACACTGATTTTTGGACTCATCTAGGCTAGTTTTATCGTCGTAGCACTAGACTTGAGAGCTGTTATTGCTTATTTGTGCTTATGTACCTTTTTCACGATTAAGTGCAATGTATCCCCGCTTCTGTATGCTTTCTATGTTTCCATTTTGTTGTTATTATTTAGCCCTATCTCGGGGATGTGGTGTGCACGTTCTGGTGGCTTTTCTGCCCCTTCTGCTGGTACAGGGGTCGTGTGCGTGTTCCGGGATGATTGTGAAAAAGGAATACTGCGCACGATCAGGGGATCTACTGCTCACGACCACTGGTCGTGCGCCCCCGATCGTGCGCACTACTCTACGTTTTCAACTGAATCAGCCTGGGTAAGCGCACGACCACTGGACTTACTACGCACGACCACTGGTCGTGCGCCACCGGTCGTGCGCATTACACCCCCTTTTTCATAACCCTGTCTCGGTAATCGCACGAGCACTGGCTATAGTGCGCACGAGCACTGGCTATAGTGCGCACGACCACTGGTCGTGCACCACTGCTCGTGCGCGTTTATGCGGATGCTTCTTGTCCAGGTTGCAGGTTTATTTGGAAAAGTCGCACGATCATCGACCTACAGTGCGCACGACCACTGGTCGTGCGCCACTGAGCGTGCGCACTGCTTCTGCTTCCTCCGTATAAAAGGCCATGCTCCGCATTTTAGGTCAACGCCTGCCATTTGCTGCGATCGGAGAGTGCGCGGGAATCCCCTTTTCACTTCTCCAGCTGCTCCATCACTTCTACCTTCGCCGGGAAGCCATTTCCACTTACTCCGAAGCTTTCCAACACTCCGGCGAAGCCCTCGGCCATTGATGACTTCAACTCCAAGCTTTCCTGCAGAGTTGGTGAAGTAGATAACCTAGAGAACGGACTTAAAGGCCTTCGAGGTGACAGATCGTTGGTACCGGAAGCCTCCTCGGACTGAGCCCGAAAGCGGATTGACATCTCGTTACTCCGGCCACGACCCGCGGTGGATCTTCATTCTCTTTTGGTTTACTCCTCTTCCCTTTCCTCTGTGTTATGACTGTTTTGAGCAGTGTAATGAACATTTCCATCCCTGAATATCAAGTTTACTTTCTAGTTAATGGAATGTTAGTTTCTTCTTATGCTTGTGAGTTCTGTCTGTGAATGCGCCTCACTCACCCCGCATCCACTTCATTCCTGTGCCTTGTCCGATTGCAATCCACACAAGAACGCTGCAATCCATTAGTTTCCCTTCCACTCGCCAACTAAAGTTCGGCATAGCGGCCGACAAACCCATTTCAACTTGCGAAGCGGTGCCGTCGACCCGCATAGTTTTTATTAGTTCAGTAGATCAACCATCCACAATCACCCGAGTCCGCTATTTTCTTTTTGTTCTATTTTTTAACTCTCATAATGATATTCTCATTAATATTGTCGTTCTACGCTAATTGCATTCCTCAAGAGACCGACACTTGGGGATTTACTCCCAAAACTTTATTACTTGTGCGACCGGTGCGCTTGCCGTATTACACGCATCACCTGACACGAACCCACTGGTGAGTATGTATGTCTATACAAAAAGGTAAAGAACTACCTCACAAAATCGGGGATCGGATGTCTCAGCTACCCAAGAGGCCGCAAACCAGCCCCTCCAAAAGAACTAGCCGCTGAACCGGCTACAACCTGAACCTGAGGCATTCAAGAAAAGAACACCTCAGCAAGGAAATAATCAAAAAAAGAGTAAGTAAAGCATTAGAATTATGAGCAAAAAGAAGGGTTTATCAACCCGGCAACAAACTGCTATATGCAAAAGAAAGAGACATGACAGTAATAAAAGAGCACTGTCTAAAGCACAGCAAAGCACACCAAGTGCGAGCAATAAAAGCAACATGCCCAATGAATGAGTCTAACATTCCTAATACGTGGGTAAGTGGCAGTGGTCAAAACATGGATCTGAATACATAACCAAAATCAGATCTAAAAAGGGCTAAGGGGTCACCAGTGGCAGCTTTAGGGTCCCACACACACCAACCCAAACCGGGGCAAAAAGGCGGTGGCCACAGCTCTCCACATCAAAATCCACCCCTCTAGAGGCCACTAAAACTCCACCACCTGCGACAACCCAAGAGTCGGCAAGCAAAATTAGCCGAACACCCAATACCACCCCCTAGAGAAAGGGAAAAGTCACACTAACAATCCTAAGGAACACATGAACCCAAGACAGAAATGTCGAGCCCACTCGACGTAGCGTTGAGTAAGCTCCACTCACATGACGCCTAAAAATACTTAGCCGCAAGTCCTACGCTGGGTGACGGCGTTGAGTGAGCTCGGCTCACTCGATGCTGTCAGCACTTTCCACTTAGGGTAAACGTAAGTCTTGCTAAAATCGCAGCCTAAGCTCTCTCATTGCGAGAAAGCAGAGAGTTGGAAATTTAATCCCAACCCTCCGTTCCGTCCTAACTACTCGGGACTATCGCAACCAAACCTGAACCACCTCTACCGCAGCCTCACCCTAACTCTAGCTACCCACTGAACACCAAACCTCAGACAAAAGAGAGAACCTTGGTTTAAAAGGACAATAAAACAGCCCATGGACGAAATGAATGAAGGAAACATCCTACTGTTCTAATTTCTAAGGAGGAAAAATAATGAAAACAGATGTATTGCATAGGAAAAGAAAAGAGAATAGAGCAAGAGTTAGAATAATTTGGCAAGGGCAAAGGAGCCACTTGCCTCTACCTCTCCGGAAAACAACAGCCACACCACCGCTTGGCTCCGGCGGCAAGATCGGCCACCTAGCAGACCAAAGCTGAAACTTGAGGGAAGAAAAGAAATCAGATATTTACAATTCCTGGAATCAAACCCTAAATCAAGAAAAAACTTACATGGAAGGGAAGATCTAGACGAGAGCAAGCCAAATCCGCTATCACACGATAAAAACGGGCTCTAACACTCCCGAAATCGCCGGCCAAAACAACCACCGCCTCCTCTCAAAACCTTCTGCTGGAAGCTCTCCAGACTTGGGAACGAAGAAAATGAGGAGGAAAAATGGTTCACGGCAACAAAAGATGATTCTCAGGAAAAAGTATGGAACACGCCCAAGACACACCCGTGACACGGTCTGACATGCCCGTGTCACGAGGAGTGTACTAACTCGACGAATATCGATCTCCACTCGACGAAACACGGGACACGCCTGCGACACGCCCGTGATACGGCCCGACACGCCCGTGTCACGGGACGTGTACTCACGCACCTACCCACTCGACGAAAGTCGATCTCCGCTCGACGAAGTAAGGGACACGCCCTATGACACGCCCGTGTCACAGGCCGTGTACCAACCCGAACACCGCCGGACGATCGTGGAGCGCCGATCGTCGAACACGGAGACACGCCCCAGTGTCACGCCCGTGTCCGACATGACACGCCCGTGACACGGCTGTGTTCTCACTAAAACACTGCCTGACGACCATCGAGCGCAGCTCAACGAACCAAAGGGGGACACGCCCGTGACATGCCCGTGTCACGGCCGTGTTCCTACAAAACTCCATCGACCAACAATTCGTCGACCAGAGAAACGGGAGCTCTACCCAAGCACGACACGCCCTGGGTCACGGGCGTGACCCAGGCCGTGTCGCCCAAACTTACACAGAAAAAGAAACATGTTATCACCTAGCAAACAAGAGACAAGGCACCAGCCTACAAGCTCAGCCACAACAGACCATGCACAGCACAGCAAACATTACAAACTTGCAGCTAACCAAAGATGAACGTCGAAACGACCTGAAAGCAAACGATCCCGGATCTCGACCAAAACCAAAACCAAAACAACGGTGACGTCGAAGGCAACATCCGACGATCGCACACTCGGGCAACACCTCCCGAAGCCAAAACACAAGCATTTCCCTAAGAGGCCCAACCGAGTCACCAAAACAGACTCCGGCTAGCTGGAGAAACTTGCCAACTGGCTACAACCAGGCTACACAAGGAACCTACAGAGCTAGGACCGCGCTCTACAATGGCGAAGGGCCGGAAATGCGTCATCGTAACGCCAATCCAATATCAAACAAAACAAAGAAAAACCGGGGGCGTTACAATGCGTATACTAGTCTGATGACTGCTGTTGTAGGAGAACTCGATCAGTGGCAACAGTCTCTCCCAAGGCTCCCCGCAATGCAGAATGCATAAGCATAGAAGATCCTCCAAAGTCTGGTTGGTGCGCTCTGTCTGTTCATCAGTCTGAGGGTGGAAGGTTGTGCTAAGCGTCAACCGAGAGCCCAGGTAAGCCTAAACTGACCTCCATTCCTTGGACGTGGAATGCCAATCCAGATCTGACACGATCATCTTGGACACTCCATGATAGCATACAAACTGCTCCACAAACTTCCGCACCAGATCAACTACCGGAGCGTCCTTCCTGACTGGGATAAACCTGGCCACCTTTGTCAGCCTGTCGACGATGACCCAAATCGAATTGTTCCCTGCATGCGACCGAGGTAGTCTGTGTATGAAGTCCATGGCTATATCCTCAAACTTCCACTTCGGCACTGGGAGTGGTTGCAGTAACCCGGCCGGACTCCTGCACTCTGCCTTTACTAGCTACCAAGCCTCGCAATGTGTCACAAAATATATGATGTCCTTTTTCATGCCCGGCCAAAACATGGTCTTATTCAGATCTACTGCCATCTTCGTGATACACGGGTACACGGAGTATCTGCTGTAGTGATCCTCTGCCATGATGTCCTCCTGAATCCGGCCTCCTGTCGGTATATAAACTCTGCCCCTAAAACAAAGCAGCCCATCTCTCAGTGAATAATCCCCAGCTGTGCCTTCCTCCAAGGCTCTGAAAATGGGCACCATCCTCGCATCCAGCCTCTTCCCGTCCCTGATGCGGTTCTGGATGTCGTCTGTGGTACTCATCGACGTAAGGTACTCCCTGTACAACTCTGGATCATCCCTGGATACCAGGGATATATGCATCGCCTCCAACATACACACCAGATCCAAAGCCATCAACTAGGGCACTGCCCCCGACGTGGTGGCTCTCCGGCTCAGAGCGACTGCGACCACGTTCGCTTTGTCGGGATGGTAATGCATGGTATACTAATAGTCTGAAAGGAACTCTACCCAGCGCCTCTGTCAGATATTCAGCTTCTTCTGAGTGTTCACATATTTTAGGTTCTTGTGATCTGAAAAGATATCACAGTTAACCCCGTAGAGGTAGTGTCTCCAGATTTTTAGAGCGTAAATCACCGCTCTCATCTCCAAGTAGTGCACCGGATTGTTTAGCTCGTGCTTCTTCAACTATCTGGAAGCATAAGCGATCATGTGCTCATTCTGCATCAGAACGGCACTCATCCCTAGTATGAAGCGTCAGTGTAAACCTGAAATCCCTCCCTCCCAGATGGAAGGGCAAGAATAGGAGCCGAGGTTAGTCGGCCCTTCAGTTTTTGGAAAGCAGCTTCGCACTGCAGCGTCCAAACAAATGGGGTCTCCTTCTTTGTCAGGAATGTGAGAGAGAGAGAGCAATCTGGGAGAACCCCTCTACGAACTTCCGGTAATAGCCGGCAAGTCCTAGAAAACTCCTCACATCGGTGGCTATCTTCAGAGGTGGCCAATCTCGAACTGCATAAACGTTCGCCGGATCCACTGTTAAACCTGCTCCACTGATAATATGGCCCAGAAAGGCCACCTCCTTCAACCAGAACTGGCACTTGCTAAACTTCGCAAACAACCTGTGCTCCTGGAGCTTCTCCAAGGTCAGTGTCAGGTGGCGAGCATGCTCCTCCTCGGTGCTTGAATAGATGAGGATGTCATCTATAAAAACTATGACAAAAATGTCAAGGTAAGCCTCGAATACCCGGTTCATCAAGCTCATGAATGTGGATGGGGCATTCGTGAGGCCGAAGGGCACCACTGTGAACTCAAATAACCCATATCTGCTGCTAAAGGTTGTCTTCGAAATGTCCTCCTCCTGTATACACAGCTGATAATATCCTGATCGCAGATCCAACTCCGAAAACCAATGAGCTCCCTCCAACTGGTCAAACAGCTCGTCAATCCTGGGCAGGGGATACGTGTTTCGGACATGAGCCTGTCTAGGGCTCTGTAATCAATGCACAAGCGGAGCATATCGTCCTTCTTCTTCACGAATAAAACTGGAGCTCCCCAAGGCGAGGAGTTTGGCCTGACAAATCCTGCTTCTACCAGCTCCTATAACTGGCTCCGAAACTCTGCCAGCTCCTTCGAGGCCATACGGTATGGTGCTCTCGATACCGGCTTGGCCCCGGACACGAGCTAAATCTGGAAGTCCTTCTCCCAATATGGTGGTAACCCTGGAAGCTTCTATGGGAATTCTTCAACAAAGTCTCGAACCACAGGAATATCAGCAATGGAGCCCTTGACATCAACCATCTCGAACAACACCTGGTAAATCTCGTCTCCCTACAGGTGGGCCTTGACGGCCTGAATAGAAGAATGAAAGAGGCGGGAAACAGGAGCAGTACCTTCAAACGTCGCATAAACATTGCCACATCTGAGTACAACCCTCCTCTGCGGGCAGTTAATCTGAGTGTGGCTCTGGGCGAGCCATGCCATACCCAGAACGAGATCGAAGTCCTGCAAGCTCAGGGTCGTTGTCGGGGCTTTGAGGGTCAACCCATCAATGGTCACCCTCAGGATGCAACTTGCAGTAGATCGGACCACCATACCATTAGGGAGACGCACCTTCCTGGTAACTCCCTCGTAAAATCTAACACCCTCCAGCTTCTCGACAAAGTCCTCTGAGATGAAATTGTGTGATGCTCCCGTGTCGAAGAGAGTGTGGGTGGGCTTGCCACACACTAACACTACTCCTGTGTTCATTAGAGTATTCTTAGTTATCTAGTTCAAGATTCTTACATAGCATTTAAACTGTTTCAAATCTACACAGTATCATCTTATAAAGAAAAGAACTTTAAAAAGAAGAATTTGATGTACCTGCTATTACCCTCTCCGGTTCTCAGGGCTGTGCCAGATCCAAGGCATAAACCTACCCCATGTCCTGCCTGCGCTCTCTCCCCTGAAATACATAACCCCGGCCACATCCCTGCCCACCAAACTTCCTAGTAGGTGGGGTTTCCTGGAGTGCTGGTAATGGTGCCCCTCTCATAGGGCAGTTTCTCTGAATGTGCCCCGGCTGGTTGCACCGATAATATGTCGGTGGCTCCTCCAATATCCTTGGCATCTCCCTCATCCGTAGTGGCTGAGGAGCCAACACCATCGGGGTCCTCTACTCCTGCCTGCCCTCCTGACGGGGCTAATCCCCATTCCTCTTTTCTCCAATAACTCGTCCTCTCGGCGGGTCTCTCTTACTGTCGATCACAGCATCATTGGCTGATCTCTTCCGGCCCCGAACAGCAAGCTAGTCAGCCTCCAATTTCTTGTCCATCTCCAAGATCCTGGTCAAACTCCCATCAGATACGAAGAGGAGGGCCTACCTCGTGTCATTGTGAAGTCCCTTGTAAAACCTCTTCGTATAGCCCGCATCATCCAGTTGGTACGAATCCGCAAAGCGGGCTAAATGAGTAAACTCCCGATAGTACTCCAAAATTGTCCTTCTTCCCTGCCTCAACTGCAGGAACCTGTCCTCCAACTCATCTCTCGCTGGCTGAGGCAAAAAATGCTCTAGTAGGGATGCCCTGAACTCCTCCCAGGAAATGTCTACAACATCCACTCCAGCAAAGGTGGTGTCCAACATTGACTTCCACCACCTCATCACATGCGACTCCAGACATGACACTGCCAAAGTCATAGCCTCCTCTGACGGACATCTAATACCGACCAGCATCTCGTAAATGATGTCCAGCCACTCCTTCGTACGAACTGCAGTTTCTGTCCTGAGATAGGATGGGGGAGAAATCCCCCGGATGATGCTCAGCCAGTTTGCCCCGGGATTTGGCTGAGGAGCCGGATCCTGCTGAGCCCTGAAGGCCTCCAAAATAGCAGTCAAAGTCTGGCCCATATCTATCTGCTGGAACAGAGTCGGAGCTGGCGGGGGTGGAATCACGTTCTGAGCTTGAAATTCCCCCTACTGGGGAGTAGGGTTCGTCACAGGCTACAAAGGAGAATACCAAATGTTAGACGTTAAGGGAAAGGAAGGAAAGAGATGGGACTTTTGCATGTGATTTCCCTTTATGGGCACACCATTGATTCTGCTGCTAGTTTGTCCCCAAACTAAGCTCGCGCTGGGTGGCCCAGGGTTTGTGGACTTCTTTTTCTTCAGATCGAGATAGCCTCTAATACTAGTTTGTAAGACCCCCTTTTTTTGCTATGCTACCTGGTCTTATGCTCAGAATCGTCGTTTTACGGAGACATCTTCACTAGGAAGGTCGTCACTACGAAACGTCAACCCTGCCGGCACACAGAATCACCAAAGATGTGGAAGCTTTGTAAAAAGACAGAAAATGTCAACTCCACAAAACATATCATGTAAATGTTTACTTTAGGATTGAAAGTGACCTAGAGGGGGTGAATAGGTCTAATTTAAATATGGTCCCCCTTTTTAATTAGAGTACTACTTTAATTGAAATAATTAACTAAGATCTGATAATCAACAGAAACTAAATAGTAATCAATAGTATTAACACAACACAGGACATCAGCACACACAGCACAATGCACACAGATTTATAGTGGTTCCCCAATTTATGGGTGCATCTCCTTTCCCCCTTCGCCTATCTAGCAATGAACTAGATTCGGCCAAACTCCTCCTCTTTCCTTTACTCAGATATTTAGATCTTACACCTCAGAGCACACCCGACTCCTACTACTCAGACTTCACGAGTCTTACCACCCAGATCACCAAGATCCTACACCTCAAGTTCTTCCCAAGAACTCTACCTCAGAATGAACCCTCACTCCTACTTCTCAGGCAACAAATGCCCTATAACTTAGAGAATTTTCAACTTCTCCTACCACAGGCAATCCTAGCCCTACCTCAGCCTTTATAACACCGGCTTACAACAACAAGAGAATAAATCTCCTCCACTCAGATCTACAGACAGATCTTACATACTAAATATAATAGAGAAATGAATTAGAAAATGTCACCTAGAATGAGACTTGAGTAACTGCTTCTTGATTTGATCTTGATGATTGTGCTTTCTTTGATTCTGACAAGACAGATCTGATCAAACACTTCTTAACTTTTCAAAACTTCTTGAAGTAGAAATTAGGGTTGATCTAGGCTGGAGAGATGTTATAAATGATTCTTGATCAGACCTTTCTCCGCCTCCTTAATTGTAGCTGGAGCTTCAAAGTTGTGTTGCTTATTCTTTAATTACGGTTCTTCTTCTTTTTCTCTCTCTGTGTATGTTCTTATTCTTCTGAAGACTGCATCTCTTTAAATAGGCTCTTACAGGAGTAACCTGCTGATCCGGTTAATAACTGACAGTTCTGACAGCTGTCAGTACCTCAGTCTTGATATCTGTACTTAGGAAATAAGTCTGCTGAAGTGTTGAGACTTGGATGTGAAATGTGTTAAAACAAGTCCTGGGTGTCGACACAGCTCCTGTAGTGGTGTCAACATACTTTTGAATGTGTCGACAAAGCTCTTTAATATATCTCGACACAACTTATGAGGAATGTGTTGACACAAGTCCAGTGTGTCGACACAGTTGTTTTTAATCTTGACACGGCTAGAATAGAGTGTGTCGACACTAGTCCTGAGTGTCGACACAGTTTTCTTTAGTCTCGACACAGCTTGAATAGAGTGTGTCGACACTAGTCCTAAGTGTCGACACAGTTGTCTTTAGTCTCGACACAGCGTGTCGACACAGTTGTCCTAAGTGGCGACACATCTTTTTCTTATCTCGACACAACTTGTTTAATGTGTGTCGACACTAGTCCTAAGTGTCAACACATAGTACTTAGCTTTATTAACCTGCACAAATAAACTTAACATCCATCAAATACAACAATGTGTATATTATTCAGCTGAGAATACTTCTTCAAATCAAGTACATTGAGACCAATGTACTCAACAATCTCCCCCTATTTGGAGAAGTCATAACCTCAATACAATGATATACAACAAGATACCATAATAAAAAGATAAAGACATATAGACATCCAGTGCAGTTCAGTAAGTGAATTATAATAGATAAACACGCAAACTTAATAATGATGCATAGTAGAAAATAAGTTAAACAATTTCAGTCTAAATTAATCAACATATGAAATGTAGAATAAGCCATAATTTTCATTAATTGTTTATTTTACTGATATAAGTTTTTTTTTATTTCAGAAAAGTTACAGATCAAAATGTTCATATGAAATATAAAACTTAGAAAATCCTAAGGCAGCTTTAGTTCGTTAATAACTATGTCTTTCCCTAATTGTATCTTTGCTTTCATTTCAAGCTCTTTGACCTCAACAACTGCCTTACCTTTGGCTTCTTTAGCTTTGGCTTTTGCTTTTGCTTCTTCCTTCAGCCTTTGCCTCTCAAAATAATGATATGGCTTTGGGAAATACTTACTGGGCTATAAGGATTTAGTAGGAAGCTTTCCTCTCTTCAAATCTTGCTTGAATTTCTGAATCACATCTTGCTGTTTCAAGTGTTTAGCCCATTCCTGTTCAGAATGCCATTTTCCTCTATCGGTAATATTAGCATTCACAGCTTTCCATGTAGTAAGAATGACTGATCTAGAAGTTGGACTCCATTGCACAAAATCAGGTTTAGTCTCAGCCTATTCTCTAAACCTTTTCTTTGATAACTGAGCCTCAGTCTCTGGAGAAGTAGCATGCCTATCCACTTTCTCAAATATTACATTCTTATTTATGCCTTGAGGAGGACTATACATGTGGTGAACAGCTGCTTGAACAGACTCAAAATTGGCTGGGGCTGCAGGAGGATTCCATTCAGTAGGAGTAGCATGAAGTAGAGATGGTTGTTGACTACCAGATTCAGCTGTTTGATCACCCTCATACCATAGGGGAGGAAAGCCTAAAGTATCTCTGATATTGTTTGCAATCCAGATAGCTTGTTCAGCACTTGCCTGAATCATGACTCTCTCCCCCTTTATGACTTCTCTCTCAATATGATCTCTGAGATCATTCTTTTGAAATCTGACCTGCACATCAACATAATTGATACTTGTAGTCACTGTATTCTTAACCCTCAGTAAATTGTTGTCCAAAGTTTTGTATGAATCTTTAATATCCTTAAGGAGAGATTCAGAATGACTTTGGAGTTTGGTATTAATATCTATGCCAGTAGAATCAATTTTGCTTTCCAAAGTAGTTGTTTGAGTCTTAATTTCTCCTAAGGTAGTTTCATGTATTACTATCAGATTTTCATTCAGTCTATTCTGATTTTCAAGGACACAGCCTTGCCTGATTGTCACATCATCCTGTATTTGCTTGGCATCCTATTAGTGCTTTGTCAGGTAAACTACTGCATGAGTCTCTTTATCAAAGAAAGAAGTCATTTCAGTTTTCAAAAGATTTACTTCAAATCTTATTGACTTGATCTCTTGGGCTAGTTGAAATTACAACTCCTTGTTGCTTTCATCCACATATTTCTCTAAGTCTTGCTTGTGCTTATCAATCATTAGCTGTAGTTGCACTAGCAAAGAGCTCTGATCTATTGTAGGAGCAAATGGTGGTCCAGACTGAAGATATTGCTTGTAGCTCTTGCTTTTCTTCTTTATTTCAGAAAATTTTCTATTCTTCTGTAGATAAGCATCCGCATCCTCAGATTCAGAAGAACAAACCTCTTCAACATGAGGTGACTCTTTAGATTTCTCAGTAATATGGGCCAACTCCCCCTCAATTCATGTATCTTCTTGATTATTAGGGATTTTATCCACAGTAATATCTGTATGCTGATTTTCAGCATCAGGTATCTCAATTTGAGAATCTGTAATGCTCTCTTTCTGAATATTTGTATCCTTTGTCATTGGAACTTCTTCTTCAGTCTCTTGTAGAGTTGTTTCTTCCATTACTTGATCAGATATTTTAGGAGCAGTAGTTTGTGTATTTTCTAAGTCTTGTACTACATCCAATATAATTGTTGTTGTTGCATCTATTGGCAATTCTGTGAGGTTTGCCCACTCAGCTAATTCTTTTTCTGGGATGATCTCCCCCTATAGTTGTGCACTGGTGTCAGGGAATTGCCTAGGAGACCTACCTTGGACTTCCTCTGGAAGTTCATCTGAACTGAAGTTCACCTCTTCTTCAGAATCACTAGAGGATACTACTTCCTCTACCACTGATTTCTTACCTATTATTTCCTTTTTCTGCTTAGGTGCAGGAGTTTCCTTAATCAAGACTCTGTCCCACCTAGACAGGATTCTTAGGTCCATTCTCCTCATATGATTGATCTTAGTGTCATATTTCTGATTAATGTAATCTGGAATGACCTTTACCAGACACAAACTTATTATTCTGCCCATATTCGTTTTCTGAATTCCTTCTATAATCTTATCAAACAGCACTCTATTCCAGTCGGTATTGATTTTGAAGATAATTCTAGTCATCAGATTAATCATGACATTAGAAATCCTATCATGTGCTCCAGTCTTCCAGAGGAGGACCTTTCCTACTATTTCTGACAGGAATTTACCTTGGAAATTCATTCACATCCTGTTTAAAGAATGTCTAATACTAGTGGTTGGAGGTAGACCACACCAAACTAGTGCCTCAGTTGTCTTGGTTGAATCCAGTTCATTATCCTGTGAAATTCTTGGAATTTTAAAGACTTTAGTCAGTCTTTTAGTAGTGACCTTTATCCTTTCTCCATTAACAGTGGATCTTATATTATCAGAGTTAGAGTTTAATGAGGCATTAAAGTAAAATTCAAATACCTCCCTCTTCCAGATCTTGGTTGGTTCTGAAAGAAGATACTCCAACCCTGCCTCATTCACAAGGTTAATCACTTTCTCGATATCTGCAGATGTGGTGTCGAATGCGTCGCGCACAAGTTCATATCCCTCGTTGATGTGATCGTCCATCTTTGGTGTCATTCTTGTTGAAATATCTTAAGTTTGAAGGGTGTTGACTATAGATTTCTAGGTCTTGACACACAACGATTAGTCTCTCAAGATTACTGGCGAGTGAAGTCGACAAAACCTAACATCTAATATTTATAGCATCGGTCTTTTGAATGTGAAAAGACGCACTGCATTTAGTGATTTTCTCAATATTGGGAAATTTTTGGAGTCGGCAAAGAAAATCTAAGCTGTCGAGATGTATCAACATGTGTTGACACAAGGTTTATGTTTCTTGACACAGACCTAAAGGTCTCGAAACAAACTTGTAATGTCTCTACACACATCCTTTTATTAGTGTCGACACACATCCGCTAATTAGTGTCGACACACAGTCACGTGTCTCGACACACCTTGTCTACTAGTGTCGACACATGCTGTGGTGTCTCGACACACCTGTACTAATAGAGTTGACACACACCCTGGTGTCTCGACACAATTCTGTGACTTAGACAAATTTTGTGTTCTGACTTATACATCATGTCTAATTAAAGAAAAAATAAAAATAAAAAAATTTGCATTCCTAATTAGTCATCCTTTCAAGTGTAATTATTTATTCATTATCCAACATGCCTAGTTCAAACTTAAAATAATTGAACTTACTTTCATCTAGGGGTTTTGTAAAGATATTAGCAACTTGTCTTTCAGCTGGAATATGTTGTAAGCTAATATTTTCTTTTTCTACATTCTCTCTGAGAAAGTGATATCTAATTTTTATATGTTTAGTTCTACTATGAGAGACAGAATTATTGGCAATAGAAATTGCACTTGTAGAATCACATAACATAATAGATTTACTTAACTGAATACTGTAGTCCAGTAGTTGATGTTGAATCCACAACAGCTATGCACGGCAAGTTCCAGCAGATATGTACTCTGATTCTGCTGTAGAGATAGCAACACTTGTTTGCTTCTTGTTACTCCAACTGATGAGTCTTTTCTCTAGAAACTAGGAAGTTCCAGAAGTGCTTTTTCTGTCTTCTTTACACCCTGCAAAATTTGCATCTGTATACCAAATAAGTTCAAAATCACTATCCCTAAGATACCAAAGCCCGAGGTTGGGTGTGCCCTTACGATATCTCAGTATTCTCTTAACAGCAGTATAATGAGACTCTTTGGGGCATGCTTGGTACCTAGCATAGACACATGTAGATAACATAATATCTGGCCTACTAGTAGTTAAATACAGAAGTGATCTAATTATACCTCTATACAAGGTTTCATCAACTGGTTTTCCAGATTCATCCTTGTGTAGTGACACTGTAAAACCCATTGGAGTTCTCATGGTAGAAGAATTCTCCATACCATATCTCTTAATCAACTGCTTAGTGAACATAGATTGAGAGATGGATATTCCATTCTTAGATTGTCTAACTTGGAATCCAAAGAAGAACTTTAGCTCACCATGCTGCTCATCTCAAACTTGTCTTGCATAAGCCTTGCAAATTTGCTAGACAGCATCTCATTGGTAGACCCAAAAATTATGTCATCTACATAGATCTGGACTAATATGCTTGAACCTTTGATGTTCTTAAGGAATAGTGTCTTTCCTATCTTTCCTCTAGAGGACTTGTTCTTTATAAGAAAGGTAGAGAGGGTTTCATATCAAGCTTTAGGTGTCTGTTTTAACCCATACAAAGCCTTGTGTAATCTGAAAACATAGTTTTTGTGTTTAGGGTCAACAAAACCTGGTGGCTGCTCTACATAGACTTCTTCCTTCAGTGTACCATTTAGGAATGCTGACTTTACATCCATTTGGTAGACTTTGTATCCTTTGAATGTTGCATGGGTTAAAACAATCTAATGGCTTCTATCCTAGCTACAGGTGCAAAGGTTTGGTCATAATCTAATCATTCTTCTTGTCTATAACCTTTAGCCACTAATCTAGCTTTGTTCTTGACTATAACCTCATACTCATCTAATTTATTTATATATATCCACTTAGTGTCTATGATATTGTGGTCACTAGGTCTAGGAACTAGACGCCAGACTTTGCATCTCTCAAATTGATTTAACTCTTCTTGCATAGCCATAATCCATTTGGGATCTGAATTAGCATCTACAGGATGATCTCTAAGGTGTTTAATAGCTACACGCAGGTGTCTATTATCACCTAGTACTGTATGAGGATTAGGGTGATTCTATTCCTCCCCCTGAGTTGATGCAGTATCTTCTAAAGGAACTTCTATATTGTCCCTAATGTCTAACTCTATGTTAGGTGAGTCACTAATATTAAGTTTTTCCATTCTAGACTTTACACCACCTAGACTAGAACTATTAGAGATATCATTATAAAAAATAGATGATTCATCAAATACTACATTAATAGATTCTTCTACAACTTGATGTTTCAAGTTGTAGACCTTGTATGCTTTGCTATGAAGATTATAGCCTACAAAGATTCCTTCATAGGATTTCTCTGAGAACTTAGTTAGATAAGTTTTCCCATTGTCCAAGACATAGTACTTGCTTCCAAAAATTTTGAAGTAGGACAGATTTGGTTTTCTGCCGTTCATTAGTTCGTAGGGAGTCTTATTGTGATTCTTATTGATCAATGCTCTATTTTGAACATGGCATGTTTTGTTTACAGCCTCAGCCCAGAAATATTCTGGGAGAGATGTTTCACTCAGCATTGTTATAGCTGTCTCAATAAGAGTTCTATTTTTCCTCTCAGTAACTCCATTTTGATGTGGTGTTCTTGGAGAGGAGAACTCCTGAAAGATTCCTAGTCCCTTACAAAAATTTGTCACCCTTTCAGATTGAAATTCTGTACCATGGTCACTTCTAAGTTTGACCACAGTACATCCCATCTCATTCTGAATTTGTTTGACAAAATCAGCAAGGATGCCTAGTGTTTCAGACTTTTTCCTTAAGAAGAACACCCAAGCAAACCTGGAGTGATCATCCACAATCATATAGGTATAAGACTTCCTTCCCAAACTAAGAACTTGCATAGGACCAAATAAATCCATATGAATTAAGTACAGACACCTCTCAGTGTCTTTGGACTGAATACTCTTAAAAGAGACTTTTGTTTGTTTGCATTTTTGACATGCAGGACATATGCCTTCTTTGGAGCATTTTAGTTCTGGGTTGTTTCTAACTAAGTCCAAAGAAAATAGTTTACTCATAACTTTGTAGTTTAAGTGAGTCAGCCTCTTGTGCCACTGTACACACAAAGTGTCTTTCTCACTAGATACAAGACATACTGGTGATTGTTCATTTATACTAAGAAAATTTAGAAAATAAATGTTCTCATTCCTAGTGCCTGACAAGATGATCTCTTGATCACTTGAATTCCTTACCTGGCACTTGTCATTGTGGAAGATAATTTCATATCGTATATCATAAAGCTGACTTATGCTATCAGATTGTGGTTCAATCCTTCCACATAAGCAACTTTAGTGATGTTAATTAGGCCATTAGAAATGTTACTATATCCCTTGGTGAGTCCTTTCTCTGACCCTCCAAAGATGACTTTTGGTTCATTCTTAACTGGAATGTAGTCTCTTAGTAAACTCCTTGATCCAGTCATATGCCTGGAACATCCACTATCCAAGTACCATATTGGCCTATTAGTGGTACTTGGCTCCACCTGCAAATAAAATTTAGCTCACCTTAGGCACCCAATAAGTTTTGGGGCCTTAGTTCATGTTAGGCTTTGCTGTGTGAAACACAACAGACTTTTTGAATAAAGGTGGTTGAAATCTTTATGAAGGACCTGTTGGATTATACCAACAATCTAGGGCAAAATGTCTAACCTTCCCACAACACCAACACTCAAATCTGTTGTATCTTCTCTTTGGTTGCACATTTGAAGTGGTTTTCTTATGAAACACATAATTCTCATCCAATTTTCAAGCTAGAGGTGCATAATTCACACCCTTACCTTTCAGATTTGAGTGAGCTATACTGGGATCAGCCCCAAGAATTCCTTGGCTTTTTGGATTGATCACTTTCTATGGTGGTTCTTGGCCTATATTGCCTTTTTTCATCTGATCATTCCAGCAAGGCTCTTTATTGACCTTGCTGGTAGAGCACTCAGACATCATGTGTCCAGGAACACTGATCTCAAGCATTTGTTAGAAGGCAGATACTTGACAGGTTGCCTATCTGGACCACTTGGAATTTTATCTTTGGATATAAATTTCTTTTTAAATTTTTTATTCTTACCAAACCCTACACCACTTCTAAATGGTGCAGAGAAGGTATCTATGATAGGTAGCACTGACTTAGGCTTTGAGAACTGAGTCAGGAGCTGTCTTTCCTGAGCGAGCATTGCTTCCAGGTATTTGACAGTCTTGACCTGTTCAATAATCACATCTGCCTGGCTATCTATCTTGTTGGTTAATTCAATTAGTTTTGGTTTTTGTAAATCCAACTTTGTGTTGACACTTATCAACTGAGAAAATACTCCTCTCAAGGAATCTAACTCTTTGGCCTGATCCTTAACAAGTTGTTTGCTTGCAATTAAGGCCTTTAGTACCTTCCCATACCTGTTGATAAGGGAGTTAAAATCTGCTTCAATGTCTTAATCATGTTCTTTACTATGTGAACATGATTCGTTTTCTGATACAGAAATAGAGTCCGAGGAAAAAACTATTAAAGATTGACTTTACCTTAGCAGGATCTGAACAATCCTGATCTTCTTCTCCTGGTTGAGTTTCCTCAATGGCCATCAGGCCCATAAGAGCCTCCTCCTCTTCTGATTCAGATGAATCAGACTCATTGTCAAACAGTGTTAACTATCTTTTTTGTCAATAGGCTTTTGTCATCCTTCTTGTGTTGTTCATCCTTCAAGTTCTCAGACTTTTTCTCCTTCCTTTTTGTTGGGCAATCAGGTATGACATGCCCTTTCCTGTTGTAACAATAGCACACTATATTTGTTTTAATATATTTATTCCGAGAAGAGCCATACATGTCCCCAGAATTCTTCTTCCTGGGTTTCTCTTGATGATTGATCTTTTTGTGAGAAGAGTCTCCTGCTAAACCCTTCCATCTTCCTTATTTTCTTCTCCTTAACATCTTCTTGAACAGTCTTGAGAAGAGTGACAGTTCCTCCTTAGTTATTTCTCCTTCTGTTGAGGATGATTCTGAGCACTCAGAGGCAGTTTCCAGTTTTTTTGTGAGTATTGACTTCTCTCTAACTTTTCTAGATGACTCATCCTTTAGATCCAAGGTCTTTACTCTATTGAGTGCTCTGGTTGATTCTTCTTCAGACTTTCTGATATTAAGCTATAACACATGAGACAACAGCTTTCCAAATAGGATTTGGGGATCTATGTTGGCTAAGTTTCTTATTTCTCTTATGGCATAGATCTTGATGTCTCATTCCTTATTAAGAGACCTCAAGAACTTATCATTAAGTTCATAATTAGTAAAACTTCTGCCATAAGTCATCAGGTTGTTAACAATTTTGAAGAATTTCTCAAAACACTCAGCCATAGAATCCTTTTTATCTTGTCTGAATACTTCATACTATTGATTTAGTAGAGACTTTTTATCATCTCTGACTTCTTCAGTACCTTCCATGTAAACTATCAAACACTCCCACATTTCTTTAGTTGTTCTGCAATGAATCAGATTCTGAAAAGTGGAATCATCTATTACACTTACTATTATATTCTGAGCTTTTTTTGTCTATAGAGGCCAGTATGATTTCATCCTTATCCATTTCCATGTAATTCTTGGGTGTCTTGATGATTGCATTAAGAACTGACACTTTCATGGGTATTAATGGTCCTTCAACCACAGTAATGTATATTCTTGGATCTACTGCCTAAATGAATAATCTGACTCTTTTTTTCCAAATTCCAAAGTTTTCTTTGGAGCAGATAGGGAGCTTAATGGAATTATTTTCCCTCTGGGCCATGATATTTCTTTCTTTACAATCCTTTTGGATTCTCACTACGCTGTTATGTCTTTTTCAGTGAACCTTCCTCTGATACCAATTGCAAATGTTTACTTTATGATTGAAAGTGACCTAGAGGGGGGTGAATAGGTCCAATTTAAATATGGTCCCCCTTTTTAATCAGAGTACTACTTTAATTGAAAAAATTAACTAAGAAAATAATCAATATAAACTAAATAGCAATCAACGGTATTAACACAGCACATCACATCAGCACACACAGCATAATGCACATAGATTTATAGTGGTTCCTCAATTTATGGGTACATTCACTTTCCCCCTTCGCCTATCTAGCAATGAACTAGATTCAGCCAAACTCCTCCTCTTTCCTTTACTCAGATCTTTAGATCTTACACCTCAGATCCCACCCGGCTCCTACTACTCAGGCAACAAGATCACCAAGATCATACACCTTAAGTTCTTCCCAAGAACTCTACCTCATAATGAATCCTCACACCTACTTCTCAGGCAATAAATACAACTCAGGGAATTTTCAACTTATCCTACCTCAGGCAATCCTAGCCCTACCTCAGCCTTTAGAACACAGGCTTATAACAACAAGAGAATAAATCTCCTTCACTCAGATCTATAGACAGATCTTACAAACAGAATATAATAGAGAAATAAATCAGAAAATGTCACCCAGAATGAGACTTGAGTAACTGCTTCTTGATCTGATCTTGATGATTGTGCTTTCTTTGATTCTGACAAGATAGATCTGGTCAAACCTGATTGATATTTTTGCATCGGGTCCAAAAACTTGATGCGGTTAAAACTCCAAAAATTGGTGAGGATTCCCGCGGCGCCCCGGGCAGTTTTATATAAGGAAAAAGGCGGATTTGGTTTTATTTAGAAAACGGGGCGCGCGGATTTATTAGTTTGGATATAAAATGGTTTAGATCGAGTTTTAACGAAAGGATCAAGTGCACCTATCGTGTGTAGTACAGGATATTCTGGTGTGGAATATCGAGGTCGTATTGTTCTCGGGGTCGGGTCAATTATTCCTACTCTTTCCTGGAGGGGACTATTATTTTACCGATAATTACTTGTAGGGTATTTTTTATATATAATAAAAATGACATAAAATGAAAGCATAAAAGGTGGAGCTGATGAAAAGCTTAGCGCGACGGAATCGAATAAAATTTGAACTAAAATATACTTTTAATAAAAAGAGATCCTAAGTTTCAAATTAATTAAGGCGGAGACTTGGCCGTGGAGGTTCCACTAAAATGAGCTCACCTAGCTATAGGGATATCGCTCACCTGAACGCTAAGACTATTCGACTGGGCTCTCGTCCGACGAAGGATTGCTTTTAACGCCCGCATTACGCTAAGAACCCCGTTATTGGGTGGGGAACCCAATTCGGTAGAGTTTGCGCGCCTCCTCTCTCGAAGGTTAGTGTGGAACTCTCTTTACCAAGGGGTGATCGGTCCATACGCACGGCCTCTCGGCTAGCTAGCGTATGGACTATGGAAATAGAGCACCCACATCGATATGTGGTTCTACACGTCGTAAACCCTAGGCAAAACTTAAGTAATTTTAATTAATAAGAAAAACATGACCTTTTATTATTTAAAGTTATTTTATCTGTCTCAATGCTCTTCGATACTGATGGCTAAAAGTGGTTAGCCACTCATCGGAATGGGGACGGCTTGCGGAAAAAATCATAAAATAAAGCAGTAAAGAAAGCTGAAAATGAAAACGATAAAAGAAAGTAGGAAAGGAAAGCAGTAAATGAAAGCAGTAAATAAAGCAGTAAATTGCAAGTCCTACTCAAACGAGTAGGACTGAAATGAAAGCAGTAAAGTGCGAGTCCCGGCACAAATGCGTGGGCGGGAGAAATGAAAGCGAGTCCTACTCAAACTAGTAGGACAAAATAAATGCAACGCACGCACACACTCGACAGAAATTAAAACTCATGCACACGACATAAATGAAAATGCACACACACTACAGAAAGGTAAAACACACGCACACACTCGACATGAAAGTAAAACTCACACATAAACACTCTACTGAATGAAATAAAAACAATGTGTCATTTAACTCTTAACGAGTAGGCGGAAATAAATGCGCACACTTACAAAAATGTGAAAACTAAGTGATCTAAAAATTAAAACGAATACATTTCTACCGCTAGAATGCGGTAGAAATGAATAAAAAGTGGACAGAAAAATTAAAGGAGCAAAAGTTTAAATTGAAAATGCTCGAAAAATTAAAACAACTATATTATCATTCCTATAACTCCGTAAAAGTTGTTAAAAAGTGAAAATAAAATGAAAAAAACAAAAAAGTTTTAGCACATAAAAAGAAAAATCTAAGTTAAAACAAATGAAAATACTTTGAAATCGTTTTTACGGATCTATAGGAATGAAATAGAAAGCTATCAAAATCCTAAATGTAAACAAAACTAAGTAGAAATAACTAAGTATAAAAACTTGCAAATTAATCTCATACACACACACACACACGTACAAAAAAATAGATGAAAAACAAAGTTAAAACAAAAGAAAAAATAATATTGCATAAGAGGAGAGTTGCGTAGATACATTCCAAGGCCATAATAAGAGAAGAAAAAAACATTTTATTAAATAAAAGGATGAGTTACAAAGACACGAAAATAAAAGCTAAGGAGAGGGGGAGAAATATCCCTTACATAGACTTGGAATCCATCTAGGCAGCATAACACTTTATACAAAATGATCCAAAAAGTGGAACAGGATTACAAGCAGAAGGCTGGAATTTACAGACAAAATTTTTCATGGGACACACCCTCTGACACGGGGTCAGGGGGCGTGTCAGCACTATGCATGATTCGATCCGGTGATCGAACGGCTTAGTTAACTTCGGGTTGGACACGTGTCGGTCACGTGGCGGTCACGCCCCAGGTCACGGGCGTGACTGTGGGCGTGTCGGGGAGGTGGATCTGGGCGCGGGTTGTGTCGAAAAGTCGATGGTGCGGTCTTGTCAGCCAGGTGGAGGAGTACACGCCCGTGTGGCATCTTGACACGGGCGTGTCGGGTAGTGTCCACGAACGTCGAGCGGAAAATCGTCGAGCCGGAACCTTGATCATCGATCAGGAATGACACGGGCGTGTCGGATCATTGGACACGGGCATGTTGGATCGGTCGATAAACGTCGAGAGAAAAATGTTGAGAGCGGTGACACGGGGCTCGGTCACGGCCGTGTCGGGTTGACACGGGCATGTGGCCGGGCATGTCAAGCTGTTTTCATCAAAAAGTGTCGATTCACTGGAAGTTGACATGTCACGCCCTGGTCACGGGGGTGACCCAAAGAACACGGGCGTGACCCAGGCAAAATTTGATAATTTTCTGAAAAATTCAGGAAACAAAAATAAAGCTATGTTAGAATAAAATTTACAAAATATGAGCAATTTTATTAAAGAAACATAAGTAAAAATGACAAAACTAAAGTAAAACAGGTTATTTAATGTACATAAAAATAGGTATATTTACAACTCATCAAAACCTTTCTTAACTTTTCAAAGCTTCTTGAAGTAGAAATTAGGGTTGATCTAGGCTGGAGAGATGTTGTAGATGATTCTTGATCAGACCTCTCTCCACCTCCTTAATTGTAGCTGGAGCTTCAAAGTTATGTTGCTTATTCTTTAATTATGGTTCTTATTTTTTTCTCTCTCTCTCTCTGTGTGTGTATATTCTTATTCTTCTAAAGACTGCATCCCTTTTGTTGAAGTATGAGACCAAGCGGCCTGGCGGTCTAAGTCTAGCGGGTTGTTGTCCGCGCGGTTTAGCGGTTACTCTCCATCGGTTTGGTATCCAGACTGTTGATGTTTGTAGTCCTAGCGGTCTGGCGATTTCTCTCAGACAACTTGGAGACCGGGCGGTCTAGCGGTCTCCTAATGCAGCTTGTTATCTTCCTTTTGGTGTTGCCAAACGGTTAACCCATTTGTCTAACCCTTCGGCATGTTCGGTCTCTTTATTTTCTAGCCGCACAGCTATGTAAATTTTTAGTCACACATTGTTTACTTGTACTCTCTCCTTTCTCCTCCATTATATAAAAGGGAGGTCATACCTTTGTAAATGACATCTTTTGGATAATAAAACTTTCAATTATTCAAATTTCCGGCTTGTTTTTAGTCGTTTGTTCGCTACTTTTACATGGTATCAGAACAAGCGATCGATTCGACCTGATTCCTTCTTTGCCTTGTCGCTGCCCTGTTTGTGCGACTTCCTTCCCTCTTTTCTGCGACCTATTTTACGGGCTCTTTGCTTTCCTTCCGCTCTCTCTTCTCTCTATTCGCTCGGACTTTTTTCAGTTCACGTGACCTCTTTCCCTGTGCTTTGGTCTGCTTCCTGGCCGCTGGTGTGCTGCCACTGTGACCATTGCAGCTTCTTATCTTTAGCCCGATGCAGTTTCCTTCTTTTCCGCTGCGATCTCCTTCTCTTGTTACGGCCTCCTCCTTTGTTCGTGTAGCTTTATCCATTTTCTATCCACGCGACTTCTCTTCTACTCACGCAGTTTCCTGTTTTCTCTATGGACAATTCTGGTCTCTCCACCCCCGTTATCTCTACCTCCACCACTCCTGTGGCTCCTCCTCCTCCTAATCCTTCTGGAAACTTTGTCACCCTTTCTAAACTAGTTGGTTCCAACTATCCGGATTGGAGCGTTTCTTTCACCTTTCTTCTTCACTCTCAGCGCAAACGTCATCACTTCACCGATGACCCTCCTCCTCCTAACTCTGCTCAATTTGATGACTGGGATGCGAGTGATGCGCTTGTCCGCACTTGGCGGGCCAACAACCTCTCTGATGAATGCCTTCCCGTTATTCGCCATGATGACATGGTCAAGGCTGCATGGCTTCACCTCGCTGCTCTCTATTCGAAGGGGGGCCAGACATCCCGCATTTATACTCTCTATGCGGACCTCTTCGCCTGCCCTTCCATGTCTCCTGTTGCATCTTATCAGCAGGTTCAGGCTCTTGGCGCCGAGATCCTCCAGAATCGCCCCTTCTCCACGGACTTGGCCGAGCAGCACAAGCACTTCCCGGAACTCCTGGTTGTTTGTTATCTTTTGCGCCTTCCTGAATCCTTTGATATGATCCACCAGCAGATCTTGGGCGAGGCGGAGTCTCCCACTTTGGATGCCACCGCGGCTCGCATCGCCGCTGTTACTTCGCTTCTCCATCGTCCTCTGTTGTCCTCCCCTCCTCCATAGGACTCCTATGCTCACCAGGCTCAACGGGGTGGCACTAGTGGCCGCAGCCAGTCAGGCGGGCGCGGTTCGTCCAGGTTCCTCTGCTCTCACTGTGGTCGTACCGGCCATTTTGTTGACTGTTGCTGGCAGAAACATTCTCATCTTCGCCCCTCTGGTGATGCATCTTCCTCAACCTTCGCCTCCTCTCGGTCGTTTGCCTCTATGGCCATAACTTCAGGTGGTGCCCACGTCGTTACCCAAGGTAAATGGCTGATTGACTCTGGTGCTATAAATCACATGACCGGTAATCCTCATTGCTTCTCTCTCCTCTAAACGCATGATCGGTTGCCCACGGTTCGTATTGTACATGGTTCACCTTCCCCGGTTCATGGGACGGGCATGTTTCAAGTCACCCCGTTGCTTCGCTTGGCAGACACCCTCTATGTCCCGAAGTTCCCTTGCAATTTATTATTTGTTACTACTTTATGCAAGCAACTTCAGTGCTCCGTCTTATTCACTCCAACTTCTTATTTTTTCCAGGACTCGAGGACCCAACGGACGATTGCTACTGGTACTGAGAGCGGCGGCCTCTACTTCCTCGACAACATTTCCTCTCTATCCGTCTACTCCTCTTCTACAGATCTGCCTCAATGGCATCTTCGCCTTGGACATCCTCCTCCTCGGATTCTTCGTCAGCTTTTGCCCCACTTACCTCCGACCAGTCCTCCGCTCAACTGTGATGCATATCATCTTGGCAAACATCATCACTCCTCCTTCCCGCTGAAGCAAGGTCGTGGCTCTTCTCACCCGTTTGATCTCATTCATTCTGATGTCTGGGGTCCTGCTCCTACCCTCACCATTGGTCGGGGTAGTTCCTACTTTGTAACTTTTATTGATAATTTCTCTAGATGTACCTGGGTGTATCTATTAAAAGATCGCTTTGAACTCTTTTCTGTCTGGCAATCCTTTTATTATATGATTAAAACTCAGTTTGATATTTCTATTAAAGTCTTTCACTCTGATAATGCTAAGGAATATCTTAGTCATGAGTTTTCCTCTTTTTGTATGCAATATGGTCGTGTTCATCAGACCAGTTGTGTTTACACCTCCCAGTAAAATGGGGTGGCGGAGCGTAAAAACCATCACCTCCTTGATGTCGCTCGCACTCTCATGACGCAGATGCATGTGTCTTGCTCTTACTGGGGTTATGCTGTGCTGTTTGCCTGCTATCTCATCAATCGTCTTCCCTCTATGGTTCTCCATGGCCAAACCCCCTTCTCCATTTTATACCCAAGCAAGGAACCATTTCCTCTCCCTCTCTGTATCTTTGGGTGTACGGCTTTTGTTCACGCTCCGTCCGCTACCTGTGACAAGCTTTCCCCCCGTTCCACCAAGTGTGTCTTTTTGGGTTACTCTACCACTCAAAAAGGCTATTGTAGTTTTGACCCCGTTCTATGCAAGCAGTTTGTCTCCGTAGACGTAACCTTCTTCGAGAATGCGTCCTACTTCTCTCCTGCATCCCCTCTTCCTCCTGATGTCTCTGATTCTCCACCATATCTCTCCGTTCCTTCCAAGCCTATCGATGTCTCCCCTCTTACCTCATCTCCTCCTCTGTCTCCTCCTCTCTCCTTCATACCCCCTCCACCTTCTCCCTCTTCTTCGCAGCCGCCTCTCTCTAGTCCCGGGCCGGCCTTCTCCGCCACGGATGCTCCGGTCACTGAGGCACGCGTCGACCTGGATCTTCCCATTGCTCTTTGCAAAGGGGTGCGGGCGTGTACTCAACACCCGCTTACAGCAGTTGTTTCCTATGATCGGCTTACTCCTTCTCGCAGGTGTTTTGCCTTGGCTATCTCGGCTACTGCCACTCCACGCACCTACTAGGAGGCTCTTGCTATTCCTCATTGGAAATATGCCATGGATGAAGAGATCGCCACTCTTACTGAAAGGGGTACCTGGACCCTTGTTCCTCCACCAGTGGGTACTGATGTGGTTGGCTGTCGCTGGGTGATTGTTGTGAAATTTCACCCCGATGGCACTGTGAATCGCTACAAGGCCCGGCTAGTGGTCAAAGGCTTCACTCAGACTTATGGGGTTGATTAATTTGATACTTTCTCTCTGGTTGCTCGCCTCAGCACCATTCGGGTTCTTCTCTTTGTGGCTGTCAATAAGGATTGGGAGATTTCCCAGCTTGATGTCAAGAATGCCTTTCTCTATGGGGATCTTCAGGAGGACGTCTACATGGAGCAACCTCCTGGGTATGTTGGTCAGGGGGAGACACGAGTATGTCGGTTGAAGAAGGCCATTTATGGCCTAAAGCAGAACCCTCGGGCATGGTTTGACAAGTTCAGTGGCATTGTGGCTACCATCGGCTTTGCAAGGAGTTCGGCTGATCACTCCTTATTTATTTGCAAAACTGCCTCGGGACTGGTGGTTTTGGCGGTGTATGTGGATGATATTCTTCTTTCTGGCGATGACCAGGCTGGGGTGGACTTGATAAAGAAACACCTCTGTCAACACCTGGTTACGAAGGATATGGGCTCCCCGAAATACTTTTTGGGGATAGAAATCTCTCGGAAGCTTGACTCGTTGGTGCTCTCCCAATAGAAGTATGCTCTTGATCTTTGAAAATGAGCTGTTAGATCAGGAATACTCTAAAGGGGGGTGAATAAAGTATTCAGAGTTTATAAAATTTTCTTCTGATTTAATCTACTGCATGAACAAAATTAAAACAGCAATCCTAACAAACAACCACAGCACAAAAAATAAAAGAAAAGAGCAATCCAGACAACACAAGAATTTATAGTGGTTCCCCTAAACTTGGGTACATCCACTCTTCTACCACCCTGGTAGGAATCCATTCAGATTTTTGATCAGGTGCCTGACACCAATGAGCTTTTGATCAGGTGCTCAAAAACCAATCCTCAAGTCTTTTGATTAGGTGACTTGCAATTAGGAATATCTTTTGAAGGGAGTTATAACGCTTTCTACAGTGGGGGTGAGAAATGATTGTGTCTTCTCTTTCTTAATATATAACTAAGAAGACTGGTGGATATTTGATTTTAGCACAGGCTCCCCCTGAGATATAGAATGGTTCAGGTAGAAGAAGCCTTGCTGCAGGGTGATAGGCCTTCAGTAGTACAACCTTAATCAGGAATTGTTCAGGAACTTCTTTGACAGATAGTGGTGTAGTTGTCCTTTGAAGTATCCTGGAGTGTTGAAGACGGAAGACTCTTGATTTTGATTGGGTGTTCTTCTTCTTCAGATAGGTGATGATCTTCAGGAATATGGCTTCTTGTTGTGTTAGAATTCTGTATTGACAGACAGCAGTGAATCTCTTGTTTCAGACTGACTATTTTCTGTATCTGTCGTCTCTCTGTATTGTGTATCTTGTTCTGTCTGTCTATCTACAGGAAGAAGAGAGAAAATCTCTTTTATATTTCCTGTCAAAAATGGTCTTTCGAAATTTTGAAATCCTCTGCAATCAATGCTGACGGCCTTGAGAATAAACGGCATTGAATTATTTACCCAACTGTCCCATGTAAAAACAACAGACAATAATCCTGGAGAAGATCATGATCAATGCTCTGTCTAATAATTATATTCTAGAGAATATTTGAGCATTAATTACTCAGGAATTATTGTTGTAAGAAGGGGACAGAAGGATGGAAAATAACTAAGTCTGGATTCATCGAACTGATAACAGAAATCGTGGAGCTGAGTTCACAGTTCGTCGAGCTGAGTTGTTGAGTTCGTCGACCAGATGACTTCTGTTCGTCGAGCTGAGTTCCAAGATCATCGAGCAGAGAGCAGAACTATATTCTCTAGAAACTTTATCTTTTCTGTGTATGGAGTTCGTTGAGCTGATATCTGGTTTCGTCGACTGAAGTTCAGCAAAATATTTCTGGACTTAGAATAATTTCAGATGCTTCTGGATGAAGGTGTTGAAGTGAGTACAAGTTGCCTTGAAGTATAGTGTCCAAAGTTCATTGACCTGAGTACCAAGTTCGTCGAGCACAGCTCAGAGAATTTACTCTGAGATCATCGAGCTGAGCACGAATATCTTCGACCTGAGTTCGACGAACGTCGAACTCATTTTACTTGGTCTTTAGAAAAACTCTAAGTCTTGAGTCTCTGACAGTCTTGTTGATAGCTGGTCCATGTGATGTTGATTCTAAGGACTTGACCTAGACTCTAGGACACACCTATGACCCTGGCTATACATTATGGGTCATATGATCCTAACTTAGTGAACCTAGCCCAAATCTTACTAGGGATCCAACAATCTCCCCCTATTTGGGTGAGGTCACTAATTACAGACTCAAATCAAAATTGAAAATCACAAGGCAAGAAAGTATATATCTGGCAGAGATCAATAACACATGCAGCAGATATATATATGTACATAATCTTTGTTCAGAAATAGAAAGTAGTTATAAGAACATAATAGAAGTAAAGCAGTTCTGAATCACTTCTTTTGTTTCTTCTCTTTGGGCATTACTTCTTTACCTTTATCTCCAGGCTTAGTAAAGACAATTTCTCTGTTTGGATCTGAAGCTTGCACTTTTGTCATGGTCATATCAGCAGCCCCTATAATCTTCAAAGGTGTGGCTCTGGGGACAACTGCTTCTGGGTGCAACTTGATGTAGTCATCAACATTGAAAAACTTATTTGCTTTCTCAAACCTCTTAAGCTCTTCTTTCATGTACTTAGACATTGTGTAATACTCAGAAGGATCCTTTCCTTCAGCTTTGGCCTTGTTAATCATAGAAAGGCCTACAAGTTCTTAGAACCTGGCAATTCTAGCTGTATTAGCTGTTTCAGAATCTTCAAAAGGAACAGGAGGAGAATTTGGTCTTTTAGGACTTTTAGCTTTCTGATCTGTAGGGAATGATAGCTGTTGTTGATGATGCTGCTGTGGTTGATGATGAAATTGATGTTGCTTGCCTGAAGAGTAATGTCTATGCTGGTTGCTTTCAGAAGAAGATCTCCCTTGATGTCTCTGATATGTTTGGAATTGGGTAGATCTTTGGGAAGTTGTGCCTGAAGCACCAGCAGTTGGAGGAGGAGGAGGTGGATCTTTTTTGTATTTCTGAGATGAAGGAGGTGAGTATCTTCTGCTTCTCTTCCTCTCTTTTTGTTCATTTTTGGATAACCACGTCCAAGCTGGCATCCCTTTATATGGAGTTATCTTCTGGAGAATATAGTAGGGAGTGTCATTGGCTAGATTTGGCTTAGGAGCACGAGGAGGAGGAGCTTTTCTCTTTTTAGATACTGGCTTCTTCTTTTTCTTAGCATCCTCATCAGAATCCTCATCATCCTCATCATCATCATCATCATCATCACTGCTATCCTATGGATTATCATATAAAGCATCTAGCTTTTTCAGTTTTCTTCAGATATAATGGGTTTCTCAGCTTGGGATGGAGCTGGAGTAGATGCTGGGCTGGAGCTGGAAGAAAAATTTCAAGAGGAGCTGGAGAAATAATTGTGACAGTGCTTTCAGCAGCTGCCTTATTCTCTTCTTCAATGTCAACCCTGATTAACTCATCCAGATCAGGCAAGGGTGAGTCATCCATTACAAAAGTTGGGACTGAACGGGAAGAGACAATTGGGGAAACAACTTTAGGAAGAGGTGAAGTAGGAACCTCTTGAGAAGCAAAGTTGTCCTTAAGCTGCTTAGCCACTTTAGGGCTTATTGGAGAGGTGTATGGGATAATAGCCAAAGATGGCTTAGTATACTCTGCTGGAAAGAATCTCAAGTATGCAGTATCAAAAATGCTTTACAAATTAACCAAATCTACTGTGGGATTTAAAATGAAAACACCAGCAGTAATTAACTCTTCTGGGACTGCATCTTCCATATCCATGTCCATGTCAGTCTCAATAAACTGAATTAAATCAATTAAATCTGTATCTATAAGCTCTGTATCTACTATTGTTGCTACTGCCTCTGCATCTGCTGGAGCTGGAGCTGCTGAAACTGAAACTGAGACTGCTGCTACTTAAGTTGTTGCAGCTTCTTCATCAAGCATCTCCCCCTGCCTGGTTGCAGTATCAACTGGAGCCAGGCCCCTAAATGAAGAGGGGCAGTAGAAAGGACAGAGATTTGAGCAGATAGGGTAGAGATGGAAGTAGCAAGAGATGTAATGGCCTCTGATATGATGGTTTTGAGGAGGGGTGTGATGAGAGCAAGGACAGAAGAGATGGTGGACGGGTCCAGTGTTGGAGTGGCAGATGGTGTTGAGGGGGAAATAATTGGAGGGATGGTAGATGTTGGTGAGGATGGAGGAGGGACATCTTGTATGTGGACATCCTGTATGGATGGATGTGGAGGAGGAGGAGAATTGGGAGGAGATGTCAGCAGATTGAAGGATGGGATGGAGGACAAGTTGGGTGGAAGAGGAGATGAAGGTGGTGTTGGGTCTGGTATATCATTGGGGGATTAGGGTGATTGAGGTGGAGTGGGTTGATGGTATGCTTGGGTGGGTGAGGAAGGGAAATCAGTGAGGTCTATTGGTGGAGAGGTGGCAGGTAATGTAGCTGTAGTAGGAACATGATCAGAGGGTTATGGTTGTTGATGTGGTTGAAGTTGTTGTTGGAGTTGTGGATGTGGTTGAAGAGAGGGAGTATGAACTGTGGAGGGTGATTGTTGTTAAGTTGCTAGAAGGGATGGAGGTGTGGGGATGATCTCTTCAATAGGGTGGGGAGTGGCTCTAACAGCCCTTGTGCTTTCAGAAGCTGGGGTGGAAGAGGTTGAAGCCTTGGATGGCTTGGATATAGTCCTCTCCCACCTGCCAAACAAGGCACAGGTGAGGCTCTTGCTGGCATTAATGAATATGGTCGGGGAGACCAGTGATTCAGCAGTCTTCTCCTTCAGGAAGATCCCTAGGATCCTTCCAAAACAGACTTCCTTCTTATTGTTCTTTTTCTTTATTAGATCAAATATGATCTGAGCCCAGTCTACTTGTTCCTTATTTACCACTGCACACATGACCAAAAATTGATGTCTGGTAATGTAGTCATGGGCAGTGTGTTTGCCTAGAAAGACTTTTCCAACAATATCTGCCAGAAATTTATATTCTGCAGGTAAATGTTTCTTCAACAGTTTATGGGGATTATTTCCAGTATAGCCCATCAAACTTAACATCATATCATATTCCTCAGAATCTATTTCCAGTTCTTCTTCTCCATTGTTCAATCCAAAAAATTCAGTTAATACTGCGGGAGAGAGAGTTATAGTGTTACCCGCAATTGTTCCTGTCAGGGTATTCTCTTCTGATGTTGATGAAGTGTAGACCCATTCTCTAATTTCTGTTCCAAACAGTTTGATTCTGGTTGTCATCAGGGTCTTTAGTTGTTTCTCTTCCAGAAGTTCCAGAATACTCAGAAAGATTGGGTCTGAGTGTTGAAATGAGTCGAAGTCGACATCAAAGCCTGTGTCGAACTTCATTGCAGCTAGGGTTCCTGCTTGAATCGCCATGAAATCACTTGCAAGAGAGAAAACAACAATCAAGTGCAAAGGGAAAAGAAAGCGTGAGACTGAGGTCGAAGAAAACCTAGTTATAAGATTTTCTGGAATATGAATCGACAAACTCCGTTCCACGAAAAATAAGAAATTCTTCGACCTGAGATCGATGAAATAATTGATAGTGAAATAATTCGTCGAGCTCAGCTTGAAGAGTTGAAGACATTTCGTCGAGCTTCGTTCGATGAAAGTTTTCTGAAGTGGATTCGTCGATCTCCGTTTGACGAAAACAACTTCACTCACAGAGAGTTCATCGACCTTCGTTTGACGAATATCTCCCGAACTTTCCCTAGTTCGTCGAGCTCCGTTCGACGAACTCTGGATAATTCGTCGAGTGCAGACAGAAACTAAACTAAGTCTTCTCCATTGATCATTCCAAGCTGATTTATAAAGAATAAGTGATTTTTCCAGTCCAGAGGTTTGGTGAATATATCAGCTCTTTGTAAATCAGTGTAGATATAGACAAGATTAATTTTGTTTTTGTCTATATACTCTCTAATGAAGTGATGTTTAATGTCTATATGCTTAGTCCTACTGTGATGGACTGGATTTTGTGTTATTGCTATAGCACTTGTGTTATCACAAAAGCGAGTTGAATTATTTAAGTTGAGACCATAGTCTCTGAGTTGGTTTTGGATCCACGGCATCTGAGAACAACAACTGCCTGTTGCAATATATTCTGCTTCAGTAGTTGAGGTGGATACAGAAGATTGTTTCTTGCAGAACCAAGATACCAACCTCATACCAAGGAATTGACAAGTCCCTGAAGTGCTTTTTCTATCAACCCTGCATCCAGCAAAGTCAGCATCTGAAAATCCAGTTAAATCAAATTCTGACTCAGCAGGATACCATAGGCCTAGACTAGGACAACCCTTTATATATCTCAAAATTCTTTTTAAGAAAATTAGATGAGATTCTTTAGGGTTCACTTGGAACCTAGCACAAAGGCATGTGGCAAACATGATATCAGGTCTGCTTACTGTTAGATATAGTAGGGACCCAATAATGTCGCTATATAATTTCTGATCCACAGGTTTCCCATGTGCATCAGAGTCAATCACAGCATTAGTAGTCATAGGTGTTTTCTTTGCTGAAGCATCAGACATCCCAAACTTCTTTATAAGCTCTTTAGCATACTTAGCTTGAGATATGAAGATGCCATCAGGCAACTGCTTCACTTGGAGACCAAGGAAGTAGGAAAGCTCACCCATGCTACTCATTTCAAATTTTGAACGCATGAGGTCAGAGAACCTCTTGCATAATTTGGAATCAATAGACCCAAATATGATGTCATCCATATATATTTGAACTAACAATATTTGATCCTTATGATGTCTGGTGAAAAGTGTTCTATCTACTATGCCTCTAATGAATTTATGCTTTATCAAAAAGTTGGCTAGGGTCTCATACCAAGCTATTGGAGCTTACTTGAGACCATAAAGAGCTTTATGCAATTTGAAAACATGATAAGGGTGAGTTGGAGAGACAAAACCTGGAGGTTGTTCAACATAAACCTCTTCTTTAAGTACTCCATTCAGGAATGCACTCTTTACATCCATCTGATACACCTTGAATCACTTGTAGGCTACATAGGCCAGGAATATTCTGATTGTCTCTAACCCTGCCACAGGTGCAAAGGTTTGGTCATAATCTATTCCTTCCTCTTGTCTGTATCCTTGAGCAACAAGCCTAGCCTTGTTCCTCGCTATTGTACCTTGGGCATCCAATTTATTTTTGTATACCCATTTGGTTCCAATGACTGGGATAGTCTTGGGGTCTTGGAACCAAATCCCAAACTTTACATCTCTCAAGTTGATTTAATTCCTCCTACATTGCAGTGATCCAGTGGGGATCTTGCTCAGCATCATGGATGGATAGAGGTTTAACCTGAGAGAGAAAACATGCATGCATCAAATTTTGGTTGAGCTGATGGCTGGTCTGTACACCTACTGATATGTCTCCAATCATTTGAGATCTGGGGTGATCCCTTAGTGTGATAAGATCAGTGGGTGGAGTTGGTTCTGCAATGGCATTAGGAACTAATTCCTCTTGTGGAATTATGTTTGTTGTTGGGGGAATATCAATCCCTTCAGTGCCTTCATATTCACTATCTTCATTGACTTGTGGAGAAGGATGTGTTGGAACCTCTTGGGTAAGGTTTAGTCCATTCAAATTCTCACACAAGTGAGGTACCTGCAAATTGCGTTTGGTAGAAATCTCTTTCTCTTTGCAATACATGTTAGCTTCATCAAATGTAACATGGATAGACTCTTCAATTTTTAGTGTTGATTTATTAAAAACCCTATAGGCTTTTCTTGCTTGGGAATATCCTAGAAAGATTCCATCTTCAGCCTTGGCCTCAAACTTTCTAATATATCTTTTGTTGTTGTTGTGAATATAATATATACATCCAAATACTTTAAAATAATTGATTTTAGGTTTCTTCCCTTTAAATAATTCATAGGGAGTCATATTCTTTAGTTTATGAATTAAACTCCTGTTCAGGACATATTTTGATGTGCTCACAGCCTCTGCCCAAAAGGTTAAGGGCATGTAAGCATCTGCAAGCAATGTACCTGCAGCTTCAATGAGTGTCCTATTTTTCCTTTCAGCTACCCCATTTTGTTGAGGAGTTCTAGGAGCTGAGAAGCAATGTCTAATACCTTCCTTCTCATAGAACTCATGCATAAGAAGAGACTCAAACTTTGTTCCATGATCACTTCTGATCAATGCAACATGAGTAGAGAACTCAATCTGTATGGTCCTGAGAAAATCTGTAAGAACCTTGAAGGTATCTGACTTAGATCTCAGAAAGGATACCCAAGTGAACCTTGAGAAGTCATCCACAATAACTAAGGTATAGGATTTACCTCCTAGGCTTTGTACAGCAATGGGTCCAAAGAGATCCATATGTAGCAAATATAAAATCCTAGGTGAATCACTTTTGTTAATATATTTAAAACTAGATTTAGTTTGCTTGCCTAGTTGACAAGCCCTACAAAGACCTTCTTTCTTGTAGGGACCAGAAGGTAGACCTCTAACAAGGTTGTCTTTTGATAGCCTAGCAATGTTTTTCAAGTTTACATGACCTAGCCTTTTATGTCATAAATCATTCTGATTACTAGTTATATTAAGTAAGCAGATATCAGAAGTAGCAGAAAGAAAATTAACAAGTATATGTTACCTTGTCTATTCTCAATTAAAATAGTTTGGTTTTCTTTGTTAGAAATAATGCAAGAAGATGAGTTGAAGTGTACCTGATAACCTTCATCACATAACTGACTTATGGAGATGAGGTTATGCTTGAGTCCTCTGACATAAGTTACTTTCTTGAAAGTAACTGCTCCAATCTTCACTTCTCCAAAGCCTTCTGACTGGCCACATTTGGAATCCCCAAAGATAACCTTTGGCCCCAGCTTGGACTTGTAGTTGTGTAAGATGTCCTTGCTGCCAGTCATGTGTTTGGGGCACCCACTGTCCAGGTACCATGTTTGATTATTTGCTGGATAGCTCTTCACCTGCAGTGAAATATAATTAATTGTTCTTGACCCAGGTTACCTTGGGTCCTTTGTTTTGCTGGTATGAGAAGCTAGATATAATAGAAAATTCTATTTGAGATTTGTATCCTAAAGGGTGATATCTTCTAGGTGGTATAACTCAATCAGCTACAGGATTAAAAGGTTTCCTTGAATTATTTGAGTTACTGTTGAAATTACAATTTCTGTTAAGTCTTTCTGGGTTCGACGAATTTATGTGAGTTCGTCGACCAGAGTTCGACGAATTGGGTTGAGAACCTGGCAATTCTAGCTGTATTAGCTGTTTCAGAATCTTCAAAAGGAACAGGAGGAGAATTTGGTCTTTTAGGACTTTTAGCTTTCTGATCTGTAGGGAATGATAGCTGTTGTTGATGATGCTGCTGTGGTTGATGATGAAATTGATGTTGCTTGCCTGAAGAGTAATGTCTATGCTGGTTGCTTTCAGAAGAAGATCTCCCTTGATGTCTCTGATATGTTTGGAATTGGGTAGATCTTTGGGAAGTTGTGCCTGAAGCACCAGCAGTTGGAGGAGGAGGAGGTGGATCTTTTTTGTATTTCTGAGATGAAGGAGGTGAGTATCTTCTGCTTCTCTTCCTCTCTTTTTGTTCATTTTTGGATAACCACGTCCAAGCTGGCATCCCTTTATATGGAGTTATCTTCTGGAGAATATAGTAGGGAGTGTCATTGGCTAGATTTGGCTTAGGAGCACGAGGAGGAGGAGCTTTTCTCTTTTTAGATACTGGCTTCTTCTTTTTCTTAGCATCCTCATCAGAATCCTCATCATCCTCATCATCATCATCATCATCATCACTGCTATCCTATGGATTATCATATAAAGCATCTAGCTTTTTCAGTTTCCTTCAGATATAATGGGTTTCTCAGCTTGGGATGGAGCTGGAGTAGATGCTGGAGCTGGAGCTGGAAGAAAAATTTCAAGAGGAGCTGGAGAAATAATTGTGACAGTGCTTTCAGCAGCTGCCTTATTCTCTTCTTCAATGTCAACCCTGATTAACTCATCCAGATCAGGCAAGGGTGAGTCATCCATTACAAAAGTTGGGACTGAACGGGAAGAGACAATTGGGGAAACAACTTTAGGAAGAGGTGAAGTAGGAACCTCTTGAGAAGCAAAGTTGTCCTTAAGCTGCTTAGCCACTTTAGGGCTTATTGGAGAGGTGTATGGGATAATAGCCAAAGATGGCTTAGTATACTCTGCTGGAAAGAATCTCAAGTATGCAGTATCAAAAATGCTTTACAAATTAACCAAATCTACTGTGGGATTTAAAATGAAAACACCAGCAGTAATTAACTCTTCTGGGACTGCATCTTCCATATCCATGTCCATGTCAGTCTCAATAAACTGAATTAAATCAATTAAATCTGTATCTATAAGCTCTGTATCTACTATTGTTGCTACTGCCTCTGCATCTGCTGGAGCTGGAGCTGCTGAAACTGAAACTGAGACTGCTGCTACTTAAGTTGTTGCAGCTTCTTCATCAAGCATCTCCCCCTGCCTGGTTGCAGTATCAACTGGAGCCAGGCCCCTAAATGAAGAGGGGCAGTAGAAAGGACAGAGATTTGAGCAGATAGGGTAGAGATGGAAGTAGCAAGAGATGTAATGGCCTCTGATATGATGGTTTTGAGGAGGGGTGTGATGAGAGTAAGGACAGAAGAGATGGTGGACGGGTCCAGTGTTGGAGTGGCAGATGGTGTTGAGGGGGAAATAATTGGAGGGATGGTAGATGTTGGTGAGGATGGAGGAGGGACATCTTGTATGTGGACATCCTGTATGGATGGATGTGGAGGAGGAGGAGAATTGGGAGGAGATGTCAGCAGATTGAAGGATGGGATGGAGGACAAGTTGGGTGGAAGAGGAGATGAAGGTGGTGTTGGGTCTGGTATATCATTGGGGGATTAGGGTGATTGAGGTGGAGTGGGTTGATGGTATGCTTGGGTGGATGAGGAAGGGAAATCAGTGAGGTCTATTGGTGGAGAGGTGGCAGGTAATGTAGCTGTAGTAGGAACATGATCAGAGGGTTATGGTTGTTGATGTGGTTGAAGTTGTTGTTGGAGTTGTGGATGTGGTTGAAGAGAGGGAGTATGAACTGTGGAGGGTGATTGTTGTTAAGTTGCTAGAAGGGATGGAGGTGTGGGGATGATCTCTTCAATAGGGTGGGGAGTGGCTCTAACAGCCCTTGTGCTTTCAGAAGCTGGGGTGGAAGAGGTTGAAGCCTTGGATGGCTTGGATATAGTCCTCTCCCACCTGCCAAACAAGGCACAGGTGAGCCTCTTGCTGGCATTAATGAATATGGTCGGGGAGACCAGTGATTCAGCAGTCTTCTCCTTCAGGAAGATCCCTAGGATCCTTCCAAAACAGACTTCCTTCTTATTGTTCTTTTTCTTTATTAGATCAAATATGATCTGAGCCCAGTCTACTTGTTCCTTATTTACCACTGCACACATGACCAAAAATTGATGTCTGGTAATGTAGTCATGGGCAGTGTGTTTGCCTAGAAAGACTTTTCCAACAATATCTGCCAGAAATTTATATTCTGCAGGTAAATGTTTCTTCAACAGTTTATGGGGATTATTTCCAGTATAGCCCATCAAACTTAACATCATATCATATTCCTCAGAATCTATTTCCAGTTCTTCTTCTCCATTGTTCAATCCAAAAAATTCAGTTAATACTGCGGGAGAGAGAGTTATAGTGTTACCCGCAATTGTTCCTGTCAGGGTATTCTCTTCTGATGTTGATGAAGTGTAGACCCATTCTCTAATTTCTGTTCCAAACAGTTTGATTCTGGTTGTCATCAGGGTCTTTAGTTGTTTCTCTTCCAGAAGTTCCAGAATACTCAGAAAGATTGGGTCTGAGTGTTGAAATGAGTCGAAGTCGACATCAAAGCCTGTGTCGAACTTCATTGCAGTTAGGGTTCCTGCTTGAATCGCCATGAAATCACTTGCAAGAGAGAAAACAACAATCAAGTGCAAAGGGAAAAGAAAGCGTGAGACTAAGGTCGAAGAAAACCTAGTTATAAGATTTTCTGGAATATGAATCGACAAACTCCGTTCCACGAAAAATAAGAAATTCTTCGACCTGAGATCGATGAAATAATTGATAGTGAAATAATTCGTCGAGCTCAGCTGGAAGAGTTGAAGACATTTCGTCGAGCTTCGTTCGATGAAAGTTTTCTGAAGTGGATTCGTCGATCTCCGTTTGACGAAAACAACTTCACTCACAGAGAGTTCATCGACCTTCGTTCGACGAATATCTCCCGAACTTTCCCTAGTTCGTCGAGCTCCGTTCGACGAACTCTGGATAATTCGTCGAGTGCAGACAGAAACTAAACTAAGTCTTCTCCATTGATCATTCCAAGCTGATTTATAAAGAATAAGTGATTTTTCCAGTCCAGAGGTTTGGTGAATATATCAGCTCTTTGTAAATCAGTGTAGATATAGACAAGATTAATTTTGTTTTTGTCTATATACTCTCTAATGAAGTGATGTTTAATGTCTATATGCTTAGTCCTACTGTGATGGACTGGATTTTGTGTTATTGCTATAGCACTTGTGTTATCACAAAAGCGAGTTGAATTATTTAAGTTGAGACCATAGTCTCTGAGTTGGTTTTGGATCCACGGCATCTGAGAACAACAACTGCCTGTTGCAATATATTCTGCTTCAGTAGTTGAGGTGGATACAGAAGATTGTTTCTTGCAGAACCAAGATACCAACCTCATACCAAGGAATTGACAAGTCCCTGAAGTGCTTTTTCTATCAACCCTGCATCCAGCAAAGTCAGCATCTGAAAATCCAGTTAAATCAAATTCTGACTCAGCAGGATACCATAGGCCTAGACTAGGACAACCCTTTATATATCTCAAAATTCTTTTTAAGAAAATTAGATGAGATTCTTTAGGGTTCACTTGGAACCTAGCACAAAGGCATGTGGCAAACATGATATCAGGTCTGCTTACTGTTAGATATAGTAGGGACCCAATAATGTCGCTATATAATTTCTGATCCACAGGTTTCCCATGTGCATTAGAGTCAATCACAGCATTAGTAGTCATAGGTGTTTTCTTTGCTGAAGCATCAGACATCCCAAACTTCTTTATAAGCTCTTTAGCATACTTAGCTTGAGATATGAAGATGCCATCAGGCAACTGCTTCACTTGGAGACCAAGGAAGTAGGAAAGCTCACCCATGCTACTCATTTCAAATTTTGAACGCATGAGGTCAGAGAACCTCTTGCATAATTTGGAATCAATAGACCCAAATATGATGTCATCCATATATATTTGAACTAACAATATTTGATCCTTATGATGTCTGGTGAAAAGTGTTCTATCTACTATGCCTCTAATGAATTTATGCTTTATCAAAAAGTTGGCTAGGGTCTCATACCAAGCTATTGGAGCTTACTTGAGACCATAAAGAGCTTTATGCAATTTGAAAACATGATAAGGGTGAGTTGGAGAGACAAAACCTGGAGGTTGTTCAACATAAACCTCTTCTTTAAGTACTCCATTCAGGAATGCACTCTTTACATCCATCTGATACACCTTGAATCACTTGTAGGCTACATAGGCCAGGAATATTCTGATTGTCTCTAACCCTGCCACAGGTGCAAAGGTTTGGTCATAATCTATTCCTTCCTCTTGTCTGTATCCTTGAGCAACAAGCCTAGCCTTGTTCCTCGCTATTGTACCTTGGGCATCCAATTTATTTTTGTATACCCATTTGGTTCCAATGACTGGGATAGTCTTGGGGTCTTGGAACCAAATCCCAAACTTTACATCTCTCAAGTTGATTTAATTCCTCCTACATTGCAGTGATCCAGTGGGGATCTTGCTCAGCATCATGGATGGATAGAGGTTTAACCTGAGAGAGAAAACATGCATGCATCAAATTTTGGTTGAGCTGATGGCTGGTCTGTACACCTACTGATATGTCTCCAATCACTTGAGATCTGGGGTGATCCCTTAGTGTGATAAGATCAGTGGGTGGAGTTGGTTCTGCAATGGCATTAGGAACTAATTCCTCTTGTGGAATTATGTTTGTTGTTGGGGGAATATCAATCCCTTCAGTGCCTTCATATTCACTATCTTCATTGACTTGTGGAGAAGGATGTGTTGGAACCTCTTGGGTAAGGTTTAGTCCATTCAAATTCTCACACAAGTGAGGTACCTGCAAATTGCGTTTGGTAGAAATCTCTTTCTCTTTGCAATACATGTTAGCTTCATCAAATGTAACATGGATAGACTCTTCAATTTTTAGTGTTGATTTATTAAAAACCCTATAGGCTTTTCTTGCTTGGGAATATCCTAGAAAGATTCCATCTTCAGCCTTGGCCTCAAACTTTCTAATATATCTTTTGTTGTTGTTGTGAATATAATATATACATCCAAATACTTTAAAATAATTGATTTTAGGTTTCTTCCCTTTAAATAATTCATAGGGAGTCATATTCTTTAGTTTATGAATTAAACTCCTGTTCAGGACATATTTTGATGTGCTCACAGCCTCTGCCCAAAAGGTTAAGGGCATGTAAGCATCTACAAGCAATGTACCTGCAGCTTCAATGAGTGTCCTATTTTTCCTTTCAGCTACCCCATTTTGTTGAGGAGTTCTAGGAGCTGAGAAGCAATGTCTAATACCTTCCTTCTCATAGAACTCATGCATAAGAAGAGACTCAAACTTTGTTCCATGATCACTTCTGATCAATGCAACATGAGTAGAGAACTCAATCTGTATGGTCCTGAGAAAATCTGTAAGAACCTTGAAGGTATCTGACTTAGATCTCAGAAAGGATACCCAAGTGAACCTTGAGAAGTCATCCATAATAACTAAGGTATAGGATTTACCTCCTAGGCTTTGTACAGCAATGGGTCCAAAGAGATCCATATGTAGCAAATATAAAATCCTAGGTGAATCACTTTTGTTAATATATTTAAAACTAGATTTAGTTTGCTTGCCTAGTTGACAAGCCCTACAAAGACCTTCTTTCTTGTAGGGACCAGAAGGTAGACCTCTAACAAGGTTGTCTTTTGATAGCCTAGCAATGTTTTTCAAGTTTACATGACCTAGCCTTTTATGTCATAAATCATTCTGATTACTAGTTATATTAAGTAAGCAGATATCAGAAGTAGCAGAAAGAAAATTAACAAGTATATGTTACCTTGTCTATTCTCAATTAAAATAGTTTGGTTTTCTTTGTTAGAAATAATGCAAGAAGATGAGTTGAAGTGTACCTGATAACCTTCATCACATAACTGACTTATGGAGATGAGGTTATGCTTGAGTCCTCTGACATAAGTTACTTTCTTGAAAGTAACTGCTCCAATCTTCACTTCTCCAAAGCCTTCTGACTGGCCACATTTGGAATCCCCAAAGATAACCTTTGGCCCCAGCTTGGACTTGTAGTTGTGTAAGATGTCCTTGCTGCCAGTCATGTGTTTGGGGCACCCACTGTCCAGGTACCATGTTTGATTATTTGCTGGATAGCTCTTCACCTGCAGTGAAATATAATTAATTGTTCTTGACCCAGGTTACCTTGGGTCCTTTGTTTTGCTGGTATGAGAAGCTAGATATAATAGAAAATTCTATTTGAGATTTGTATCCTAAAGGGTGATATCTTCTAGGTGGTATAACTCAATCAGCTACAGGATTAAAAGGTTTCCTTGAATTATTTGAGTTACTGTTGAAATTACAATTTCTGTTAAGTATTTCTGGGTTCGACGAATTTATGTGAGTTCGTCGACCAGAGTTCGACGAATTGGGTTGAGATCGTCGATCTCTGCCCAGAGAATGAACATATTCATTTTCTGTGCCCTACGTTCGTCGACCTCTGCTCGACGATGTACAACCCCGTATTCGCAGGTTTTTGGTTTTAAGCTTTTTGAGTGATTTGAGCTCTTGGTGGCCAATTTAGGTCTAGCCCTCAGAATATACTAGTATGGGGAGGAAAAATCTGCCTCCCTCTAGTGGCCCTTTTTTGGGGGCGGGTGCGGCACGTTGGTCGGCATCCACCCCAGCGTGCTATGTTCGAGGTGGGGGGCAAGATTGGCCGGTAGGCGGGGTCTCGTCGGCGCCTGCCTGGGTGGCGAGATCTGCCTACGGGCAGGGTCTCGCTCGGCGGCCTGCCTGGTAGAGAGACTGGCCTACGGGTAGGTCTTGCCAGCGGCCTGCTTGGGTGGCGAGACCTGCCTGCGGGCAGGGTCTCGCCCGGTGGCCCGCCTGGTGGCGAGACCGGCCTACGGGTAGGTCTCGCCGGGGGCCTGCCTGGGTGGCGAGACCTGCCTGCGGGCAGGGTCTCGCCCGGCGGCGTGCCTGGTGGCGAGACCGGCCTGTGGGTAGGTCTTGCCGGCGGCCTGCCTGGGCGGCGAGACCTGCCTGCGGGCAGGGTCTCGCACGGCGGCCCGCCTGGTGGCGAGACCAGCTTGTGGGTAGGTCTCGCTGGCGGCCTGCCTGGGTGGCGAGACCTGCCTGCGGGCAGGGTCTCGCCCGGCAGCCTGCCTGGTGGCAAGATCGACCTGCGGGTAGGTCTCGCCGGCAGCCTGCCTGGGTGGCGAGACCTGCCTGCGAGCAGGGTCTCGCCCGGCGGCCTGCCTGGTGGCGAGACCGGCCTGCGGGTAGGTCTTGTCGGCGGCCTGCCTGGGTGGCGTGACCTGCCTGCGGGCAGGGTCTCGCCCGACAGCCTGCCTAGTGGCAAGACCTGCCTCCGGGCGAGGTCTCGCTAGCGGCCTGCCTGGGTGGCGAGACCTGCCTGCGGGCAGGGTCTCGCCTGGCGGCCTGCCTCGAGTGTCTGGGGGGGTAGGGGGCTTGCTTTTACTGTTGTACCCCCAAGGGCGTATTTCCCCCTTTACCCTCCGATGTGGATGTTTTCTATTGACCCAAGGCCTATTTGGCATAGGGGTATTTCTGGAATTTTGTCCCATGGGGTTGGAAAAACTATAAATAGACCCTTATGGGTGCCTTGGAGAGGATCACTTCTTCACTCTCTCTTCATCCTCCAAGGCACCCTAGCTCAAGCATTGGCTAGGGAGCGGGAGACCTCAAAGGTCTTCTGGGTATGAGGTGGGACCTCCGCGCTAGAGCCGAGGGTCTGTTTCTAGCTTCTTGATCCTTTGGTCTGTGACGTTCTCCTCAGTGTAGTAGGTGTGAGGTCACCCCTTTGTAGGGACCCTGAACTCCACAGAGGTCATTTTTGGCTTCAACACTTTTGGTGCGGTGAGCGTGGAGAGTGACCCGCACAGAAGATCTTGGGAGAGTGTCATGACTGGAGGTCAGGGAGGTAGTGATGATCTCGGCGAGCTCCCCAACCCAGTACCCTTTGTGGGGAGGCAAGAGTTCATGGCCTCCATCCAGGGCATCATGGAGATGCTACGAAGCATTTCTCCTCAGGGTGGCAGCTCCACCCCGACCCCCCAAGAGCTAGCTCCCCCCCCCCTCTTGATGAGTCGACTCCCAGGGGTCTAGGCAAGATGACCCCAGCGGGGGGAGAAGGAAGTGCACCAGGAAGAAGGCCCGGGAAGGAGAGGATGGGAGATGGGGTCGAGCGAGACCTCACCGGCCGGGAGTTATTCTCCAGCCCGGCGAGTGCCAACCTCCCAGGCGATCAGGTCGCGCGAGTAGAAGTGGCGAGATCACCCCTTAGGGGATCACCCTTCAGTGAGCTGATCATCTCAGCTCCAGTTCCCGAGGGGTTCAGAGAGCCAGACATGGCTTACTATACCGGGAAGGATGATCCTGTACAGCATCTGCAGTGGTTTGAGGATGCTGTCTCCATCAGGCCGATGACGGATGCCTTCAAGTGTCGCCTCTTTACGATCACGTTGAAGGATAAGGCAAGGGACTGTTTCCATCAACTCCCTCCAAAGTCGATCTATGGATTCGAGGACTTGAGCCGGAGCTTTTAGCTTCGCTTCTCCACCTCCAAGAAGAGGAAGAGGAGTCCTGAGTCCATCTTCCTGATAAGGCAGGGGGTCGAGGAGTCGCTGGCCCGTTACGTTGACAGGTTTCAATAGGATATCCTGGAGGTCCAGGAGATGCTAGGGTATGCCCTCCAGATGGCATTCACAATGGGGTTGCGCGAGGGGTTCTTCAAGATGAGCATGACTCGAAATGCCCCCCTTTCCTTTGATGAGCTGAAGGAAAGGGCGGCCGAGGAGATAGCCATGGAGGTGGACAACCCAGCATTTGTCAAGAAGTTGGCAAAGATAACAGAGACGGAGTCAAAGGAGCAAGGTGGCTCTCGACATCAGGAAGGAAGAAGGAGAGAGGAGTGGAGAGCTCAGGAGGGCCTAGAACCAGGTAGGAGGCAGCAGGGAGGACCCGTTCAGGGTCCAGGAAGAGGTTACGTCCATGATGGGGGGAACTTCCATGGGGGCCAAAGGAGGTTCAACTTCCAGAGGCAAGCCCCTAGGCAGCTCCTTCCCCCACCACATCAAGCGATGGAGATTGGTCGAAGGGAGAGGAGGAACCGCCAGGGAAGGAGAAGGGTCAGGGTAGGGTTACCATACTGTGACTTCCACCAGGTGGAGGGGCATGTCACAGCTACCTGCCCCGAGTTCCTGGAAGTGAGGGGGGCGAGAGGCCCTGCCCAGCCACAGCCACCAGTGCGGGTTGAAGAGTTTCTGCCCAGAGAAGGGGGGGGGATGATGTATGTGAGGACCGGGTCGATGTCAGACCCCGAGGCGGTATAGCGGTGATCCATGGTGGAGTGGGGATCGAGGCCACTCGGAAGGCAAGCCTCCATGTCATGTACCGACAGAGCGTTGCCTCAACATCCCAGACACCGCCCCAGGAGGAGAAGATCACCTTCTCGGTGAAGGACCTGCCGGATCATGAGGATCCGTTTTGCGATGCGCTGGTCATCCAGACAGCCATCGAGGGCTACATCGTCTCCCGAATCTTGGTTGACAATGGAAGCTCCGTCAACGTCATTTTCAAGAAGGCGTTTGATAAGATGAAGGTAGAGCCAAGGAGGGTGTTGGCCTCGGACGGACCCCTGTTCGGATTTTTAGGAGAGAGGAAGGAAGTTGAAGGAGGAGTAGGACTCCAAGTAAAGTTGGGAGGGGCTTCAAGGAACTGTTGGTTCGTCATTGTTGACGCTCCAAGCAGCTACAATGCCATCTTCGAAAGGCCCCTCATCAGCGCCTTCCGTTGCGTGTCATCTTCCTTCCACCAATGCCTCAAGTTCAGCTCGGGTGGGATCCAGGTCAAAGTCAAGGTAGACTCCAGGATGGCAAGGCAGTGCTACGTCATGGCCGTCAACACCATCACTTGGTTGGCCAGGGCGGAGGAGATGGAAAGGATCATGGAAAGCCTGAGAAGGATGGAAGTGTCCGGCGAGGAGGAAGCGGATGACGACCACCAGGCCTAGACCCCCAGAGGAAGCCTCGCCCCGGCAAAGTCTTGTATGTATCTGATGTTGTAATGAGTCCAACCCTTGACCAACTGAGTTGGGGGGTCATGTAACCCATCTATTTCCCCGTTCGAGGATGTAGGATTTAGTAAGGTTTGATTGAGATGCCTAGTCCTTTTGCTCTGAGATGGTCCCGCTGCCTAGGCTCTCACTAGCTGGGCAGAGTCGGTGGTACCTCTCATGGATGCCTAGTTGTCTCACCTCGAGATGGATTCCGCTGTCAGGCTCTCATCTAGCTGGCAGGGCAGGTTGATCTCTCGGAGGGTGGGGTAGGTCTCACCTCGAGATGGATTCCGCTACCAGGCTCTCATCTAGCTGGCAGGGCAGGTTGATCTCTCGGAGGGTGGGGTAGGTCTCACCTCGAGATGGATTCTGCTAACAGGCTCTCATCTAGCTGGCAGGGCAGGTTGATCTCTCGGAGGGTGGGGTAGGTCTCACCTCAAGATGGATTCTGCTGACAGCTCTCATCTAGCTGGCAGGGCAGGTTGATCTCTCGGAGGGTGGGGTAGGTCTCATCTCGAGATGGATTCCACTGTCAGGCTCTCACCTAGCTGGCAGGGCAGGTTGATCTCTCGAAGGGTGGGGTAGGTTTCACCTCGAGATGGATTCCGCTGTCATGCTCTCATCTAGCTGGCAGGGCAGGTTGATCTCTCGGAGGGTGGGGTAGGTCTCACCTTGAGATGGATTCCACTATCAGTCTCTCATCTAGCTGGCAGGGCAGGTTGATCTCTCGGAGGGTGGGGTAGGTCTCACCTTGAGATGGATTCCGCTACCAGGCTCTCATCTAGCTGGCAGGGCAGGTTGATCTCTCGGAGGGTGGGGTAGGTCTCACCTCGAGATGGATTCCGCTGTCAGGCTCTCATCTAGCTGGCAGGGCAGATTGATCTCTCGGAGGGTGGGGTAGGTCTCACCTCGAGATGGATTCCGCTGCCAGGCTCTCATCTAGCTGGCAGGGCAGGTTGATCTCTCGGAGGGTGGGGTAGGTCTCACCTCGAGATGGATTCCGCTGCCAGGCTCTCATCTAGCTGGCAGGGCAGGTTGATCTCTCGGATGGTGGGGTAGGTCTCACCTCGAGATGGATTCCACTGTCAGGCTCTCATCTAGCTAGCAGGGCAGGTTGATCTCTCGGAGGGTGGGGTAAGTCTCACCTCGAGATGGATTCTGCTGCTAGACTCTCATCTAGCTGGCAGGGCAGGTTGATCTCTCGGAGGGTGGGGTAGGCCTCACCTCGAGATGGTTTCCGCTGTCAGGCTCTCACAAGCTGGCAGGGCAGGCGTGCCTCTCGTGGATGCCCAGTTTTTTTTACCCGGAGGGGGTCTCGTCACCTAGGCTCCCACCAGCTGGCATGACAGGTTGACCCCTCCGGGAGGCTAAGTATTTTTTACCCAGAGGGGGTCTCATCACCCAGGCTCCCATAGCTGGCATGGTAGGTTGACCCCGCAGAAAATCACACTCAGCGAATACGTTGGGTTGGACATTTCTTTCCGAGCATGTGCCAACCTCGAAAAGAGCGGGGATTGTGTACAACCCCGTATTCACAGGTTTTTGGTTTTAAGCTTTTTGAGTTATTTGAGCTCTTGGTGGCCAATTTAGGCCTAGCCCTCATAATATACTAGTAGGGGGTGGAAAAATCTGCCTCCCCCAGTGGACCTTTTTTGAGGGCGAGTGCGGCATGTTGGTCGGCATCCGCCCCAGCATGCTATGTTCGAGGTGGGGGGCAAGACCAGCCTGTGGGCAGGGTCTCGCCGGCGGCCTGCCTGGGTGGCGAGACCTTCCTGCAGGCAGGGTCTCGCCCGACAGCCTGCCTGGTGGCGAGACCGGCCTTCGGGTAGGTCTTGCCAGCGGCCTGCTTGGGTGGTGAGACCTACCTGCGGGCAAGGTCTCGCCCGACGGCCCGCCTGGTGGCAAGACCGGCCTGCGGGTAGGTCTCGTCGGCGGACTGCCTGGGTGGCGAGACCTGCCTGCGGGCAGGGTCTCGCCTGTTGGCGAGACCGGCCTGCGGGTAGGTCTTGCCGGCAGCCTACCTGGGTGGCGAGACATGCCTGCGGGCAGGGTCTCGCCCTGCGGCCCACCTGGTGGCGAGACCGGCTTGTGAATAGGTCTCGTCGGCGGCCTGCCTGAGTGGCGAGACCTGCCTGCAGGCAGGGTCTCGCCCGGCGGCCTGCCTGGTGGTGAGACCGGCCTGCGGGTAGGTCTCGCCGACAGCCTGCCTGGGTGGCGAGACCTGCCTGCGGGCAGGGTCTCGGCCGGCGGCCTGCCTGGTGGCGAGACCGGCCTGCGGGTAGGTCTCGCAGGCGGCCTGCCTGGGTGGCGAGACCTGTCTGTGAGCAGGGTCTCGCCTGGCGGCCTTCCTGGTGGCGAGACCTGCCTACGGGCGAGGTCTCGCCGGCGGCCTGCCTAGGTGGCGAGACCTGCCTGCGGGCAGGGTCTCGCCTGGCGGCCTGCCTCGGTTTCCGGGGGGGTAGGGGGCTTGCTTTTACTATTGTACCCCCAAGGGCGGATTTCCCTATTTACCCTCCGATGTGGATGTTTTCTATTGGCCCAAGGCCTATTTGGCATAGGGGTATTTCTGGCATTTTGGCTCATGGGGTTGGAAAAACTATAAATAGACCCTTAGGGGTGCCTTGGAGAGGATCACTTCTTCACTCTCTCTTCATCCTCCAAGGCACCCTAGCTCAAGCATTGGCTAGGGAGGGGGAGACCTCAAAGGTCTTCCGGGTGTGAGGTGGGACCTCCGCGCTAGAGCCGAGGGTCTATTTCTAGCTTCTTGATCCTTTGGTCCGTGACGTTCTCCTGAGTGTAGTAGGTGTGAGGTCACCCCTTTCTAGGGACCCCGAACTCCACAGAGGTCATTTTTGGCTTCAACAGACGAACCATATAGAGTTCGTCGATCGCAGTTTGACGAATAATTATAACTATAGTTTTCATTCAGAGTTCGTCGATCTGGGTTCGACGAACTGGCTGCATTTCGTCGATCTAAGTTCGACGAATTCTACTGAACCTTGTTTTTACTTAAGGTTTTCTGATTTTTGGTTTTCAGACCTATTGATTTGGGAACATTTTCTATTGTTTGTTTATGATTTATTTTCTCTTTCCTCTTAGCAGAAACAAATTTGATTGGGGTTGTCAGTATGTTTTTATTAAGGATAGGGGTCAAACTTGATGAAGCACCCAAGCCTAGCTTGTCATTGAGTCTAGCATTTACAGTGCTTGTGATGTCCATCAGCTTGAGGCTTCTTCCATTAAGAGTTTCCTCAAGTTGTTTAGCCTCACAAAGCTCAGTCTTTAATATTATTATTTGTTCATTAGCTAAGGTTCATTCATCTTTTAACCTATTGTTTTCAGAGTTGACATTCTCTAGGTTTCCTAATTTTTCCCTAAGAGTTTTAATCTCCTTTTCTGAGTTTATTAAGTCTATACACATTGTTTTAAATTCAAATTTAAAAGAATCAGAACTGTAATCAAAAGAAGACAATACCTTGTCAGCTTCAGAATCTGAAACTGCTTCATTGTCGGAGTCCTCTTCTTCTGAATGGCTCCTGGAAGCATCAATGGCCATGAGGCAAACCTCCTTGGCCCTTTCCTCTTCCTCATCTTCACTGGAGCTAAAAGATCTTGATTTTTCTTCAGTCTCACTCCAGGTTTCAGCCACAAAACCCTTCTCCTTCTTCTTGTATTTGATGGAAGAAGGTTTGTTGTTGTGTTGTCTCCTTGTATCTTTCTATAACGTCTTGAATCGCACTAGGCCTCTCGTACGTGTTTTTTGAGTCAAGAGAACTGACTTGGGTTCGGGGGAGTGCTGACAACTAGGCAGCACATGTGAATAAGATTTGTATCACCCGAGTCATTGGTCAACACTTTGGTGTCGAGGTGTTGACACACTGGAGTCAATGTGTCGACACAGTGTGTCGACACTCTGATGTTGAGGGGTCGACACACTGGTGTCGACACCGTGTGTTGACACACACTGTGTCGACACACACTGTGTCGACACACACTGTGTCGACACACACTGTGTCGACACACTGTGTCGACACACTGGAGTCAAGGTGTTGACAAAGTGTGTCGACACTCTGATGTTGAGGTGTCGACACACTGGTGTCGACAACGTGTGTCGACACACTGGGTCAAGATGTCGACATAGTGTGTCGACACCCTGGGGTTGAGGTGTCGACACACCGGTGTCGACACCGTATGTCGACACATGCTGTGTCGACACACTGGAACCAGGTGTCGACACAGTGTGTCGACACCCAGATGTTGAGGTGTCGACACTCTGGTGTCGACGCCATGATGCAAGACACGGACCTACCCGTGTGTGTGTGTGTATGAGACGAGTTTAACTTGACAGAATGTGTCGAGATCGATGAAATGTATGGCACGGGTAGAGACACGGGCATGTCCCTACCCGTGTGTCGTTGTGTTGAGTTAAGTTCATCGAGATGTATCCAGAGGAGGACACGGCTAGGGAACACGTTTGTGTCATGTGGACACGGGTTGGGACACGGGCGTGTCCCTACCCGTGTCAGATAATGAACCGACACTAAAACCGTCTGTAACGCTTCGCGCAAGCAGGACACGGGCAAGGACACGGGCGTGTCCCTACCCATATCACTTTTCATATCAAAGGGGAAGAGAAAACCCTAGCCGTTTTCATGCTCATTTTATCCCCTATTTCCTGAGAGAAACTTCTGTAGAAAGGGAAACCGCTGGAGAAAGTCTTGGAGGAGAAGATGCCGCCAAGAAGAGTTGCACGATCTATGGCCGGAAATAGTGGAAATGCCGGAAATGAGGTGAGCTTCCTACCCTCTCCCTTGGTGCTAGATCTTTAGTTATTTCCTTAGGAGAGATATCAACTCAAGAGAGTTTTGATGGTGAGAAGGAGTTTTCTAGGGATGGCCATGCTAGGACATGTGTTCTATGTTTTAGATCTCTTCAACCTCCTCTTTCTTCTAGGTGATGATGGGTGGATGGTTTCGTGAAGAATCATGGCCTTTGAGGGTGAATAAGGGAGGAGGAATTTCTGGAGTGATTGTGGAAGATCGACTTGAAGAGGAAGATGAACCGATGTCGTGCATTCCTCTTTAAGATACGTGCAGAATCTGTATTCTGCGCGCAGCGATCTTCTTGGCCATTTTCATATAGGATGTGGCCAGATCTGGGCTTTCGACTAAACACGAAAGTTGAATCCCTTGAAATTCCTTTCGAACGACTGGTTGCACGTCTTCATGCAAAGTCTGTAGCCACAGGAAATTTTGAACGAACATGACGTCCGATAAATTCTGCATGTAGAAATTGTGTTCTGTACGCAGCGGACTTCAAGGCTGATTTCAAATAGGATACACTCAAATCTGGGTTGTGGGCTGAATATGAAAGTTGTAACCCATGGAAAGACCTTTCCATCGAGAGGTTACACGTCTTCACCGGATTCATGTACCTTAGAAAATCTCCGATCGAATTACTATCCATATTTATTCTGCACTTAAATTCTGGGGTTTATATAATATGAATTTGAATTCGGTGGAATCGATGTTGCTAATTAATTCTAGATTTTGATGAACTATTTTATGCTGACCACCGTAGTGCTATGAATGATAAATCTTGTTAATTAGATTTCATAAAACTGAATTGTGGAGCAAGCTTTATTGCATGATATGACTTGCTAAAATTGATAGATTATTATAAATGTGCACCATGTTTATAATATGATGAATGAAATGACTAGATACAAATTGGTAGATTATTATTAATGCGTATCATGTTTGTAATATATTGAAACCATTTGGAATGACAAATAGAAGGATAAACCATGGTCATGAGTATGTATGATGGTTAGAATGAAATGTAGTAGTCCAATACTTAGAGCGTAGTCTCCCTACGGGTAGTATTGTGAATGGATGTAAGTGTGGAGTTGACCGTCACTAGTTGGGTTCGAGTTGAGATGAGGTATAGATGGATGCTTGGGCTGTGTCCTCGTGCTTACTTCTGAGGCCCCTTCCATACCACGGTGATGTGGAATTTGCATGCGGTGTGAGTCGACACGCGGTGTCGTAATCCTGGGTTAAGGATAGTGTGGCAGGTCTACGGGCTCGCCGATCGTCACACCGACGGGAGTTGATAGTTAGACTTTGGGTGGTTGGGCTGTGTCCTCGGTGTTCACGTCCCGAGGCCCCTTCCATGCCAAGTGAATGGTTGGGCTGTGTCCTCGTGCTTTCTTCCAAGGCCCCTTCTGTGTCACACCAGGCCAGTTCGGGCTGTATTCTCGGTGCACATCTACCCGAGACCCCGCTGAGCCATATTACGCATGGGCTCTGCTGTTGTGTTCTTAGCGTTGAGGCGTACGGAGGCCTAGGTGAAGTAGTGTGGATACCCGTCTAGTAGTAGAGATATCCGCTCTACTATCACCGCTTGGCCACGGTGGTTGATGCCTGAGAGGTTAGCTACCTACTCGAATAGTTGGAACTATAGTCTGTGTCGACATAGTAATTGCATGTGTGTGATCATGGGTGAGTCATTGCATAGCATACATACCATTATATAGCATTGCACAAATAAGGCCCTCATCATATAAGTTTGTATGGGCACTCTTATACGATGAGTTACTTTTATGTAACCTAATCCTTAACATATAAGCTTGTATGGGCATCCTTATAAGTTAAGTTACTTTCCTGTTGTAGTTATTTGTACTTGTTGATTTACTAATTGCTCAAGTAGAACTACTAGTTTAGAATATTGTTATTCAAGCAGAACTGCTTGTTTATAATATTGTTATTCATGTACTATTATTACCTGTTTGTACTTGCTTTACTACTTGTATTATACTTGTACCCTTATCCCTTTCTCCGCCCGGTGTCGAGGAGTCGCCGGGGGAGCGGATGTGAAGCCACTTAGTCTTTTCGACTAACTGTTGCTACGTCTTCCTTTTTAGGAGGTCACCCCGTAGGTAGAGTAGCTGCAAACTTTGTAGCAGGACAGCCAGGCCAGGACGATAGGGCCTGATGTGATGGTGTTGTCGCTACCGTCGGTTACAAATGTGAGTGTTGTGAGATTTTGATGTAGCCCGTTTGGGCAATTTTATAGATGTACTCTGATATTGTAGAAGCATGTTTTAGCTTCTCTTATTTGATGTATTTGGACTATTTACTTAGTGTGTATTTGACTTCTTCTTGCTTATATTTTGGTTTGGTTGACATGTATATATTGATATTGGTTGTAGCCGGCGGAATGGGCGTCTTGTGGTACAGGTTAGCCCGTGTGCTAATGCTACCACAAGGCGGCTGTTCCGGGCATAAGACCCCCTTTGTGTCGTGTTTCGGGGTCCGGGAGGGGGGTCTTACACTTTCGCTCTTCTCTTTTCTTTCTTCTGATTCTCTAGACACTCAGAGATGAAGTGTCCAGCTTTCCTGCAACCAAAGAATACCACTTCTTTAGTTGGTGTTTTATCATACCTTGGTTTGTCATCCTGTCTGGATGACTTTCTCCTGAAATCTTTTATTGCCAACTTGTAGAATCTTTTGGCAAAAAAATTCATGAGTTCTTCATTTGTTGAGGGAGTCTCTGTCTCTTCAGCTGCCTTGAAAGCAATGTTATGCTCTTTTCTTGCTGGAGGGGGTGTTATCTGCTCAGCTGCCTCCCTGGATTTAATCAGCTGTTCATAGGACTTAAGTTTACCTAATAGAGATTCAGTGGATATCTCATTTAGGCTTATGGCTTCTTTGATAGGCCAGATCCTTGAATCTCATGAGCTTGGGAAGCACATTAGGATCTTGTCATTCACCTCAGTGAGGGTGATATCCTTGTCCAAGATTTTTAGCTCATTGATGATTGAGCTTAACCTATTATACATTTCAGCTACTGACTCAGCTTCCTTTTTCTTGAAATTCTCATATAAGGATATGAAGTTGGATCTTCTATCCTTTCTTTCATCTGCTGATCAAACCACCATTTGGTTTAGGGAATCCCAGATGGCTTTGGCTGAAGGGCATTCAGCAACCTTTTGGAAGATATCATCTAACATAGTCTGTGCCACTATGTTCATTGCCTTGGCATCAGCAACCTCGGCCTTCTTCTGAGCCTCAGTCCACTCAGGTGGTGGAACTGCATTTGTGCTTGAGGCTATTGTAGATGTAGAAGCAGTGGCTTGAGGAGGACCTGTCAAGATGGAATTGTAGATATCTTCATCAATAGAGTTCATATACAATTTGATTCTTGCCTTCCAAATGGCAAACCTATTTAGGTTGCAAACTGGAGGTCTGGTGCTTGCATAGTCTTTGTTCTGTGTCATTGTTGTGTATATAATCTAAATAAAAATAAAGATAAAGGATGAAATCTGATCTAACACAGGATCTTTGGTTCAAGGGTTAGCTTGTGTACACCAAGGAATCCAAGCTCTGATACCAATTGAAAGTGAGTTGTTAGATCAGGAATACTCTAGAGGGGGTGAATAGAGTATTCAGAGTTTATAAAATTTTCTTCTGATTTAATCTAATGCAAGAACAAAATTAAAACAGCATCCTAACAAACAGCCACAACACAAAAAACAAAAGAAAAGAGCAATCCAGACAACACAAGAATTTATAGTGGTTCCCCTAAACTTGGGTACATCCACTCTTCTACCACCCTGGTAGGAATCCACTCAGATTTTTGATCAGGTGTCTGACACCAATGAGCTTTTGATCGGGTGCTCAAAAACCAATCCTCAAGTCTTTTGATCAGGTGACTTGCAACTAGGAATAACTTTTGAAGGGAGTTATAACCCTTTCTACAGTGGGGGGTGAGAGATGATTGTGTCTTCTCTTTCTCAATATACAACTGAGAAGACTGGTGGATATTTGATTTTAGCACAGGCTCCCCTGAGATATAGAATGGTTCAGGTAGAAGAAGCTTTGTTGTAGGGTGATAGGCCTTCAGTAGTACAACCTTGATCAGCAGCTGTTCAGGAACTTCTTTGACAGATAGTGATGTAGTTGTCCTTTGAAGTATCCTGTAGTGTTGAATACAGAAGACTCTTGATTTTGATTAGGTATTCTTCTTCTTCAGATAGCTGATGATCTTCTGGAATATGGCTTCTTGTTGTGTCAGAATTCTGTGTTGACAGACAGCAGTGAATCTCTTGTTCCAGACTGACTATTTTCTATATCTGTCATCTCTCTGTATTGTGTATCTTGTTCTGTCTGTCTATCTACAGGAAGAAGAGAAAAAATCTCTTTTATATTTCCTGTCAAAATGGTCTTTCGAAATTTTGAAATCCTCTGCAATCAATGTTGACGGCCTTGAGAATAAACAGCATTGAATTATTTCTCCAACTGTCCCATGGAAAAATGGCAGGCAATAATCCTGGAGAAGGCCATGATCAATGCTCTGCCTAACGGTTATATTCCAGAGAATATTTGAGCATTAATTACTCAGGAATTATTGCAGTAAGAAGGGGACAGAAGGATGGAAAATAACTAAGTCTGGATTCGTCGAACTGATAACAGAAATCGTCAAGCTGAGTTCACAGTTCGTCGAGCTGAGTTGCTGAGTTCGTCGACCAGATGACTTCTGTTCATCGAGCTGAGTTCCAAGATCGTCGAGCAGAGATCAGAACTATATTCTCTAAAAAATTTGCCTTTTCTGTGTATGGAGTTCGTCGAGCTGATATCTTGTTTCGTCGACTGAAGTTTAGCAAAATATTTCTGGACTTAGAATAATTTCAGATGCTTCTGGATGAAGGTGTTGAAGTGAGTATCCAGAATTCGTCGACCTAAGAATTGGTTTTGTCGAGTTGAGGACCACGTAACTGCTGCTGGATAACTCTAGCTATTGTGGTCATAGTTCGTCGAGCTGAGAATCAAGTTCGTCGACCAAAGTCTGACTCTGGACTTAGAATAAAGAGATGTTTTCTGATCTTGAAGTATAGTGTCCAAAGTTCGTCGACCTGAGTACCAAGTTCGTCGAGCACAGCTCATTGAATTTACTCTGAGATCGTCGAGCTGAGCACGACTATCGTCGACCTGAGTTCGACGAACGTCGAACTCATTTTACTTGGTCTTTAGAAAAACTCTAAGTCTTGAGTCTCTGACAGTCTTATTGATAGCCGGTACATGTGATATTGATTCTAAGGACTTGGCCTAGACTCTAGGACACACCCATGACCCTGGCTATATATTATGGTTCATATGTTCTAACTTAGTGAACCTAGCCCAAATCTTACTAGGGATCCAACAATCTTCTACAAGAGGCAGGATTGACTGGTGTAAAACCGGCTCGGTATCCCATGGCTATTGGAGAAGATAAAACATGGACAGATGACTCGCCTCTTCTATCTGATGTCACGAGGTACAGATGTCTGGTGGGCAAACTCATTTATCTTACAGTGACCAGACCCGACATCTCCTATGTTGTAGCCAAGGTTAGTTAGTTCATGCAAGCTCCTAGGGAATGCCATCTTCAGTCTGCCTTGAAGATATTAGAGTATGTCAAAGCAGCACCAGGAAAAGGGTTAATCTTTCAGAAGAATGGTCATCTAAAGGTTGAAGCCTACTCAGATTCAAGCTATGTGGATGATAAAGGCGATCGTAAATCTACATCAGGTTTTTGCATATTTGTTGGAGGAAATCTTGTGAGCTGGAAGAGCAAGAAACAGTCTATTGTCTCCAAATCCAGAGTAGAAGCCGAATATCGGAGTGTGGCATCAACCGCGTGTGAGTTAAAATGGTTGCGTGCTCTCATGCTTGACCTAGGAGAGGTCTATAACTATGTTCTGTGATAATAAGGCCACTATATACATATCCAAAAATCCGGCCTTCAATGAGAGAACAAAACATATAGAAGTCGACTGCCATTTCATTCGGGAAGAGGTCTTGAAGAAACAGATTTGTACTCTGTTCGTCACCTCTGATAAAGAGTTGGCGGATATCTTCACAAAACCGATTTCTACTTCCTTCTTCCACATTTGTGACAAGCTGGGCATGATTGATATTTATGCTCCAGCTTGAGGGGGAGTGTTGAAGTATGAGACCGAGCGGCCCGGCGGTCTAATTCTGGCGGGTTGTTGTCCGCGCGCTCTAGCGGTTACTCTCCAGCGGTTTGGTATCCAGACTGTTGATGTTTGTAGTCCTACCGGTCTGGCGGTTTCTCTCAGACGACTTGGAGACCGAGCGGTCTAGCAGTTTCCTAATGCGGCTTGTTCTCTTCCTTCTGGTGTTGCCGAACGGTTAGCCCATTTATCTAACCGTTCGGCTTGTTCGGTCTCTTTATTTTCTAGCCGCACAGCTATGTAAATTTGTAGTACTACATTGTTTACTTGTACTCTCTCCTTTCTCCTCCATTCTATAAAAAGGAGGTCATACATTTGTAAATGACATCTTTTTGAATAATAAAACTTTCAATTATTCAAATTTTTGGCTTGTTTTTAGTCATTTGTTCGCTACTTTTACACCTTTAAATAGGCTCTAACAGGAGTAACCTGCTAATCCAATTAATAACTGACAGTTTTGAGAGCTGTCAGTACCTCAGTCTTGATATTTGTACTTAGGAAATAAGTCTGGTGAAGTGTTGAGACTTGGCTGTGAAATGTATTGACACAAGTCCTAGGTGTCGACATACTTCTGAATGTGTCGACAAAGCTCTTTAATATGTCTCGACACAACTTCTGAGGAATGTGTCGACACAGTTGTTTTTAATCTTAACACAGCTAGAATAGAGTGTGTCGACACTATTCCTAAGTGTCGACACAATTGTCTTTAGTCTCAACACAGCTTGAATAGAGTGTGTCGACACTAGTCCTGAGTGTCGACACAGTTGCCTTTAGTCTCGACACAGTGTGTCGACACAGTTGTCCTAAGTGTCGACACATCTTTTCCTTGTCTCGACACAACTTGTTCAGTGTGTGTCGATACTAGTCCTAAGTGTCGACACATAGTACTTAGCTTTTTTAACGTGCACAAATAAACTTAACATCCATCAAATACAATAATGTGTATATCATTGAGCTGAGAAGACTTCTTCAAATCAAGTACATTGAGACCAATGTACTCAACATATCACATATAAGTAAAAGCATAAATCACAGCATGTCCTAGAGTAAAAGAGTATCGAAAATCACAAACAGAAAGGTAAACGGGCTTATGCCCAGTACATAAGAATCCTCATTACAAGGTCACTCGCAGAAGCTAACAAAACTAAACACTCGCGGAGTCAGAAGCAGGTGCTCCTATGCTAGACTGGCCCACCTCCATGTGCATCGTGCCATGCTGGTGCTGTCTCTCTGACTACTGTCTATCTCCCATCCGGAGCCCCTGAAAAATAATGGTCCGCTGACCGTTAGTCAAAAGACTAAGCCAACTATCATCCTCGCCTCCTCCCGTGACACCTAGGTGTAACACCCCCATCTGTCACATGGGATATAACAGAAGGTCTGACCGGGGCCCCATGTCATATACCACGGACAGCTAGTGGAGTTACGTATTAATACCAAAGTACTGCCAAAGGAACATGCATCCTAACTCAGAGCATTCTAGCAGAAGCATTTTAAAACAATTATAAGAACCCAAGCCACAACATAAATGTCCACTAAAAAACCACAGTTTGAATGAGCGTACAAATACACAAAGTACTTGGCCTTATGGCCTTATAAGAGTTTACTTTAAATAATAAATGTCTTCCAAACATCGGCACGCAGGTTGGCCACACGTGAGCATAAAAGTAAACATTGGCTTTTGGCCTTTGAGGGCCTGCACCGCAACTAGGGCTTCAGCCCGCTGCTTGCCACTAGGCTTCGCAGCACCTGCAATCAACATTCCACCGCAGCGGTGGCAAACAAAAGCAATGGTCAGCAAAGGCTGACCAAATTATAATGACCCCACCCCTAAATCGGGGTGTCGGTGCTCCTTCCCTGTATTTTATTAGTATAACAAAACAAGATAGTGAAAGTACAATTTAGGCTCTCTTTGGGAGGACTTTTTTTTACCGGTCAACCAGTCACGACTGCATGAACCTGGCATTAGTTAAGGTTCGGTTCATGCTGTCGTGATAGCTTGACCGGTGAAAATAAGTCCTCCCAAACAGAGCCTTAAGCACACTTCACCACAGGCGTAGGCACGCACGGCCACACACCCCGTGCTCTCAGGGCACATTCTCGGTGAACCCAGTCCACCACTGCCCTCAGTACGGCAACATCGTGAGCATTTTAGTCTTTACGGCCGAAGCCTAAGACCCGCCCTCTATGCCATTGGTAGGCCTCCTAAACCGAACCGCATAGAGCGGGTACGGTTCCACTCAACCCGTTGTTCACATCGCCACAACAACTTAAGTCATTGGCGCGCGTCAAGCTTCCCCGAGTCCCAAAGTATCAATCACACAATTTTACATAACCCAGTTATGTACAAGTTGGCTCCCAGGCCACCAAGATGGCAGAAACACACATCTGCCCAGTTTTTCGGGTGCACCTTGGGGTTAGTCCCCAAGGCTCCCTGTTGCAATCTACCACGTAGAAAACCCAAAAACAACCATCGGCACAGAGTCTCCTCCAGTTATTCATGCATAATGAAACATCACCGATCTAGACCAACTTATTTGGGTAGGCTTCACACACCATGCCTATGTTCGTACTTCGATTCCGGACTCTACATGCAAAACTAGGAGGACTATTCATGTCCACCCGAAGGAACACCTCACACTCACCACATACTCGCGAGAGCGGGTTTCCTATGCAGAAAGGAAGAGGACTTCACATGTCCAAGAAGAGAATCATTACCCTAGAGGTTCGCTTTGGCGCCATGGAAAACTAGCCAGATGGAAAGCACCGCAACGGCCTCGCCTCTACGGATCTGGACTTGGCACGCGATTTGGGGCTCCGAAGATCCACCGGCGACCGGATTTCTCCTTCTCCTTCTTCCTTGCTCTCCCCTCTCTCTAACACTTTAGAAAGAGGAAACCTAAGATAAAATGAGGGTTTAACCCTCAACTCTCAGCCTTATAACAGGGAGATCTCTGGGCAATTGGATCCCATTTGAAGTAAATGAACGGTCACGATTCACACTTAAAATCAACTTCTTGGGCTGAACACGGCATGTGACACAGTGTGTCACAGGCTGTGTCTCATGATCTGAACACGATCATCTAATGCAGAATAGGACACGGGCTCAAACACGCCCGTGTACTGCTTTCCACACCCGTGTCAGCTTATGACACACCAGTGTCACGGGGCGTGTCCCTTAAGAGACACAGGAAACCGTCACGTCCCGACCAGGACATGGGCTATAGATAAGCCCATGTAAACATTTGACACGCCCGTGTCGACCAGTACACGCCCGTGTTCTAGGCCGTGTTCCTCAACCGACACAGCCCGGCTAACACAGAGTAGGACACGGCCCTGGACATGCTCGTGTCCGACCTAGACACGCTCGTGTCCGATCGGGACATGCCTGTATCCTAGGCCATGTGCCTCACTCGACACCACCCTGCCGACATAGAGCAGGATACGGCCCTGGACACGCCCATGTCTCAGGCCGTGTACCTGATGAGTCTGATATTTATAGGGTTTTTCGGACTCATCCGGGCTGGTTTTCTCATTCGTGCACTGTATTTCAACCGGAAATCGGTTATATTTGTATCGTTCGGTCATGGACCATTTTGTGCACTGTTTTGGCCCTTGGGTGTGCAATTACACATTCTGTTTTGGGGGTATGCACATGGTGCTCCCCATGGCTCTTTTTTGTTCTTTTCTTTGCAGTATTTGGTGTTGGGTGCTTGCACTCCAGCTTTGGTTTTGTTGTGCAGGTGGTGCGCTTTTCTCAAAGGCAGGAATTTTGTCTTAAGGAAAATGCATAGTCGTGCGTTTCTTTCACGCATGGTTTGCATGAAATCGTGCATTTTAGTCAGCTGGAAGAACGTCTAGCCGAGCTCGACGAATTTCGTTGAGCTTAGTTCGACGATCTTCACGCACGGTTGACGCACGGTTTCTTCAAAATCGCGCGCGAGGGAAACGCATGGATTTCCTGTAGCTTCCCAATTTTTTCCATTCTATGGCTAATCGTGTGTTGTGTTTGCGCACGGGCAGCTGCGCCCGTGCGCGAGTAGAACGCACAGTTTTCCTGTACGTTTTTATTTTCCAGCACTCTGTCACTACTCGTGCGATGTCCTTCACACACGAGCGGAACTGCCCGTGCGCGAAGGAAAACTCACGGGTCAACGCTTCTTCTTCGTCGTGTCTATCCTGAAAGTTAATATCATACGGTTTGCACATGGCCGTGCGCCAGACCGTGCGTGACCATTTTTCTGACTTTTTTATTTAAGTTGCAGATTTCTTCTTTCCAAGGATCCAGCTCCGCTTCCCCCGCCATTTCTGCTCCTCTGAGAGGGAAAACTAGCCTCCAAGTGCCATTTTCTCTCTCATCCTTGGAGAGTTGATCCGGCCATGTTTCTCCTCATAAATCTTGCAATAGTTGCGTCTCCGGCCACCTTCATCTTCTCCAAACTCCAAGCAAACATTCGAGCTCTGTGTTGCTTCACTTGCGGAGTTCTTCGGTCAGAACTAGCCCAGCGATCATTCACGAAGAAGACGGGATATTCAAAGGAAGTGACAGCCCTTCTTGGTTCCCGGACGTCATCCAAAGACCGAGCTCGGACAAGGATTGACAACCCTTGAATTTGTCCGTGAATCTCGGAAAGCCTTCGTGCACTCGGTTGCATTTCTCCACCTATTGTTGTGGTTACTTCATTCTGAACTTGTGATAGTGGGATTGTTGCTTGAGAACAATGTTTTGCTTAAGGTTTCAGCATGTCTTTATGTTGTTATGTCTTAATCATTGCTTGTGTTGTTAAGCTTCAGTTTTTCCTGTGCTTGTTGTGATTGTGTCATTCTAGCGATTGCTAGAAACGTGCGTTGTGAAGAGGTGATTGCGACCCTCGCTATTCGTCCATCGTCCATACTACTCTCCGTAGTACTCCACCCAACCGACGCGGTGACGGCGACCCGCACTAATTTTCTTATTGTTGTTAAGCTTAGGAAACCAAAACTAAACACACTTTGCCTCGTTAACTCTTGCAATCACCTTTCCAATAGCAAAACCACACTCTCTACCTGCACTCCTCGAGATATCGATATCTGGGGATTAAACTCCTCACTTTTATTACTTGACAGCGATCGGTATACTTGCCGAGAGTGCATCAGTACCCGACCTCCAAGGATCTTCAAATGCATTTCGTCGAACATACGGAAAATCGTCGAACTCGTAGTAGGACATGGCCTTGTACACGCCCGTGTCTCAGGCCGTGTGACCCTTATCAGGCCACAGATTGGGCTTAAGACGCTACCAGATCATTTCCGAGTTTTGGGGCATTACAATTCCCCCCCCCCCCCCCTTAAAAGAATTTTGTCCCGAAATTATAGAATGAAAAGTACTCAGACTTAATCGGTAACTGAGTAGAAGAGCTCGGGATGCTCCTCAAGCATGGTCTGCTCTCACTCCCGCGAAAGCTCCTCACGACCGCAGTTGTCCCATCGGACCTTGACCATCCTGATGTCTTTGTTACGAAGTCGCTTGACTTCAAAGTCCTCAATGCGAACGGGCTTGAACTTTTTTGTCAACCCACTATCAACAGGTAATTGATCGACCGCAAGCACTTGTTAAGGTTCCTGCACCGCCTTCCACAACACCGATATGTGGAATATGTCGTGTAGACCACTCAGTTCCACTGATAACTTTAGTTGATAAGCCGCTTCACCAATTCTCCATAGAATCTCAAACGGTCCAAGGTACCTCAGACTTAGTGTTGGATCCCGGGTTGATTTGGGCTAGGTTCACTGACTTAGGTTGTGACCCATCATGTATAGCCAGGATCAATTTGTGTCCTAGAGTCTAGGTTAAGTCCTTAGGCTCAACTCCAGATGGACCAGCTTTCAACAAGACCCTCAGAGACTCCAGACTCACAAGTTTTCAAGACTAAGTAAAGTGAGTTCGACGTTCGTCGAACTCAGCTCGACGAAAGGAGTTCTGCGCTCGACGATCGTGAGACAATTCTTAGTGCTGAGCTCGACGATCTATGATCTCTGTTCGGCGAAAACTTAGTTTCTACATCAAGCCAAAGTCAGGAGAACTTCAAACTTTTCTAAGTCCAGATTCATGCTTCGGTCGACGAATTATATTCTGAGCTCGACGAACTTGGACCTCAAGTTCACAGTTTCTTAGGTCGACGAAGTCAGCTTCTCAGGTCGACGAAGTCAGCTTCTCAGGTCGACGGATGCTATACTCTACTCGACGATTTCTGGACTCAGAGAATCTGTGTCGACACTTAGGGTTTTTGTCGACACCAGATGATCTGTGTCGACACCAGGATTTCAGTCGACACCAGCTTATGTCGACACCAGGATTTCAGTCGACACCAGCTTATGTCGACACCAGAGGATTTGTGTCGACACCAAGATCAATCAGTCGACACCAATTTATGTAGACACAACATTTCAGCAGATGTAGAGTATTTTGTCTAAGTCCAGAACTTTTCTCAGGTCGACGAATTTGATTCTTAGCTCGATGAATGAAGACTGTCTATCAGATGAATGAAGATTGTCTGGTCGACGAACTCTATCAAGCTCAGCTCGACGAACTCAAGCTCATCTCGACGAACACAGGTTCAGCTCGACGAACACAAGTTCAGCTCGACGAATTGTGTTCTTTGTTCGATGAATCCAGATTAGGTTTTCTTCAAGGCTCCATTCCCGTTTCTTGGCGCTGATTCCTGAACATTTAATGCCAGATCTTCTCGGAATGTTACTGTTAGAACGTGCATTGACTATGGACGATTACGTGCCGTTTTTCCATGGGACAGTTAGGAAAGTCATTGATTGCTGATTCTTTCCAAGGCCGACTGTAATTACTGCTCGACATTCAAAAGTTTGAATATTCTTCAGTCAGTCACAGACACATACAAATACACAAAAAAATAGTGACACGGTAAGAGAACAGAATCAAGCAGTGATAGAGTTCAAGAATCACAGTACAGAAAACAATCTGACAGACACTCTGAAGCTGCAGAAGAACAAAACATTCTCAAATCTAAAGTTCTTGACTGCAATCAGCCTTGACCAGAGAACTTTTGAAGAAGAAGAACAACAACCAAATTCAATCAAGAGTCTTCTTCTTTCTATTCTCAGGACAACTTCAAAGGACAACAGAACTTTATCAGTCAAAAGAATTTCCTGAAGCAGTTCTGGTCCAGGCATTCTAGGTCATTGAAGGTCTATCACCCTGAAGCAGTGCTCCAGCATTCCTGACCAATTCAAGATCTTAGGGGGAGCAAGATATGCTACATCAATCCACAAGTCTTCTCTCTGACTGTTGACAGAGAAGACACTTTCACCCTCTCTCTAATTCCTTTACAGGGTTTTAAATCCCTTCAAAATTATTCTGGTTGCAAGTCTCCTTCCAAAAGACTTGAGGGTTTGGTTTTTGGGGACCTGATCAAAACCCATTGGTGCCCAGGACACCTGATCAACTCATCCTGTAGTGGATTCCTACCTAGGGTGGTAGAAGAGTGGATGTACCCAGATTGATTGGGGAACCACTATAGCTCCTTGTGTCTTCTGCTTTCTTATTTTCTGGCTATGGTTTGTGATTGCTCTGTGTTTAGTTAGTTGTTGTGTTTACTTCATGTTATTTGCTTCCCTGTTCACTTAGGTATACAATAACAGTTGTAAAAAATTTTTAGTAATCACCATACTCTATTCACCCCCCCTCTAGAGTATATTAGATCTAACCTGTACTTTCAATTGGTATCAAAGCGAGGTTGGTTAAAATACCACACCTCAGCGGTTGCACAGGCTAACACCTGAACCCAAAGATCCCTCTAGTTAGATATGTTTTAAGTTTGTTGTTAGACTTATTTCTTCACAGAGTATGTCCCAAAACAAAGATTATGCTAGCACCAGACCTCCTAGTGTGCAATCTATCTAAGTTTGCACTTTGGAAGGCAAGGATTAGATTGTACATGAACTCTATTGATGAAGACATTTTTAATTCTATTTTGACAGTGCGTCCAAGACCCCCAAAAAATACAAGTACAAGTGTTGTTCCACCTCCATCAGGAACAGATGCAGAAATCAAGAAATGGAAAGTGGCAGATGCTAAGGCAATGAATATTTTAGCCCAGACTATGTCTGATGAAATATTCCAAAAAGTAGCTGACTGCAACTCAGCAAAGGACATCTGGGACAAGTTATCTGAGATAGTCTCAGGATCTGCTGATGAGAGAAAAGATAGAAGATCTCACCTCATAACCCAATATGAGAACTTCAAGAAAGGAGAAGCTGAGTCAGTAGCAGATATGTATAATAGACTCAGTCTCATAGTCAATGAGCTGAAAACATTGGACAAAGAGATCTCATTGACTGAGCTCAATGATAAAATCCTAATGTGCTTCCCAAGCACTTGGGACTCAAGGATCTGGCCAATCAAGGATGCCAGAAGCCTAAATGAGATCACAACTGAAGCTCTCTTGGGCAAGCTCAAGTCTTATGAGCTGCTCATCAAGAATAGAGAAGAAGAGCAGAAGGCTGCCTCACCAGCTATAAGAAAGGAAAAATCAATAACTTTCAAAGCCATTGAAGATCAGCCTGAAGACAAAGTCACAGGCAATGAAGAGCTGCTAAGCCTACTGGCCAAAAGATTTTACAAAATGGCCAGGAAAGATTTCAGGAAAAAGTCTGTTAGAGGGCATGACAAGCCAAGGTATGACAAATCAAATAACAAAGAGATTATTTGTTTTGGATGCAGGAAAACATGCCACATGGTGTCTGACTATCTAGAAAATCAGTATAAGGACAAAAAGGACATGAAAGAAAGAAGAAAAGACAAAGACTTCAGGAAGAACAGCAATGACAAACCCTCCTCCAGCAAGAACAAACACAACAGGAAGGGGTTTGTAGCTGAAACTTGGAGTGAGACAAAATAAGAATCTGAAGCTTCATCCAGCTCAAGTGATGATGAAGATGATGCTGAAGAAAAAGAATTCTGCATGATGGCTATCAATGCCTCACAACAAAATTCTGATGCAGAAGAATCAGAGTCAGAATCAGAGACTCAATCTGAAGAGGACCCGGTAATAAATTCTTTTGATTTTAATTCTGAGGACTTCAAGTGTGAGTTTAAAGCACTGTGTTTAGATTTACTAAAATCTGAGAAGGAAATCATTTCTCTCAGAAATCAGCTATCTGAACACAGCACTTTAAAATCAGAAAACCTCAAACTCTCTGAGGAGTTGGAATGTTGTAGGGAGCAGATAGCCTCACTGAAAAGTGAACTATCAAAGGCCAAGAAGTTTGAAGAATCCCTTAATGGGAGAAGTATCAAACTAATGGACATCACAAGCATAGTGAACTCAAGATTCAATAGTACACTGGGCTTGGGTGCTTCATCCAGCCAACCTATAGTATTAACAACCCCAATCAAATTTATCTCTAATAAAGTTAAGGGAGTTGTAGAGGTAGCTAGGAAGAATTCTGATCTACCTAAGAAAAACATAGTTCAACAGAAATCGTCGAACGGAGCTCGACGATCGCCGAATGGAGCTCAACGATCTCAGGCTAAATCGTCGAACACAGGTCGACGATCTCTGAACCCTGAACTCTGGCACAGTCGATCTTCGAACGGAGCTCGACGATCTGACCCAAGATCGTCGAACTCAGCTCAGAGATCGTCGAACAGAGCTCAGAGTTTTGAAAACTCTTTCAAAGGCAAATCAAAGTTCAATCCTAGAGGTTCTACATCTCAATGGTTTAACCCCTATACTGAATGGATAATACCTCCTAGGAGATATCATCCTGAAGGCTATAAGAGTCAACCAGAGATGTCTTTTATTTCTGAATTCAAAGGTTATCAACCTAGGCCCAAGGTAAACTGGGTCAAAAATAAGTAAATTGCTTTATGTGCAGGTGAAGACCTATCCAACATCAAACCAGCAATGGTATCTGGATAGTGGATGCTCAAAACACATGACAGGAAACAAGGACAATTTCACATCCTTTAAAGCCAAGCTTGGACCCAAAGTAATATTTGGTGATTCAAACTGTGGACTAACAAAAGGATATGGTGCAGTCCAGATTGGCTCAGTCACTTTCAAGAAAGTAGTCTATGTGGAAGGACTAAAGCACAACTTAATCAGTATCAGTCAACTGTGTGATCAAGGCTATCAAGTGACTTTCAGCAAATCCTCATGTAAGATCAAATCAGAGGACAACACCACTGTGTTGACAGGTAAAAGGAAAGGTAACATCTATTTAGTAGACTTTCTTTCAACTAAAGTAGACATATGCTTGTTCAATTCTATTTGTAGACCTAATGAATTATGACATAAGAGATTAGGACATGTAAACCATTAGAACCATTGCTAGGCTATCCAAGGACAACCTTGTTAGAGGACTACCTTCTGGCCCCTACAAGAAGGAAGGACTTTGCAGGGCTTGTCAATTAGGCAAGCAAACCAAAAATAGCTTCAAGTCACTTAATAAGAGTGATTCACCTAGAATTTTGTATCTGTTACACATGGATCTCTTTGGACCCATTACAGTACAAAGCTTAGGAGGGAAATCTTATACCTTAGTAGTTGTAGATGACTTCTCTAGATTCACATGGGTGTTCTTTCTGAGGAAGAAGTCTGATAACTTTAAGTGTTTGACAGAGTTTCTCAAATGCATACAGATTGAGTTCAACACTCACATTGCCTTGATCAGAAGTGATCATGGAACAGAGTTTGATTCTCTTCTTATGCAAGAGTTCTGTCAAAGTGAAGGGATTAGGCATACTTTCTCAGCTCCTAGAACTCCTCAACAAAATGGGGTAGCTGAAAGGAAAAATAGAACCCTTATTGAATCTGCTACTACATTGTTGTCAGATGCTCACCTTCCTCTATCCTTTTGGGCAGAGGCAGTGAACACCTCCAACTATGTGTTGAATAGAAATTTGATACATAAACTGAAGGGCAAGACTCCCTATGAATTACTCAAAGGGAAGAAACCTAAAGTAGATTATTTTAAAATCTTTGGTTGTATTTGCTACATTCACAATAATGACAAGAGATACATAGCAAAATTTCAAGCTAAAGCTGATGAAGGAGTGTTTCTGGGATACTCCATGGTCAGTAAAGCTTATAGGGTATATAATAAATCTACTCTCAAAATTGAAAAATCTGTTCATGTATCTTTTGATGAGACTAACATGTCATACAAGGAGAAAGAAATTTCTACCATAAGCTCTTTGCAGGTTCCACCATTGTGTGAGTCTATGGATGGACTGAACCTTACCCAAGAGGTATCAAACCATCCCACTCCATAGGATGCTGAAGATAGTGATGAGGAAAGTCAAGAGGAAGTGGCTGAACTTCCCCCAATAGCTAGTATCATTACCCAAGAGGAATTAAATACTGAAGTTGTTGCTCAACCAACTCCACCAACTGATCTTGTCACACTTAGAGATCACCCTAGATCTCAAGTGATTGGAGACATCTCAGTAGGTGTACAGACAAGGCATCAACTCAACCAAGACTTGATGCATGCCTGTTTTCTCTCTCAAATTGAACCTCTCACCATACATGAGGCAGAGCAAGATCCCCACTGGATCATTGCAATGTAAGAGGAACTCAATCAGTTTGAGAGATGTAGAGTTTGAGATTTGGTTCCAAGACCCCATAACTACCCAGTTATTGGAACCAAATGGGTCTACAGGAACAAGTTGGATGCTCAAGGCAACATAGTGGGAAACAAGGCTAGGCTTGTTGCTCAAGGCTACAGACAAGAGGAAGGAATAGACTATGACCAAACCTTTGCCCCTGTTGCAAGGTTAGAGTCCATTAGGATATTCCTTGCCTATGCAGCTTACAAGAGACTCAAGGTCTACCAGATGGATGTCAAAAGTGCATTTCTGAATGGAATACTTCAAGAAGAGGTTTATGTAGAACAACCTCCAGGTTTTATCTCTCCAACTCAACCCTCTTTTGTTTTTAAATTGCATAAAGCTCTTTATGATTTAAAGCAAGCTCCAAGAGCTTGGTATGATACCCTAGCAAGCTTTCTTTTAGAGCATGAATTTACAAGAGGAACCATAGATAAAACATTTTTCACTAGACATCATAAGGACCAAATATTGTTAGTACAAATATATGTGGATGACATTATTTTTGGGTCTACTGATCCCAAATTGTGCAAGAGGTTTGGTGACCTCATGCATTCAAAATTTGAGATGAGTAGCATGGGTGAGCTTTCCTACTTCCTTGGTCTCCAAGTGAAGCAGCTCCCAGATGGTATCTTCCTCTCCCAAGCTAAGTATGCTAAAGAGCTTATCAAAAAGTTTGGGATGGGTGATGCTTCAGGGATGAAAACCCCTATGGCTACAAATGTTGTTGTGGATTCTGATGTAGTAGGGAAACCTGTGGATCAGAAAAGGTATAGGGTAATTGTTGGATCCCTATTATACCTAACAGCTAGCAGACCTGACATAATGTTTGTCACATGCCTCTGTGCTAGGTTCCAAGTGAACCCTAAAGAATCTCACCTTATTTTCCTAAAAAGGATTTTGAGATATATAAAGAGTTGCCCTAGTCTAGGACTCTGGTATCCTGCAGAGTCAGAGTTTGAGTTAACTGGATACTCAGATGCTGACTATGCTGGATGTAGAGTGGACAGGAAAAGTACCACTGGAACATGCCAGTTTCTTGGTATGAGACTTGTCTCCTGGTTTTGTAAAAAGCAGACATCTGTGTCTACATCAACTGCAGAAGCAGAATACATGGCTGCTGGTAGTTGCTGTTCACAAAGACTATGGATACAAAATCAACTCTCAGATTATGGTGTCAACTTAAATAATTCAACATTATTTTGTGATAATACTAGTGCTATTGCTATAGCACAGAATCCAGTTCACCATTCTAGGACAAAACATATTGAAATAAGACATCATTTCATTAGAGATAATGTGGACAAAAAGAAAATTAACTTGATCTATATTCCTACTGATCTACAAAGAGCAGACATTTTCACCAAGCCATTGGATGAGAAAACTCATCTGTTCTTTATAAATCAACTGGGAATGATTGATGGAGAAGAGTTAACCTAGTTTCTGTCTACATTCGACGAATTTTCCAGAGTTCGTCGAATGGAGTTCGACGAATTAGGGAAAGTTTGAGAGATTCTCGTCGAACGGAGATCGACGAATTATCTATGTGAGGAAACAAGTTTCGTCGACCAGAGATCGACGAACTTTGCTTCAGAAATACATTTCGTCGAACAGAGTTCGACGAACTATTTTCGATTCTTCTGGATGAGATCGACGAATTATTTGTCTATAATTTATTTCGTCGAGCTCAGTTCGAAGAATTTTTCTTTTTCGTGGACCGGAGTTTGTCGATTCATATTCTAAAAATCTTATATCTAGGTTTTCTTCGACCTTCGTCCCGCGCTTTCAGTTACTTTGCTCTTGATCGTCGTTTCTCTCTGTGTTTTTCTTGCAGGACATCAATGGCGATTCCCTCAGGTGCTTTGGTTACAATGAAGTTTGACACTGGATTCGACATGGACTTTGAGTCGTTTCAACATTCTGACCCCATCTTTCTATACATCTTAGAACTACTGGAAGAACTCAGTTTAAAGGATTTCGTGACCAGGCGCATTAAACTTCATGGAACGGAAATACGAGAATGGGTATATACATCTACAGTTTCTGAAGAAGATGTTTTGACCGGCAATATAGGGAACACTGTTGTTTCCCTATCTCCCGCAGTTCTCACTGAAATATTTGGATTAGTGAACGGAGAAGACAATCTGGAAATGGATTCTGAGGAATTCAGTGATATGCTGAAACTCATGGGTTTTTCTGGTAACAACCCTAATAAGTTGTTGAAAAAGCAATTATCCGCCGCCTATCAATTTCTAGCAGATATTACGGGAAAGATACTGATGGCGAAGCACTCTGCTCATGACTATCTGACCCGTCACCAATTTCTGATAATGTGTGTAGTAGTGAATAAGCGACAGGTTGATTGGAGTAAGGTGTTCTTTGAATTGATCAAGAAGAAGAACAGCAAGAAGGAAGTCTGCTTTGGCAGAATATTGGGAATATTTCTCAAAGAGAAGGCTGCTGAATGTATGGTCTCCCCGACCATCTCCATAAATGCCAGCAAGCGCCTCACTTGCGCTCTGTTTGGCAGATGGGAGAGGACCATCTCCAAGCCCTCAAAGGCTTCTTCCTCCTCCCACCAAACTTCTGAGAGAACAAGGGTTGTAAAGGTCGCTCCCCACCCTATTGAAGAGGTTCCTCCATCTCAACCATCTCTTCCAGCACCTCTTCCTCCAAAGAAGCCTCCTCATGTACCTACCCCTCCTTCATCTCCACCACTTGATCTGACAAACATTCCATCTTCACCTCCATCTTCCCCACTGCAAGTTAATCAACAACCCACTACTCCAGATTCCCCTCATGAGACACTACTTCCTATACCTCCACAGTCTCCTCTTCCCCCACACTTATCCACCATTCCATCTTATATTATACCATCATATACAATCATGCAAGATGCCCCCACTCCATTTGTTATTCCTCCTCCCATTATATCCCCTTCCCCTTCCCCATTTGATCCATCTTCCCTCATTTCTTTGCTCACCCCTCTCATAAAATCTTTGATCCAAGAGGCAATTACACCTCTTGTGACCTCCATTAATTCCTTATCTGCCCAGCTCTCTCTTCTATCTACTGTCCCCTCTTCATCTAGGGGCCTGGCTCCAGGTATTCCTGAACCCAGGTAGGGGGAGATGCTCTGTGATGAAGTTGCAGCAGATGCAGATACAGCAGCAGCAGTCACAGCAGTTCCTTCTCTAGCAGATTCAGATTCAGATGAGGATACAACAATCTTGACAGCCTTTGATGCTGAGATGTTTGAGTTAATTCAATTCGTGGATACTGACATTGATTTGGATGAGTCAGTTGCACAAATAACTTCTGTTGGTGATTTCTATTCAAATCCCACAGTGAATTTATCAGTTTTGCTGAGTAATTTTGATATTGTATATAAACAATCTCTTCCAGCTGATTTTACTAAGCCATATTTGGCTATGGTACCATATACCTCTCCAGATAGTCCAGCAGTTGCCAAGCAACTCTGTGACAATTTTGCTCTCTCAGCTTTCAGCTCAAAAGTCATTCCAGAAGATACTCCAGTGTCAGTCTCAGCACCAGACTTTATTATGGATGACTCTCCAATGCCTACTCTAGATGAGCTTATTCAGGCAGACATTGAAGAAGAGAATAAGACAATAGCTGATAGCTTTGTCTCCTTTGTTTCTGAATCTTGTACAGATATTTCTTCTCTTGTTGTTGATACCCCTTTTCCTGAACCTTCTGCCTCTCCTCCAGCAAATGCTATTGTTTCTGATAAAGCTTTAAAAGCTTTGGATGCTCTTTATGACATCTCTCAAGGTTCTGAGTCAGAAGAAGATGATGATGATGATTCTGATGAAGATGCAGCTAGTAAGAAAAAGAGATTGTTGGCAAAGAAGAGAAAGGCTGCTCCTCCTCCAGCTCCCAAGCCAAATCCCAATGCAGACACTTCATATTATATTCTGCACAAGGTGACTCCATATAAGGGAATGTCAGCATGGATGTGGCTCTCCAAAAACTAGCAGAAAGATAGAAAGAGAAGCAGGAGATACTCCCCTCCTCCAGTGCACAGATACAGGAAGGATCCTCCTCCTCCTCCAGCAGCTGGTGCCCGTGGCTCTAGATCCCAGAGATCTGCCCCAATGCAAACTTATCAGAGACAGTCAGGGAGATCTTCTGGAAGCAGCCAGCAGAGGTCATCCTCCTCAGGTAGTCAACAGCATAAGCAACAGCAGCAACAAAGTTCTGAAGTACAAAAAGCTGAAAGCCCAAAGAAGCCAGACTCCCCTCCAATTCCTTTTGAAGATCCAGAGACTGCTAATACTGCAAGAATGGCTAGGTACCAAGAGCTGATTGGTCTATCTTTGATAAATAAAGCCAAAGCAGAAGGAAAAGATATCTCTGGTCTTTCAACCATGTCAAAGGATAGAAATGAAGAGCTGAAAAGGTTTGACAAAGGTAATAAATTGTTTAATGTTGATGATTATATGAAACTTCATCCAGAAGCAGTTGTCCCCAGGGCTACATCATTAAAACTTATTGGGGCAGCTGATATGACCATGATAGTGGCTCAAGCTCAAGATCCTAACAGAGAAATAATTTTCAAGAAGCCAGGAGAAAAGAAAGGAAAAGACAAACCTCAGCAGAAGAAGCTAAAGAAGTAATTTTTCTTGTTATTTCTTTTTCTGTCTGTTTTTGTTTTTAAATTATGCTATCTGTTTAAACAAAGCTGTGTGTATATATATATATTTTGCATGTGTTATAATTCTCTGCCAGATATATCTCTTTTCTTGCTTTATTTTTCTGTTTTGAGTCTCTGTTAGTGACCTCACCCAAATAGGGGGAGATTGTTGGATCCCTAGTTGATTTTGGCTAGGTTCACTGACTTAGGTTGTGACCCATCATGTATAGCCAGGGTCAATTTGTGTCCTAGAGTCTAGGTTAAGTCCTTAGGCTCAACTCCAGATGAACCAGCTTTCAACAAGACCCTCAGAGACTCCAGACTCATAAGTTTTCAAGACTAAGTAAAGTGAGTTCGACGTTCGTCGAACTCAGCTCGACGAAAGGAGTTCTGCGCTCGACGATCGTGAGACAATTCTTAATGCTGAGCTTGACGATCTATGATCTCTGTTCGGCAAAAACTCAGTTTCTACATCAAGTCAAAGTCAGGAGAACTTCAAACTTTTCTAAGTCCAGCTTCATGCTTCGGTCGACGATTATATTCTGAGCTCGACAAACTTGGACCTCAAGTTCACAGCATCTCAGGTCGACGAAGTCAGCTTCTCAGGTCGACGGATGCTATACTCTACTCGACGATTTCTGGACTCAGAGAATCTGTGTCGACACTTAGGGTTTGTGTAGACACCAGACGATCTGTGTCGACACCAGGATTTCAGTCGACACCAGCTTATGTCGACAGCAGGATTTCAGTCGACACCAGCTTATGTCGACACCAGAGGATTTGTGTCGACACCAAGATCAATCTGTTGACACCAATTTATGTCGACACAACATTTCAGCAGATGCAGAGTATTTTGTCTAAGTCCAAAACTTTTCTCAAGTCGACAAATTTGATCCTTAGCTCGACGAATGAAGACTGTCTATCAGATGAATGAAGATTGTCTGGTCGACGAACTCTATCAAGCTCAGCTCGACGAACTCAAGCTCAGCTCGACGAACACAAGTTCAGCTCGACGAACACAAGTTCAGCTCGACGAATTGTGTTCTTTGTTTGACGAATCCAGATTAGGTTTTCTTCAAGTCTCCCGTCCCGTTTCTTGGCGCTGATTCCTGAACATTTAATGTCAGATCTTCTCGGAATGTTACCGTTAGAACGTACATTGACTATGGACGATTACATGCCGTTTTTCCATGGGACAGTTAGGAAAGTCATTGATTGTTGATTCTTTCCAAGGCCGATTGTAATTACTGCTCGACATTCAAAAGTTTGAATATTCCTCAGTCAGTCACAGACACACACAGATACACAAAAAAAATAGTGACACAGTAAGAGAACAGAATCAAGCAGTGATAGAGTTCAAGAATCACAGTACAGAAAACAATTTGACAGACACTATGAAGCTGCAGAAGAACAAAACGTTCTCAAATCTAAAGTTCTTGACTGCAATCAGCCTTGACCAGAGAACTTTTGAAGAAGAAGAAGAAGAACAACCAAATTCAATCAAGAGTCTTCTTCTTTCTATTCTCAGGACAACTTCAAAGGACAACAGAACTTTATCAGTCAAAAGAATTTCCTGAAGCAGTTCTGGTCTAGGCATTCTAGGTCATTGAAGGTCTATCACCCTGAAGCAGTGCTCCAGCATTCCTGACCAATTCAAGATCTCAGGGGGAGCAAGATCTACTACATCAATTCACAAGTCTTCTCTCTGACTGTTGATAGAGAAGACACTTTCACCCTCTCTCTAATTCCTGTACAGGGTTTTAAATCATTTCAAAATTATTCTGGTTGCAAGTCCCCTTCCAAAAGACTTGAGGGTTTGGTTTTTGGGGACCTGATCAAAACCCATTGGTGCCCAGGACACCTGATCAACTCATCCTGCAGTGGATTCCTACCTAGGGTGGTAGAAGAGTGGATATACGCAGATTGATTGGGGAACCACTATAGCTCCTTGTCTCTTCTGGTTGCTTATTTTCTTTTGTTTTCTGGCTGTGGTCTGTGATTGCTCTGTGTTTAGTTAGTTGTTATGTTTACTTCATGTTATTTGCTTCCTTGTTCACTTAGGTATACAACAATAGTTGTAAAAAGTTTTTAGTAAGCACCATACTCTATTCACCCCCCCCCCCCCCCGATCTAGAGTATATCAGATCTAACCTACACTTTCACTCAGCTTCTTCAAACATCGTACCCGAGAGACACCCTTGAACGGCTTAATTTTCAAATATACCCAGTCGCCAACAGCGAACTCAACATTCCTGTGCTTGGCATTATAATATTTAGCATGTCTGTCATGAGCGACCAACAATCGTTATCGTATTGTTTGTACCAATGAAGTGGCGTCTTCCACTTCTTGTTGTTTGTACAGCTTCGACTCACCCGTCTCCAACCATGACAACGACATGCGACATTTTTTACCGTAAAGTGCCTCGAAGGGCGTCATTTGAATACTCGCTTGGTAGCTGTTGTTATAAGCAAACTCCACCATGTACAGGTGATCTTCCCACCGCTTTCCGAAATCCAAGACACACATGCAAAGCATGTCCTCCATTATCTCGTTGACCCTCTCGGTCTGACCATCCGTCTGCAGATGAAAGGTCGTGCTGAAACTTAGCTTGGTTCCCAACATTTGTTGCACCAACCTCCAATCATTGGATGTGAAGCGCCCATCTCGGTCACTCACGATGCTGCGGGGCACACCGTGTAGTCGAACAATGTTATCTACATAGAGTTTTGCTAGCTTTTCCACTGAATCATCCTTCTTATTCGGAATAAAGTGCGACACTTTCGTCAATCGATCTACGACCACCCAGATGGCGTCGTTTCCCTTCTATGACCTTGACAACCCATGCACAAAATCCATTGAAATGTTGTCGAACTTCCACTCTGGGATAGGTAAGGACTTCAAAAAAACCTCCGGGCTTCTGGCACTCCACCTTCACCAAGGTGTTCGTTTGACACTTCGCCACATAAAGTGCCACGTCTTTCTTAAGTCCTGACCACCAGAATAACTTTTTCATATCACAATACATTTTCGTCCTCCCTAGGTGAATCGAGTACTTTGTATGATGGGCCTTGTACATTAATTCCTCCCGCATTTTACCCACATTTGGGATGCACAGACGACTGCCCCTACATAGCAGTCCATCCTTAACAATAAATTGGGAATTTGACCTATCCAAAGCCTCATCCAGGATCTGCTTCATGTTGCTATCCAAATCTAGAGCATGTCGAATCCTATCAGCAAGGTCATACTACACCTCTGTCCAGTTCAATTGTGCTTCGGCACTCGTGTGCTTGTCAACACAAGAGATCTCTAATGCCTCCAAATCTCGAATTAAACGCTCGTCATGAACCGACAACCAGTTGGCCTACGCGGGAGCCTTGCGACTCAACGCATCTGCAACTGCATTGCCTTTCCCAGGCACATAATGAATCTTGAAGGTGTAGTCACCCAGGAACTTCATCCACATCCACGGACGCATGTTTAGGTCCTTTTGATCCAACAAGTATTTCAGGCTCTTGTGATCGGTATAGATATCGACATTCACACCGTACAGGTAATGCCTCCATAGCTTCAGGGTAAATATCATACTAGCTAAATCCAAGTCATTGACCGAATAATTCCTCTCGTGCACCTTTAGCTGATGCGAGCCATAAGCTATTACACTCCCATGCTGCAATAGAACACAACCTAAGCCACTGCCCGAAGCATCACTGTAAATCTCAAATCCTTTGGTCCCACTCGACGAGCATAAAATAGGTGTCGTGGTCAACTGACTTTTCAGTTCTTTGAAAGCTTGCATGCACTTCAGCGACCACATAAACTTTTGATCTCTCCTAGTCAAAGTCGTGAGGGGTAACGCTATCCGCGAGAATTTCTCTACGAAACGCCTGTAGTAGCCGGCAAGTCCAAGGAAACTCCGGACTTCTGCCACTGTAGATAACACAGGCCACTCCTGTATCGCAACTATCCTCGTCGGATCTACCGCAATCTCTTCTCCACTAACTATACGACCAAGGAATGCTACCGAGGATAACCAGAATTCGCCTTTTGAGAGTTTGGCATAAAGTTGATTCCTCCTCAATGTCTCCAACACCATATGCAGATACTTGAAATGATCATCCTTGCACTGCGTGTACACCAATATATCGTCGATAAAGACTATCACAAAGTGGTCCTGGTACTCTCTGAACATTCTGTTCATCAAATCCATAAACACGGATGGCGCATTAGTCAGCCCAAACGGCATGACGGCGAACTCATAATGCCCATACCGCATGCTAAAAGCTGTCTTGGAGATGTCACTTTCCCTTATCCGCGGCTGATAGTATCTAGATTTCAGATCCAACATCGAGTACACCGTTGACCCAACTAACTGATCGAACAGATCATCAATCCTTGGGATCGGATACTTATTCTTTTTCGTTAGCTTATTCAACTCTCGATAATCAATACAAAGCCGTAAGCTTCTGTCCTTCTTCTTAACAAAGAGGACCGGTGAGCTCCAAGGCGATGAACTTGGACGCACATACCCCTGTTCTAACAGCTCTTGAAGTTGAACTTTCAGTCCCGCCATCTCCTTAGGTACTAACCGATATGAAGAGCGTGACACAGGTTTGTCACCTGGCACTAGCTCAGAGGTGAAGTCGATATCTCACTTAGGCGGGTCCTCAGGGAGATCTTCAGGCGATCCGTCAGGAAACTCAGAAAACTACCCACCTTACGGTTGCAATCGATGTACGCACATTGCTCTGGGAGTCAGTCCATACCAAAGATCACGTCGAACTCCACTATCAGCAGTAGCGACGCTTGCAAGTCAAACTCTTGACTCTCAATCTGTATCTTTACGCAACACATTGTATCTGCGTGCTGTGAACACCCATTAGGCAATAACACATCCAATTTGTCCCTTGTCATCGAAGAAGGTACTTTGATGCGCGATACAAATCCTTCGGACAAAAAGGAATGTGAAGCTCCCGCATCGGACAGTGCTCTCACCGGATAAATCAAAGATCGAAACAAAGTCTAGCATGACTAGTCATAGGCTAAGACGCGTAAGGCAACAAGCATTTAAAGGTAAACCGTTAACACTTAAACCATACCTGTCACCACGCCAGTCTGCTTCATGGCTTCATGCAGGTCAAGGTTGTACCCTCTAGGCTTCCTCTCGGACTTCAAATGTCCGCTCCAACAATCTCGGGCAAAGTGTCCCGCCTTCCCACAATTATAGCATATAATTAGGTCTCGCCCAATTGCTACTCCAGGTCCAGTCTTTTTTGTCACTGGAATACCGCTACGTTCTCTGGCACTCTGTCCTATAGCTGCTCCTGGCATACCTTTCTTTATCCTCTGTGCACCATCCCGACAATCTCGGGCCAAGTGTCCTAACTTGCCATAAGTATAGCAAGTATCTGGAGCTCGACTAGTAGATGTTCTAGATCTCTTAATCCTCCTCCTTCGGCGTTCAGACTTTGCCGAGCTTGCAGAGTTTGGTACCCTGAACTCTGACGTCTGGTTGACTTTTGCCAAATCTTCTTCCAAAGATCCAGCTGACTCCACCAACGCTCAGAATCCAAGTAGCTTTGGTCCTAACAACAGCAGTCATAAATCATCACGCAGGCCGTTATAAAATCTATCGACCATAGACTGCTCGTTTTCCAACACAACGCCTGGGTAGCGCCTTGTCATAAGAAACGCCTGCAAATAATCATCAACTGAGTGTATACCTTGCACTAAAAACATGCTCAACTGCTGACCTGATGGCCTTCTACATGTCATTTGCTCCAACACACCACCCGACATTGAAGCCACCTCAGGGACAAAGGGTTGTACATTCCTTCCATGTTGAGCATTACTCACAGCGAACACCGCTTCAACTATCCTTCTTATGATTTCAACAGAAGGAGGGGTCTCAGGCACGTCGTTGGGTGTACTACTCTCCACGAAATGTTGTTGTTGCGACTGCCACGCACCGCTCCTAGTCACCTATAGAGGAAAAATACTCAATCAGGCGACACACAAATTGCCAAAAGGCAATTATTGGAATGCTCAGGTTCCTCAAACAAGTGTATTTTCATTCCTAAGTGGACATTCATGAGTTCTTTTCATGTTATAATGATGACGCACATACATGTGCTCACCACCCCTTAAAAGAATTCGCCCACGAATTCAAATAAGCTAGACCGATGTCATAGTTTGATACCAAATTGTAACACCCTCATCTGTCATATGTGATATAACAGAAGGTCCGGCCGGGGCCCCACGCCATATACCACGGACAGCTAGTGGAGTTACGTATTAATACCAAATTACTTCCAAAGGAACACACATCCTAACTCAGAGCATTCTAGCGGAAGATTTTTAAAACAGTTATAAGAACCCAAGGGCCCATAACTCACAGGTCGGAGGATCGAAACCTCCCTCTAATACCAAATTGTAACACCCCCATCCGTCACATGGGATATAACAAAAGTTCCGGCCAGGGCCCCACGCCATGTACCACAGACAGCTAGTGGAGTTACGTATTAATACCAAATTACTGCCTATGGAACACGCGTCCTAACTAAGAGCATTTTAGCGGAAGCTTTTTAAAACAGTTATAAGAACCCAAGCCACAGCATGAATGTCCACTAAAAACTCATAGCAGGAATGAGCGTACAAATACATAAAGTACTTGGCCTTATGACCTTACAAGAGTTTACTTTAAATAATAAATGTCTTCCAAATATTGGCACGCAGGCCGGCCACATGTGAGCATAAAAGTAAACATTGGCTTTTGGCCTTCGAGGGCCTGCATCGCAACCAGGGCTTCAGCCCGCTGCTTGCCACTAGGCTCTACAGCACCTGCAATCAACATTCTACCGCAGCGGTGGCAAAAAAAAGCAACGGTCAGCTAAGGCTGACCAAATTATAACGACCCCACCCCTAAATCGGGGCGGCGGTGCTCCTTCCCTGCATTTTGTTAGTATAACAAAACAAGATAGTGAAAGTACAATTTAAGCACACTTCACCACAGGCGTAGGCACGCACGGCCATACACCCCATGCTCTCAGGGCACATTCTCGGTGAACTCGGTCCACCAATGCCCCGAGGACGATAACATCGTGAGCATTTTAGTCTTTACGGCCGAAGCCTAAGACCCGCCCTCTATGCCATCGGTAGGCCTCTTAAACCGAACCGCATAGAGCGGGTACGGTTCCACTCAACCCGTTGCTCACATCGCCACAACAATTTAAGTCATCGGCGCGAGTCAATCTTCCCCGAGTCCCGAAGTATCCACCACATAATTTTACATAACCCATTTATGTACAAGTTGGCTCCCAGGCCACCAAGATGGCAAAACCACGCATCTGCCAGTTTTTTGGGTGCACCTTAGGGTTAGTCCCCTAGGCTCCCTGTTGCAATCTACCATGTAGAAAACCCGAAAACAGCCATCGACACGGAGTCTCCTCCGGCTATTCATGCATAATGAAACATCACTGATCCAGGCCAACTTGTCCGGGTAGGCTTCACACACCATGCCTATGTATGTACTTCGATTCTGGACTCTACATGCAAAACTAGGAGGACTATTCATGTCCACCCGAAGGAACACCTCACACTCACCGCATACTCGCGAGAGCGGGTTTCCTATGTAGAAATAAAGAGGACTTCACATGTCCAAGAAGAGAATCGTTACCCTAGAGTTTCGCTTTGGCGCCATGGAAAACTAGCCAGATGGAAAGCACCGCAACGGCCTCGCCTCCACGAATCTGGACTTGGCACGCGATTTGGGGCCCTGAAGCTCCATCGGTGGCCGGATTTCTCCTTCTTCCTTGCTCTCCCCTCTCTCTAACACTTTAGAAATAGGAAACCTAAGAGAAAATGAGGGTTTAACCCTCAACTCCCGGCCTTATAATAGCAGGGAGATCTCTGGGTCATTGGATCCCATTTGAAGGAAATGAACGGCCACGATTCGCACTTAAAATCAACCTCTTGGGCCGAATACGGCTTGTGGCATGCCCGTGTCACAGGTCGTGTCTCACGATCTGAACACGATCGTCGAATGCAGAATAGGACACGAGCTCAGACATACCCGTGTACTGCTTGCCACGCCCGTGTCAGCTTATGACACGCCCGTATCACGGGGCATGTCCATTAAGCGACACAGGAAACCGTCACGTCCCAACCAGGACACGGGCTTTAGACACACCTGTGTCAACATTTGATATGCCCGTGTCGACCAGTACACGCCTGTGTTTCAGGCTGTGTTCCTTACCCGACACAGCCTGGCTAACACAAAGCGGGACACAGGCCTAGACACGCCCGTGTCTGACCTGTATACGCCTGTTGTAACACCACTATTCGTTACATGACATATAATAGAAGGTCCGGCTGGGGCCCCACACCATATGCCACAAATAGGCGGCGAAGTTACGGGTTAATATCAGAGTTGCGCATCCTAATTCAGAGCATTCTAGCAGAAGCTTTTAAGTTGATTGAACTCCTCATCTGAATGTCCACATTATATAAACCAGCATTTATATATAACAACCCGAAGGAATGTACTGCAAATACATAGCAGGTCTGGCCTTATGTCCTTACAGTTAAGCTTTATACATATGGCTTTCATACATCGGCACGCAGACCAGCCACACATGAATATACTATCATATAAACTTCTTTGGCCTTTGAGGGCTAGCACAGCAGCAGCAACAACAACAAGGGCTTCAACCCCCTATTTTCTGCTCTGCTCTCCTGCACCTGCACGGGACAACCCACCGTATGGTGGTAAATAAGGCAACGGTCAGCGTTCAGCTGACCAATTTATAACGACTCTACCCCTTACCCAGGGCAGTGGTATTCCTTCCCTGCAGGCATAGCATTTCACAAGCAGATATATCACACAATGTGCACTCACGCACAATCAACATATCACAAACGTCGCCTACATGGCCTGACGCTCTGTACACTCAAGGAACATTCTTGGTGTACCAGATAAACCAGTGGCCCACCGTCATTCAAAGCCCGAAGCCCAATGGCAAACTTGAGCATTTCGCTCCACGGCTTCCAGTCGGAGACTTTAGTCTTAGGGTAACTGTTGGGTAATGTATCCACAATTACCTGGATTTGAGGAAGTCACCTGTCAAGCTAAGATGAATTCACAATGTATTTGATGAAACCTTTTAAGTTGTGCTTGCAGTTATTCCACGCTAAGTGCACTCCAATGTCAGGGTGCAGTAGGTCAATATACACGGGTCTGCAGGACGTAATCCCTCGTTGAGCAGATCAGTGTGTTGGCCTACGTGTACTCTCTCTATTGGAGTGTACTTATTTTCAAGTACAGGGCTGTGATAATGCAAGAGAAGAAAAGGAGCAAGGATGAGTCAAAGAGCAGCTCATAGGCGGAAAGACGAAAAATCATCTAAGTATTATTCGATGAGAATCACCAAGTGATTCTCGCCGATTCGGGGAGAATCACTAGTGATTCTCGCCGAATCGTCGAGAATCACTAGTTGATTCTCGCCGTCTCTATCCGGCTACATCAAAGCGTGCAAATCTGGCGCTAAGTTATAATCGTCGAGATTCATCAAGTGATTCAGGTGATTCTCGCCGAATCGTCGAGAATCACCGGCTGATTCTCGCCGACTCGTCGAGAATCACCTTCGATTCTCACCGAATTTGACTTGGGCAATTTTCTGGATCCCGCTGGACCGGATCAAATGTTAAGACGCTGTTTTGAACCGCTTTTAGGGTTTCTTCAGGTGGGACCCATAACGGTCATAAAGGAGTATTCTACCGTATAAATACACGCGTATTTTGAACAGAAAAAAGACACAGAAAAAGACGAAGCCGCGCCGCCGACCTTGACCTAGATCACGATACCTGCTCCGCCGCCGTTGCCGCTCGTGCTAGTCGATCGTCGGCCGCTTGATCGTGGTTTCCTCCAGATCTCCCGGCGACAGAAGCTTAGCCAAGCATAGTGTCTCACGCGTCTAACCAGAGATCCTTTGTCTCTTGATTCGTTGATCGGGAAAACCTTCCCCTTCCGAATCGATCGAGACGATCGATCCTAGTGTGACCGTTGGTAGACCTTGCTAATTTTGCTACGAAGATTGAGTCTCCAAAGTACAGCAGCCACACACCGTTGTCGCCGCCGATTCCGTGAACCGAGCTGCTGCCCTTCTTGCCGCCGCCGGTTTTGGGGAGATTCTCTCCAAGAGAGATCTAGGGTTGTGGACTCTTCGTTGACTTCAAGCACACGTCATCGAACGAAGAGGGACACCTTAGTCTCCAAAAGTTGTTTGTATTTCTTATACATTCTAGTTTCACTTTTGTTGTAAAGGAACGTTGGTTCCTAGTTGTAAGGGTTGGGTGCAACCCGTGTTGTGGGAGTGTTGTCTCCTACGTGTGGAAGGGTTCCTTCCGATAGTGCAAGGATTGGATTTCAATCCTGTTGGTGAAGTGACCGAGTCATCCCTTGTTAGGAGATAGGTCGAAGGGGGAAAGTGGATGTACCCAAATCGGGGAACCACTATAAATTGCTTGTGTCCTTTCTTTGCTGTGTTGTTTTGTTATCTTGTGCAGGTACAATTTTAATTCCGCAAAAACGCTGCAAGTCACCTATTCCCCCCCCCCCATAGGTGAAGGTAGTTGACACTAGGTGGACTTTCAAGTGGTATCAGAGGGAGGTTGCTCATCAAAAAGGTTAACACCTTGAGTAGAATCCTGCCACCAGTGTCAAAAGCATGGAGCTGGATCATGGGATCTCTCCACTAAGACTTCCCACGTGCACTAAGGAGTATTATCCCGTCTGGAAGATGAGAGTATCCTATTACCTGGAGGCTATCGATCCTCGAGCATCTCTCATCTTAGAAGAGGGTCCTTTCATTCCTATGAAGACCTCCGGCTCTGGAAAGGATATCCCAATCCCCAAGTGTATTACTGAGATGTCGGAGACTGAACTCTCATTATTTAATCTGGACAAGATGATTCGTCAGATCATCATGGATGTCTGTTCTGGACCTTCTCGATCTAGATTGGAAAAATGTGGGACGGCCAAATCTATGTGGGTAACCATCTCAGAGCTGATGGGGGGATCAAAGAAAGCAGGGATCTGCTGTCAGCAAGAGGATGAAGCCTATGTGGGGGTCCTCACCTCTGAAGATGAAGGCAAGGATCAATCGGACAGCATTAGGGCTCCGGTGTCCTTGTCAGAGACTGAAGAAGAAATTGAGGAAAGCAGTTCTGATGAGGCTGACACAACGGTCTCTGGCGCTAGTGACAATAACTCTGAAGAGCAGGTAACTTCTTCATCTTGCCCCTTCTCTCTTGAAGTTCCTGAAGACAGGAATTGTCACCCTTCAAAAAATCCTGATTCCCTGAAGAGAGCTCTTCAGAAAAGCAACCTACTTGTTGAGGAGAAAGCTCAGGAGATTGCTCGGCTGAAGATCTTGTTGGTTCTCCAATTGGCATCCAACAAGGTCAAGGACTCTAAAATCTCAGATCTAGAGAGTAGTCTAGAGAATGAGAAAAGGATAGTATCCAACTTTTCCAAGGTTGATGCTATGAAGAGAAAGGAAGAAAATGGGTGGATGTCCCAAATTATCAATTAATGGAGAAATGGGGAAACAGTATTCAGACCCCCCACTCCAGGCAGGAAGGGTACTCATCATGCCTTCAGGTATGATCACAGGAACAATCGTGGTCACTGCAAGGGTGATCTGTCCTCATGTGGAAACACCCATAGTGCAAGGGTTGTCATGGCCACCCATGAGAGAATACCTAAGGCTCATTCTGAGCCCTTTGTATTCTCGGCCACTGCCCCAACTCGGCATGAATCTGCTGGTATCAACTCTCAGAACGCTTCTCACCACCCGAGGACACAGGAAAGGGAGGTTAGAAGTCATGCAGTAAGTTCTCATGGGGACTCTGGAAGGGTGCTGACTGAAAGGAAGGCACCACCTCTCAGGCCTCATGACGCTCGGTACATGCATTCCTTCCACCCTTCCAAGTGTCACAGTGGAAGAGACAATTTTGGGAGCAGATCCTGATCTATCCCGTTTGGACCTAGGACCATGACTACCTCAGTCACTGGATCAGGTCAGAAACGGAGGTACAACATTCACACGTGTTGGTGCTGTGGCAAGGTGGGACACTTTGTCATAGACTGTTGGCACAACCCCTCTATGTCAAGGGCAAGGGCCTATCCACATCTTCTGGGCAGAGGTAGTCTTCCTGACAGGATTTCTGAGGGAAGGCATTCGAGTTTTTATGCTAACAAGAACCTAGGACCCAATATGTATTGGGTTCCTAAGGTAAAGTAACTCTCTTTTGCAGGGTAGTCTAGGTTCCCGTAAATATGATGGGAACTAGACAGAAGATGTTTCAAGACTGAATTGGAACAAATATCTGGAATAACAGAAATACTATCTACAATGGTATACTCACATTGAACACCTGGTATGCCTTAACCAGAGGGGCTAAATGATAAATCTCATAATCCCAGGTATTTTTGATCAGCTCAATTACTTAGTCATATTGTATCGACATTTACATATATATATTTATATATATACACATATATGTGTGTACACCTAAGGAAAGGTTAACACTGTAAAAATAAACCTTAGATACATTAATAAAGATTTAATCTGTAAATTCACTGGTAGATTCGAGAACAACCATCTACAGGCATAAATCAGTTCACTAAAATTTAAAGAAGATACGTCATTGGAAATCACTAAAACTTACAATTGATATCAAGAAATGTATGGAAAAACCCCGCTCAAACCCTCAATAAATTGGTAGTAAGAAATATATATATAGAAGATTTTTAAACCGTCTTAATATCAGAAGATTTCGAGAATCACTAGGTGGACTTGCAAGTGACTCTCGTGAATCCAGCATGCCTCTTTTCCCGTAGATTCCTACTGAAGAATCCCTTCGATTTCGACTTAGACAAACTCCCGCCGATGTAACACCTCCCCTGTAGTGAACGTATAATATGGGTCCGGCCGGGGCCCCACAACATACGAACGCCACAGCTTTAGTATTATAAGTTGATATAGCTACCCAAACTCAAAATACTTTGCACAACACAGCGGAAACAGAACAGGACTAGAAGTTATCCACCACTAAAGAGTAAAACAAACGGCCTTAAGGCCTTACATCAAGTGTCCAAAACAAATAGTACAACAAACATGAATGTGCTCAGCACTCCTAGTCTACCTCTGCATGCAAGCCGGACAAAACAGTCTCAAACAAACATCATCATAACTGTAGTGCTGCAAAAGAGGGAAAACACTTCATGGGGCTTAGGCCTTTCTGGCCGGCGTGCTGGCTTCTGCGTGCGATCCTTGCCCTGTAAAAATTATTAGTAACGTGGGTCAGCAAAGGCTGACCTCAAACTGTGTAACAACACATCTCCTCCCGGCCGCCCCTAACGGACCCCGGGGAACCCTCCAACCTGCAAGTCAGCACTTCGTATGCAATATAATCATCTATAAATAGAAAAGCATTAAAACAGGCTTGGATGTCTCAATCACCAAACACGTTCTCTACTGGTTGAGCATGTAATAAAAGGGCCTACTATGCAACATGTATGCAACACTCGGGCTTCGCCCAAGGCACCCTACTGCGTATGAAACTAGCATAACATCACAACATTTGGGTACTCACATTTCCCCATTGGCATAAAGCCGCAAACAATGAGGGAGACACAACTCCCTCAAACGGCGCACAGGCCGCCACATGGAATTCTTGCCAAGGCCCCACCCACTCGTGGGCTTAGCCCCGGGCTTGCCTGCAAACTCTGACATCTCATGTCAGGATTCCAACAAACACAGACCGACCGATTCTAAGAAGCCTTGCTGGACCCCACCCGCTCATGGCCTCTTTGCCCGGGCTTGCCCCAAGCTTGGCATTCTCGTCAGTCTCACAGAAGGGGACTAGTCTCGTCGGGACACTCTCCACACATGACGCACATGTCACGGGATAGCCAGCCGACCACAGAGACATAGCCACGCCTTGGCACAACACAAACCAAGACTAAACACAACATAATCCCTCATTGTACTGCAGCGTTCCCGCGCACCAAGGAAACCATCTCCAACTCGTGCGGAGCTAACCTTGTCCCTCAAGGAAACCATCTACCGCCACGAGGAGCTAACCTTGTCCGGGTCCGACTACACGTACCTTTGCAAATAAACGGGACAATCACCATCACAACACAAACGGCATCTTGCCGCAACGGAAAATCTCTACGAATCCCTAAGTTTGTATGCAACATCACCGAGTCGGACTAACGGTCGCGACTACGGCTTCACCCACCATGCCTAATCCACTAGCGAAGCGAATCTCTAATGCAAAATATGCCGGGGACGGACTCAATCAACCCGAAAGTTCCTCTTGAAACTTGGCAAACCAAAACCCCTCTCATTTGAGAGTTCGGTGCCCAAAAATTAGGGAGAAAGAAAACTAAATGATGTTAATACATGCATCCTAAGGACCGAGAGGAGAGATGTCGTTACCTTCCGACTCCTCTTCCTTGCCATGGCAAAATAGCCGGATGGAAATCTTCGCAACACTCCAAGCTTCACGGATCCGGACTCGGCTCGCGATTTGGAGCTCCGAAACCCTTCCTACAGCCCAAGACCTTCTTCTTCTTCCTCCTTGCTCTAGTTTTCTCAAGAACTTAGAAAGAGAAGACTTGGAAAACAAATGAGGGTTTCCAACCCTAGAATCGGACTTAACTTCCCAAGAACAGTCCTGAGCCATCAGATCCCAAAATCTGGGAAAGAATGGCCACGATTCGCCTGGAAAATAAAAGACCTGGGCCGAACACGGCCTGGCATACGCTCGTGTCCAGGGCCGTGTGCCTCATTCGTCGTCTCAAATCGACGCGCCTGGAACCGCATACGGGCATCCGACACGCCCGTGTCCAACCCGACACGCCCGTGTCCCCAGTGACACGGCCGTGTGGTCGGCTGTGTGCCTCCAACAACACGGCCCCGAAACCAACCCGAGAGATGACACGGCCTGGGACACGCCCGTGTCCCAAGCCGTGTGCCAAGTCTCGATACCCGTCGACAGACTTTGTGTCGACACCGCGGAAAAAACGTCGAGCGAAGATCGTCGACCAAGCGGGACACGCCCTGTGACACGCCCGTGTCACAGGCCGTGTGCCCCAGTCTCGACACTTTGTCGAGCGAATGTGTCGACACTTGGGCCGAGTGTCGACACTTGGGCCGAGTGTCGACACGGCCTCGACACGCCCTGCGACACGCCCGTGTCGCAGGCCGTGTGCCCCACTCTCGACACTTTGTCGAGCGAAAGTGTCGACACTTGGGCCGAGTGTCGACACGGCCTCGACACGCCCTGCGACACGCCCGTGTCGCAGGCCGTGTGCCCCACTCTCGACACTTTGTCGAGCGAAAGTGTCGACACTTGGGCCGAGTGTCGACACAGCCTCGACACGCCCTGCGACATGCCCGTGTCGCAGGCCGTGTGCCCCACTCTCGACACTTTGTCGAGCGAAAGTGTCGACACTTGGGCCGAGTGTCGACACGGCCTTGACACGCCCTGCGACACGCCCGTGTCGCAGCCCGTGTGCCCCCTGCCAGAAACCCAAAAATGTTCAGAACTGCAGACTGAACCTCTTGCAAAAACTGGGGTGTTACAGCTCTCCCCCACTTAACAGAATTTCGTCCCGAAATTTTCAAAACAAAAGGGTACAAAACTTAAATTGTACCTGACATGAAGAGTTCTGGATAATCTTCTAGCATGGCCTGTTCTCGTTCCCAAGAGAACTCCTCACGACCGCAGTTGTCCCATCGAACTTTCACGAGTTTGACTTCTTTATTCCGCAACTGCCGAGTCTCCGAATCCTCTATAGCAATCGGGAGGACTCGCGTCCTCAAGTCTTCCTCAATCGGCACCGATGTCGGCTCTATCACCACGCTAGCCTCCACCAAGGCTTTTCTCAAAGCGGAGACGTGGAAGACGTCATGTAATCCACTCAAGTCTGCGGACAATGCCAACCGATATGCTGCTTCTCCTACCCGCTCAACAATTTCAAAAGGCCCCAAAAACCTTGGACTCAACTTCTTGAGTCGGCGAATCCGTGAGACGCCTTTGAACGGCTTGACCTTCAGATAAACCCAATCACCAACTGTAAATTCCAACTTCCGGTGACGAGCATTAAAATATTTTGCTTGCCTGTCTTGTGCCACCTTCATACGCTCTTGGATGGTCCGTACCAACTCACAAGCGTCAACTACCGCACCCTTTCCCAAAAGTTTGGTGTCTCCCGCCTCTGCCCAAGACATTGGCGTTCGACACCGCCTCCCATACAAAGCTTCGTATGGCGCCATCTTTATACTAGCTTGAAAACTGTTGTTGTACGCAAATTCTACCATGAAGAGGTGATCCTCCCACCTCTTGCCAAAATCAAGAACGCACATCCTCAACATGTCCTCCATAGTACGGTTCGTTCTCTCCGTTTGCCCATCCGTTTGAGGATGGAACGCCGTACTAAACTTTAGCTTCGTACCCAAGCTCTTCTGAACCAATCTCCAGTCCTTGGACGTAAATCGTCCATCTCGATCACTGACTATGCTCTTAGGAACTCCGTGCAGTCGCACAATGTTGCGAACATACAACTCCACCAGCTTCTCCACGCTGTCCTCTTTCCGATTTGGGATGAAGTGAGCCACCTTGGTTAGGCGATCCACGATCACCCAAATAGCATCATTACCATGCTGCGACCTAGGCAAACCATGCACAAAGTCCATGGAGATGTCCTCAAATTTCCATTCAGGAATTGGAAGGGGCTTCAGGAACCCGCCGGGTTTCTGACATTCGGCCTTCACCAAGGCACATGTTTGGCAACGACTCACATACAAAGCTACATCTCGCTTCAACCCCGGCCACCAAAAGGATTTCTTCATATCCAAGTACATCTTTGTACTGCCCGGGTGAATGGAGTACTTTGAGAAGTGAGCCTCAAACATCAACTCCTCACGGAGATTGCCAAACTGCGGTACACAAACCCTTCCATCCTTTCTCAAGATTCCCCCATTCATCTCCCAGGCGCTACTCTCGCCCTTTTGAGCCTCCAACACAAAAGGTTGAAACTCCACATCTAATCGAGTCGCTTCCCGAATACGATCGGACAAGTCGCTTTGCACTTCAATCCAGTTCAACCGAGCCACGCTAGACTCGCCTCTCGCAACACATTCCAACCCAAGGGACTCCCATTCCCGAACCAACCGCTCATCATGAGCTTCGATCCAATTTCCTTGCCCCGAGTACTTTCTACTCAACGCATCCGCCACCACATTGGCCTTACCCGGCGTATGCTGAATCGCCACTTCGTAGTCTCCAAGGAATTCAACCCATCTGCGTTGCCGCATGTTCAAGTCCTTCTGATCCAAGAGATACTTCAGGCTTTTATGGTCCGTGAAGATCTCCACCCTTGCGCCATACACATAGTGTCGCCATATTTTCAACGCGAAGATTACCGCCGCCAACTCCAAGTCATGGACGGGGTAATTCCTCTCATGAGGTTTCAGCTGTCGAGACCCAAAAGCTATTACCTTGCCATGTTGCACCAACACGCAACCCAAACCGCATCCCGATGCGTCACTGAAAATCTGAAATCCATCGGTCCCTTGCGGTAAACTCAGGATCGGAGCCGTCATAAGCCTCTCCTTCAGTGCCTCGAATGCTTGACTGCACTCTTGGGTCCACACAAACTTATGGTCTTTACGAGTGAGTGAGGTGAGGGGTAGAGCTATCTTCGAGAAATTCTCCACGAATCTCCTATAGTACCCGGCTAGTCCAAGAAAACTTCGGACTTCTGCCACGGTCCTCAACACCGGCCAATCTCTGATGGCCTCCACTTTCGCCGGATACACCGCCACCCCATCACCACTAATCACGTGGCCCAAAAATGTCACCTTCTCCAGCCAGAACTCGCATTTGGAGAATTTTGCATACAACTCATTCCCCTTCAATACTTGCAAAACAATTCTCAAGTGGGTCTCATGCTACACTTGCGATTTGGAATACACCAAAATGTCATCAATGAAGACAACCACAAACGAATCCAAGTATTCCAAAAATACCCGATTCATAAGGTCCATGAACACCGATGGTGCATTCGTCAACCCGAACGGCATCACCGTAAACTCAAAGTGTCCATACCTTGTACCAAAGGCAGTCTTGGGTATGTCCTCGTCCCGAATTCGCAGCTGATAGTAGCCTGACTTCAAGTCCAGTTTCGAATATACCTCTGACCCCACCAATTGGTCGAACAAATCGTCTATCCGAGGGATCGGATACTTATTCTTGATGGTCAATTTATTCAGCTCTCGGTAGTCTATGCATAGGCGCATGCTACCATCTTTATTTTTTACAAACAACACCGGTGCGCTCCACGGTGAAGAACTGGGTCTAATATACCCTTGCTCCAACAGTTCCTGTAGCTGTACCTTAAGTTCCGCTAACTCCTTTGGTGCCATCCTAAAAGGGGGACGCGACACCGGTCTAGCCTCCGGCATTAACTCGATCGAGAAGTCGATCTCCCGCCGAGGAGGCACTCCAGGAAGTTCATCCGGAAACACATCCTTGAACTCTGCTACCACAGGCACTTCCTCAAACGAAAGTTTGGAGAGACGAACCTCCAACAATGCTACCAGCACCACACCTCCCTGGTTAACCGCCTGCATCATTTGTATGGCCGTAATTAGGGAATGGGCTACTCCACAAAGGCCCATAAACTTGACTTCCGCTTGCCCCTTACTCTTTAGGGTCACTACCTTGGATAAACAATCAATGCTGGCGCGCTGCTCTGCAAGCCAGTCCATTCCCAAAATGACATCGAACTCTACTAACGGCAACACTGCCGCTTCCAAAATGAAGTCAACTCCGTCTAGCTCCCAACAGATGCGCCCTTTAGCCCCGGTGGTCATAGATGACCCATTGGGCATGCGCACTTTCAGTTCCACGTCCGCCGAGAAAGTCTCAACTCCTACCCTTCGGATGAAACTCTCCGCAAGAAAAGAGTGCGAAGCCCCAGTATCGAACAATACCCTAGCGGGGTATCCAGAAACTAACACGAAGCCTACAACAAGACAACACACGGAAAGGGGGTCTAAAAGTATGAATCACAAATGCAAACTTAAATTTTCTTCATACCTGTCACCACATTGGTTTGGCGGATCGCTTCTTGCTGTCCAAGATTGTAAGCCCTTGGTTGCACCGGTTGGAACCGAGAAGCGCTCGACTCCGCCATCTTTCCTTTCTCCGCAGCACTGGGGCCCGAGCGCACAGACTGCTCCTGCTTTGACTTTTGCCCCGCTCCCCCTTGCTGACAAGCACGGGCTATGTGCCCAACCTTCCCGCAGTTGTAACACGTCGGCGGTCCCCTAGAGTGAGAAGCCCCAGGCGTCCAAGTGCTCCTCTCACCCGACCTGGAAGGGTGAGGCTTCCTCCTCCACCTGCTCCCATCAGACTTTACATGAGATTGGGAGGGCTTCCCTTCCCCATGCTTGGGAGTAAAACCCTTTCGACGCTGGGTTCGCTCCAGATCACTCTCCAAACTCCTGGCGGCTTCAACTAGCTCATCAAATCCCGCCCTCTTCATGGAGATGAGAGGATGTCTCAGATTCTCCCTCAAACCTTGGTAGAAGAGGTTATCCCTCTCTACATCATCCGCCATTGTCGTTCCCGCATAACGACCCAAACGGGTGAACTCTTGCACGTACTCATCCACTGTCTTGTCTCGCTGCATTAGATGCAGAAACTGCCTCTGCAGGGCCAACCGTGTTGAAACTGGAATATACCTCTTAAGAAAAGCGTCCCCAAACTCTTCCACTGACGGGGTGCGCCCCGGGAACAGGCGGCCGCTATGGCTCACCCACCACAATTTGGCGTCTCCTTCCAACATGAACGCCGCATACTCGGATTTCTTCTCCTCTGGCATCTCTGCCGCCCTTAACAGTTCTTGAATACGAACCCACCAATCCTCCGCGTCCGTTGGCGTTCCTACACCCTTGAAAGACGGGGGATGGAAACTCAGGAAATACTTCATGTGCCGGTCTCCATGCCCTACCACCACCCTTTCTGCCAAAGGCTCCACTCGCCTGGCTTCTCCGCCTGGCACGGCCGTCGCCGTGTCCGGTGTAGCAGGGGTTGCTACCTGGGCTGCAGCCGCCGCTTGCGCCGCCACCATCGTTTCTGCAAGCATACGGCAGAAGTCAGCCGGGTTTACACCCGTGCCCAGAAGGCCTGGAGCAGTTGCACTGCTCGCCGAGAGATCATCCATTGCTCTTGAAGTGCCCGCCTCATTGCTTGCACTCTTCAAGAAAACAAGAAATAAGGGATTAGTCTCCAATCTCAGGACTAGAACATAACGACACTCACGGTCCCGCATTACTCTTATGTGGATAACTTCTCTACGCACTGACCTTGAATCTAACCTGCCTCTAATACCAAATTGTAGCACCTCCCCTGTAGTGAACAAATAATATGGGTCCGGTCGGGGCCCCACAACATACGAACGCCACAGCTTTAGTATTATAAGTTGATATAGCTACCCAAACTCAAAACACTTTGCACAACACAGCGGAAACAGAACAGGACTAGAAGTTATCCACCACTAAAGAGTAAAACAAATGGCCTTAAGGCCTTACATCAAGTGTCCAAAACAAATAGTACAACAAACATGAATGTGCTCAGCACTCCTAGTCTACCTCGGCATGCAAGCCGGACAAAACAGTCTCAAACAAACATCATCATAACTGTAGTGCTGCAAAAGAGGGAAAAACACTTCATGGGGCTTAGGCCTTTCTAGCCGGCGTGTTGACTTCTGCATGCGATCCTTGCCCTGTAAAAATTATTAGTAACGTGGGTCAGCAAATGCTGACCTCAAACTGTGTAACAACACATCTCCTCCTGGCCGCCCCTAACGGACCCCGGGGAACCCTCCAACCTGCAAGTCAGCACTTCGTATACAATATAATCATCTATAAATAGAAAAGCATTAAAACAGGCTTGGATGTCTCAATCACCAAACACGTTCTCTACTGGTTGAGCATGTAATAAAAGGGCCTACTATGCAACATGTATGCAACACTCGGGCTTCGCCCAAGGCACCCTACTGCGTATGAAACTAGCACAACATCACAACATTTGGGTACTCACATTTCCCCATTGGCATAAAGCCGCAAACAATGAGGGAGACACAACTCCCTCAAACGGCGCACAGGCCGCCACATGGAATTCTTGCCAAGGCCCCACCCGCTCGTGGGCTTAGCCCCGGGCTTGCCTGCAAACTCTGACGTCTCATGTCAGGATTCCAACAAACACAGACCGACCGATTCTAAGAAGCCTTGCTGGACCCCACCCGCTCATGGCCTCTTTGCCCGGGCTTGCCCCAAGCTTGGCATTCTCGTCAGTCTCACAGAAGGGGACTAGTCTCGCCGGGACACTCTCCACACATGACGCACATGTCACGGGATAGCCAGCCGACCGCAGAGACATAGCCACGCCTTGGCACAACACAAACCAAGACTAAACACAACATAATCCCTCATTGTACTGCAGCGTTCCCGCGCACCAAGGAAACCATCTCCAACTCGTGCGGAGCTAAACTTGTCCCTCAAGGAAACCATCTACTGCCACGAGGAGCTAACCTTGTCCGGGTCCGACTACACGTACCTTTACAAATAAACGGGACAATCACCATCACAACACAAACGGCATCTTGCCGCAATGGAAAATCTCTACGAATCCCTAAGTTCGTATGCAACATCACCGAGTCGGACTAATGGTCGCGACTACGGCTTCACCCACCATGCCTAATCCACTAGCGAAGCGGATCTCTAATGCAAAATATGTCGGGGACGGACTCAATCAACCCGGAAGTTCCTCTTGAAACTTGGCAAACCAAAACCCCTCTCATTTGAGAGTTCGGTGCCCAAAAATTAGGGAGAAAGAAAACTAAATGATGCTAATACATGCATCCTAAGGACCGAGAGGAGAGATGTCGTTACCTTCCGACTCCTCTTCCTTGCCATGGCAAAATAGCCGGATGGAAATCTTCGCAACGCTCCAAGCTTCACGGATCCGGACTCGGCTCGCGATTTGGAGCTCCGAAACCCTTCCTACAGCCCAAGACCTTCTTCTTCTTCCTCCTTGCTCTAGTTTTCTCAAGAACTTAGAAAGAGAAGACTTGGAAAACAAATGAGGGTTTCCAACCCTAGAATCGGACTTAACTTCCCAAGAACAGTCCTGAGCCGTCAGATCCCAAAATCTGGGAAAGAATGACCACGATTTGCTTGGAAAATAAAAGATCTGGGCCGAACACGGCCTGGCACACGCCCGTGTCCAGGGCCGTGTGCCTCATTCGCCATCTCAAATCGACGCGCCTGGAACCGCACACGGGCATCCGACACGCCCGTGTCCAACCCGACACGCCCGTGTCCCCAGTGACACGGTCGTGTGCCTCCAACAACACGGCCCCGAAACCAACCTGAGAGATGACACGGCCTGGGACACGCCCGTGTCCCAAGCTGTGTGCCAAGTCTCGACACCCGTCGACAGACTTTGTGTCGACACCGCGGAAAAACGTCGAGCGAAGATCGTCGACCAAGCGGGACACGCCCTGTGACACGCCCGTGTCACAGGCCGTGTGCCCCAGTCTCGACACTTTGTCGAGCGAATGTGTCGACACTTGGGCCGAGTGTCGACACGGCCTCGACACGCCCTGCGACACGCCCGTGTCGCAGGCCGTGTGCCCCACTCTCGACACTTTGTCGAGCGAAAGTGTCGACACTTGGGCCGAGTGTCGACACGGCCTCGACACGCCCTGCGACACGCCCGTGTCGCAGGCCGTGTGCCCCACTCTCGACACTTTGTCGAGCGAAAGTGTCGACACTTGGGCCGAGTGTCGACATGGCCTCGACACGCCCTGCGACACGCCCGTGTCGCAGGCCGTGTGCCCCACTCTCGACACTTTGTCGAGCGAAAGTGTCGACACTTGGGCCGAGTGTCGACACGGCCTCGACACGCCCTCCGACACGCCCGTGTCGCAGGCCGTGTGCCCCCTGCCAGAAACCCAAAAATGTCCAGAACTGCAGACTGAACCTCTTGCAAAAACTGGGGTGTTACAGCCGATCCCTTGTATTTCGTGTTTCGCACGAAAAACCAGTTAAAACCCCGTTAAAACCCGTCGATATCGCGTAGGAATCCCGCCGACCCTTCATATTCCTCATTTCCGTCGAAGTGGTTCATTTTCGTCGATATCCTGCAAGGATCCCGCCGCTCCTTCCGACGACATCCCGCAGGAATCCCGCAGCCCCTTCCATCGACATCCCGCAGGAATCCCGCAATTTCTTCTGTTGATATCCCGCAGGCAACTCGCCGATTCTTCCTTCCGTGGATCACTCCTCTCTCGTCCAGGGATTTCTTCGCGGTTTCGATCAAACAAAGTCGCGAGCGCCTCCCGGTTTTCCGTCGTCTCCGTCGAGTCTCACCGTCTACGCTTTTGGGTAACCACATCCTCACCCTTACAGGGACTTTAATGTTAGTGTCGCTTCCCTCTTGATTTCTGATTAGGCGTAGAATTGGGATTCCCTCCCTAGGTTTGCAATGGCTCCAAGGACAACCGCCGGCCTGGTCAATGGATGTGAGTTGGTTCGAACAGGGTGCTCATATGCTTCGAATGAATTCAGAAACATCATCATCATGCTTGAAGAGGCTGGACTCTCTTTCATACTGGAGCACCCCTGCAAAATCTTGGACAAGGAAGTGATGGAGTTCTTCGCAACCGCCAAACTCCGGAATGAAGACTCTCTCATCAAGAGTAAGGTTGCAGGTGCAAGGATCAAGATGTCTGCAAGCAAGCTGACCCAATACTTGCAGCTCACTAGTTCTGAGCACGAGGATTATCTGGAGGAACAGGATAAAACCAGGACATTATTATTATGTGGACTCGCTAGAGGAACCAGATCGATAAAGCGAAAGGAAATGAATGAGGAGGGAAAACTTCTGTCCGACATCATTGGGAAAGTACTGATATGCAAACCCGGCTCACATGACCACATCTCAGCGGACATGTTCAAGATCCTTGTGGCGATTGTCTGCAGAAAGAGATTCAACTGGGGGGCGTTGCTTTTTGAGAATATTAAGGACACTCTCAGATCTCCACGCTTTGGAAGAATCATCAGCATATATCTCAATCAGTTAAACGGAGATAGGTTTGACATGAGTAAAGGAGTTCCATTGCATTATTTGAATAAAATGGACTCCAGCGTATTTGACAGATGGGAGAGACGCATCGGGCAGGCTGCCATGGTAGAACAACAAGAAGAATCTCCTGCCGAGGACGGAACTGTAGCTGATTCCTTGGTTATTCCCAGTGAAATTCCTGATGCACTGACTGCAGGAATTGAGGGGGAGCCTCTACCCGCTTCTGCTAATATCATATCTGGCATCTCTCAGATAGCTAGAGATGCAGTTGCGGATCTACAAGAAGAAAGTGAAGCTGTGATGGAAAATGAGGCGGCCCTGAACGTGAATGATCTAGGAGCCGGAGGTAATGTAGAGGAAAATTATGAGGGAGGTTTGGAAGATGATGCAGCTGAGAATGATTTCATGGATGATGAGGATGAGGAAGAAGGAAATGCGAGACAGGAAGTATCGGAGCCTCAGGACATCACTAAAGTTCCATCTGAAAAGCAAGCTCCGGAGATCATTCCTGAGAAAATTAGTGCAATAGTGGAGGGGGAGTCCTCTCAGCAGAGACTGCTAAGTACTTCCGAGAAATCTACTGAGGCTGCAAGTATTCCCCCTTAGAGATTGTGCTAGTGTCCAGCTCTACAAGTGAATCTGCTGAAGAGCAAGGCCAAGGAATGCCTCAGGATCATCCACTACGAGCTGATCTAGCTAATCACACGGTGAATGTTATTCAAGGTATCGTGGATGAGCTCAAAGCATCTTTTGAGAAAGCTCAAATAAAATGTTAAAAAGAATTAAGAAATCTGAGAATCTCATGCTCAAGAACGTTGTAGAAATCAATCACAAACTGGATTTGATGGAAAAGAAGTTTGAAGACAAGTATACAGCAGCCGGCCAAGCTGTAACTCTTCTTATGGACGGATTGAAAAAGAACACCGATACTCTCGCAGTAGTGAATCAGAATGCTCATGTCGTAGCAAATAACGTTCAAAAGTTTGGTGGTAATATGGTGACTCTTAACAGCAATCAACAGGCCTTGATTACCGAGTTCTCCAAGACTACAAAGCACATTGATGAGTCACTACATTCTTATGCAAACTCCATTGCAGTCGAAGCCAAAAAGGGGGAGAAAGAATATACAGCTAAGATGGCCGAGCTTCAAGAAATCATAATCAAAAATTTTGAGCAGTCAAACATATATGTTTATGACAGTTGCTGGTGGATGCTCAAACAAGCGTTAGGCGCTAATATCCCTGAAAATCCTGAGGGTAATCCTGCTCCTGAAAATAATACTGCGGCTGATGAGGGAGCAAGTGCTGAAGAAGTTCCTTTAAGTGAAGCTGATGCCCATAGGGCTGCTAGGGCCACCTCCAAGGCAAAACTGATGGCAATGTTTGACCAAGGAGCCCTAGCAAAAGCTAGGGACAAGAGAAAATCCCAAGAAGGGACATCTAAGGAAACGCAAGCTGAAAAGAGAATCAGATTGAAGGAGGATGAAGTAAGGAATGAAAGGTGGAGTCCGGTATCAAAGAGTATTATCTTGGACACGTTCTGGCTACAAGAAAAAGGGGAAATCAATCAGAACGACGTATACAGCCAGCATGAGTGGGAGCTGCACAAGACCTATGAAGCTAAACGGAACATCTTCTTCAGGACCAACACTGCGGTAGATAAAGCTCCTCCTCCCAGATACTATCCAAAGCCCAAGGAGTACGTTGAGAGGTAAAGAAAGACGTTTTTGGCTCAAAAACATAAGGATGACCTAGCCAAAGAGCAATAGACAGAAATGTATAGCTTGTCATTGTCTCATGAACACTTTTTTCTTTTCTTATTGTTATATGAACAATCTTGGGAATATATATATATATGTATATGAATTTATGATTGACTCAAGTTTTGATCTGTTTGCCTCTATTTCCTTGTGCCGTATCTTTAAATTCTATATGCTGTATATATTATCTGGATAGTGGTATTCATCTTAGCTAGTAGGATTTTGGCTTCGTCAAATAGGGGGAGATTGTTGGGTAATGTATCCACAATTACCTGGATTTGAGGAAGCCACCTGTCAAGCTAAGATGAATTCACAATGTATTTGATGAAACCTTTTAAGTTGTGCTTGCAGTTATTCCATGCTAAGTGCACTCCAATGTAAGGGTACAGTAGGTCAATATACACGGGTCTGCACGACGTAATCCCTCGTTGAGCAGATCAGTGTGTTGGCCTACGTGTACTCTCTCTATTGGAGTGTACTTATTTTCAAGTACAGGGCTGTGATAATGCAAGAGCAGACAAGGAGCAAGGATGAGTCAAAGAGCAGCTCATAGGCGGAAAGACGAAAAATCATCTAAGTATTATTCGACGAGAATCACCAAGTGATTCTCGCCGATTCGGGGAGAATCACTAGTGATTCTCGCCGTCTCTATCCGGCTACATCAAAGCGTGCAAATCTGGCGCTAAGTCATAATCGTCGAGATTCATCAAGTGATTCGGCGAGAATCACTGCTGATTCTCGCCGAATCGTCGAGAATCACCGGCTGATTCTCGCCGACTCGTCGAGAATCACCTTCGATTCTCATCGAATTTGACTTGGGCAATTTTCTGGATCCCGCTGGACCGGATCAAATGTTAAGACGATGTTTTGAACCGCTTTTAGGGTTTCTTCAGGTGGGACCCATAACGGTTATAAAGGAGTATTCTACCGTATAAATACACGCGTATTTTGAACAGTAAAAAACACAGAAAAAGACGAAGTCGCGCCGCCGACCTTGACCTAGATCGCGATACCTGCTCCGCCGCCATCGCCGCTCGTGCTAGTCGATCGCCAGCCGCTTGATCGTGGTTTCTTCCAGATCTCCCGGCGACAGAAGCTTAGCCAAGCATAGTGTCTCACGCGTCTAACCAGAGATCCTTTGTCTCTTGATTCGTTGATCGGGAAAACCTTCCCCTTCCGAATCGATCGAGATGATCGATCCTAGTGTGACCATTGGTAGACCTTGCTAGCTTTGCTACGAAGATTGAGTCTCCAAAGTACAGCAGCCACACACCGTTGTCGCCGCCGATTCCGTGAACCGAGCTGCCGCCCTTCTTGCCGCCGCCGGTTTCGGGGAGATTCTCTCCAAGAGAGATCTAGGGTTGTGGACTCTTCGTTGACTTCAAGCACACATCATCAAATGAAGAGGGACACCTTAGTCTCCAAAAGTTGTTTGTATTTCTTATACATTCTAGTTTCACTTTTGTTGTAAAGGAACGTTGGTTCCTAGTTGTAAGGGTTGGGTGCAACCCGTGTTGTGTGAGTGTTGTCTCCTATGTGTGGAAGGGTTCCTTCCGATAGTGCAAGGATTGGATTTTAATCCTGTTGGTGAAGTGACCGAGTCTTCCCTTGTTGGGAGATAGGTCGAAGGGGGAAAGTGGATGTACCCAAATCGGGGAACCACTATAAATTGCTTGTGTCCTTTCTTTGCTGTGCTGTTTTGTTATCTTGTGCAGGTATAATTTTAATTCCGCAAAAATGCTGCAAGTCACCTATTCCCCCCCCCCCCATAGGTGAAGGTAGTTGACACTAGGTGGACTTTCAGTAACGACCCGGGATTTGGCCCGTATGTAACACCCCCTATCCGTCGCATAGTATATAGCAGTAGGTCCGGCCGGGGCCCGACGCCATATACCACAGACAGATCGGGTGGTTACGTACGGAAACCATCCAACCAAGCTTAACGTCCTACACAGAGCATTCTAGCGGAAGCAGGTTATATAAGTTGTAAACAAGAACCCAGCATAAGAGCACGAATGTCCACTATTACAATAATTAGGAATGTATACAAAATACCCAAAAATTGGCCTTAAGGCCTTACAGAGTGTTCCACTTGTTTAATACATGATTTACAAACCTCGGCACGCAGGCCGGTCATACATGAATAAAACAGAAAAAAAACATTTCCACTTGAGCCTTCGAGGGCCAGCTTCGCAAAAAGGGCTTTAGCCCGCTACTGACCGCTTGGTCCAGCTGCACCTGCAAGCAACACACCACCGCACGGTGGCAAACAAGGCAACGGTCAGCAATGCTGACCAAATTATAACGATCCCGCCCCCAACTCGGGGCGGCGATGCTCCTTCCCTGCATTTCATTAGCACAAGCGAGCAATGCATATTACCATAGCCATTACAACACAGACGTTGGCTCGTACGGCCACACGTCCCGTGCACTCAGGGCACATTCTCGGTGAACCGGTCGATGTTACGTCAATTAAAGCCATTAACATTCCGGACTCACCACCGCCACTTAGACGGTCATTCCTATGAGCAATTCGTCTTCCTGGTATTGGTCACGTCAATTTAAGCCATTGACCACCGAAGACCCCCATTTATGCCAACGGCGAGTGCCATGTAACTTTAGGTCTCTCTAACCCGAACGACATAGAGCGGGTACGGTTCCATCTAACCCGTGATCACATCGCAACGACAATTTAAGCCATATGCGCGGGTCAAACTTTCACCGAATCCCATTCTACCGCAAATCACATAACCCCGTTATGTTCAAGTTGGCTCTCAGGCCACCAAGTTGGCAAGATCTCATATCCGCCCAGTTTTCCGGGTGCACCTTTGGGTTAGTCCCCAAGGCTCCCTACTGCAATCTACCGCGTAGAAAACCCGAAAAACACCCAATAGCACGGAGTCTTCTCCGGCCTTATGCAATGCAACATCACCGATCCGGACTAACATGTCCGGGTAGGCTTCAACCAAAATGCATATGTCCGTTCTCGCATACGAACTCTAAACAACGGGGACTTTACATATCTACCCGAAGGAACGCCTCCAACTCTCCGCAAACTCGCGAGAGCGGGCTTCCTATGCTAAGAAAGAGAGCTATTAGTGCTCAAGATGAGGATCGTTACCCTTGCGGTCCTCTTTGGCGTCATTGAAAAGTAATCGGATAGAAATCACCGCACTTGCGTTGCCTCCGTGGATCCGGAGTCGGCTTGCGATTCGGAGCTCCGAAGCTCCTCCAATGGCGGATCTAGCTCCTCTTCCTCTTGCCTTAGCTCTTCTTTCTCCAAGGGTTTGGAGAGATGAAAAGGTAAGAAAAATGATGGATTTCAAGTCAACTCCCGGGTATATCCTCCCAGGAACAACCCCCAGCCATTGGATCTTCAATCAAGGAAACGAACGGCTTTGATTCGGGGCTGAAATGCCCAATCTGGACCGAACACGGCCTGGCACACGCCCGTGTCCAGGGCCGTGTGCCGCATTTGCCGTCAAAATCGAATCTCCTGGACACGCACACGGGTATCGAACACGCCCGTGTTCGAGCTGACACGCCCGTGTTCCAGCTGACACGGCCGTGTAGCCGGTCGTGTACCCCATGATTTTTCCCCCTCTTTCCAACCCGAGCACTGCACGGGTTCTAGGACACGCCCGTGTCCTTGCCCGTGTCACTTTGACACGCCTGGGCCCCCAGGCCGTGTACACGGGACATTTCGTCGAGGGGAGAACGACGACTGGATGACACGGCCTTGGACACGCCCGTGTCCTAGGCCGTGTGCCTTGTCTCGACGATCGTCGAGTGAATCTCGATGATTTCACCTTGATGATCGTCGACACGGGTCGACACGCCCTGAGACACGCCCGTGTCGCAGGCCGTGTGCCCATTCTCGACGAATCGTCGAGTATAACTCGACGATCTCACGGCTAAGTGTCGACACGGGTCGACACGCCCTGCGACACGCCCGTGTCGCAGGCCGTGTGCCCATTCTCGACGAATCGTCGAGAATAACTCGACGACTTCGCGGCTAAGTGTCGACACATGCTTGACACGCCCTGGGACACGCCCGTGTCCCAGGCCGTGTGCCTTCAGCCAGAAACCAAAACTGGCCCAAAACGTCCCCCTTTGCTCCTTTGAGTTTCGGGGCGTTACAACTCTCCCCCTCTTAAAAGAATTTCGCCCACGAAATTACATAAAGGAAAGATATACAAAAACAACATTTGTACCTGAGCGGAACAACTCCGGATACTCGTCAAGCATAGTCTGCTCTCGCTCCCAAGAGAGCTCCTCATGACCGCAATTGTCCCACCGGACTTTGACCATCCTGATCTCTTTATTGCGTAGCCGCTTGACCTCCGAGTCCTCAATCCGCACGGGCTTGACCTTTGTCGTTAGCCCACTATCCACCGGCACTTGATCGACCGCGATCACTTGCGTAGGCTCTTGCACCGCCTTCCGAAGCACCGAAATGTGGAACACATCGTGTAAACCACTTAGCTCCACTGAAAGCTTCAACCTATAGGCCGCTTCTCCAACTCGCTCCAGAACCTCAAACGGTCCAAGGTACCTCGGGCTTAGCTTTTTCAACCGTCGCACCCGCGAGACACCCTTGAACGGCTTGATCTTTAGGTACACATAATCACCCACAGCGAACTCCACGTTCCTGTGCTTGGCATTATAGTACTTTGCTTGCCGGTCCTGAGCGATGAGCAACCTCTCCCGAATGGTTCTCACCAAAGAAGTAGCATCATCCACTTCCGATCGCTTATACAACTTTGACTCACCCGTTTCTAACCAAGACAACGGCGTGCGACATTTCCTACCATAAAGGGCCTCGAAGGGCGCCATCTGAATACTTGCTTGGTAGCTATTGTTGTATGCGAACTCCACTAAATAAAGGTGGTCTTCCCATTGCTTTCCAAAGTCCAAGACACACATGCGAAGCATGTCTTCCATGGTTCTATTGACTCTCTCGGTCTGCCCATCCGTTTGTGGATGGAAGGCTGTGCTAAACTTCAGCTTTGTTCCCAACATTTGCTGCACCAGCCTCCAATCATTGGACGTGAACTGCCCATCCCGGTCACTCACGATGCTGCGGGGCACACCATGAAGCCGTACTATGTTATCCACATATAGCTTTGCCAGCTTCTCCACCGGATCGTCCTTCCTATGTGGAATAAAATGCAACACCTTCGTTAATCGATCCACGACCACCCAGATGGCGTCGTTCCCCTTTTGCGACCTTGGCAAACCGTGCACAAAGTCCATAGAGATGTCGTCAAATTTCCACTCCGGAATAGGCAAGGATTTAAGAAATCCTCCCGGCTTTTGGCACTCCGCCTTTACCAAGGCGCAGGTTTGGCACTTCGCTACGTATAGCGCCACATCCTTTTTCAAACCCGGCCACCAAAATAGCTTCTTTACATCACGGTACATCTTCGTGCTCCCCGGGTGAATCGAGTACTTGGTATGGTGCGCCTCGTACAACAACTCCACCCGTAAATTGCCCACACTTGGGACGCACAGACGACCGTCTTTCCAAAGCAATCCGTCCTCCACGACGAATTGGGAATTTGACCCATCCAGGGCCTCTATCATGAACTGCTTCATATGAGCATCCATATCCAAAGCCTGCCGAATCCGATCAGCCAGGTCATATTGGACTTCAGTCCAATTCAGAACTGCTTCAGCACTAGATTGTCTATCCACACAAACAATCTCCAACGCCTCCAGCTCCTGCACCAACCGCTCATCATGCACTGATAGCCAATTCGCTTGAGCTGGGGCTCGGCGACTCAACGCGTCCGCAACCGCATTCCCTTTGTCAGGCACGTAGTGGATCTTGAATGTATAGTCCCCCAGGAACTCCATCCACCTACGTTGCCGCATATTCAGATCTTTCTGATCTATCAGGTACTTCAGACTCTTGTGATCGGTGTAGATATCAATCTTCACACCGTACAAATAGTGTCTCCACAGCTTCAAGGCGAAAATCACGGCCGCTAACTCCAAGTCATGGACCGGATAATTCCTCTCGTGCACTTTTAGCTGTCTCGAGCCATAAGCTATCACGCTTCCGTGCTGCAGTAGCACACAACCCAAACCGCTGCCTGAAGCATCGTTATATATCTCATAGCCTTCGGTTCCAACCGGCGAACTCAGCACAGGCGCCGTGGTCAACCGAGACTTCAACTCCTCAAAAGCTCGCGCGCACTCCGGCGTCCAAACGAACTTATGCTCCTTCCTCGTCAAAGTAGTGAGAGGTAACGCTATCCGCGAGAAGTTCTCTACGAAGCGCCTATAATAGCCGACAAGCCCCAAAAAGCTCCGGACTTCTGCTACTGTAGCAAGCGCAAGCTCAGGCCACTCCCGTATCGCAACAATCTTCGCCGGATCCACAGCAATACCCTCTCCACTCACTATATGCCCGAGGAACGCCACTGAGGATAGCCAAAACTCGCACTTCGAGAACTTGACATACAACTGGTTTCTCCTGAGTGTCTCCAACACCAAATGGAGATGCTTGAAGTGATCTTCCTCACTTTGCGAGTACACCAAAATATCGTCGATGAAGACGATCACGAAATGGTCTAAGTACTCCCTGAACGTCCTGTTCATCAAATCCATGAATACTGACGGCGCATTAGTCAGCCCAAACGGCATGACCGTAAACTCATAATGCATGTATCTCGTACTAAACGCTGTCTTCGGGATATCACTCTCCCTTATCCGCAGCTGATAGTACCCAGACTTGAGATCTAACTTCGAGTACACCGTCGACCCGACTAACTGATCAAAGAGATCATCAATCCTAGGGATCGGGTACTTATTCTTCTCAGTCAGCTTGTTTAGCTCCCGATAATCAATACATAATCTCAAGCTTCCGTCCTTCTTCTTAACAAAGAGGACCGGTGCGCTCCAAGGCGAAGAACTCGGGCGCACATACCCTTGCTCCAACAACTCTTGCAGTTGAACTTTCAGCTCCGCCATTTCCTTAGGCGCTAGCCGATATGGAGATCGTGACACAGGCTTTGCACCTGGCACTAGCTCGATCGTAAAATATATCTCCCGTTGAGGCGGGGCTCCAGGAAGATCTGCGGGGAACACATCAGGGTATTCCGATACCACTGAAATACAATCCAAAGCGGGCTTCGGCTTTGCAACCTCCACTAGTGTAAAGAACAGTTCTGCTCCAGCACGAACTGCCTTCACCACCTGAAGAGCAGACATCAACGTCTTGCTCGACCCCTTTAAGCCCGTAAAAGTCATCTCACGACTCGCTCCCAGCTTTACTTCCTTGCTACCGCAATCTATATGGGCCTGCTGCTCCGAGAGCCAGTCCATGCCAAATATGACGTCGAACTCCATTAACGGCAGTAAAGACGCCCGTAGGTCGAACTCCTGCTCTCCAATACGAATCTTAACATCGCAGATCCTAACCGCTCGCATCGAACACCCATTGGGCAACAACACATCCAACTTATCCTTCGTCATCGAAGAAGGGACTCCGATGCGTGATATAAATCCTTCGGACAAGAAGGAGTGTGAAGCTCCCATATCGAAGAGTGCTCGTGCCGGATTTTCACAAATCAATACAAATCCTAAACAAGCAGTGGTAAGGTAACATATACATAACAAGTATTTAAAGAAATTAACTTGCTATAAATTAAACCGTACCTGTCACCACATCGGCTTGTTTAATGGCCTCCTGTTGGCCAAGATTGTAGACCCTTGGTAAGGCCGGAGCATAGTGGGATGCGGTCGACTCCACCGCCTTTCCCTTCTCTTCGTAGGTAGCTCCTGGCCTCCTCTCGGACTTAGGACGTCCGCTCCAACAATCACGGGCGAAATGCCCCGTCTTTCCACACGTAAAGCACACACCCGGGGTCCGACCCGTAGTCGCCCCAGAAGCGCCAGAAGGAGCTGGACCCGAAGTCCTATGCTTCTTGAAAGACTTCCGATAGCCGGACTTTGAAGTAGTCGGCACTCTGAACTCAGATTTCTTATCAGCCAAGCCTTTCTTCGCTTGTACATTCTTCATGTCCTTCTCCAAGGACCGGGCAGTATTGACCAAGGTTAAGAAACCCTGCGTCATTGGCCCCGACAGTAATAATCTCAGCTCATCCCTCAGGCCTTCATAAAAACGATTAGTCTTGCGCTCCTCATCCATGATGGTAGAGCTCGCATAACGACTCAACCGCGTAAACTCGTGGAGATATTCATCCACGCTCCTCTCACCCTACACCAACTTCAGGAACTCATTCTCCATTGAAATCCTCTGAGTAGAAGGGAGGTATCTTGCCAAGAACAATCCCGAGAACTCTTCCATCGGAACGTCTATCAGTTGTCTACCTCTCAAATGATGCAGCTCCAATCCTTCCCACCACATCCTCGCTTCACCGTCCAGCAGGAACGTAGCGATGGTGGTCATCTGCCACTCCTCCGTCTCCGTCGCTGTCATGACTCTCTTCACCCTAGAGAGCCAGTCTTCAGCCTGAGATGGGGTTCCCAACCCCGAGAATAACGGAGGGTTAAAGCTCATTACATGCTTCAACTGCCTCTCAGTCGCCCTCCTTGGCACTATTGGTTCCACAACCACTTGCTCCATACTCCTCGGCTCAGCCTCTTGAAGAGGTACTTGCTCCATCATAGGAGCTGGCTGCTGCGCTTGCCTCCCAGGCTGCGCATTGATCACGGCCAACACCGCTTCAGCCACCAATCTTATATTTTCAGCCGACAGAGGTGTTGCGGGAGCAACATCCGGTGCACTACTTGCCTCAGAAACTCGGCGTTCTGACGGCCCAACACCACTTCTGGTCACCTATAGTGGTACAAAACACCGTTAAGCGACCAAACAAATTGCAAACAGCAATTATAGGAACACGCAGGTTCCTCAAACACGAGTATTTTCATTCCTAAGTGGACATTCATGGGTTATTTTACCGTTATAACGATGACGCACACAATGTGCTCACCACCCCTTAAAAAGAATTCGCCCACGAATTCACCTTAAGCCCGACCAAAACCAGTAGTCTGATACCAAATTGTAACACCCCCTATCCGTCGCATAGTATATAGCAGTAGGTCCGGCCGGGGCCCGACGCCATATACCACAGACAGACCGGGTGGTTACGTATGGAAACCATCCAACCAAGCTTAACGTCCTACACAGAGCATTCTAGCGGAAGCAGGTTATATAAGTTGTAAACAAGAACCCAGCATAAGAGCACGAATGTCCACTATTACAATAATTAGGAATGTATACAAAATACCCAAAAATCGGCCTTAAGTCCTTACAGAGTGTTCCACTTGTTTAATACATGATTTACAAACCTCGGCACGCGGGCCGGTCATGCATGAATAAAACAGAAAAAAACATTTCCACTTGAGCCTTCGAGGGCCAGCTTCGCAAAAAGGGCTTTAGCCCGCTACTGACCGCTTGGTCCAGCTGCACCTGCAAGCAACACACCACCGCACGGTGGCAAACAAGGCAACGGTCAGCAATGCTGACCAAATTATAACGATCCCGCCCCCAACTCGGGGCGGCGATGCTCCTTCCTTGCATTTCATTAGCACAAGCGAGCAATGCATATTACCATAGCCATTACAACACAGACGTTGGCTCGTACGGCCACACGTCCCGTGCACTCAGGGCACATTCTCGGTGAGCCGGTCGATGTTACGTCAATTAAAGCCATTAACATTCCGGACTCACCACCGCCACTTAGACGGCCATTCCTATGAGCAATTCGTCTTCCTGGTATTGGTCACGTCAATTTAAGCCATTGACCACCGAAGACCCCCATCTATGCCAACGGCGAGTGCCATGTAACTTTAGGTCTCTCTAACCCGAACGACATAGAGCGGGTACGGTTCCATCTAACCCGTGCTCACATCGCAACGACAATTTAAGCCATATGCGCGGGTCAAACTTTCACCGAATCCCATTCTACCGCAAATCACATAACCCCGTTATGTTCAAGTTGGCTCTCAGGCCACCAAGTTGGCAAGATCTCGTATCCGCCCAGTTTTCTGGGTGCACCTTTGGGTTAGTCCCCAAGGCTCCCTGCTGCAATCTACCGCGTAGAAAACCCGAAAAACACCCAATAGCACGGAGTCTTCTCCGGCCTTATGCAATGCAACATCACCGATCCGGACTAACATGTCCGGGTAGGCTTCAACCAAAATGCCTATGTCCGTTCTCGCATACGAACTCTAAACAACGGGGAATTTACATATCTACCCGAAGGAACGCCTCCAACTCTCCGCAAACTCGCGAGAGCGGGCTTCCTATGCTAAGAAAGAGAGCTATTAGTGCTCAAGATGAGGATCGTTACCCTTGCGGTCCTCTTTGGCGCCATTGAAAAGTAATCGGATAGAAATCACCGCACTTGCGTTGCCTCCGTGGATTCGGAGTCGGCTTGCGATTCGGAGCTCCGAAGCTCCTCCAATGGCGGATCTAGCTCCTCTTCCTCTTGCCTTAGCTCTTCTTTCTCCAAGGGTTTGGAGAGATGAAAAGGTAAGAAAAATGATGGATTTCAAGTCAACTCCCGGGTATATCCTCCCAGGAACAACCCCCAGCCATTGGATCTTCAATCAAGGAAACGAACGGCTTTGATTCGGGGCTGAAATGCCCAATCTGGACCGAACACGGCCTGGCACACGCCCGTGTCCAGGGACGTGTGCCGCATTCGCCGTCAAAATCGAATATCCTGGACACGCACACGGGTATCGAACACGCCCGTGTTCGAGCTGACACGCCCGTGTTCCAGCTGACACGGCCGTGTAGCCGGCCGTGTACCCCATGATTTTTCCCCCGTTTCCAACCCGAGCACTGCACGGGTTCTAGGACATGCCCGTGTCCTTGCCTGTGTCACTTTGACACGCCTGGGCCCCCAGGCCGTGTACACGGGACATTTCGTCGAGGGGAGAACGACGACTGGATGACACGGCCTTGGACACGCCCGTGTCCTAGGCCGTGTGCCTTGTCTCGACGATCGTCGAGTGAATCTCGATGATTTCACCTTGACGATCGTCGACACGGGTCGACACGCCCGTGTCGTAGGCCGTGTGCCCATTCTCAACGAATCGTCGAGTATAACTCGACAATCTCACGGCTAAGTGTCGACACGGGTCGACACGCCCTGCGACACGCCCGTGTCGCAGGCCGTGTGCCCATTCTCGACGAATCGTCGAGAATAACTCGACGACTTCGCGGCTAAGTGTCGACACACGCTTGACACGCCCTGGGACACGCCCGTGTCCCAGGCCGTGTGCCTTCAGCCAGAAACCAAAACTGGCCCAAAACGTCCCCCTTTGCTCCTTTGAGTTTTGGGGCGTTACACAGTAGCCCCCCATGGCATCGCTACCGGATGGAGTGCAAGCCTAAGACTCTCATTATGTGTTTCTGCCGAATGTCAGGCGCCCAGGCACTCATGGCGGACAACCATAACGCGGATAAACTTCAGCCCTTGCCCGTTGCTCAATTCATTAGTTCAATAACCAGGCTAATGCGGGTTGGCATCCCCTTGTCCGTTCAGCATTAGGCCTTTTTAAGAGCTCATCAAGCTCACAAATAGCAACACTGTCCCCGAGGGACTGGCTTCAAAATCACAGGTTAACTAGGTGTCATCGCCAGCGACACTCACTCTCGCCCGGCGTTAGCGACAGAACTCACTTTCCATCTCTAGCCCTAACCTTATCTGGATCAACATCCAGCAATCCCTGCAGCCACTTGCAGTTCTATAAACACTCATATAACACATAAACTTTGCGGGTATTTTCCTGGACTTTCACTCCAGTACTTCCTGTCACTATCCTTCACAGGCACAACCCACTGAATCCGCAAACATGTTCATTTATACGCGGAGTCTTCTCCGGTGTGCAAAATAAAACATCACCAATCCAGACCAATCTGTCCAGATGGGCTTCACACAGTATGCATATTCCGTACTTCACGTTTCCGGATCTACATGCAAGACATCTTGGGGACATCCAAAATTAACCCAAGGGGAATCCCTCAACAAGCCACCTTTTGGTGGGGGAAACCCATGCATATGCCAAATTAAGGACTTCACATGTCCAAGGAAGAAAAATTGTTACTCTTGATGATCGCTTTGGAGCCATGGAAAGCTAGCCGGATGAAAAGCACCGCAACGGTCTTGCCTCCACAAATTTGTACTCGACATGCGATTCGGGGCTCTAAAGCTCCACCGGTAGTCGGATTCCTCCTCCTTCTCCCTTGATCTCCCCACTCTCCGCCTCTTTCCAAAGAGAGAGAGAAGCCTTAGATAATGAGAGAGTTATCCTCAACTCATGAACTTATAATAGCAGGGAGATCTCAGGACTGTTAGATCCTAGTTGAAAGGAATGAACGGCCACGAAAAGCCCTGAACATCACTTTCCTGGTCCAGATACGGCCTATGACATGCCCGTGTCACAGGCCATGTACCTTAAGCGGCAAAGAAACTGACTTAACCAGACTGGGACACGGCCGTGTGACACGCCCGTGTCACAGGCCGTGTGCCAGACACGGCTTCGGACACGCCCGTGTCCAGCCCGTGTTCATCAGTCTGCCCAAGCACAGAGAAGGACACGGTACTTGACACGCCCGTGTCACAGGTCATGTGCCCTACTCGAGGATCGTCGAGTGCATTTTGGCGAACTCACTCGAGAACTCATCGAGTGCATAGCAGGACACGGCCCTGGACACGCCCGTGTCACAGGCCATGTACCTTGTAACATCTCATTTCCAATTGGGCCCATCAACTTAGATTGGGTTAGGCATATGGTGGGTGATAAGGGTTTTAATTATGTTTGACCCTTGAAGGTGGGGTGTAGCCATGTGGGGCCCACTATAGGGTCCAAGTCAAAATAGGTCAAACTGTCTTAAATAGGAACCCTAGTCACACCATGACCCCCACCACATTGCCCTAACCTTAAGAACAATCTAAGTGAACCCTAAAGCATGCCATTAGGTCACCCATTGACCCAATTTGACCAAATCAACCCTAAACCTTAAATTGGTCAAACCCACATCTAAAGGCCCAAATAGTCCAAGTGGGACACCACTATGACCCAACCCAAGTTGGGTGGTGCCATAGGGTCCATGACCCTCAAGTGGGGTCAGCTCACTAGCCATGTTGACCAAGTCAACCTAAAAAGTCAACTTGGTCAAACATGTGGCCTAAAGAGGAAAATAAGGGCTAAGCCCATTTCCCTTGGGTTAAGGACACCAACCTTGGCCCATGACCAGCTCAAGTGTCAAAGACCAGCCATACCCCTCTGGATTTGGAGAGAGAGTGCATGCATGGGGGCATTTTGGAGAATTCACCCAAAAAGAGGAAAGAGAAGGTGGAATTAAGAGGAGGAGGCCACTTGGCCTTGGCTCCTTCTACCCAAAGCTTGTTGGCCGGCATCCTCAGGAAATTCTAGAGGAATTTGGAGCATGGTGGCCACTTGGCACCATAGGTGAAGCATCCAAAGTTGAGCCCGAGCTCACCTTGGAGTTAACTCCACTTACAGCCCACCTCAGCCCAAATCACCCCCACCATTAGCTTCAGAGAGAGGAGAGGAGTGGAAATCGACTACTGGATCGAAGCAAACCGGGGAGAAATGAGGATTTGACCAAACTATCGCTGGAGCAGCTCGGCCATGGCCAACCGCCGCCGCACTCGCCTCCAAGGCCTGAATTAGGTCTGTTTCACCTCTCATCTTCCCGTACTAGCATCCTAGATCAATTAGGGGAGATATCAGGCTCAATTTAGCCCGATGCCATGTGAGGAAAAGATGGATTTTTCGAGTTTTTGATGATGCTCGGGATCGCCGAAGAAGCTGATTCTGGCGGCCTCACCACCGGGAAATGCTAGCCACCGCCTTAGTGAAGGTGGTGGAGACAATCGTCGATGGTGGCGTAGCCCCAGGTGGCCAAAAACAGCCAGCAAAGGTGACCCAGGAAGGATGAATTCCAGCCGTCGGCTGGAGGTTGAAGACAACCGATTTCGTCCAAACTGCTTTAAGATTCGTGCATTCCCGATTTAAATTAAATAAAATCATATTGTATAAATATATAACTGTCATACTTATTCAGTCATTTTACAAGCCACATTTAGGCCTCTTAGAGGCATTTCCAGAACAAGAACCCTAAATGAAAATTGTAGCATATTGTCTTAATTTTAATATGGCACCTTAAACATCAAATTTGGTATAGTAGATTTGGTTGTAGGCCTATTTTCCTAGGACTAGTCCTTGACGAGGGCAGAACTTCAAATGCATGCCTATGCCAAACTAGAAGTCCACAACACTGGACCACCCCGCTCGAGCATTAGTTTGCGGACAAACTATGCAGCAGAAGCAATGGTATGCCCATGTGTAAAAAGTCACATAAAACATTCCATTAAACACAATGAGTTAGTCCAATTCTATTTAAACCTTACCTTTATGCAACCTCCACAGGTCGCTGCGCCACAGAATGTGGCTCCTCCCCCTCTGGCTGTCACTCCCTTTCTACAGACAGAGATGGGGCAAACTTTGACGGCTATCATGAAAGCCTTCAAAGCCCAGCAGGTCTCGGCTCCGCAGCGAAATCCGGGGTCAAGCTGGCTGAGTGCCTTCAAGAGCCTGTCCCCGCCGATGTACCGGGGGACAGAGGATACTGTGAAGACTGAGGAATGGTTGGAGGCCATACATAAGATATTGGCAGGAATTAGCTGTCTGGTCAGCCAGGTAGTTCCTTTAGCCACCTCTACATTAGATGCTCATGCAAAACGATGGTGGAAGTCCGTACGAGAGACCACTTATGTTGATTGGGAGCTGTCAGACATCTCATGGGAGGAGTTTAGTGAGACATTCTTAGAGCATTATGTGTCCACCACAGACAGAGATGCACTGGAAGAGAGTTTTCTGAACCTCAAGCAGGGGACTAGATCTGTGATCGAGTATCAAAGAGAGTTCTCCCATCTGGCTAGATTTTCGAGGATCCATGACATGGATGACAGGAAGTACGCCAAGAGATTCTATCATGGGCTCAGAGATTCTTTGAGGCAACCCCTATTATTCATCTCCCAGGGCACCTCGTAACAGATCATAGAGATGGCCAAGAAGCTGGAGGCAGACCAGCTGATGGTGCAGAATAGAGGAAAGAGGCCGCTGGACGGGTCATCACTCAGGGAGAGTAGCAGGGGATCCCAGCGAGGCAGAGTCATTGGATATAAGATGGGTGGGGGACGTCGTCGTCCCAACTTCAGGCAGGAGCAGGGGCCTCCTATAGTGTTAGCCCCCCCCCCCCCCCCCACCTCTACAGGTGCACGACTCGAGGAGGCAAGATGACCGTGGCCACCGGCCGGTAGTTTGCTTTGGATGCCATCAGCCTGGGCATATTAGATCGGAGTGTCCGCATCGGTTTCGTCCACCTCCTCCTCCTCCACCTCCAGTGGCCCCTCTAGTACAGCAGGGCCAAGGCCGAGGCCAAGGACGAGGTCGAGGCCGAGGCCGGGGATATCACGGCCGAGGGCGAGAATAAGAGCAAATATACGCACTCGACCTCGCCGAACCGAGGAACCCAGAGGAGGTCATCACAGGTACTTAGATTATTATAAATTTAAGTTTCATTTATCTGATTTTATTTAAAATAACAGTTTATTTGAACCCAAACAACTCATGCATAGTCATGATCAGCGGCAAGCCCGCTCGTACCTTGTTTGACACAGGTTCCTCCCACTCGTTTGTTTCTGAGGCCTTTATAGAAGGTTTGGAGGGTGTGGAAAGATTTCCAGGCGTAGAGATGAAGGTGCATCTGCCCGATGGGTCAGAGCTACGGACCTCTGCCCATTGCAACATGGAGGCCGAGATTGGTGGCAGGACAATTGAGACGCCAGCGACGATCCTGCGACTGCCTGATTTCGACTTGATCTTGGGCATGATGTGGCTACACTGGAACTATGCCCAAATTGATTGCCCGTCGAGAAGGATCACTCTGAGGCACGGCGACTCCTACGTCGTCGTCTAAGGTATCAGACCTATCTCCCATATATTATTATCATCTGTACAGGTTGTCAAGGCCCACCATTAGGGAGAGGAGGTGTACATTATATGCTTCGAGATGGTGGGAGCAGGAGCTTCTCTTGCTGACATCCCGGTGGCTCGGGATTTCCCCGATGTATTCCCGGAGAAATTGCCCGGATTACCGCTAGCTAGGGATTTGGACTTCCGGATACAGCTAGTGTCAGGAGCGAGGCCCGTGTCTCGAGCACCATACAGGATGGCTCCAAAGGAGCTAGCAGAGTTCAGGACCCAGCTGCAGGAGTTAGTATAGTCGGGCTTTATTCGACCTAACTCATCACCCTGGGGAGAACCAGTATTGTTTGTCAAGAAGAAGGATGGATCGTTGCGGCTCTACATCGACTATCGAGAGCTAAATCGGCTGACAATCTGGAACACTTACCCATTGCCCCGGATCGATGAGCTATTTGATCAGCTTCAGGGAGCCTTCTAGTTCTCCAAGCTGGACTTACGATCAGGGTATTATCAGCTGCTGATTTAGGAGGAATACATTCTGAAGACAGCATTCAGTTCCCGCTATGGGCTGTACGAGTTCACCGTGATGACTTTTGGGCTCACGAATGCACCTTCCGTATCCATGAGTCTGATGAACCGTATTTTTGAACCTTACCTGGATAGATGTATCATAGTATTTATTGATGATATCTTGATTTATTCTCAAACGAAGGAGGAGCACATGTTGCATTTGGCACAGGTACTGGGGAGATTGAGGGAGCACCAGTTGTATGCGAAGTTTTCCAAGTGTCAGTTCTGGCTGTAAGAGGTGGCATTTCTGGGACATGTTATCAATGGAGCTGGGTTGGTCGTAGATCTGGCCAAAGTATAAGCAGTGCGTGATTGGTCGCGGCCAAAATCAGCTTCGGATATACGCAGCTTCTTGGGACTCGTCGGGTATTACCGTAAGTTTGTGGAGGGGTTTTTGAGGATAGCACTTCCCCTCACGACATTGACGAAGAAGGAAGCAGCATTTGCATGGACCGAAAGGTGCGAGTCATCATTTCAGGAGTTAAAGAGCCGGCTTACCTCTGCCCCTATCCTTGCACTTCCATCTGGGAAGGAAGGATTCCAGATTTACACCGACACTTCTTACCAGGGGATGGGTGCCATCTTGATGCAGCACAACCACGTGATTGCCTATGCCTCTAGGTAATTGAAGAAATATGAACAGAATTACCCGGTGCATGACTTGGAGCTCGGGGCGGTCGTATTCGCACTGAAGATATGGATACACTACTTGTATGAGGTTCATTGTTTTGTCTACTCGGATCACAAGAATCTCAAATACGTCGACATGCGGAAAGATCTGAACCTTCGACAGAGGAGATGGCTGGAATTTCTCTGTGATTATGATTACAAATTGCACTATCATCCGGGGAAAGCGAACACTGTGGCAGATGCGTTGAGCAAGAGAGCTGACACTACTGAACCGGAGCCCCGAGTGATGTATATAGGATTGATGTAGATGATGGATGATATGCATATCACCATGGTCTCATAGGACGAGCCAGCAGTCTACCAGGAATATCTGAACTCCTTGATCGGGGAGAATGATCTTCGGGAACGCATCTTGACGCAGCAGAGGCTAGATGCAGCTTTAGAGCCGATATTTAGAGCCCTGGAAGGGGGCAAATTTGGGGATTATACACTGCAGGATGATCTCATTAATTTTCGTGGGCACATTTATATACCCGCAGGCGGTGCCATTCAGGAGGATATACTTAGAGTGGCGCACCACTCTCAGTATTCAGTGCATCCCGGGATCACCAAGATGACAGCTGATTTGCGGCGACACATGTATTGGCCTGGGATGAAGAGAGAGATCATTCATTATGTGACCCACCGCGTGACATGTCAGCAGGTAAAAACAGAATGCAAGAGCCCGGGGGGATTATTACAGCCATTACATGTACTCGAGTGGAAATTTGAAGATATATCTATGGATTTTGTGCACAGATTGCCACGCTCCCACTCTGGGCATGATTTCATATGGGTCATCGTCGACAGGCTGACCAAGGTGGCTCGATTAATCCCGATCAGGAAGGACTGCCAAGTTGCTATTTTGGTGAGATTGTTTGTGGAGCAGTTCGTCAAGTACCATGGCATCCCCAGATCGATCGTCTCGGACCGTGATGGTCGGTTAACATCGAGGGAATGGAGGGCAGTGCATGCTTACTTGGGTTCTCGGCTCACTTTTAGCACCGCCTTCCATCCGCAGACCGACGGCCAGACCGAGCGGACCGTCTGGACCATGGAGGATATGCTTCGTCTATGCATATTGGATACAGGGAAGCCCTGAGAGAGACTATTACCCCTGATCGAGTTCTCTTACAATAACAGTCACTAGGCAAGCATCGGGATGGCGCCTTACGAGGCTTTGTATGGAAGGAAGTGTCGGACACATCTGTCTTGGGTTCAGGATGTGGACACGAGGACTCTTAGTTCAGAGTACATTGAGGATACGGAAGCTCAGATTCGACTGATCAGGGAACGAATGCTGGAGGCCCAGAGTAGACAGGCCAAGTACTATGATGCGTGCCATCAGAAGGTGGAGTTTCAGGTGGGATACATGGTATTCTTGAAGATACATCCTGTGCATGGTATTTCTCGGGTGTGGAGGCACAAGAAGCTCAGCCCTCGATATATGAGGCCCTATTTGATTTTGGAGTGGATCGGCCCCTTGGCCTACAGGCTGGAGCTTCCACCAGAGTTGGGAGCCTTGCATGACGTTTTCCACGTCTCCTTGCTACGGAGAGCTCTCCTTCGGCCAGAGCAGCATAACACCACTACAGCAGGCCCGCTAGCGTCCGACAGATCAGTTTGTTTGGAGCAGCTCCGGATCGATGATACCGCGGTCCGAGTGCTGCGGAAGAAGAGGGTTCCCTCGGTGAAGGTGTTGTGGTCCAACCATGGACGGGAGGAGCACAGCTGGGAGCCGAGGGATCTGATGATAGAACGGCATCCAGAGCTTTTCACTTCAGGTAACACTTTAATTAATGTTTAAAGTACTTAAATTCTTATACTTGAAAATCCCGTAGACACAAACTTAAATTTTGGGGACGAAATTATTTCTTTGTTTATTGGAATTTGTAACATCCCATTTCCAATTAGGCCCCTCAACTTAGATTGGTTAGGCATGTGGTGGGTGATAAGGGTTTTAGCTAGATTTGACCCTTGAAGGTGGGCTGTAGCCATATGAGCCCATGAAAGTCCACCTAGTGTCAGCTATGTGCACCTATGGGGGGGGGGGGGAATAGGTGACGAGTAGCGCTTTTGCAGAATTTACGAACGTACCTGCACAATAAAAATAGAAAGCACAGCACACAGAATACACAGGTAAATTATAGTGGTTCCCCGACTTGGGTACATCCACTTTCCCCTTCGACCTATCTCCCCAACAAGGGACGACTCGGTCACTTCTCCAACGGGATTGAAATCCAATCCCTGCACTACCGGAAGGAACCCTTCCACACGTGAGAGTCAACACTCCCACAAAACGGGTTGCACTCAACCCTTACAACACGGAACAAAAGTTCCTTTACAACAAAAGAAAATATAGAATGTACGCGAGATACAAACTTCTTTTGGAGACTACGGTGTTCCTCTTCGTTCGACGACGTGTTCTTGAAGTCGATGAAGAGTCTACAACCTCGGTCTCTCTTGGAGAGCATCTCCCCGGAACCGGCGGCGGCACACGAGCGGCGGCTAGCTTCGGGATCGGCGGCTACGATGATGAGCGGCTGCTGAACTTGGAGATCCAAACTTCGTAGCGAAGCAAACTCGGTCTACCAACGGTCACTCTAGGATCGGTCGTCTCGATCGATTCGGACGGAGGAGTTTTTCCCGGTCAACAAATCGAGAGACAAGAGATCTCTGGATAGACGCGTGAGACTCAAGCCTTGCTAGGCTTCTGTCGCCGGAGATTACGAAGGAATCTCAAATGTTGACGGCGACCAACAATCCCGAGCGCGACGGCGGCGGCGGAGAGGAGTCGCGGAATTAGGGTTACGAGGCGGCTCGGTTTCTTTCTCCCCTTTTTTTTACTGTTCAAAATACCTGTATATAAATACTGTAGAAGTTTTCCAATATGACCATTTGTGGGACCCACAATAGAAATCCCCAAATCCCGGTCCAGGAATTTAACAGCGGCAGAATCCGGTTCAGGAAATTCCAGAGAAAACGCCAAGGAAAAATCGGCGAGAATCACAGGCGATTCTCGACGAATCGGCGAGAATCACCAAGTGATTCTCGACGATTCGTCGAGAATCGTTAGTGATTCTCGCCGAATCACTTATTGATTCTCAACGAATTTCACTCTGTATACATGGGCTGCTTGGCCACTGGTTCGGCGAGAATCACTAGTGATTCTCGCCGAATCTTACTTGGCACCGTTTTGAGGTAGCCAGAAGGAGTCGGCGAGAATCACTAATGATTCTCATCGATTCGGCGAGAATCACTAGTGATTCTCGCCGAATCGGCGAGAATCACTTGGTGATTCTCGTCGAATTTTCCTTAGACGAATTTTCGTCTTCCGCCCAGGAGCTGCTCCTTGATCCATTCATGCTCCTTGTCTTCTCTTGCATATGAACTGCCCTGTACTTGAAAGTAAGTGCACTCCAATAGAGAGAGTACACGTAGGCCAACACACTGATCTGCTCAATGAGGGATTACGTCGTGCAGACCCATGTATATTGACCTACTACACCCTGACATTGGTGTGCACTTAGCGTGGAGGAGCTGCAAGTACAACTTAAGATGTTTCATCAAATATATTGTGAATTCATCTTAGCTTGACAGGTGGCTTCCTCAAATCTAAGTAATCGTGGATACAATACCCAACAATCTCCCCCTATTTGACGAAGCCAAAACCCTACTAGCTAAGATGAATAACACATATCAAATAATAAACATTGCATTCAGAAATTAAACATGCAGCACAATAGAATATATGCAATCAGATCAGGACTTGAGTCATTCACAAATTCAAATATATATACCAATATAAATATATACACATATAATCCAGAATTGTTTCTATGACAACAATAATAATTAAATGTTCTTAAGACAAAGTGACAAGCTATAAGTTTTTGACTATTTTTCCTTAGCTAAGTCACCCTTAGGATTTTGAGCCAAGTACTTCTTGCTTTGCCTCTCCATGTATTCTTTGGGCTTCGGGTAATACCTAGGAGGAGCAACTTTATCTGGATCCTTGTTGTTTCTGAAAAAGATGTTGCGTTTCGCTTCAAACGTTTTGTGCGTTTCCCACTCATACTGGCTATATACTTCGTTTCGATTGATCTCTCCTCTTTCTTGCAGCCAGAAGGTGTCTAAGATGATGTTCCTTGAAACTGGACTCCACCTTTCGTTTCGTACATCCTCCTCATTCATTCGAGTTCTCTTTGCAGCCTGTGTCTCCTTGGAGGTCCCTTCTTGAACTTTTCTCTTTCCCCTGGCTTTTGCTAAGGCCTCTTGGTCAAACATGCTCCTCAGTTTAGCTTTGGAGAGAGCCCTAGCATCAGCGTCATGTGTGGGAATATCTGCAGCACTTGCACTTACATCCTCAGCAACACTTACTTCCTCAGCGGCCTTAGATGTCTCAGGGACATGAATACCGGCAGGATTGTCAGGCAGAACGACGCCTAACGTACCTAGCGCCTGTTGGAGCATCCACCGGCAGCTCTCATAGACATATTTGCTTGATTGTGCGAAGTTTGTGTCCATGCTTTCTTGAAGCTCGGCCAACTTAGCTATATACTCTTTCTCCCCCCTTTTTGGCTTCGATAGCTATGCAGTTGGCATATGAGTGCAGGGAGTCATCAATATGCTTCGTGGTCTTGGCGAATTCAGTGATCAGGGCCTGCTGATTGGCATTTAAAGTGACCATATTACCATCAAACTTCTGAATGTTGTTGGCTACAACGTGTGCGTTCTGATTTACGACAGCCAGAGTATCAGTATTCTTTTTCAAGCCGGCCATTAAGAGTGTGACAGCTTCGCCGGCCGCGGTATACTTCTCTTCAAATTTCTTCTCCATTACGTCCAGTTTATGGTTGATTTCCACCATATTCTTAAGCATGAGATTTTCAGAAGTCTTAATCCTTTTCAGCAGTGTTTTCTGAGTTGTATCAAAAGAAGCTTTAAGTTCATTCACGATACCTTGAATGACATTGACGGTGTGAGTGGCCAGCTCATCTCGTAACGGTATAGTCTGAGGTACTTCTTGTCCTTGCTCTTGCTCTTCAGCAGACGCATCGGTAGAACTGGATACAATCACTGGCTCTAAAGGAGGAATGTTGGCTGCCTCTGTAGATTTATCTAACTCCCCCTCCACTGGTGCAGACTTGTCAGATGGAGGTTCAACAGGATCCGGAGTCTCAAATGCTTCATGTCCCTCATTCTCAGCTTCCTCTCCGTCCTCATCCAAGAATTCATCTATATCAGCAACCTCTTCCAATTCTCGGTCAGCAGTCTCCAGTGCTTCAGCTTCGGTTCTTTGAGTGTTTCTGTTCAGGACCTCCTCATCCTCCAGCTCAGGTCCACTTACTTCATGAATTTCAGCCACCGCAACCCTGGCCACCTGGGCAATTTCAGAAACTACATCTGTATGAGGGGGTAGAGTCTCCCCCTCGATTCCTGCAGTCAGGGTATCAGGAATTTCACGGGGGGTGGCTGCTGGAGATACCTCTTGTTGCTCTTCCACAGCAGGCTGCCCGATACGCCGCTCCCATCGATCAAACACACTTGCATCCATCTTCTTCAAGTAGTGGAGAGGGACGCCTTTGCTCATGTCAAACTTGTCTCCGTTCAGCTGGTTTAGATATAAGCTTATGATGCGGCCAAAACTTGGAGTGCCCAAGGTGTCCTTGATCTTTTGGAACAGCAACTCCCCCCAGTTGAACCTCTTGCGGCAGACAATAGCTATGAGGATCTTGAACATATCTCCTGAGATATGGTCATGCGAGCCCGGCTTGCAGATGAGCACTTTTCCGATAACGTCAGATAGGAGCTTCCCTTCTTCATTCATCTCCTTTCTCTTTATTGATCGAGTTCCTCGTGGAAGACCGCAGAACAAGAGAGTTCTGGTTTTGTCCTCGTCCTCCAAGTAGTCCTCCTATTCCGAACTAGAAAGCTGCAGGTAGCGAGTCAGCTTGCTGGCGGACATCTTTACTTTTGCCCCAGCCACCTTGCTCTTGATTATGGAGTCTCCATCTCGGAGTCTTGCGGTAGCGAAGAACTCCAGCACCTATTTGTCCAGGATTTTGCAAGGGTGCTCCAAGACGAAGGTTAGCCCAGCCTCTTCCAGCATTAGAATAATGTTGCGGAATTCGTCCGAGGCATGAGAAAACCCAGTTCGAACCAGCTCGCAGCCAGAGACCAACCCTGCAGTCGTCCTTGGAGCCATTGTAGATCTAAAGAGAAGCCCTACTCAAAACGTTAATGAACTTTCAAAAAGAAAGCACCATTAGTGGATGCTTCGGGTGAGGGAGAGGTTACCTAAGGACTTATATGGAAGTGAGTTGAGGAGCTTCGGAAGGACCTTCGGTGGATGGAAGAGTTTCCTGTGAGGTTCGGCCTTGCTAGAACGGTGCGAGAACCTTCTAGATTTGAGATGGACCTTGCGAGTACCTTGCGGTCACAGGGAGACTTCACGATTCGACGAGAGCTGCCGCGGGTTTCGGCGAGTCGGAGGGAGAGCGCCTGCGGGTTGCGGCGAATCGGCGGGAGAACTCGGGAGAGCTCTTGCGGGTCGTCGGGAGAGCTCTTGCGGGATTCGTGAGGAAGGCGAGGGTCGTCGGGAGAGCTCTTGCGGGATTCGTGAAGAAGGAGAATAGGCGGAAGAACTCTTTCGGCGGGATTTTTCTAATTCGTCGGGATTCGGGGTGAATGCCAAGGGTCGGCGAGCTCCTTCGGCGGGATTCCTAGTATATAAAGTGAAATTGAGGTTTTTCTTTACCACTTGTAATTGAGGGGTTATCTTTACTAGGAATTGAAAGGTTCCGAGGTTCCGAATTGAAGGGTTTTTCTACTGGGAATTTCCACGTTGGGAAGCATAGCAACATTTTCAAATTCTTCTGATATCAAGTTAATATAAGATTAATAAATACATGTTTATTGTAACGACAATCTATTTGGATTTGAGCGAGACTTCAAACACTTCTTGATGTCAATTGTGATTTGTCGAGATTCATGATGACATAACTTCGTTAACCCATTATAGATGTGTAATGGTTTGCATGCATCGAGTTAATCTCTCCGTAGAGGTGCACACATACCTGATATGCATAAGTATAAGGATACACATGGATAGAAATATATATATGTATATATATTTTGAATGAGGATGCAACATGACACAAGTCCTTGAACTGATCAAAATTACCTGGGATTTTGAGAGTCATCATTTTAGTCTCACAGGTAGAACACATTAGAGGCTCAAAGTGAGTATGCTCAAACAGGTAGCACATCTGTTATTGCATACGCTAGTTCCAAGTTAGTCTTGAGCCACCTACTGTCTAGTTCCCATCATATTCCTGGGGACCTAGACTACCCTGCAAGAAAGAATTACTTTACCTTAGGAACCCAAATTATTTTGGGTCCTAGGTTCCTGTTAGCATAAGCACGCAACTGCCTTCCTTCAGAAAACCTGTCTGGAAGACTACCTCTGTCCCGAGAGTGTGGATAAGCCCTTGCTGAGGGCACAGAGGGGTTGTGCCAACAGTCGATGGCAAAGTGCCCCACTTTGCCGCAGCACCAACATGGGTGAATGTTGTATCGTCATTTCCGACCTGATCTCGTGACTGATGTAGTCACGGTCCTAGGTATAAACGGAATAGGGCATGATCTTGTCACAAAAGTTCCTCTTCCATCGTGACACGTGGAAGGGTGGAAAGAATGCATGTTGTGAGCATTATGAGGCCGGGAAGGTGGTGTCATTCTTTCAGGCATCTCCCTTACAGGGGCCCCATGGAACCTGACATCATGACTTCTATCCTCTCTATCCCGTATCCTCGAGTGGTGAGAAGTCTTCTGTGAGCTGGGACATGCAGATCCACACTGTGTTGGGGCAGTGGCAGTGAATACAAAGGGCTCAGAATGAGCCTTAGGTATTCTCTCGTGGGTGGCCATGCCGGCCCTTGCACTCCGGGTGTCTCCACATGGGGACAAATCACCCTTGCAGTGACCACGATTATTCCTGTGGTCATACCTGAAGGCATGATGAGTTGCCTTCCTGCTTGGAGTGGGGGGTCTGAATACCGTTTCCCCATTTCTCCACGAATTGACAATCCGGGAGATCCACTCATTTTCTTGCTTTCTCTTAATGGCATCAACCTTGGAGAAGTTTGATACTATTCTTTTCTCATTCTCCAGACTACTCTCTAGAGCTGAGATCTTAGAGTCCTTGGCCTTGTTGGATGCCAATTGGAGAACCAACAAGACCTTCAGTCGAGCAATCTCTTGAGCTTGCTCCTCAGCAAGTAGATTGCTTGACTGAAGGGCTCTCTTCAGGGAATCAGCATTTTCTGAAGGAGGGCAGTTCCTGTCTTCAGAAATTTCAAGAGATACGGGGCAGGATGAGGAAGTTACCTGCACTTCTGAGTGATTGTCGTTAGATCCAGTGACTATTGTTTCATCCACATCAGAACTGCTTTCCTCAATGTTCTCTTCTGTCTCTGACACGGACACTGGAGCTCTGATGCAGTCCGAAGGGTCCTTGCCTTCATCTTCAGAAGTGAGGACTCCTACATACGCTTCATCCTCTGATTGACAGCATATTCCAGCTTTCTCTGACCCCCTCCCCCCCCCCCCCCCCCATCAGCTCTGAGATCATCATCCACAGAGATTTAGCCGTTCTACATTTTTCCAATCTAGAGCGAGAGGCTCCAGACCAGACATCCATGATAATTTGTCGAATCCTCTCGTCCAAGTGAAATAGTGATAGTTCCGTCTCTGACATCTCAGCAATGCCCATGGGCACTTGGATCCCAGAGTCGGAGGTCTTCATGGGGATAAACGGACCCTCTTCCAGGATGAAGGATGCTCGAGGATCGATAGCATCAAGGTGAAAGGATACTCTCATTCTCCAGATGGGATAATAATCCTTTGTGCAGGCGGGGAGTTTGAGTGGCGGAATCTCATAATCCAGATCCATGCTTCTGACACTGGTGGCAGGATTCTACTCAAGGTGTTAACCTTTTTGAAGAGCAACCTCCCTCTGATACCACTTGAAAGTCCACCTAGTGTCAGCTATGTGCACCTATGGGGGGGGGGGAATAGGTGACGAGTAGCGCTTTTGCGGAATTTACGAACGTACCTGCACAAAAAAATAGAAAGCACAGCACACAGAATACACAGGCAAATTATAGTGGTTCCCCGACTTGGGTACATCCACTTTCCCCCTTCGACCTATCTCCCCAACAAGGGACGACTCGGTCACTTCTCCAACGGGATTGAAATCCAATCCCTGCACTACCGGAAGGAACCCTTCCACACGTGAGAGTCAACACTCCCACAAAACGGGTTGCACTCAACCCTTACAACACGGAACAAAAGTTCCTTTACAACAAAAGAAAATATAGAATGTACGCGAGATACAAACTTCTTTTGGAGACTATGGTGTTCCTCTTCGTTCGACGACGTGTTCTTGAAGTCGATGAAGAGTCTACAACCTCGGTCTCTCTTGGAGAGGATCTCCCCGGAACCGGCGGCGGCACACGAGCGGCGGCTAGCTTCGGGATCGGCGGCTACGATGATGAGCGGCTGCTGAACTTGGAGATCCAAACTTCGTAGCGAAGCAAACTCGGTCTACCAACGGTCACTCTAGGATCGGTCGTCTCGATCGATTCGGACGGAGGAGTTTTTCCCGGTCAACAAATCGAGAGACAAGAGATCTCTGGATAGACGCGTGAGACTCAAGCCTTGCTAGGCTTCTGTCGCCGGAGATTACGAAGGAATCTCAAATGTTGACGGCGACCAACAATCCCGAGCGCGACGGCGGCGGCGGAGAGGAGTCGCGGAATTAGGGTTACGAGGCGGCTCGGTTTCTTTCTCCCCTTTTTTTTTACTGTTCAAAATACCTGTATATAAATACTGTAGAAGTTTTCCAATATGACCGTTTGTGAGACCCACAATAGAAATCCCCAAATCCGGGTCCAGGAATTTAACAGCGACAGAATCCGGTTCAGGAAATTCCAGAGAAAACGCCAAGGAAAAATCGGCGAGAATCACAGGCGATTCTCGACGAATCGGCGAAAATCACCAAGTGATTCTCGACGATTCGTCGAGAATCGTTAGTGATTCTCGCCGAATCACTTATTGATTCTCAACGAATTTCACTTTGTATACATGGGCTGCTTGGCCACTGGTTCGGCGAGAATCACTAGTGATTCTCGCCGAATCTTACTTGGCACCGTTTTGAGGTAGCCAGAAGGAGTCGGCGAGAATCACTAATGATTCTCGTCGATTCGGCGAGAATCACTTGGTGATTCTCGTCGAATTTTCCTTAGACGAATTTTCGTCTTCCGCCCAGGAGCTGCTCCTTGATCCATCCATGCTCCTTGTCTTCTCTTGCATATGAACTGCCCTGTACTTGAAAGTAAGTGCACTCCAATAGAGAGAGTACACGTAGGCCAACACACTGATCTGCTCAACGAGGGATTACGTCGTGCAGACCCGTGTATATTGACCTACTGCACCCTGACATTGGTGTGCACTTAGCGTGGAGGAGCTGCAAGTACAACTTAAGATGTTTCATCAAATACATTGTGAATTCATCTTAGCTTGACAGGTGGCTTCCTCAAATTTAGGTAATCGTGGATACAATACCCAACAGCCCACTATAAGGTCCAAGTCAAACTAGGTCAAACTAGCCTAAATAGGAACCCTAGCCACACCATGACCCCCACCACATTGCCCTAACCCTAAGAACAATTTAAGTGAACCCTAAAGCATGTCATTAGGTCACCCATTGACCCAATTTGACCAAGTCAACCCTAAACCTTAAATTGGTCAAACCCACACCTAAAGGCCCAAATAGTCCAAGTGGGACACCACTATGACCCAACCCAAGTTGGGTGGTGCCATAGGGTCCATGACCCTCAGGTGGGGTCAGCCCACTAGCCATGTTGACCAAGTCAACCTAAAAAGTCAACTTGGTCAAACATGTGGCCTAAAGAGGAAAATAAGGGCTAAGCCCATTTCCCTTGGGTTAAGGCCACCAACCTTGGCCCATGACCAGCTCAAGTGTCAAAGACCAGCCATACCCCTCTGGATTTGGAGAGAGAGTGCATGCATGGGGGCATTTTGGAGAATTCGCCCAAAAAGAGGAAAGAGAAGGTGGAATTAAGAGGAGGAGGCCACTTGGCCTTGGCTCCTTCTACCCAAAGCTTGTTGGTCGGCATCCTCAGGAAATTCTAGAGGAATTTGGAGCATGGTGGCCACTTGGCACCATAGGTGAAGCATCCAAAGTTGAGCCCGAGCTCACCTTGGAGTTAACTCCACTTACAGCCCACCTCAGCCCAAATCACCCCCACCATTAGCTTCAGAGAGAGGAGAGGAGTGGAAATCGACTACTGGATCGAAGCAAACCGGGGAGAAATGAGGATTTGAGCAAACTGTCGCTGGAGCAGCTCGGCCATGGCCAACCGCCGCCGCACTCGCCGCCAAGGCCTGAATTAGGTCTGTTTCACCTCTCATCTTCCCGTACTAGCATCCTAGATCAATTAGGGGAGATATCAGGCTCAATTGAGCCCGATGCCATGTGAGGAAAAGATGGATTTTTCGAGTTTTTCATGATGCTCGGGATCGCCGGAGAAGCTGATAACGGCGGCCTCACCGCCTGGAAATGCTAGCCACCACCTTAGTGAAGGTGGTGGAGACAATCGCTAACGGTGGCGTAGCCCCAGGTGGCCGGAAACAACCAGCAAAGGTGGCCCAGGAAGGATGAATTCCAGCCGTCGGCTGGAGGTTGAAAACAACCTGATTCCGTCCAAACTGCTTTAAGATTCGTGCATTCCCGATTTAAATTAAATTAAATTAAATCATATTGTATAAATATATAACTGTCAAACTTATTCAGTCATTTTACAAGCCACATTTAGGCCTCTTAGAGGCATTTCCAGAACAAGAACCCTAGAAGAAAATTGTAGCCTATTGTCTTAATTTTAATATGGTACCTTAAACATCAAATTTGGTAAAGTAGATTTGACTATAGGCCTGTTTTCCTAAGACTGGTCCTTGACTATGGCAGAACTTCAAATGCATGCTCATGCCAAACCAGAAGTCCACATGACCCAAAATTTTGGACATGTGCTTGAATAGGGTAGACTTAAACTCTATCCAAAAATTGAAATTTTTGAGAAAAAATGTTCTAGTATTTGTGAAAATAAACAAAAGTAATTCAATGAAATATTTGGAGTAATATGATTCCAAATGACCCCAAATTTTGGTGGCATGTCCTTGGGTTCATTATAGGCCCATGATAAAAATTTCAGTCATTTTTGACCTCTGCATGATGGGTATTCCCTCTTGCATGTGAAGGGTGAATAAAGGCTTGGGGTGCCTTTAGCAAAAATCTAAATAATGGGGATTTAGCCCATTTGGAACATTAAAAGCCTTTGAAATCTTGGTCAGAGGATTATTAGGGTGAAATATATCTTCGACAGAAATAATGAGATTTTTGGGATCAAAAATCCCATTATTTGGAATTTTTGAATATTAGGCCATTTATTGATAGAAAATTTGAAAATAGGGTTAATGATAAGTTAAAATTCTCAAATTTTGTTAAGAACTCAAGAGAGTCATATGTAACCCCTGGAGAATTTTATGGGCCTGTTAGAGGAATATATCTTGGAATTATGTAGAATTTAAAATTTTGCCCCTTTATGGAAATTATTTACAAATGATGGAAATTACAGCAGAAATATTATGGAAAAATTCCTGGTGATTTAATTATTTTTTTATGACCTTATGTAATTTTCTTGGTAGTTTTGGATGTCTTTATAGATTTAAAATCCAAATAATGGCATTTTTTTAATATTTGTCATTTGATGTTTGATGAACCAAATTACTGTCTAGAGCCATGAAATCTTGTATTTGGTATTATTTTAGCATTTTACATCTGCAGTAAGTTTCCTAAAAAAGTTAGAGACATATTTAATGTACTTCATTTGTAAAGTGGTCAATCCATGGATATTAACTTTAAATACAATTAAATGGAAATATAAGTGGGAAAATTACAATACTTGGAAACCAGTCATAAATAGCCTAGATGATCATCAGGAAAATTTATTAGACCAGGGGGATCACTTAATATAGTACTTTATGTATAAAGTGATGTAGGCCACTTAATTAAAGAAATTAATTTAGGGTCTTTATGACTTAGAAAAATAGTGAAAACTCAACATAGTCAATATCATATATCATACCATCCATGATAAATGATTGTGGTCACTTGGCCAAGAAAATTGGAAGTCGTACTTTATGGGTGGTACTACGTCATGGGTAATGACTAACACAGTTAGCCTAATCTACTAGGACCACAGGGGGATATGATTGACCATTGAGGTGAGAATTACATTAGAGGAATAAGCCCTGACTGGTCTCCTATAGGTCATTACTGGATCACGAGGGATGGAGTGCAAACCATAAGGACAGTGGTTAAAACGGAGATCGACGGAAGACCGCCGATTTCCCCGGTAATATCTTAAGTCATTAGGATTGTTCCAGAGCAACGAGAGCTGAGGGTGAATTATGGGTAGTCATCAACTAAAGTAAATATCCTTGAGAAAGGGAGCTTTGGGCGTAATCTCATCGTAGTTCCTAGTGCCCCCGAGAGCCCTTCACCGGGTATACCCTGGGCAGTCCTGGCATTAACCTTAAATCACTAAGTATAATAACCCGTAGACAAGAGTAGTCTAATAGGTTAAGACATTGTGGTTCATTCTCGCCCGTGACGTGTTTGAGGGATTCTGAATAAAGGCACTATTGTGCGTTCTCACCCGTGATGGGTTTGAGGGATTTTGGAATAAAAGCACTATGTGCAATCTCACCCGCGATGGGTTGGAGGGATTCAGGATGGGTTGGTCCTACGAGCTGGAGGCTCGGGTTGGAATATCTTGCATGTGCATAAACTATGGCGGGTCATACGGTACTGGGCCAATCGTCACACCGATGGCAGTATGGTGGCTCTAGCGAGGTGTGATGGTTTGAGGGGCCAGTTGGTTGTTTTTACACTGTGGTCTGGAGAACGATCCCCGAAAACATACACTCGACCAAAAAGACCGGTGGGTAGCCAGCAAATAGTACGCAGAGACTCTAGAGTGCACCTAGGACGTGTACAGAGGCGTATGGGAGGTCTAGGTCTGGTAGTGTGATACCCGCCTAGGAGTGAAGACGCCCGCTCCACTGCTGTCATAGCCACAATGGTGGTACCAGAGAGTGATGCTAGCTCCGAAAAGCGGGAACTAAAGGTCTATGATCACAGAGTCATTATGTGTGAGTTTGAAAGATATGGTACCTAAACACCTAGAGGGGGGGTGAATAGGTGACCTAATCCTTTTCTACTTTGTTGGCAGCCAAACAGCTTTATCACAGATTTCTAAGTAGTCTATTACAGCAATCAGCAATAATTAAACATACACAGCACATTCACAGCACATCACACAGTGATTTATAGTGGTTCCCCAATCTTTGGGTACATCCACTTTCCCCCTTCGCCTATCTAGCAGTGTACTAGATTCGGCCAAACTTCTCCACTGTCTCAGAACCCAAATAGGTTCCTACACCTCAGGCCCAAAGCCTTACACCTCAGTTTTCTCCAAAGCCTACACTCAGCCACAAAGGCCTACACTCAGCCACCCAGGCCTACACTCAGCCAATCAAGGCCTACACTCAGAGTTCTTCAACTCCTACACTCAGGCTATCAAGCCCTACCCTCAGCCTTTATAAATTTAGGCTTACAATGCACTCAGATCCAAAGATCCTACAAGTTAAAATAGTATTACAACAAATAACTCAACAATTCAGAAAATAAGAGAGGAGTTGAGAGTTTCTTGCTGAGTTCTTGGAAGAACTCAGATAGATCCAAACTGACTTAGCTTCCTTCAAAGCTTCTTGAGTTGAACTGAATAAGTATGAATCCTCTGCAGTTGTTCCTTGACCTCTGCTTCTTAAGATCCAGATACTTCTGAATCCTTCTTCTCAGCCTAGTTCCAAAGACTGAATTCTTGATTGGAGCTCTCTCTCTCCAACTTCTTAGATCTGTAGTTGGACTGCCAGATCTTCTTGTGTTGATACTCTGTGTACCACTTTTCTGATTACTTGAATAATCTGATCAATTACTTCAAATAGCTTCAACAACAGTTTCTGTAAACTGTGAGTGCCTATTTATAGGCATTTTTTATGGTAACCGGCTGATCCGGTTCATAACAGACTTCTGACTTCCCTGACAGTTGCTGTAGACCGGCTGGATCGGCAGCTGTCATATCAACCAGTCACTTCTTGAAATTCTCTAACTGTCAGATAGTGTCGAGACTTTCTGTTCTTAAGTGTCGACACTTATAGACCAAGTGTCGACACATGCTGTGTAAGTGTCGACACAAGTCTACAAGGTGTCGACACAACTCCTTGTATGTCTCGACACAGATTCTTCTGCATGTGTCGACACTGAAATTGAGTGTCGACACAAGTACTTGTTCTTCATTCTTTAACTGTATTCTTCTAAGTGTCGACACATCTCTTTTGTGTCGACACAACTTCTTGTGTTGAATCTGTCAAGTGTCGACACTGCTTCTTGATGTCGACACAAGTCTTCAATATAGATTCTTCAGCTGAGTGTCGACACATTCCCTTAGTGTCGACACTTGTACTTAGAATATTTTTGTAGATATTTCTGTTCTTTGCTAAGTGTCGACACAGCTCCTTGTGTCGACACTTTCTTTGAGTCTCCAACTGAGTGTCGACACATTGTGCTGAGTGTCGACACTTTCTTCAAGTGTTGACTCTTCTGGTTGTGTGTCGACACATTGTGTTGAGTGTCGACACATACTTAATATGTTGACTCTTCTGGTTAAGTGTCGACACATTGTGCTAGGTGTCGACACTTGCACTTAGTCTCTGCAGAATTTTGCTGAGTGTCGACACAACTCCAAGTGTCGACACTTTCTGGTGTAGACACAGCTCTTCTAGGTGTCGACACTTCTGCTAAGTGTCGACACTGCTTCTCTGCATTCTTCTTCACTGAGTGTCGACACAGCTCCTTGTGTCGACACTTTCTGTCTGGTGTCGACTCTTCATCCCAGGTATCGACACAATGACTCCAAGTGTCGACACTGCTTGTCTGGGTGTCGACACAAGCTTTCTCAAGTGTCGACACTTTCCCTCTGGGTGTCGACACATGGACTTAGAAAGTTTTAGCTTCAGTCCAGTGAATGCCTGTTGGGTACATTGGTCAAATGTACCTGATTTGAAGAAGCCTCACCTAACTCAATGATATACATCAGAATGTATTTGATGTTTGTTTGAGTTACTTGTGCAGGTTAGTTATACACTGGACTGAAGCTGAAAATTTCTAAGTCCATGTGTCGACACCCAGAGGGAAAGTGTCGACACTTGAGAAAGCTTGTGTCGACACCCAGACAAGCAGTGTCGACACTTGGAGTCATTGTGTCGACACCTGGGAAGAAGTGTCGACACCAGTCAGAAAGTGTCGACACTTGGAGTTGTGTCGACACTCTGTGTAGAAGAATGCAGAAAAGCTGTGTCGACACTTGGCAGAAGTGTCGACACCTAGAAGAGCTGAGTCTACATCAGAAAGTGTCGACACTTGGAGTTGTGTCGACACTCAGCAAAATTCTGCAGAGACTAAGTACAAGTGTCGACACTCAACACAATGTGTCGACACTCAATCAGCAGAGTCAAAATATGAAGAATGTGTTGACACTCAACACAATGTGTCGACACACACTCAAAGGAGTCAACACTTGAAGATTGTGTCGACACTCAGCACAATGTGTCGACACATAACCAGAAGACTCAACACTTGAAGAAAGTGTCGACACAAGGAGCTGTGTCGACACTTAGCAAAGAACAGAAAAGTTGTAAAATATTCTAAGTACAAGTGTCGACACTAAAGGAATGTGTCGACACTCAGCTGAAGAAACAAGATTGAAGACTTGTGTCGACACCAAGAAGCAGTGTCGACACTTGACAGTTTCAACACATGAAGATGTGTCGACACAAAGGAGATGTGTCGACACTTAGAAGAATACAGATAAAGAATGAAGTGCAAGTACTTGTGTCGACACTCAATTTCAGTGTCGACACATGCAGAAGAAACTGTGTCGAGACATACAAGGAATTGTGTCGACACCTTGTAGACTTGTGTCGACACTTACACAACATGTGTCGACACTTGGTCTATAAGTGTCGACACTTAAGAACAGAAAGTCTCGACACTAACTGACAGTTAGTGAGATTTCAAGAAGTGACTGGTTGACATGACAGCTGCCAATCCAGCCGGTCTACAGCAACTGTCAAAGAAGTCAAAAGTCTGTTATAAACCGGATCAGCCGGTTACCATAAAGGAAGCCTATAAATAGGCACCCACAGTTTACAAAAAAAGTTGTTAAGTGGTTAAGTTGTTCACAATCATTACTTGTTGTGAGAATAATTGAAGTGGTTGATCAGATTAAATCAAGAAGTGATACATAGAGGATCAACACAAGAAGATCAGGCAGTCCAACTGCAGATCTAAGTAGTTGGAGAGAGAGAGCTCCAACCAAGGATTCAGTCTTTGGAACTAAGGCTGAGAAGAACAATTCAGAGTCATCTGGATTTCAAGAAGCAGAGATCAAGGATCAACTGCAGTAGATTCAGACTAATTCAGTTCTACTCAAGAAGCTTTGAAGAAAGCTAAGTCAGTTTGGATCAAGCTGAGTTCTTCCAAGAACTCTTCAAGAAACTCTCAACTCCTCTCATCCTTTCTGAGTTGTAGAGTTAGCATTTGTAATTTCTATTTTAAACTTGTAAGATCCATTGGATCTGAGTGATTGTAAGCCTATTTTATAAAGGCTGAGGGTAGGGCTTGGTGCCTGAGTGTAGGAGGTGAAGAACTCTGAGTGTAGGCCTTTAATTGGCTGAGTGTAAGCCTTGATTGGCTGAGTGTAGGCCTGGATGGCTGAGTGTAGGCCTTTTGGCTGAGTGTAAGGCTTTGGGCCTGAGGTAGGAACCTTGTTGGGTTCTGAGCTAGTGGAGAAGTTTGGCCGAATCTAGTACACTGCTAGATAGGCGAAGGGGGAAAGTGGATGTACCCAAAGATTGGGGAACCACTATAAAATTAGTGTGTCTTCTGTGCTGTGCTGTGCTGTGAATTGACTGCTTAATTTCTGTATTTGCTGTTAGCTGTAGTAATCAGTGAAAAACTGTTGTGCTGCCAAACAAAAGTCAAAAAAGGTTTAGGTCACCTATTCACCCCCCCCCCCCCCTCTAGGTGTTTAGGTACCATATCTTTCAAGTGGTATCAGAGGGAGGTTCCTCAAAATCAGGACTAACTGTCCGAGAAGATCCAGTTTGGCAGATTCAGTATAAGTCAGGAAACAGGAAACAGTTTCAAGAAAATCAAGAACATGGGTTCTTCAGAGAATCATAAGGAGTTGGGTTCAATGAAACTACCTATATGCAGAAAAGAGATCTTTGGGATCTGGAAAGAGAGGGTTAGGCTTTTTATGGAAGCCTCTGACCCTAGGATATACATCACAGTCAAAGAAGGGCCATATGTGCCCATGAAGATTTCAGTATTGGATGCAAATCAGAGGACTCCTAAAGGATTTCTCTGAAATGACCAAGGATGAGATTGTCCTAGCAACCATGGACAAAAGAGCACAGAATATAATAGTTAGTGCAATTGATGATGCCACCTTCCAGAACCTTATTCACTGTAAAACTGCAAAAGAAATGTGGGACACCCTCATTGTCTATATGGAAGGTTCTGAAGAAGTAAGGCAAGATAGGAAGTCTTTGCTTAATCAAGAATATGAGAGCTTTAGGCAAGGAAGAGGAGATAGCATCACTGAATGCTACAAGAAATTTTATAGAATTGTAAATGAACTCATGTCATATGGAAGAGAGTTCACAAACTATGAGTTGAATGATAAATTCTTAAGGTCCCTTACCAAAGACTGGGACACCAAGATCTGTGCCATCAGAGAAATGGCAAAGTTGGGAGAAATTCCTCCTCCCACACTTTTTGGCAAGTTGTTATCTTATGAGATGCAATTGTCAGTGAGAAAAGAAGAAGAAAAGTCAACAAGGACTGAATACAGAGAAAAGACTGTTGCCTTTAAGTCAGATGTACCCAGAAAGAGCAGGACCAAGTCATCAACTCCTCCTCCTGAGGTAGTTGAATCAGAATCTGAAGAGTCAGAAAGTACAAAATCTACAAGCAGTGAAAGTGATGAAGACTTTGCTGCATTCACCAGACATTTTCAGAAGTTCCTTAAGAAGAAACAGTGGAGGTCTAGACCTTCATCTTCCAAAGGGAAAGAGGTTCAGTATCAGGAAAAGAAGCCTTCAAAGAAGGACAAGAAAAGGACCAAGACTAGTAAGGCAACTGGATCCAAGATAATTTGTTACTGCTGCAATAGACAGGGCCATGTTATTGCAGACTGTCCTGAAAGAAGGAAAGAATCCAGTGACAAAAAGAAAACACACTTCAAAGGAAAGAAGGAGAAGTCCTTTGTTGCAAAGAATGAGAAGACTCTTTCAGATATGTCTTCTTCAGACACTGAGACAGATGCTGAAGCCTATATTGGGCTATTTGCTGAAGAAGAAGAAGAGTTTATGCAGATCATGGAATCTATCTATGAGCAAGAAGACTGTCAAAGCCAAGGACTGATGGCTTTGACTGAAAGTACCAAAAACCTGGAGCAGCCAGGACCCAGTCAGGTACAAGGTTTAACTCAAAGTTCTGATTTCAGTTCTAGTTCAGAGTCAGATTATTCTTCATCAAGTGATGAGAATATATCTGAGTCTGAGGGAGATATTCATCAACTCCTAGATGAATATCAAGTACTATTGCAAGCCTATAAGAAAAGCAAGACCCTAGCCAAAAATTTGGCCAAGGAAATTGCTGATCTCAAGGCAGCTGCAATAGATTATGAGAAGAATTATGATCAAAAACTGAATGAAGTGGCTAGGCTGAAACACATTACTGTGATTCAGATGGGTACTATTACATTTAAGAATGATCAAATTAAGAAACTGGAGATTAATCTTCAGAAGGAGAAAGAGCTAGTAGCTAGGTTTTCAAAACCTAAATCAGTGCTACCCTTGATTGATGATTTTGTTCATCATAAAGGAAAGACTGGACTGGGATTTGTTAATCCAGCTAGGACTGTTCAGAATCAGTCCAAGTCCAAGGGCAAAGCCCCAACATTCACTAAGACTGCTGTAGTTAAGACAGCCAAGTCTGTACCTAAGCAAAGGTACAACAAATTTGAATGTTGGTGCTGTGGCAAAGTTGGCCACTTTGCTTTGGACTGTTGGCACAATGTTAGTGCCAAAAGTAGTAACAAGATACCTGGTGGAAAGCCAGTAGGTAGCCTTGTTAAGTTGCAAGCTAACAGTTACCAAGGACCCAAGAAACCATTGGGTTCTAAGGTTCATTAATTTGTTTTGCAGGAAAATCCAAGTGGCCATACCCCTACATGGTACTTGGATAGTGGATGTTCCAGACACATGACTGGAACTAGGGGACTACTGAAGGACTATATCTCAATCAAAAATGGTCCAAAGGTGACCTTTGGTGGTTCTGAAAAAGGAATCATCAAAGGGTTTGGTAACATTTCTTCTAACCTTGTTACCATTACTCAAGTGGCTTATGTTAAAGGTTTGAAACATAACCTCATTAGTATAAGTCAATTAAGTGATGTAGGGTATGACATCTCATTTGTTAAAAATGGTTGTCATATCAAGAGGTCAAGTGATCAAAAGATCATTTTGACAGGTTATAGGAAGAGAAATGTCTATTGTTTAGACATTATGGTTGAGAACAATAGTTCTCCAGTTTGTCTTGTAGCTGATGAGACAGTCTCTCAATGTGTCAAGTGGCACAAGAGGCTTGCTCATCTTAATTACAAGACTATTGGCAAACTCTTTAGTAAAGAGTTAGTGAGGAATGGTCCTCAAGTTAAGTGTGTCAAAGATGGCATTTGCTCAGCTTGTCAAAAGGGCAAGCAGACTAAATCCACCTTTAGAAGCATTGACAACAAGGATGCTGTGAGGTGTTTATACCTCTTGCATATGGATCTATTTGGTCCAATGCCAGTTCACAGCTTAGGTAGGAAGGTCTACACCTTTGTAGTTGTTGATGACTACTCAAGGTTTTCCTGGGTGTTCTTCTTAAAGCAGAAATCTGAAACACCTAGTGTCTTCCACAGTTTTGTTAGGCAAATTCAGAATGAATTGAACTGTACAGTGGTCAAAATTAGAAGTGACCATGGTACAGAGTTTCAATCTGAAAGCATGACAAAATTATGTGAAGACTATGGGATATTTCAAGAATTCTCTTCACCTAGAACACCTCAGCAAAATGGCATTGCTGAAAGGAAAAATAGAACCTTGATAGAGGCTGGTAGAACCCTATTAAGTGATTCATCACTGCCAGAATATTTCTGGGCTGAAGCAGTAAACACTGCATGCCATGTGATAAATAGGGCTACCATCACTAAAAGGTTAAACAAGACCCCCTATGAAGTAGTGAAAGGCAGGAAACCAAATCTATCCTATTTCAGGATTTTTGGTTGTAAATGCTTCATACTTAACAATGGGAAGTCTTACTTAACTAAGTTTGCTGCCAAATCCCAAGAGGGAGTGTTTGTTGGGTACAGCAGTAATAGTAAGGCTTATAGAGTCTACAACTTGACTACACAAGTTGTAGAGGAGTCTGTGCATGTAGTTTTTGATGAGACACTTCTTATTAACAATGAGTTGTCTAGTAGTGTGTGCAGCCCCACAGGTCTTTCTAAGAAGATGGACAAGCTAACCATGGAAGATGTACCTGCTGCAAGACAGCAAGTAGAAGAAGATGGCTTATGTCCAGGGGGAGAACTACATGTACCAGGAGCTGAAGAAGTTCAAGGAACTCAGCATGATGAAGATGCTGAAGAAGTACAACCAGAAGTAAGGATGCCTCCAGCCAACAGGCATCTAAGAGATCATCCAGTGGAGCTGATCATTGGAGATCCAAGACAAGGTGTTCAGACAAGGAGCAGAAATCAGAATGCTGCAGTATATTCAAGTTTTCTGTCTCAAATAGAACCAAAGAAATTTGAAGAAGCAATACAAGATCCACAGTGGACTGAAGCTATGCAGGAAGAGCTAAACCAGTTCAAGAGGTGCAAGGTTTGGGACTTAGTTCCTAAGCCTAAAGATCACAATGTGATAGGAACAAAGTGGATCTACAGAAACAAGTTAGATGAACAAGGAGTCATCATTAAGAATAAGGCAAGACTGGTTGCAAAAGGATATAGGCAAGAAGAAGGTATTGATTTTGATCAAACCTTTGCTCCAGTAGCCAGACTGGAAGCCATCAGGATGTTCTTGGCCTATGCAACCTACCAAGGATTCAAAGTATACCAAATGGATGTGAAGTCAGCATTCCTTAATGGTAATTTAAAAGAAGAAGTATATGTGGAGCAGCCTTCAGGTTTTGTTGATCCTACTCTTCCACATTATGTCTATAGACTTAGGAAAGCATTGTATGGGTTAAAGCAAGCTCCTAGAGCTTGGTATGAAACCCTATCTAGTTTCCTCATTGAGAACAAGTTCACAAGGGGGAAAATAGATAAGACTCTATTCCTTAGGGAATCTAGAGGCAAAGTAATACTTGTCCAAATATATGTAGATGACATTATATTTGGGTCTACTGAAAGTAGCCTTTGCAAAAAGTTTGCAAAGCTTATGCAAAGTCAATTTGAAATGAGTAGTATGGGAGAACTGAAGTTTTTCTTGGGTCTCCAAGTTAAACAGACTGAAAGTGGCTTGTCCATATGTCAGTCAAAGTTCACCCTAGAACTCATAAGGAAATATGGTATGGATTCCTCCAGTACCATGAAGACTCCTATGGGGTCAAGTATGTCTCTAAGCAAGGATGATGCAGGGAAACCTGTGGATGAAACCTTGTATAGAGGGATAGTTGGCTCCCTACTATACTTGACTGCAAGTAGGCCTGACATTATGTATGCTACATGTGTTTGTGCCAGGTATCAAGCCTGCCCCAAAGAATCTCACTTGACTGCAGTCAAGAGAATCTTGAGATATCTAAAGGGCACACCTTATCTAGGCCTCTGGTACCCTAGGAATGGAGATTTTGATCTAACAGGCTATTCAGATGCAGACTTTGCAGGATGCAAAGAAGATAGAAAAAGCACAACTGGATCCTGTCAATTCCTAGGTGGAAGACTCATTTCATGGAGTAGTAAGAAGCAAACCAGTGTGGCCATCTCCACAGCTGAGTCAGAATATGTAGCTGCAGGAAGTTGCTGTGCTCAACTTCTGTGGATTCAACATCAGCTAGAAGACTATGGATGTCAGGTAAGTAGAACTCCACTTTATTGTGATTCTACAAGTGCTATTTCCATAGCTAATAACCCTGTATCACATAGTAGAACTAAACATATTGAGATAAAATATCATTTTCTTAGGGAGCATGTAGAAAGAAATGATATTGCACTTGAATATGTTAAAACAGATAATCAGATAGCTGATATGTTTACTAAGCCCTTAGAAGAAGCTAAGTTTAATAGATTCAAAATTGAACTAGGTATGATAAATTTAGACTAAGTATACAGAACAAAAATTGGCTAAGTAAAAAGGTGTCGACACATAGACAAGTCTATGTCGAGTATAGTGGTGTCGACACTTAACCAAGTGTCGACACATAAAATCTGTTGACTAAATTTGTGTCGACACATGAGTGTCGAGACATTATAAGTCAGTGTCGACACTTATTGACAGTGTCGACACATCATTAGAAATTCATCCCGCCTGTTCGTCTTCAAACAAGAAAGGTATATATAGGGTTCTGTCTTTGATTGTCGACACGCTTTCAAAGTTTCGAGACCTAAACTCTTGTGTCGACATTTCTCTCATCTCAAGACTAATTCTCAAAACCCTAATGGCTCCCAAGCTGGAAGAGAACGTAAACGAAGGCTATGAGCTTGTGCGAGGCGCATTTGACGACAGCGACCAAGAAATCAAATCAGTGCTAACCCTAATTGCCAATTCAGGATTGGAGTTCTTGGTTTCAGAACCAACGAAAATATGGAAGAAGGAAGTCATTGAATTTCTTTCTGGCGCGTCTGTAGATGACTCAGGCTACAGGATTAAGTCAATGGTGCATGGCACCAAGGTCAAAATTTCACCCAAGTCTTTAAGGAAGGTACTTCAGCTACCTAAAGTTCAAGGTGAAGAGGAAGTAACTGCTTCTAAGACCAGGGAAGCTCTTACTTGGTGTGGACTGGATCCAAAGATGAAGGTGGGATCAGTCTTTAACAGAAAAGGTATGAATAATCAAGGCAAGTTCTTGTCTGAAATAGTGGGCAAGGTAATACTGAGCAAGCCAGGAGGACATGACAGGGTGTCTGCCTCCATGTTTGAAGTCATGATCAGAATCATCTTCAATCTGAAAACAGACTGGTCAATGGTGGTTTATGAGAAAGTGAAGGAAAGCCTGAAAAAGCCCAATCTGGGCAGGATACTAAGTCTCTACCTGGCTGGATCAATTCCAGAGGTAATGAGCACAGCTGCAGGAACTAAGATCAATCATATGAGGAGAATGGACTCAAGGATATTCTCTAGATGGGAAAGGGTGCTGGTGTCAAAGGAATTGACCACCCCTGAAAAGCAAGCTTCTAAGAAAGTCTCTCCTCCCAGGAAGAAGAGGAAGACTGCTGCTGTGCCTCAAGAGTCCTCCAGCAGCTTAGGCAGTGAAGAACATGTGGTCTTCACTCCTGAAAGTCCAGTTGATGTGGCTGCAGAGCAGACACCTGCTCCTCAGGAGGCAGCTGACATCCAGGGGGAGCTTCCAGGTGTAGCAGAACCATCTACACTGGAGAGTGAACAAGCCACCCTCCTCATTCAAGAGGTACTTACTGACCTTAATACATTAGATTTCTCTATAATAAATTCTGATTTGTCTGATGACCATCAGCCAATTCAGCAAGCACACCAAGAACCAGATGTTGCTCTTCCAGACACATCTGTTGTGATACCTGATAAAGTGGTTGAAGAACCAAGTACTTCTCCTACTCAATCACCCCCAGAATATACCATGGAAGATCTATTTCTGAATTTAGAACAGGATGATTTTGATATGGAAAAGAATGATGCTGATACAGTAAAGGATGCTGCTGCTGAGGGGGAGAACATGGAAGTTGTGGAAGAGCCTATAAGGCTGGATACTGAGAAGGCACCTGGTGTGCAGACTGAAAAACCATCAAGCCCTAAGGATAGGGTGAATATTGCAAGTACATCTGAGTCTGAAGATGATGAAGCTGAACAAGATAAGAAGAAGAAGTTCTTTGTTTTCAAAAGAAGGAGCCAGAGCTATAAGAAGGCTCTACAAACAGTTGCTCAACATTCCTTAGTTCAACAAACTCCATCCACTGATTACAGTGCTCTATTGCTTGCCTTGCAAATCAAGATGGATGAACAAAGGAAAGCTTTAGAAACTTATGTTGATGAAGGGCACAAAGCACTACAATCTGATCTGGGCCAGGAAATCAAGTCACTAAGGTTTGAAATGAACCTTAATAAAAAGGAGATGACTGATTATTTTACCAAGGGTGCTCATGCAGTAGTCTATCTGGCTAAACATCAAGAAACCATAAAAGAGAAAGTGGATGATATAGCACTCAAGCAAGGCTATGTGCTGGAGAATCAGTTGAGGATGAATGATAATTTGACTGCATCTCACAATGCAATAGTCACTGAACTCAAGAATAAGTCAGATGACCCTTCAACTTCCTCTGCTGCTGCCAAAGCTGATTTTGATAAACTCTTTCAAGCAGAGATTGCTGCTGTACAGACTGCAATAAAAGACTCACAGAAGGTCATTTCAGAACAGCTTACAAAGCTTAGACCTTTCTTTAAAGAGGGCATAAGGTATTTGGATAGCCAAATCAGATTCCAGAAAGATGATGTGAGAGATCATGTGGCCCAAGAAGTCATAAAGGGGGAGAGAGTGTTAGTCAAGGCCAGTTCTGAGCATGCAAAATGGATTTCAAATTCTATCAGGGCTACACTTAGATATCCTCCCATGTGTGATGACAATGAAGTGGCTGAATCTGGTATTCAAAATGCATATCTTGGAGGTGAGCAACAGGCAGTGGCTGATGTAATCTATCCACCTCCAGACTTTGACATGATTCATGCAGATATAAGCACAATGTATAGTCCACCTGCTGGCAAGCCTAATATTATTCTGGAAAAGGTTGTTCAACCTATCACAGCTGCAATGCAAGAGGCTTTGGACAAGGAAGAAGAAACTAGGCTGTCAAAGAAGAAGTTTAGGGAAATTGCTGAGCAAAAGCCAGATTTTGAACAGTGGAGCCCTACTTCTAGAAACATAATTCTCACAGCCTGGAAAGCTGCCAAGGACAATGCCCATGAGAGAAACAAGTGGTTCTCAGAGGCTGAATGGAGAAAGCATGAGAGTAGGCAGGAAGCAATTGTCCAATATAGAAGGAAGGCTAAGTTAGGAAAGCTACCTCCAACAGCTGTGGAGCCTAGCAAGTACTTTCCTAAGCCCTATCATTATTTTGAAAGACAAAAGATCAAGGCTGAAGAACAGAAGAAGAAGGACTCTAAAGGGAAGAAGACTGCTGAAGCTGAGCCTGCTGCTGCTGCTGCTGTGAAAGCTCAAGTTAAAGCTGGAAGAGGCATTGTTATTAAAGAACCTGATCAGCACTAGATTAGGAATTAACTTGATGCTTGTTGTAATCTGTTGAGTGAAAAACATTGTAATACTTCATTGAAAATGTATAAGGAACATTATTGGAACAGTATATGATAAATATAGTATGAATGTTCTGAAATATGTGTGTTTCTTAATTGTTCTGCAATGTTTAATAAGTATACATGTGTGCTTTATTACATGTTCAAGTTTACCCTGTTGTCATTTATATGTTTTACATCATTTTGTAATTTTTAATTATGAGTGGTGTATATCATTGACTAAGGGTTATGACTTCTCCAAATAGGGGGAGATTGTTGGGTACATTGGTCAAATGTACCTGATTTGAAGAAGCCTCACCTAACTCAATGATATACATCAGAATGTATTTGATGTTTGTTTGAGTTACTTGTGCAGGTTAGTTATACACTGGACTGAAGCTGAAAATTTCTAAGTCCATGTGTCGACACCCAGAGGGAAAGTGTCGACACTTGAGAAAGCTTGTGTCGACACCCAGACAAGCAGTGTCGACACTTGGAGTCATTGTGTCGACACCTGGGAAGAAGTGTCGACACCAGTCAGAAAGTGTCGACACTTGGAGTTGTGTCGACACTCTGTGTAGAAGAATGCAGAAAAGCTGTGTCGACACTTGGCAGAAGTGTCGACACCTAGAAGAGCTGAGTCTACATCAGAAAGTGTCGACACTTGGAGTTGTGTCGACACTCAGCAAAATTCTGCAGAGACTAAGTACAAGTGTCGACACTCAACACAATGTGTCGACACTCAATCAGCAGAGTCAAAATATGAAGAATGTGTTGACACTCAACACAATGTGTCGACACACACTCAAAGGAGTCAACACTTGAAGATTGTGTCGACACTCAGCACAATGTGTCGACACATAACCAGAAGACTCAACACTTGAAGAAAGTGTCGACACAAGGAGCTGTGTCGACACTTAGCAAAGAACAGAAAAGTTGTAAAATATTCTAAGTACAAGTGTCGACACTAAAGGAATGTGTCGACACTCAGCTGAAGAAACAAGATTGAAGACTTGTGTCGACACCAAGAAGCAGTGTCGACACTTGACAGTTTCAACACATGAAGATGTGTCGACACAAAGGAGATGTGTCGACACTTAGAAGAATACAGATAAAGAATGAAGTGCAAGTACTTGTGTCGACACTCAATTTCAGTGTCGACACATGCAGAAGAAACTGTGTCGAGACATACAAGGAATTGTGTCGACACCTTGTAGACTTGTGTCGACACTTACACAACATGTGTCGACACTTGGTCTATAAGTGTCGACACTTAAGAACAGAAAGTCTCGACACTAACTGACAGTTAGTGAGATTTCAAGAAGTGACTGGTTGACATGACAGCTGCCAATCCAGCCGGTCTACAGCAACTGTCAAAGAAGTCAAAAGTCTGTTATAAACCGGATCAGCCGGTTACCATAAAGGAAGCCTATAAATAGGCACCCACAGTTTACAAAAAAAGTTGTTAAGTGGTTAAGTTGTTCACAAGCATTACTTGTTGTGAGAATAATTGAAGTGGTTGATCAGATTAAATCAAGAAGTGATACATAGAGGATCAACACAAGAAGTTCAGGCAGTCCAACTGCAGATCTAAGTAGTTGGAGAGAGAGAGCTCCAACCAAGGATTCAGTCTTTGGAACTAAGGCTGAGAAGAACAATTCAGAGTCATCTGGATTTCAAGAAGCAGAGATCAAGGATCAACTGCAGTAGATTCAGACTAATTCAGTTCTACTCAAGAAGCTTTGAAGAAAGCTAAGTCAGTTTGGATCAAGCTGAGTTCTTCCAAGAACTCTTCAAGAAACTCTCAACTCCTCTCATCCTTTCTGAGTTGTAGAGTTAGCATTTGTAATTTCTATTTTAAACTTGTAAGATCCATTGGATCTGAGTGATTGTAAGCCTATTTTATAAAGGCTGAGGGTAGGGCTTGGTGCCTGAGTGTAGGAGGTGAAGAACTCTGGGTGTAGGCCTTTAATTGGCTGAGTGTAAGCCTTGATTGGCTGAGTGTAGGCCTGGGTGGCTGAGTGTAGGCCTTTTGGCTGAGTGTAAGGCTTTGGGCCTGAGGTAGGAACCTTGTTGGGTTCTGAGCTAGTGGAGAAGTTTGGCCGAATCTAGTACACTGCTAGATAGGCGAAGGGGGAAAGTGGATGTACCCAAAGATTGGGGAACCACTATAAAATTAGTGTGTCTTCTGTGCTGTGCTGTGCTGTGAATTGACTGCTTAATTTCTGTATTTGCTGTTAGCTGTAGTAATCAGTGAAAAACTGTTGTGCTGCCAAACAAAAGTCAAAAAAGGTTTAGGTCACCTATTCACCCCCCCCCCCCCTCTAGGTGTTTAGGTACCATATCTTTCAATACCTAACCTGCACAAGTAACTCAAACATACATCAAATACATTATGATGTATATCATTGAGATGGGTGAGGCTTCTTCAAATCAGGTACATTTGACCAATGTACCCAACAATCTCCCCCTATTTGGAGAAGTCATAACCCTTAGTCAATGATATACACCACTTATAATTAAAAAATTATAAAATGATGTAAAGCAGGTATATTTCAATAGGGTAAACTTAAACATGTAATAATGCACATATGTATACACATTAATCATTCCAGAATAATCAAAAATAGACACATTTCAGAACAATTATACTATATTAATCATAAATTGTTCTAACATCTTTAAGGATTTACAAAAATGTTTCTCATACAAAGGATTACAACAATCTTCAAGTTTAATTCCTAATCTATTTCTGATCAGGTTCTTTGATAACAATTCTTTTTCCAGCTTTAACTTGAGCTTTGACAGCAGCAGTAGCAGTAGGCTCAGCATCAGCAGGCTTCTTGCCTTTTGAGTCCTTCTTCTTTTGTTCTTCAGCCTTGATTTTCTGTCTCTCAAAATAGTGGTATGGCTTGGGGAAGTACTTGCTAGGCTCCACAGCAGTAGGAGGTAGCTTTCCCATCTTAGCCTTCCTTTTATATTGTACTATAGCCTCCTGCCTAATCTCATGCTTTCTCCATTCAGCCTCAGAGAACCATTTGTTCCTTTCATGAGCATTGTCCTTTGCAGCTTTCCAGGCAGTAAGAATTATGTTTCTAGAGGTAGGGCTCCATTGTTCAAAATCTGGTTTTAGTTCAGCTTGTTCCCTAAACCTCTTCTTTGACAACCTTTCCTCTTCTTCTTTGTCTAAGGCCTCTTGCATAGCTGCTGTTATAGGTTGAACAACCTTTTTTAAATGGACATTGTCCTTGCCCCCAGATGGGCTATACATAGTGCTCACCTCTGCATGAATCATTTCAAAATCTGGAGGTGGATAAATGACTTGAGCTACTTCTTGTGGCTCACCTCCAAAATAGGCAGGGTTCAGTCCAGATTCAGCAACTTCATTGTCATCACACAGGGGAGGATATCCAAGTGTAGCCCTGATTGAATTTGAAATCCATTTTGCATGCTCAGAACTGGCCTTGACTAACACTCTCTCCCCCTTTATGACTTCTTGAGCAACATGATCTCTTACATCATCCTTCTGGAATCGGATTTGACCATCCAAGTACCTGATTCCATCTTTAAAGTAAGGTCTAAGCTTTGTAAGTTGTTCAGAGATTGCTTTCTGGGAATCTTGTATAGCAGTTTTGACAGCAGTAAGCTCAGCTTGAAAGATTTTATCAAAATCAGCCTTGGCAGCATCAGTAGAGGTAGAAGGTTCAGCAGACTTATTCTTCAATTCAGTGACTATAGCATTGTGGGAGGCAGTTAAATTATCATTCATTCGCAACTGATTCTCCAGCACATAGCCTTGCTTCAGTGCTATATCATCTACTTGAGACTTTATCTTCTCTTGGTGGGTTGTCAGATAGACCACTGTATTACCACCCTTTGAAAAACATTCAGTCATCTCCTTTTTATTAAGGTTCATTTCAAACCTTATTGACTTGATTTCCTGTGCCAGATCAAATTGTAGGGTCTTGTGCCCTTCATCAACATAAGTCTCTATAGCATTCCTTTGCTCATCCAGCTTGTTCTGTAGTGCAATCAGTAAAGCACTATAGTCAGCAGTTGGAGCTTGCTGAACTATAGGCTGTGGGGCAATGGATTGGAGGGCTTTCTTGTAGCTCTGACTTCTTCTCTTGAATACAAAGAGTTTCTTCTTTTTAGCCCTAGCACTCTCCTCATCTTCAGAGGCAGAAGTGCTGGCAATATCAACCCTGTCCTTAGGGCTTTCTGGCCTTTCAGTCTGCACAGCAGGTGCTTGCTCAGCTTCCAGCCTAATAGGCTCTTCCATAACTGCCATGTGCTCCCCCTCAGCAGCAACACCCTTCTCTTCAGCAGCAGCAACCTTATCCATGTTTAAGTCTTCTTGATCTAGATTAAGAAACAGATCTTCCATGGTAAACTCAACTGGTGACTGTGCAGGAGAAGTACTGGGTTCATCAACTACTTTATCAGGAATCACTTCTAGTATAACTGATGTGTCTTGAAGAACAACATCTGGTTCTTGGCTTGGCAGCTGAGTGTGCTGATGGACATCAGACAAATCAGAATCTACTACAGAAAAATCGAAAGTATTAAGGTCAACAAGTACCTCTTGGATGAGGATGGTGGCTTGTTCACTCTCCAGTGTAGATGGTTCTTCTACACCTGGAAGCTCCCCCTGGCTGTGATCCCTATGGATGGGGCTAGCTGGAGGCAGCTCCCCCTGGATCTCAGCTACATCTTGAGGAGCAGGAGTCTTCTCTACAGCCACTTCTTCATGGTCATCAGGTGTGAAAACAACCTGTTCTTCACTATCAGAACTGCTGGAGGACTCTTGTGTCACAGCAGCAGTCTTTCTCTTCTTCCTGGGAGGAGTAACTTTCTCAGAAACTGGCTTCTCAGGGGTAGGCATGTCCTTTGACAACACCCTTTCCCATCTAGAGAATATCCTTGAATCCATCTTCCTCATGTGATTGATCTTACTTCCAGCTGCATTGCTCATCACCTCTGGTATTGTACCAGCAAGGTAGAGACTTAGTATTCTGCCCAGGTTGGGCTTCTTCAAGCTCTCCTTGATTTTCTCATACACCACTTGAGACCAATCTGTTTTTAGGGTGAAGATGATTCTAGTCATAATTTCAAACATGGAGGCAGACACCCTGTCATGCCCTCCAGTCTTGCTGAGAATAACCTTTCCTACTATCTCTGACATGAATTTCCCTTGATTATTCATGTCTTTCCTGTTAAAGACTGATCCTACCTTCATCTTTGGATCCAGTCCACACCAAGTAAGAGCTTCCCTGGTCTTTGAAGCAGTTACTTCCTCTTCATCATGTGCTTTAGGTAGCTGGAGTACCTTTCTCAGATTCTTTGGTGAAACTTTGACCTTAGTCCCATGAACTCTGGATTTGATCCTAAATCCAGAGTCATCTACAGAAGCTTCATGGAGGAATTCAAGAACTTCCTTTTTCCAAATCTTCGTTGGTTCTGATGTCAAGTATTCCAATCCAGAATCGGCAATTAGGGTTACTACCGCCTTGAGTTCTTGATCAGCTTCATCGAATGCACCTCGCACGAGCTCATAGCCTTCGTTAACATTCTCCTCGAGCTTGGGAGCTATTAGGGTTTGGAGATTTAGTCTTGAGAAAAGAGAAATGTCGACACAGGAGTTTTGGTCTCGAAACTTTGAAAACGTGTCGACAAACACAGCCAGAACCCTATTTATACATGTCTATTTTTGAAGATGAACAGGCGGGGCAGCTAGCTAAACATGTGTCGACACTGGCAATAAGTGTCGACACTGACTTATAATGTCTCGACACATATGTGTCGACACAAGTTTAGTCAACAGATATTATGTGTCGACACATGTTTATGTGTCGACACCACTCTACTCGACGAATAGTCGAGACTTTACTTAGAAAATTCTGAGTAAAACTTAAGTGTCGACACCACATTGGATGTGTCGACACCTACTCGACATGTGTCGACACTAACATTCTGAAGTGTCGACACCTACATCCTAGATGTGTCGACACCTTTTTCCTGAAGTGTCGACACTTTTATTCTGTGTCGACATAGACTTGTCTATGTGTCGACACCTTTTTACTTAGTCAATTTTCTATTCTGTAAACTTAGTCTAAGTTTATCATACCTAGTTCAATTTTGAATCTATTAAACTTAGCTTCTTCTAAGGGCTTAGTAAACATGTCAGCTATCTGATTATCAATTTTAACATATTCAAGTGCAATATCATTTCTTTCTACATGCTCCCTAAGAAAGTGATATTTAATCTCAATATGTTTTGTTCTACTATGAGATACAGGGTTGTTAGCGATTGAAATAGCACTTGTAGAATCACAGTAAAGTGGAGTTCTACTTACCTGAAATCCATAGTCCTCTAGCTGATGTTGAATCCACAGAAGTTGAGCACAGCAACTTCCTGCAGCTACATATTCTGACTCAGCTGTGGAGATAACCACACTAGTCTGCTTTTTGCTGCTCCATGAAATTATTCTTCCACCTAGGAATTGACAGGTTCCAGTTGTGCTCTTTCTATCCTCTTTGCATCATGCAAAGTCTGCATCTGTATAACCTGTTAGATCAAAATCTCCATTCCTAGGGTACCAGAGGCCTAGATAGGGAGTGCCCTTTAGATATCTCAATATTCTTTTGACTGCAGTCAAGTGAGACTCTTTAGGGCAGGCTTGATACCTGGCACAAACACATGTAGCATACATAATGTCAGGCCTACTTGTAGTCAAGTATAGTAGGGAGCCAACTATCCCTCTATACAAGGTTTCATCTACAGGTTTTCCTGCATCATCCTTGCTAAGAGACATACTTGACCCCATAGGAGTCTTCATGGTACTGGATGAATCCATACCATATTTCCTTATGAGTTCTAGGGTGAACTTGGACTGACATATGGACAAGCCACTTTCAGGCTGTTTAACTTGGAGACCCAAGAAAAACTTTAGCTCTCCCATACTACTCATCTCAAATTGACTTTGCATAAACTTTGCAAACTTTTTGCAAAGGCTACTTTCAGTAGACCCAAATATAATGTCATCTACATATATTTGGACAAGTATGACTTTGCCTCTAGATTCCCTAAGGAATAGTCTTATCTATTTTCCCCCTTGAGAACTTGTTCTCAATGAGGAAACTAAATAGGGTCTCATACCAAGCTCTAGGGGCTTGCTTTAACCCATATAATGATTTCCTAAGTCTATAGACATGATGAGGTAAAGTTGGATCAACAAAACCTGATGGCTGCTCCACATAGACTTCTTCTTTAAGATTACCATTTAAGAATGCTGACTTGACATCCATCTGGTAAACCTTGAATCCTTGATAGGTTGCATAGGCCAAGAACATCCTTATGGCCTCCAGTCTGGCTACTGGGGCAAAGGTTTGATCAAAATCAATACCTTCTTCTTGCCTATATCCTTTAGCAACCAGTCTAGCTTTATTCTTAATGATGACCCCTTGTTCATCTAACTTATTCCTGTAGATCCACTTAGTTCCTATAACATTGTGGTCTTTAGGTTTAGGAACCAGTTCCCAAACCTTGCATCTTTTGAACTGATTAAGCTCTTCTTGCATAGCTTCAGTCCACTGTGGATCTTGTATAGCTTCTTCAAATTTCTTGGGTTCTATTTGAGACAGAAAACTATAATATACTGCAGCATTCTGATTTCTGCTCCTTGTCTGAACTCCTTGTCTTGGATCTCCAATAATCAGCTCTACTGGATGATCTCTTAGATGCCTGTGGGCTGGAGGCATCCTAGCTTCAGGTTGAACTTCTTCAGCATCTGCATCATGCTGTACTTCTTGTATTTCTTCAGCTATTGGTACATGTAGTTCTCCCCCTGGACAACTGTTATTGCCTTCTACTTGTTGTCTTGCAGCAGGCATCTCTTCTATAGTAAGCTTGTCCAATCTCTTTGTCAAACCTGTGGGGCTGCATACATTGCTAGACAACTCATTATTAATAATTTTAGTCTCATCAAAAACTACATGCACAGTCTCCTCTACAACTTGTGTAGTCAAGTTGTATACTCTATAAGCCTTACTATTGTTGCTGTACCCAACAAAAATTCACTCTTGGGACTTGGCAGCAAACTTTGTTAAGTAAGACTTCCCATTGTTAAGTATGAAGCATTTACAACCAAAGATCCTAAAATAGGATAGGTTTGGTTTCCTGCCTTTCACAACTTCATAGGGGGTCTTGTTTAGCCTTTTAGTGATGGTAGCCCTATTTATAACATGGCATGCAGTGTTAACTGCTTCAGCGCAGAAATACTCTGGCAGTGATGTATCACTAAGTAGGGTTCTACCAGCTTCTATCAAGGTTCTATTCTTCCTCTCAGCAATGTCATTTTGCTGAGGTGTTCTAAGTGAAGAGAATTCTTGAAATATCCCAAAGTCTTCACATAGTTTTGTCATGCTTTCAGACTGAAACTCAGTACCATGGTCACTTCTAATTTTGACCACTGTACAGTTCAATTCATTCTGAATTTGCTTAACAAAGCTATAGAAGACACTAGGTGTTTCAGATTTCTGCCTTAAGAAGAACACCCAGGAAAACCTTGAGTAGTCATCAACAACTACAAAGGTATAGACCTTCCTACCTAAGCTGTGAACTGGCATTGGACCAAATAGATCCATATGCAAGAGGTATAAACACCTCACAGCATCTTTGTTCTTTATGCTTCTAAAGGTGGATTTGGTCTGCTTGCCCTTTTGACAAGCTGAGCAAATGCCATCTTTAACACACTTAACTTGAGGACCATTCCTCACTAACTCTTTGCTAAAGAGTTTGTTAATAGTCTTGTAGTTAAGATGGGCAAGCCTCTTGTGCCATTTGACACAATGAGAGATTGTCTCATCAGCTACAAGACAAACTGGAGAACCATTGTTCTCAATCATAATGTCTAGACAATAGACATTTCTTTTCCTATATCCTGTCAAAATGATCTCTTGATCACTTGACCTCTTGATATGACAACCATTTTTAACAAATGAGATGTCATACCCTACATCACTTAACTGACTTTACTTATAAGGTTGTGTTTCAACCCTTTAACATAAGCCACTTGAGTAATGGTAACTAGGTTTGAAGAAATGTTACCAAACCCTTTGATGATTCCTTTTTCAGAACCACCAAAGGTCACTTTAGGACCATTTTTGATTGGAATGTAGTCCTTCAGTAGTCCCCTTGTTCCAGTCATATGTCTGGAGCATCCACTATCCAAGTACCATGTTGGGGTATGGCCACTTGGACTTACCTACAAAACAAATTAATGAACCTTAGAACCCAATGGTTTCTTGGGTCCTTGGTGACTGTTAGTTTGCAACTTAACAAGACTACCTACTGGCTTTCCACCAGGTAGCTTGCTACTCCCTTTGGCACTTGCATTGTGCCAACAATCCAAGGCAAAGTGGCCAACCTTGCCACAACACCAACATTCAAACTTATTGTACCTTTGCTTAGGTACAGACTTTGCTGTCTTAACTGCAGCTGACTTATTGAATGTTGGGGCCTTGCCCTTGGACTTGGACTGATCCTGAACAGTCCTAGCAGGTTTAACAAAACCCAGTCCAGCCTTGCCTTTATGGTGAATAAAATCATCAATCAAAGGTAGAACTGATTTAGACTTTGAAAACTTTGCAACCAGTTCTCTCTCTTTCTGAAGATTTGTCTCCAGTCTCTTAATTTGATCATTCTTAAATGTAATAGTACCCATCTAAATCACTGTAATGTGTTTCAGCCTGGCTACTTTATTCAGTTTTTGATCATACTGCTTCTCAAGGTCTGTTGCAGCAGCTTTTAGATTAGCAATTTCCTTTGCCTGACTTTTGGCAAGGGACTTGCTTTTCTTATAAGCCTGTAACAGCACCTTATATTCATCTATGAGCTGATGAATATCTTCTTCAGACTCAGAAACACTTCATCATTTGATGAAGATGAATCTGATTCTGAACTAGAACAAGAATCTGAACTTAGAGTTGGACTTTGTACCTGACTAGGTCCTGACTGCTCCAGGATTTTGGTACTCTCAGTTAATGCCATCAGTCTTTGGCACTGGCAGTCTTCTTGTTCATAAATTGACTCCAAGATCTGCATAAATTCTTCTTCTTCTTCTTCAGCAAATAGCCCTATGTAGGCTTCAGCATCAGTATCAGTGTCTGAAGAAGAAATATCTGAAAGAGTCTTCTCATTCTTGGCAACAAAAGACTTCTCTTTCTTCCCTTTGAAGTGAGTCTTTTTCCTGTCACTGGATTCTTTTCTTTTCTCAGGACAATCAGCAATGACATGACCCTGTCTATTGCAGCAGTAGCACACAATCTTTGATCCAGTTGCCTTGCTTGTCTTTGTCTTCTTCCTGTCCTTCTTAGAAGGCTTTTTCTCCTGATACAAGACTTCTTTTCCCTTGTAAGTAGATGGTCTGGACCTCCACTGTTTCTTTTTCAGGAATTTCTGAAAGTGTCTAGTGAAGGCAGCAAAGTCTTCATCACTTTCACTGCTTGTAGACTTTGTACTGACAGACCCTTCTGACTCAGATTCAACTACCTCTGGAGGTGGAGTTGATGACTTAGTTCTGCATTTTCTGGGAACTTCTGTCTTGAAGGCAACAGTCCTTTCCTTGTGCTCAATCCTTGTTGATTTCTCCTCCTCTTTCCTCACTGTCAGTTGCATCTCATATGACAACAACTTGCCAAATAGTGTAGGAGGAGGAATTTCTCCCAACTTTGCCATTTCTCTTATGGCACAGATCTTGGTGTCCCAATCTTTGGTTAGGGACCTTAGGAATTTGTCATTTAGTTCATAGTTGCTGAACTCTCTTCCATAAGACATGAGTTCATTAACTATTCTATAGAACTTCTTATAGCATTCAGTGATGCTATCTCCCTTGCCTTGCCTAAAGCTCTCATACTCTTGATTAAGCAAGGACTTCCTATCTTGCCTAACTTCTTCAGAACCTTCCATATAGACAATGAGGGTATCCCGCATTTCTTTTATTGTTTTACAATGAATTAAGTTCTGAAAAGTTGCATCATCAATGGCACTCACTATTATGTTTTGTGCCCTCTTGTCCATAGTGGCTAGGACAATTTCATCCTTGGTCATCTCAGAGAAATCCTTTGGAGTCTTCTGATTTGCATCCAATACTGAGATCTTCATTGGCACATAAGGCCCTTCCTTTACTGTGATGTATATTCTAGGGTCTGAGGCCTCCATGAATAGCCTTACCCTCTCTTTCCAGATCCCAAAAATTTCCTTTCTGCAAATAGGTAATTTCATGGAACCCAATTCTTTATGATTTTCAAAGGAACCCATGGTTCTTGATTTTCTTGAAGCTGTTTTCTGACTTAGACTGTTTCTGCCAAACAGGATCTCCTTAGACTGTTAGTCCTTGTTTTGAGGAACCTCCCTCTGATACCACTTGAAAGATATGGTACCTAAACACCTAGAGGGGGGTGAATAGGTGACCTAATCCTTTTCTACTTTGTTGGCAGCCAAACAGCTTTATCACAGATTTCTAAGTAGTCTATTACAGCAATCAGCAATAATCAAACATACACAGCACATTCACAGCACAGCACACAGTGATTTATAGTGGTTCCCCAATCTTTGGGTACATCCACTTTCCCCCTTCGCCTATCTAGCAGTGTACTAGATTCGGCCAAACTTCTCCACTGTCTCAGAACCCAAATAGGTTCCTACACCTCAGGCCCAAAGCCTTACACCTCAGCTTTCTCCAAAGCCTACACTCAGCCACAAAGGCCTACACTCAGCCACCCAGGCCTACACTCAGCCAATCAAGGCCTACACTCAGAGTTCTTCAACTCCTACACTCAGGCTATCAAGCCCTACCCTCAGCCTTTATAAATTTAGGCTTACAATGCACTCAGATCCAAAGATCCTACAAGTTAAAATAGTATTACAACAAATAACTCAACAACTCAGAAAATAAGAGAGGAGTTGAGAGTTTCTTGCTGAGTTCTTGGAAGAACTCAGATAGATCCAAACTGACTTAGCTTCCTTCAAAGCTTCTTGAGTTGAACTGAATAAGTATGAATCCTCTGCAGTTGTTCCTTGACCTCTGCTTCTTAAGATCCAGATACTTCTGAATCCTTCTTCTCAGCCTAGTTCCAAAGACTGAATTCTTGATTGGAGCTCTCTCTCTCTCCAACTTCTTAGATCTGCAGTTGGACTGCCAGATCTTCTTGTGTTGATACTCTGTGTACCACTTTTCTGATTATTTGAATAATCTGATCAATTACTTCAAATAGCTTCAACAACAGTTTCTGTAAACTGTGAGTGCCTATTTATAGGCATTCTTTATGGTAACCGGCTGATCCGGTTCATAACAGACTTCTGACTTCCCTGACAGTTGCTGTAGACCGGCTGGATCGGCAGCTGTCATATCAACCAGTCACTTCTTGAAATTCTCTAACTGTCAGATAGTGTCGAGACTTTCTATTCTTAAGTGTCGACACTTATAGACCAAGTGTCGACACATGCTGTGTAAGTGTCGACACAAGTCTACAAGGTGTCGACACAACTCCTTGTATGTCTCGACACAGATTCTTCTGCATGTGTCGACACTGAAATTGAGTGTCGACACAAGTACTTGTTCTTCATTCTTTAATTGTATTCTTCTAAGTGTCGACACATCTCTTTTGTGTCGACACAACTTCTTGTGTTGAATCTGTCAAGTGTCGACACTGCTTCTTGATGTCGACACAAGTCTTCAATATAGATTCTTCAGCTGAGTGTCGACACATTCCCTTAGTGTCGACACTTGTACTTAGAATATTTTTGTAGATATTTCTGTTCTTTGCTAAGTGTCGACACAGCTCCTTGTGTCGACACTTTCTTTGAGTCTCCAACTGAGTGTCGACACATTGTGCTGAGTGTCGACACTTTCTTCAAGTGTTGACTCTTCTGGTTGTGTATCGACACATTGTGTTGAGTGTCGACACATACTTAATATGTTGACTCTTCTGGTTAAGTGTCGACACATTGTGCTAGGTGTCGACACTTGCACTTAGTCTCTGCAGAATTTTGCTGAGTGTCGACACAACTCCAAGTGTCGACACTTTCTGGTGTAGACACAGCTCTTCTAGGTGTCGACACTTCTGCTAAGTGTCGACACTGCTTCTCTGCATTCTTCTTCACTGAGTGTCGACACAGCTCCTTGTGTCGACACTTTCTGTCTGGTGTCGACTCTTCATCCCAGGTGTCGACACAATGACTCCAAGTGTCGACACTGCTTGTCTGGGTGTCGACACAAGCTTTCTCAAGTGTCGACACTTTCCCTCTGGGTGTCGACACATGGACTTAGAAAGTTTTAGCTTCAGTCCAGTGAATACCTAACCTGCACAAGTAACTCAAACATACATCAAATACATTATGATGTATATCATTGAGATGGGTGAGGCTTCTTCAAATCAGGTACATTTGACCAATGTACCCAACAGAGTTGCACTTGCATGACTCATAATATAACTGTATGTATTCATTCATATTAGGACATACGCTTCATGGATTCTTATCATATAAATTAGTATGAGCACTTTTATATGATAAATTAAATTTTGGAAACTCTAACTTATATGTTTGTATGGGCATTCATATAAGTTAGGGTACTTCTGTGATGTATAATAGCAGTAGATTTTTATACTTTATTTACTGCTCTTTACTTACTTCTAGTTTTACTTACTTCTGTACTGTACCTGCTTCTATATTTGGACAATATACATAGAACTGTTAGTGTAGATTTACTATTTATATTCATACTTGGTAGCATAGATTCCTTGTCACTTGCTTCCCTTTTGATTACCCCTTGTTGTCCTCCGCTTCGTCCTCCCGCACGGTGCCTAGGAGTTGCGGGGCGAGGTGCGGAGGAAACGACTTAGTCTTTTTGACTAATGGTCGGTGACCAAACTATTTTTAGGAGCTCGAGCAGATGGAGCACTAGCACGACCGGCAGGACGAGGTGACAGGACGTGAGGAGTTGATACCACCGCCACCTACTACGACTACTGTAGAGTTTCCTCAGGTGGGACGAGTACGAGGATAGTTTTGCTTCCACATTTTATTTTGTGAGGAGAGTTGATATTCATGTACAGGGCATAAGCCCTTTTTACTCTTCTTATTATTTCTACTCATTGTGGACCGAATGTACTTCCATTTTATTATATGATATGTACTGTGACTGTGGACTGGTTTGTAGTTCTTTCTACAATACTGCTATACTTCTTACTCTCCTTAGTAAACAGGTTATGTGATCGTTTTAGCCGACAGAATCGGCGTGTTGCGGTGTCGACTAACCCGTGTGTTAGTGCTACCGTAAGACGACGGTTCTGGACATAAGACTAGGAGCCTCCTTGGTAAGGGGAGGGGTCTTACATACCTCACTCGAGGATCGCCGACTGCATTTCGTCGAACTCACTTGAGAACATCGTGCCAGCACTCGGGTGTAGGACACGGCCATGGACACGCCCGTGTCCCCGATCGTGTGCCTCACACCGAGTAGGACACGACTTAGGGACACGCCTGTGTCCCAGGCCGTGTGACTCACTCTCCTCAGCACAGTCATCACTGAGATTTGGGGCGTTACACCCGTGTCCGACCGGGACACGCCCGTGTCCCAGGCCATGTGCCTCACTCGACACCACCCTGCCGACACAGAGCATGACACGGCCCTGGATATGCCCGTGTCTCAGGCCATATACCTGACCTCCAAGGATCGTCGAATGCATTTCATCGATCACACAGAAAATCGTCGAACTCATAGAAAGACACGTCCATGGACACGCCCGTGTCCCAGGCCGTGTGACCCTTATCAGGCCCCAGATTGGGCTTAAGACGCTACCAGATCATTTCCGAGTTTTGGGGCGTTACACTAGGCACCGTGCGGGAAGGAGGATAGGAAAGATATTGAGGTGGAGAAGTGTCAAAGCAGATGGCGGCGGAGCTAAGCTAACAGTGATATATCAGAACTATAAAGGTGTACAGCAGTAATATGATAATATCAAAAGTAAGGCAGTAAAGAAATAAAGTAAGAGAGTAGAGTATAATAAAAAAATAACCTTAACTTATATGAATGCTCATACAAACTTATAAGTTAAGGGGTCTTTTGCAACTTTCTCATCGTATAAAAAGTCTCATACCATTTTATACGATGGGGTGTCAGGTTTATATGCAAATATGAGTGTAGTGCTTTGTTATGCATGAAATGTTATGTTCACATAAGTGCAACTCACGCACATGACTCTATGCGCACAAAACTTTAGTTCCTCCATTTTGGAGTTAGTTAAACTCTTAGGTATCTTGCGTTGTGGCAAACGGAAGCAGTGGGTCGGGCCACCCCACTACTAGGCCGACATTCACGCCAACCAACCTAGACCCTTGTACGCCTCAACGTGAAGAACTCACCATGGAGCCTCTGCATACCTTATTGACAAATCCACCAGTCTTTCTTTGGCTATGTGTGAACCACACTAGCCAAGTCATCGTACCGACATCGGCGTGAATGATCGTCAAGTAACAAATACCCACCACCTTATGTTATACACATGCAAACCAGAACTTCCGAGCCATAGGCTCCCCGGACTAACCCGTCCCTCAGACCACCTACCGAGCCATCGGCTCGCCGGGCTAACCTGCACATCACTAAAACCACCAAGCCTACCGCTCAGGAGACCTAACCTGACTCCCACAACATCGGGGAGTATGTGTGAAGGTGTAACCCTGGAGTATTTCTAATTACTCTTCCATCCCATTTATTCCTACAGCTTACGTTAACCTTGGACTACCCAAGGCATTCCCCGTGAAGGGCTCTCGAGGGCACTAGGAACTACGATGGGTTGAAGCTCAAAGCTCCATTTCACAAGGTACTTATTTATCATTGGTTAATACCCAATTCCTGATCCCTTTTAATACTATACTGGATCTAATTCTACTATATTTTGACTTTCTTTCTCCCTACAGGAAAGACGACCTTTCGTCGATCCCGAGCACCTCTTAACACTAGTCAACCAACATTCCCCTCATCATGACTCTTATAGACCAACTCATTTTCTCTTCATCGCAAATCAGTGACTATTATCCCTAACTCCCTATGTTCATTCCTCATGTTATCACAATTTCGTAGTTTTACTAAATGCAGACCAACCTAAGCTATATGATGTACATGACAGGAGATACTCCAAACTTTCATCCAAATGCCCTAAGATAATTAATGGGGGTCTATCATGACATACTTAGTATAAATCCAAAAACTTTTATATTTTCCTAATTAATTTGACATTTATTTAATTTCCCCAAAATCGAGGCGGTAATTTTGAACATGAAGTGCTAGATTTCCTTAATTTCTGGCCACCCAAGGAATGCGAACACTATATTATAGTAAAATATAAGTGGATACAAAATTTCACAAAAATTCATAAATGTACTATCCTCTAAATAATTAATTCAAGACAATTCAAGTAAATAATGTTAATGAAGGGAGTGCCATAAATCCTAAACCCTAAACTCACCTTAAGGGTCCAAACTTTAGTCACATCAAAACCCAATCAAAACATACTCAAATGGGTTGAGATTTTAACCAGAGACTCATGATGACCCCTAAGACCATCCACCAAAATTTTGGGGGTTGGTGATATCATTAGGCCCTTAATTAATTTATACTAGGATTATTAAATTTTTACAAAAACTACAGAAAAAGTTTCTCCAAAAATTCTCATTTTTGGATATGTCTTGGGTATAGATAAGATTGACTCCCTGCCCAAATTTCAGGTCATTTGAAAATGTGGTTAAGTAGGGGCACTCATTTTAATCTCTGACTAGCCCTAAGTATAGACTGCACCAAAATGAGTGTTGTGTGCTGACCTGAACTCCAAATTGGTTCAAACTAATTTTAAATTAAACTAGACTCGTAGATCTACAGGTTTCATGTTGATCACTTTTTCAAAAAAGCCTCTATGTATTTTTAATTTAAATCCTAAAGTATCTGATATTATGTGACAGAATATTCATTTAATACAATTAATAAAAGAAGGATCTGCACAGATCTTGAAGTAGATCGGGCGACTGCTGCTTTCTTCCTCCTCCAGCCAACGACCAGGATCGAGCCGACCTGGAGCCACTTCCAACAGTTACCACCAGCTACCCGTCCATCTCCCCGATCGGCCACCGCCACCACCACCTTCGTTGAGGTGGTAGATATCGCCAGGCGGCGACACGGCCGCCGGAGAGGCCTTTTCCAGCGAAACTGAGAGGTGAGGAAAAACCCAAAAAACCCAGGAAAAAACTCACTGGATCGGGCTCAATTGAGCCTGATATCTCTCCTATTTGATCTAAGATCCTAGCACCGAGGGAGAGGGGGAGAAATCGACCTTCAATCGTGCTTGCCGACGGGTTTGGTGTTGGTGTTCCATTGCCGTTGGTGGAGGAAATCGTGAATCTACAACAGCACAACCAAGTAGCTTGAAACCGCCGAGGAAAGGGTGGAAACGACTTCTTGGTGTCCAGTGAAACTTTTAAAGGAAACAGAAAGGGGAGAGGAGGGGTCTTTCTTCAGGGCACCATTAATGGCCACTAATGGCAAATTTCGGCCAAGGGTGAATTCACTATTCCTGTCACTGAACAGCCACCAAAAAAGTCTCCCGGTCTTCTATACTGAATGGGGAAAGAACAATGCTTTGGAAAAAGGAGAGAGAGGCCCGTGATCTTCCCTGGCCATGAATGCTCTCCACCCGAAACGTCTCCGGTCTGCTCGACGTTTTCGTCGAGCTTAGCTCGACGACTTCGTCGAGCTCGGCTTGACGACTTCGTCGAGCCCAGCTCGATAATTTTGTCGAGCACTGCCTGACTCTAAGCCCGTACTTGGGGTGTTACATTGGGTGTCCCTAGTTCCTTAAGCGCTTCCCAGGGTTTTGTCATGACTCAGTCATGACAAAACTATCCTAGGGGTCTAGAAGTCTGAGGGATGTTACACTAAGACACACGAACTATAAGAAAATGTTCCAAATAGGTAGAACTCACCATATCACATTAGACACTAAATCACCGCCTGAGAAATGTGACGTGTGTGCTTAGACTAAGATCACTAGGAAACCTTTTCATGTTGTTACTAGAACCACAACACCTCTAGAGCTTATACATTCTGATATATGTGACTTTAAAAGTTTTGTCACTCGAGGAGGAAGGAAGTTTATGCTCACATTCATAGATGACTGCTGTAAGTTCTGTCACATCTATCTTATTAAAACTAAAGATGAAACGTTTGAAAAATTCTATCTTTTCAAAACCAGGGTAGAAAATCGACTAGATATGAAGGTTAAGAGGTTTAGAAGTGATAGAGGAGGAGAATACATATCCAGTGAGTTCTGCAGTTTCCTTGCCTCTCAAGAGATCATAGTAGAAACCACAGCTCCTTACTCACCTCAGTCTAATGGTATAGCTGGGAGAAAGAATAGAACGTTAACATAGATGTTGAATTCTATGCTCCTCACTGCTGGCATGCCTACTGCCTATTGGGGAGAAGCAGTTTTAACTGCAAACAATATTCTGAACAAAGTACCTCATGCTAAGTTAGATGTCACACCCTACGAGCTTTGGTTTAAGAGACCTCTGACAATAACTAGACTTAAGACATGGAGTTGCATAGTCTATGTTAGGATCTCTGACCCTAGACGGTCTAAACTTGGACCTAGGACCAACACGTGTGTCTACTTATGTTATGCTGAAGATAACGTTGTCGATAGATTCTTATACCTGTATAATAATATAATTATTGAATCTAGGGATGTTGTGTTCTTTTAGAATAAGTTCTTAAGGATAAGAATCTAACAATTCCAGGTATACAAGCAATTATTACTGAGAAAGAAGCTGAATCAGTACCCAACACCTCCTATTCAGTCTCGGTAGATGATAGTGTTCTAGAGTCTAGAAGGACTTTAGTGAGAGAGCAGACTCCTAGAACTTTTGGTAGTGACTTTGTCACTTACCACGTTGAGGCTGATCCATCCACCTATAAGGACGCGATGAGATCAAGGAATTCACTACTTTGAAAAGAAGCCATTGATGAAGAGATGAACTCTTTGATTCAGAACAACACCTAGACGTTGGTTGATAAGCCAAAAGGGCTAAAACTATATAGTGTAAGTGGGTTCTAAAAAAGAAACTCAATCCTGATGGTAGCGTAGCTAAGTATAAAGCACGCCTGGTGGCTAAAGATTTCACACAAGTTAGTAGGGTGGATTACTTTGATGTATATTCGTCAGTGTGTCACTTAGAAACCATTTGGATACTCCTTGTTATTACGTCTATTGAGAACTTTACTGTTCATCAAATGAATGTTAAGACTGCGTTCTTGAACGGAGATCTGATCGAAAAAATATACATGAGCCAACTTGAAGGTTTCATAATAGACGGTCACAAAAGTAAGGTTTGTACGTTAATCAAGTCGCTATACGGACTAAAACAAGCACCGAAATTATGACATGAGAAGTTTGAATATAGTGTAAGGAACATGAGATTCATGTCGAGTCTCTCGGACAAATGTCTTTATATACGTAATAGATCGAACAAAGTCGCTATAATATGCTTATATATAGATAATATGTTGATTCTTAGTTCTAATCAATCTGTAGTGGATGACGTTAAGTCAGAACTAATGAAAGAGTTCAACATTAAAGACCTACGTGTAACTTAGACTATACTAGACATGCAAGTAAGCTTTGGGAAAAATGACATTTCCCTAAGTCAAAGCCACTACATTAAGTCCACGTTAGACACGTGGGGATATAATGAACATAGAGCAGTGGAGACACCTTACGATTACAATAATCGCTTGAAGCCCAATGATGGAGCTGTGATTAGATAGTTAGATTGTGTTAAACTGATTGGTAGTCTCATGTATGTTATGGTCTGCACAAGACCTGACATTAACTTTACGGTCGACATGTTAAGCAGATTCATTAGTAATCCTAGCCAAGACCATTTGGATGCCCTCGATAGGCTGATGCGATACCAAAAGCACATCCAAACGTATGTTTTATGTTACCAGGGTCATCATACAGTTTTGAAAGGAAATTCTAATGCATCATGGTGCTCAGAAATCAATGATACCAAGTCCACTAATAGATTTATATTCATACTAGGAGGAGTAACTGTAGCATAAAAGTCCAAGAGCCAATCATATATTGCACTATCTTCTATTGAATTCGAACTCTACGCTCTAGTTTCAGCGAGCGAAGAAGCAGAGTGGATAAGAAATTTAGTTATGGACATTCCACTATCGAGCTTGAAATTGAGTTCTGTTGTAGTTTACTACGACAATCAGACCACTAAAACGATAGCTACGAACACTTTGTTCAATAGCAAAAGAAGACAACTCAGGATGAAACAAGCCTGGTTGACCTCTCTCACGAGTCAAGGATTATGACCCTTATGGATGTGAGATCCAAAGATAATGTTGCAGTCTGCCTTGACAAAAGGATTTAAATAGAGTTCTTACAATAAAAATATCCGAGTAGATGAGATTAAAGTTCATAGAAATTTGAAACTTACTCATATGTTTATGTTTTGATAGCAAGAACCTATAGTCGCGACATTCAAATATCTAATAATAGACTGAGAACCCCAAATAATTTCTTGATGAAAGCCCAAGATAGTTAGATGCTAGTCATTCCACACCTGATAAGTTAACATCTTTCTCATTGTAAATTAATTTGAGAATTATTCAACTGAGAATAGAAAGTCGTTATATGAGTTAATCTAACATTAGTGATCATAACACATTAACATTTGATAATGTTGTAAATGACGGTATGCCAAATTATATGATGAGGTACATAGTGGTCACTAATGAGTAAGATAACAATGTTTGATTTATTAAAATCAAAACTTGACTGTTCCTATCTACACTGGATAGAGATGCTGACAGTGTTACTTCACTACTGCTACAAGTAATAAGCTTATTTAGGTAGAGCTGGTTTACTTTGACACATCACTGCATATGTTTATGAATTCATAGAGTCTGACTCATGAAATTTCTTGTAGGCACTGGTGAAGATGAATGAGAGAAAGTGAACTTTGATATAGATGATGATGATCTACTATCTAAGTAGAATTGTTACATGCTTATCCATTGTCATTTTTATTTTTCCAAACTTATTTATTATTGAGTATCACTTTTTTTGGATGTTTTATATTATTGTTTTTAAAAACTCATGTTTATGTTTTTCTTTAAAAACCGTGCTACGAAATTTGTTTATGAAAATATGTAAAGTCAGAAATTTGTTTTGATACTCTTCACTTTCTGCACTACAAAACGTATACGTTATTTGTCACAAATATAGAAGAAGATTGTTAGTGTATATTTGAACAATTAATGAGTTCAGAGACATAACAGGTTGTGTCAGATGCACAGATATCCAATACCCGTAGAAATTCCTTGGGTTTGCCTATTTATACCCACTTAGGGGCAACTGGTAGGGGATTCCACCTAGATCCCCATTCAGATGCTTCGAGCGACAATAACAAGGAGGAGTCGCCGACAACAACTCCAACCTCACCGGCGAGCCGCCATATCGCTCACCAGATTTGAAGCCGGGTGCCGTCGGATCACTCGTCCTTAGATGTGGAGAAAAGGGTGAAATCCCTAATGCAGATGGAGGCTCGCGCTGGAGAACGTTGACGAGAACGATGAGGGCGGGGCATCTTCCATATTGCAGGCGGAATCGCGAAAAAACGTGACTCACGAGTTGTGGTTCGAAATCACGACACGAAATCACCGCTTTTCCACAATTCAAGAACAGTGGAGACTTCCATCGTGATACCTGTTTTCACTTTTTGGCGGGAAGTTGAAAATTTCAGCCAAAATGATGGAGCTAAACAGAGCCTGAGTCTCCTTCCTTTCTTCGGTCCCTCAAAACCTGCAATATCTATCAAAAAATTATATGTCAAGATCGCTGATATTTCAGCACCGTCCGATCTACATCACGTTTCCTATATTGTGAAGATCCCTGATTATCTATTGTGCGTTGGATCTTTGTTGATGTTTCAGCCACCGTCCGATATACATAACGTTTCCTATAACTAAGGCATATCCCAACCCTAATCCCGCGATCTACCCCGCACCCCCAAAAAAATCTCCATCGCCAATCTCGCAAAACCCCGCGACTTCTGCCCGGCCACGGGCGCGCACTTCATCCAACCGCTGCCGACGACCTCCACGGCCCGCCATCCCGCTTCCGACGACCTACTGATTTCTTCTTTTCGCCACTCGCCGCTCAGGATCGTATCAGGGTCGTATCAGATCGCCTGTGAGAATACCTTCTTTCTCTCTCCCTCCATGTCATATGTGTTCTTTATCGACTTCTACTTCTTTCTTTTACTTCTTTCTTCAGATCTATTACAATTTAGGGATCTCTGAAATTTTGATTTCTACTTGTTCAAATCTAGGTTTAACAATCTTGGTTTAATAACCTTTTTTTTTTCGTTTCTATATTGCTATTTACGATTTCATCTTGAGAATCTTTTTAACATTCCATCTTAAATGTCTGTATAGGATTTAGGGTTCTCCGATTTTCATTTTGATTTAAATTTCGTATGCACCGTTTTCATATTAGGTTTTCGATTTACTTCAAAACGAAAAAAATCAAGTGTTTTTGTTTTGGGGGTAAAACGAAAACTTCTATTCCTTTGCAGCATGGTTTTAAAGTCCGTTTTGCCTCACGAAAACTTAAGTTCATTTGCACCATGGTTTACAGTTTGTGCTTCTCCTCTTCATCTGGCATTGCTGCAACACAAAGATTATCATATATATGCCGCAACACAAAGATTATCATATATATTATTAAGAGCTGATATTATAGCCAAATGATAAGCAAATTTTTTGACTATTAACTTCAAATAATCTTCATCCGCATCTGCTTCAAGAAGAAAGCCGGTATTAAACACAAAAAAGCTCTGTTCAAGTATGGCCTGTTCAAATGATAAGCAAAAATTTTGCCAAATTAAACACATAAAAGCTCTACTGAAGAAGAAAGCCATGTAGAAGCTCTGTTCATGACTATGTTAAAGAGAAGCACTGTCCCACCGATACAACCCTGTAGAAGCTCTGTTCAAGTAAAGTCTGCTCACGCCTACGCTTCCTTTCTCGCGGCTCTGTACAAGGAGAAAAGGCTGCCTGTAGAAGCGTCAGGGAAAAAAAGGAGATCTGCCGGCGAGTTGGGGGAAGACGACGATACTTGGGGGAGGACGAAGATCCACCCCGAAAAATCGTAGAAAACTTTGCAGAGATAAGAGAATCAATCTTTTATTGCGCCATTGTCGGCGACTGTCTGCAGATCACCAGGACGGCTGACATCGTCCTTGTCCGTACTCGCTGCTGGAGTAAGAGATGCCCTCAAGGTGAGGGAGAAAGAGATGCGTCAAATCTTGTCCGTCGCCGTTGTCGGAGCAAGAGATGCGTCAATGGAAAGAAGAGATGCTGTCGGAGAAAATTGCTCACTACCATCCCCAGAAATGGGGAGCTCTTCTATTCTCAAAACCAACCAAAACAGACCTCCCTAGGTCTGTTTTGAGAGAGGGTGTTTAATGAAGGAGTGAAAACGGTAAGGTTTTGGGTCAAAACCAAAACAGATCAAAACAGAGACAAACAAACAAAGACATTAGGACTGCGCAAACTCTTGACAAAAACGGCTGTGAAAACGGTGCAAACGAACGGGGCTTTAGGGTTTCCACCATTTTAATTCCTACTTCTTTAGATCTTAAAAATCAAGGTTTAACAATCATCTTAAATTTCTATTTAGGATTTAGGGTTTTTTGATTTTGATTTCGTCTTAAATTACATGTTACTAAATACGATTTCCATTTAGTTCTACATTTAGTTTTAAATTTCCTGTCTCAGATTGTTAAAATTGAATTTGTTTTAACTTTATGTTCAAGATTTCGTTTTATATTTACATTTTCAGGTTTCCAGATTTTCACTTTGTTTTTTATTTCATTTAAAAGTCTCTGTTTTGTAGTCCATGATCCCGAAAAAACTATGATCAACTTACCAATAGGAAGTAGGAGCTTCAACAACAATAATAATTAACAAAAGGAGAAGAAATGAGAGCACAAAGCAGATGAGCAAGAAGAGTTAGAATATGAAACCATGAAATCTCAATAACATAGCTACAATTAGTACTATACCCGTTTACTTGTGCTTCTAGATTACTCCTAATGTCCAATCTAAATTGATGACTATTTATTTATTAAAAAATAAAAAAATGGAGGAAGATTTTTGGAGAGGAGAGAAATGGAAATCCTAGTTTTCTAGTCATATGAACAACTACCTAAAAGATCTAAATGAATCATTTGAAATGTTGTATTAATCCAATTTTTTTGGAAAGAACGTGAATATTCCCCGAAAAAACCCAAATCTGAGCCTTGCTCATATTATACACTAAAAGAGAGCAGACATGTGCATGATCCATGAAATCATGATCCCTGAAAAAACACTAATCATCATCCACATTTCCACTAACTAAAATTTTGCACAATCTTAACAAATATTGGGGAAAGGAGATAGCAAGTCCTGAATTTGTGATGCAAACGAAAGACACATATATCATAATAAATGCAAGAAGATTAAACATAAATTAAAAAGCAGTAGTCTAAAATATACTTACTATGAGAGTATGGGAGATTAGGAGTGAGTGATAGACATTGAGAACACAAGGGGTAAGCCGATGAGAACTCTAGAAGCGAAAAGACAAACAATCAAGGGCTCAGACGTGACAAGAGCAGAGAGATAATACTCAAAGTCTCAAATCTGAGGGGTTAGAACTGAGAAGCAAGAAACGTGAACAAAGAAGAGAAATGAAGAGGGTAGGAAGTAGAAACCTACCATCGGCGGGAGGCAGCAAGAGAGAAGTAGATAGTGCTCAAAATAAGAGAGTTGAGAAATACGGGGTGTGATTCTTCAAAACCCTAACTACTATTAGTATTAATGGTTTGCTTGCTTTCACTCGTTCAATTCAGATTGAACGCCATCTTTAAAAGTGAATAAAAAATACGGACAAATGGTTAGCTTGAAGATATAAAGGCATATATTTTTACGAGCATCTTCGCACCGGCTACGCCCGTGCTCGATGCTTTCGGAAAGTCTTTTGCTGCATCTAGGCGGACTTCGCCCGTCTTTTCACCGACTTCACTTGTCTTTTCACGGGCTTTGCTCGTGCTTGATGCTCCGGGCGGTCCTCGACCACATAGTCACGGGCTTCGCCCATTTTCACGCAATTCACAGCTCGGCGACACCACACCCGCCACCCACGCCCCCCTAGAACATTATGGTTGTTTGATTTTGCATACGCGCTCCGAGGGTCCGTGTGTGGCGTGTGTGGAGCCGAGCTGGTGGATTGCGTGGAAGCGGGCAAAGGATGCGTCTATACGACAGAAGGCCGCGTCTATGCGCCAGAAGATCACATCTATGCGGCGGAAGGCTGCCCGGAGCATCAAGCACGAGTAGAGCCGGTGCAGAGGCGGGCGATGCCCGCCTTGATGCTGCCAAAGACCGCCTGAGAGCATTGAGCATGGGCGTAAACCAAGTAAAGATACTCGTAAAAATATGTCTTTATATTTTCAAGCTGACCATTTGTTCGTATTTTTTATTCACTTTTAAAGCTGGCGTTTCAACTAAATCGAATGAGTGAAAGCGAGCATGCTATTAATACTAATAGTTGTTCGAGTTTCAAAGGATCACAACCAATATTTTCTCAACTCTCTTATTTTAAGCCTTTTCTTCCTTCCTCTTGCTGCCTCCCACCGACAGAAGGGTTCCTACTTTCTACCCTCTTCATTTTTCTTCTCTGCTCACGTTTCTTGCTTCTTAGTTATAGCACTTCAGATCTGAGACTTGGAGTATTATCCTTCTCTTATCACGTCCGAGTTTTTGATTTTTTGCTTTCTCGCTTCTGGAGTTCTCATCGGCTTCCGTCTTGAGTTCTCAGTGTCTCTCATCGATTCCCAATCTCTAACATTCTCACAGTAAGTATATTTTAGACTACTGATTTTTATTTATTCTTAATCGTCTTGCATTTATTATAAATGTTTGCGTTTTTTGTTTGCATCACGAATTTAGGGCTTGCTACCTCCTTTTCCCTGTATTCGCTAGATTGCGCAAAATCTTATTTAGTGGAAACGTGGAAGATGATTAGTGTTTTTTTCAGGCATCATGAATCATGCATATGTTTGCTCTCTTTTTGCATAGAATATGAGCAAGGCTTAGATTTGGGTTTTTTCGTCGATTATTCGTGCTGTTTTTGAAAAAAAATGAGATCAATACAACATTTCAAATGATTTATTTTGATATTTTAGGTAGAAGTTGCCCATATGCCTGTAGAAGACTCGAATTTCTGTTTCTCTCCTCTCCAAAAATCTCCCTCCGTTTTTTATTTTTTTTAGTTAATAAATATATTGTCATTGATTTAGATTGGTCATCTACTAATTCTAGCTATGTTATTGAGATTTTATGGTTTCATTCTAACTCTTCTTGCTCTTGTGCTTTGTGCTCCCATTTCTTCTCCTTTTGTTAACTATTATTTCCACTAAAGCTCATACTTCCTATTGGTAAGTCGATTGTTGTTTTTTCAAATCATGAATGTATTGAAAGGTAGAAGGGTTTTTTTTTCCGAATGATTCATGTAATGCTTTTTATATTTTCATTTTGGGACGACAAATAGGAAACTCCCAGTGCTTTATTTTCTAAATAGGAACTATATTTTTATTTATCTATGACTTTAGGGTTCTTGTCCTCATTGCATTTAGATCCCGTTCATTTGGGTGGAATTGTAGAAAAGAATTGGAATTATAATTGCCAATTCCAACTTTGTTGTTCAACAACTTATTTTTTGTGTGGACATTGGAATTTAAAATAAGCTGTTTTTCTCCCCCCATTTCTGACTTCTTTAGGTCGGACTTGAGAATTCCCGTGAGCCTCCTAGCTCCTCCCGCTTCCTTTCCCCAACTCTCCAAAAAACTTTGTGCCCTCCTTCACGAGTAAAACTACTCTTGACGACAAATTTCACCAAACAGTTAACCGTCACTTGAAGTAATTCCTCGAGCGACTATTAATTGATAGGTATCTTATCCTAATCACCAATATTGATTATTATAATTTTTGAAATTGCCGCCATTTAATTTTATCCGTTATTAATTAACTTAATCTTGCCTCTGTCGTTCTCACTACCAAAATTACCGGACCCAGTTATTCAGGTCTCTTCGGACGGTCAAATCGATGAGCCAAAATTTTCAAATTAAATCAGGTGTGTGACAGAAGTACTTATGCAATAAATAATTGCATAAAAAGATTCATGACTCATGATGATGCCATGCCTATTTGAATGCGACTGTGGATGCATCAATTCCCCCGGAGTTGAGAGAGCTCGACCCCGACGAGAATTTGCAAAGTTTGGCAACAGAGAGAACTGACGTCGTCACTGGGGCCAGATCGGGTGGTATATCCGGGACCTTGACTGGTGGATCAACTGGTGGTCCAATGCGCTTCTGAACATGAACTAGACCAAATCTCCTACAATAGGCATTCACCTGACCTTCCTTTGAAAAGTACAACTCATGGTGATAGCGACCGACTGTGAGTTTGTAATGTTCAATGGTTGCTCGCAAAATATTAGCAGTAATTTTGTATAATTCTTGTAAATAATTAATGTAAGCTTGCACATCAAAGGAAATATGTTCATGAAATGAAAGATGAAGATGATCAGATGGGTGGAGTAATGCGTGGATAATATCAAAAGGAGATATAATAAGAGAATGAGTTTTATAATTATTAAATGTGAATTTTGCTCGTGGAGGTACTAGATTCCATTGCATTGGATTCTCCTCAATTAGACGCCTAAGAAGGTTCTCCCAACTTTGATTAATGATTTCAGTCAGTTCATCGGTTAGAAAGTGATAAGCGCTACTAAACTCAATTTTGGTGTCCATTCGACTCCTTACTATGTTCAAAAAATATGACATGAAATAATTAATATTTTGTTGCAATTCCGTAATTCTGTTTATTTTTAACTTGATATTACAAATTTTAAAATTGACTCCAATTTGATCATTTGGGAGTTTCCAAAGAAATCTTTTAAAACATGTATCCTTATTAGGAGAGAAAATTTTTGGGCTTCTTATTATCCTTAAAACATGATTTCTTTGAAATATATGAATAATTGGATAATAAAAATTTTCAAACACATTTATATTTACAGGATATTTCCCAAATATAAAATCAATGTCTTGTGGCGCCTTTAGTGTCGTGGGTGGGCGATCTTTAAACATAATGTCATTAGGCTTATGTGTTGGTGAGTGTAGCGGGTTCGGAGACTTAGGACATATGTAGTTTAAGTTTATGTCACCGAAGACGAGAGGTTCATTACCGGTCAACTCCCGGAGCAGGGGCTCGAGAAGAAAATCAGTGACTGCAGTTGGTGATTCAGTGGGTGCAAGTGGAGTCTCTACTTCAATTGGGATAACATAAATAGGAGGAAGAATCTCTTCTTTCTGGAGCTGGAGCTCAGGAAGAGTCTCCTCGACTGGAGGAATTTCTACCATGGCGCTAAATTGGGATAGTGAGCTCATGTGAGTGGTAAAACTAAGGAAATCTATGTCCTTACCGGTTGGGGCATCAATGAAACTAATGAGAGGTCTTGCAGTAGACCTGAACTTAGACTCCATCCTACGAGTCATGCTAGAAATTTCTTCCAGATTGCGATAGTGGTGCAACTCTAGTTGATCCTTAATGGAATAGTGTAACCCATGCAGGTAATCGGATACAGACATCACTTCACCTGCTTGAATATCTTATCTTGACTGCATGATTAGAAATTCTCTAGTGTACTCATCAACCGACAAACCTCTTTGTTATATATTTCGAAATCTACGATATAAAGTGTGAAGGTGATCAGGAGAAACATAATGTTTGCGCAGCTCTGACTTGCACTCAATCCAAGTAGTGATTGGAGGCCACCACAACTTATCTCTCACGCATTGAAGTTGTTTCCACCAATCTTAGTTGTCCAGGCGCGCCCCATGTGCTCCCAGGCGCGCGCCTTATAGGCTCCCAGGCGCGCATTTGCGCGCCTGAGCCTTTCAAGGTGTTTTTTTAAAATTTTTTGATGTGCAAAAAACATGATCTTAGACGCACCCGGGGCACCCCTAGGCGTTCTTGGGCGCCCAATTCGCTGCAATGGAGCGAATTGGGCGCCCAATTCGCAGGAATGGAGCGAATTGGGCGCCCAATTCGCAGGAATGGAGCGAATTGGGCGCCCAATTCGCTGGAATGGAGCGAATTGGCCGCCCAATTCGCTGGAATGGAGCAAATTGGGCGCCCAGTTCGCCTAGGCTCTAGGGGCCCTTTGCGCCTCGGTGCGTCTTGCGCCTTTGATAACTTAACCACCAATCTAAGGCGGGTCCTTTAAGTCTACGAGTCACATACTCGAGTTGGCTACTTAAAGGTACTTGACTACCACTAAAATAATTTTCCATGTCATGACGCCAATCCAAACATTTATCAGAACCTAAACGTCCGTAAAATTCATTCGTGGGTGTGTGCTCTTGGCGCTTAGGGTTCAATGGGCTCATCATGCCATGAGTGTTTTATATTGGTGAGAGACGCTACCATTTAAGATAATTTTTTGATTCTAACATTTAAATTTTCCTTGTATTTTCCAACCCTAAGTTAGTTTCTAGATGATGGACTACTTTCTCCATTTGAAATAATTTGTTTTTAGTCGCTCATAATTTAGATTATTTTTTTTAAAGAAAAAAGTTTTTAAATTAAAAGTCAACAATATTTTTGAAGATAAATTATAAATATATTTTTTTTAAATAGAATTGTTTAGAAATTTTGTTGTTTTGAAATTCTGATCGCGTGATTCGCGATAGGTGCGGATCACAGTTCCTCTGATACCAAACTTATGTAAACTCGCTTAGGGTTTGAAACCTAATTATTTTTAATCAAAGAAATATTTTTTTTATAAAAAAAAATCAAATTATGATTTTGAAAAAATACGTGAATTTTTAATTTTAAAATGGTGGCCGGGCATCCTAATCAAAATTTTCACAAGTAAAACTATTCTTGACAACGAATTTCACCAAACCTTTAACCGTCACTTGAAGTAATTCCTTGAGCGACTATTGATTCGAATCCAAGCAAAATCCAGGAAACCACGAGAACAACCACACGAAATAATTTATGAAATAAAGGGCAATTAGGGCGGCAAGAACGTTGAGGCAAGCTTATAATTAATTAGTTAGACATATAAAATTAAACTAATGTCAAGGAGCTGTGGTGCAGTGAAGTTATACCCAGCAACAAGAAAATCTGGCCCGTCTAGGTGCTGATGTCAAGGTTGGGAACCAACAACAGTTTAGTGGTAGACCGGGGCAAAACGGCCGATTGACGGGAGATTTGGCTCGTCGTTGACGTCAGTCGGAAGGATCGCTAGAGACGAGAGCACGATCGACGACGACCTAGCTGCCGGAGGAGGACGCGAGAGGCTTAGGGCGTGGGCCAGGACCTGTCTAGCGATAGCTAATCGAAGGAGTTTAAGTTTCCGGACACCGATTTGCTGGATTAGGATGAGCCGAGGTCGACAGTTATCGGGTGGAGCAGTCGTCACGTTGGCTTGGATCCGGCGACAGACACATGAGGCGACAAAACTTCTGACGGGAGGTGGGCTCACCGGAGATGTGGCTGGACCTTATCCTGGATCGAAGGGTTGAGGTCGATGGAGACGCCTCTTGGTTAGGCAGAGATGTCTGATAGTACAAAGGAGGAAAAAATCGAGTTCTCCACTATTCAATTCCGGGTCCCTTCCTTCTTTGATTTTGCCTCATTAAATAGTTAGGGCTAGAGGTCTTTCTTACTGAATAAGTCCTTTCCACAATTTATATCCCATAATTTCTTCTTAAATAATAAACCTTCAACATATATTACATTCCAAATAGATTCCTAAAATTTATCTTCCACAATTTATATCCCATAATTTCTTCTCAAATAATAAACCCTCAGCATATATTACATTCCAATTAGATTCCCTAAAGTTTCTCTTTTGATAGGTATCTTATCATAATGACCAATATTGAGTATTTTAATTTTTGAAATCGTCTCCATTTAATTTTACGCGTTATTAATTAACTTAAGCTTGCCGCTGTGGTCCTCACTATCAAAATTACCGGACCTATTTATTCAGGGTCTTTTCGGACGGTCAAACCGATGAGTCAAAAATTTCAAATTAAAATAGGCGTGACAGAAGTACAAAACAATAATTAAGTGCATAAAAAAAGTTTCATGACGCATGATGATGCCATACCTATTTGAATGCGACGGAGGATGCATCAATATTTCTATATTGTATTTCATTTATTTTGTTTTTGATTATTAGTTAAGTGTTTATTTTTTTATTTTATTGTTTAGTTGTTTTATCTAATGTTTACTAGCACTTATATAATTGTTTTATAAATTTCATTTGGATATATTTTTATTGTACATAATCTGACATTAGTATTTCTTGTATTAATCCTTCATGGGTTGGCCATTGGATTTATGATAAATGTTACTGATTACTGAATTGGATATCGTACACTGTTGATTGCATATTTCTATACGTAGGAGTAATATTTCTATATTGTTGAGTTGATATTTTTTGCTAAACAAATTATTGTTTGTTGAATTTCAGTGATGATATTCATCAAGCAATATACTCTTAGGTATAAAATGTAGATTCTGGAAGAGTTTTTAAATTTTAAATTTTTGTAAATCATGTTTGATGCAATTCAAGCAATTGGATAGTCAAGGTTTCATATTGGGACAATCATTGTTGCACTCTTTATGTTCTGACACCAAAATTTTGCGATTCTAGTTGCGAACATGCTATTGAGTTTTTTTAATCCAACCATAGATGCCCGCATCTATTGGATAGCAATTAAAACAATAACTCATGAAGCTAAATCAAGTTAGTGAATAATCTTTCTGAACGAAGGAAACAGAAGTAATAAAATAGTACTTGTAATAAAAATGCAGTGTATGCACAGATAAAAACACAAACTACAATGATATAAACACATACTTAAAATAATTCCTTAGGACTATTGGATCATTAATTCAGTCTCTAAGCATGTGTATGTTGGTTAGGGAAACATCTTAGCAAGCACCGTATTAGTAAACAATAAGCATGCACATAGATATGAATCTCAAATAAATGCTCCAACATAATTTAGGCACAGTACAAATCATCAACAATGTTGTGAAAAAATATACAAGTGGTGGAAAGAAATTATGGAGGAAAAAAGATAGAAGCTTCGAAGAAAGTAGCACCGGGCACAGTACAAACCTGTTTAATGGCACAATAACTATTGTTTTCCTTTTCTTTTCCTTTCAACTAAAGCTGCCATTACTACTGAAACCTTTGCATAGGCTCTAGACTATGTACATAGGCTCTAGACTATGTAGCCTCGTGAAGCCAGAACCAAGGAATCAATCTTA